>CM057453.1:1558315833-1558957222 GCA_016271365.2 Neoceratodus forsteri | reverse complement strand
ATGTGACTCTGTGCACTTGCTGATTTTAAGTTGCATGCTGTGGTGGAGACACATGGGCCCTGGTAGGGAATGTGAAACCTGTTAGAGAAGCCTTCCATAAATAGCATGTGTCCTTTCTGCAAGGGTTGCCAGAAGGAAATGTGATCAATTCTTTTTGGAGACCTTGTCAGATTTTTTGTTGTGCTTATCCCCTTGCTTGTTGTCAGCCTGTTGTTCATCACATTTCCGGGAACCCCCTTCTCCTTAGCAGGTGCTGGCCTTGTGCTTACCACCACAACTGCTGCACTCATGTCAGAACTTGCAGTATTCCCAAAAGCATTGACCTGTGTTATACTACATGTAGGTGCCAACCCCCTTTTGCTCTGACCAGGGGGTCCTATTCACCATGTGACCACTTGCAGTGTAGGCTACATTTGCCTGATTTGGCCTGGGTCATGTGCCTGCACCACAGGTCATGATCGATTTTGTCCCATCACATCTTTGTCGATCTGGTGAGACGCATCTGGAAGAGCTAGTCATACTGCTGTCAAGCATTCCCCTCGTACACCAAGTGTGCTGTCTTAATATTATCCTTATACTCCAGCAATTGCCCAATTTTCTGAGGAAACTTCCCACAATATATGGAAATAAAGATATTGAAGGCTGCTGCCCAGCTCTCGAATGTGTGTGGCATCTTGACCAATGCAGCTTTTCTTGTTTTAGTTTATCTTTATCCACAGTGTCAGGTAGTTCTCTATGTAGCAGCTAGAACGTTTCTATGTATTCCTCCTTCTAAATTTTTTCTTTGACTGCAGGTGTTAAATGGGTGTCCATGGGGTCATTCACTCCCACATATGCACAGTGGTCTTGCTGAGTTGTCAAAGGGGGCACATTAGGGGTTGCTGGCTCCTGCACTATTGCCAGAACTGCAGAGAGCCCCCTTGGCTGTTGCTGCACTGTGCAGCTAGCTGTTGGCACTGTCCCCACTGGATCCAGCTCCAAAACCTACCTCACAGCTTGGTCCATATGTGGTTACACAGAGACACTGCCTTGCTGGCACTGATGTCTTTCCCTCCCGAGGGTGCTGGAGGTAGTTCCTTGGAAATTGACACCCTTCTTGCTGTGGCCCACAAACCCCTCCTGGTCCTTGGACTATTGCCTGCACTACTGGTGGGGAGGGCCCTTGTGACACAGCCATGTTTTTCCCCACATTACCACCCCTGAAAAACTGTTTCCCTCTCCATGGTGCCCATGGCCACAGCTTTAAACCTGAGTGTGATGAACAAGCCCCCACCCTGCCAGCTCCCAGCACCAATTGACTTGCCCCTGAGGTAGAAGGCCAGGCATGCAGGGAGGGAATCACGGGATAGACATTGGCCACCAGCCATGCTGAATGCTAGCCATGGGTTCCCAGACCACAACTGTAATGCTCTGCATGTGCCCCCATTGCCCCCCTGCCACTGCATTCATGCCTGTTGGCATTCCCCTGCCTATACCACAAACTCTGTTAAGAGCCCTGGCATATACGTGCCTCCCCACCCCTGCAGGCCCTACCCCCGAGGGGCCTATTTCCTTTTTGTGTTAGAGGTCCATCTCATTTCCCAGCTAACCCTAACTGATGCTCCAGTACAGGAGCACCAGCTGAGACAGGCCCTTCTTCCAATGGTTCCACCATCTGAACACACCTACCAGAGTACACCCGTCATTAGGGTGCCAGGATTTAAATTTGCCACCAGGTGTTTATGCCAAGGGCTGCACCACCGAACCCCCCTAACTAAATATTCTAACTCCAAGGGGGGGTGGGGACCTTGGGGAAAGGGCAGTGAATTTGTGATTTTGGCACCATATTGACGGGTGCACTTGGACCGGCACATGAATGGCCAGAAGCGTCTTCTAACTCACTCTCTGTCCTCATTGGTGGTGGCGCTGTGCTGGGTTCTTCCATTGAGCCATCATCTTCTTCCAGGCTACTAACCCAATGTTCAATGATCACCATGTCTTCTTTCACTGCTGCTGCCTCCATTGGTAGCTCTTGTTACCTCCCTTACATTGCTGTCTTCTGAACATTTCTAGACGCCATGACCTCCAGCATCTTCGTGGAAGGCCTCCTCATTCTCTTGGGAGCTCTCATAGCAGTGGTACCCCCTGGCTGATGCCCCAGCATTTCCTGCATTGCAACCTGAGAAACATAGAATTTGACAGCAGATAAGGACCCCTTGGCCCACCCAATCTGCCCATTTCCCCTACCTAATGGATAAGCTGCAAATCCTAGTTAACCAGCAGCCTACTTCTTTCTACCCCCACCTCCTAGAATTGCCTTATGACTGTCCCATGCATGCTTGAATTCAGCCACTGTTTTTGACTCCACAACCTCCTCCGGAAGGCCGTTCCATGCATCCACAACCATCTCTGTGAAAAATACTTCTTACATTACCTCTGAGCTGCCCCCCTATCTTCAAATTGTGCCCTTGTTCTTGCACACCTCTTTTTTTGAAAGATGCTACCCTTTTGGACTTTGTTGATTCCCTTGAGGTACTTGAAAGTTTCTATCATGTCCCCCCTCTGCCTCCTTTCCTTGAGGCTATACATATTAAGGTCCTTTAGTCTCTTTTCATATGTCTTCGGTGCAGTGCCATGGCCCCCAGTAGATTTAAATGGTGCTGATCAGCTGATGGCAATTCTGCCCTTCCCTCCTTGTGGGCCTGGAACCCCTCCGACCAACCATCCATTCACCATATAAGGCAATGCAGCAGAGGCATAAAAGGAGTTTGCCTAGTACGTGGACTGGAACGTGATCCTCCCACCAGCAGACAGCAGACAACCTAAAGCCAGTTTGGGCCTCCTACCTCAATCAGCCATTGCAGGGTCTCCTTAAATTCCTGAAAGGGTGGGTCATTCAAGCCTGGATTCATGCACGGCTGTGCCTCCCTGTGCTCCTACCCTGCTGGCCTTCCCCTTGTGTTCATGCTGCTACACTTGCTGCAATTCAGAAAAATGTTGAGAGCTTGTGGAAAGAGCAGAAAATGTCCACGTTATTTGTTTCTGAGGAAAAAGGGAAGTTGGGGAGGGAGTAGGGAGCCCTGCATGCAGTGAGCTACCAGTGCTTAACAAATGATGGATTGTGATGCCAAATCCCCTGTGAACATCCCCTGATGCAGCCTCCCACCAGTATCACCACATGGGCTACCTGGTAACCAAGGGCCTCTTAAACTTTTTTTTTTTTTTGAGAGTGCCTCAAACGCTTACCATCCCTTGGCATGCCTGTCCCAATACCACCCAGTCCCTCCTTTTTGCTTACACCTTTCATCTTTTTTGGGGAGGGTCCTCCCCCACACCATTCCTCTAGTCTGCCCTGGTGTTGTTGCTGAGCCCCACAACCTGGAAAACTCTCCCCTAATGCCCCCCTGCCTCCAGTTGCCTCCTTTCATGTTGTTTATTTCTGCTCCATATTTTTTGTTTGTGTTTGTTTTCATGCCATGCACTTTCCAAGTGGCCAAACCTTTGCCAATTAACATCCCCCATATTTCTACCACACCACCCCTCAGTCTGGTGCCATCTACACATTCCAAAGTGTTATGTCATGAGGACCTGCACTCACACTCCTTCTTGTGAGAAAAGAAATCTGAACCCAGCCAAACCCAGTAGATTTAACTGGTGCTGATCAGCTGGTGGTGATTCTGCCCTTCTCTCCGGGTGGGCCTGGAACCCCTCTGAGCAACCATTCATACGCCATATGAGCAATGCAGCAGAGGCATAAAAGGAGTTTGCTTAGTACGTGGACTGGAACGTGATCCTCCCACCAGCAGATACAGAGGCATACGGCACCCACCGCCTCCCTGGACAATCTATCCTTACCATGACAGGGACTGAAGGTATCTGCTCCCCACATAATTGATGTAATGTGCACCTATCATGCTTCATATTTCCATTAGGTAAAATGTGTAACTTCATTTCTTTCTTCTTTTTTTTTTAAACATCCTTGGCATGGCACCAGCAAGGACGGGAGGATGCGAGGGTCCAATACCCATGTGACCCAGCAGTACAACCAGGGTGGGGCAGTCCCCTCTTGTGGTGGCTCAGCGATGTGCACTGCCATGGCCCCTAGACACCACAACATGCCCCGATTAATACTCTGCTGAACTCCAGGGGTAACCCACCATGATAGCCTGCCTAAGTGCTCTGTATGTGATCCCCTGTGGGACTGACTGTTGCACTGCTGCCAGGACTACCTTTGGAGCAGATGCAGTTGCTCACCTCTGTTGGTGAGTGGATCACTTGCCTAATCCACACATCAAGCCCCCCATTGCCTTCCCATTGCAGCTGCCTCCAAAGGCCAACCCCGGGTCTCCCCACTGCAACCATCCTCTGGTCCACTGTTAATATGCAAAAGCCTCGCCAGTTTTTTTGGGGGGGGAGTTGGAAGTAGCTGCCTGACAGCTGCCAAGCAAGCTCATCCAGAAATCTTGTGGGTGCCTTCCATCAGCAAAGGACACTCGTATACCCCCCCCCATCCACCAGGCCTAGCCGGCCAGCAGGAAAAGAAAACAAGGCCTAATTGAAGGGGTCCTGTCTAGGAGAGGTCTTGCTGATCTCCTTGTGGTCTGGTCAGAAAGAAGAATATCCTCTACTGACTATCCCCTACAAGTAGCCTGGCCTTTGCCCATCCCTGCTCCAGGCTATTCCTAGCTTTCATCAGCATGGGACAAGGGCCATCGATCACTACCTTTCTGGTCACTTGGCCTGTGAAGGTACTTACTAGGGATTGGTTCCCTGGTCACTGGGCAACTGACCTCCCAGGAATTCTGTGAGGAACCATATGTGGGTAATGCTAGCATTTTGACACATCACTTTCAGCCTAACTTGCCTTTGTGAAGCTCTGCTCAGATTTCAAAATCAACAGTTTCGCTGAAAGTGCTATGTCTAACAGCTAGTGTTATCCACATGTTGCTATTTTAAGTTTAAGCCTCTATCCAAAATGAACTGCAGTTTGAAAATCATGTCCATAATCAGAAAAAGATTGTTCCATAGCCAGATAAATATTTACATTTCCAATATAATAGAAACACTGTTCAGACTGTAGTATTGAACAACTGTATGAGGAAAATATAAATAGGGTGTCCAGAACCAGAAACAAATTCAGTCAATAGCCAGAGAGTAGATAACTACACTTTACACTAAACAAGCATTTGTCAATGCCGAACGTTCATTTGCAGGTATTTGCATTGATGTTTGGCATTTATGCAGCCCCCCCATTGTATCCATGTCCCTTTAGCATCCATATCCCAACAGAGTACCTCACTGCAACTTCTCTTGCATTGGATCAACATTTCACCCTCGTGCTTCTTAAGTGTCTGTCTTAGGAACCCTAACACCCTGGGTGTACTCAAGGGTATGAGCCTGCGTGGTAACTGTGCAACCCTTGCTCATAACACAGTCATTCAGTGGAATTATTTCACCAAATTTTTAACAAAGGCATTTTGTCACCTCTGGTCATGAACACTGTCACTATGATTTTCTTACTGTGTATAGAATATTGATTTCCCACAGCAATCACGCTATTCTGCGCTGGAAGTGTGAAAACACATTTCAGCCATGATATGTAAAATGATAGCTGCACTGTTCATAAGGAGGTGTGGGAAAATGCAAATGTTGAAAATCTAGAGTGAAAATATGACAAATTTGCGAAGTTACTAGTGCGTGTGGAAACTGCGCAAGGCACGCTCATAAAACAGTTATGTTTTGGAATTTTGCACTGAATTTTCAACATAGGCATTTTAGGATGTCTGCTCATGAACGGTGTCACTGTGGTTTTCTTACTCTGTACCAAACATAATTTCCCACAGTGGCCGCGCTATTGTATGCTGGAAGTGCAAAAACACATTTTGGACAGGATATGAAAAATGATAGCTATACTGGTCATGAGGGGAGGTGGGGAAATGGTAACATTGAAAATCTGGAGTGGAAATATTAGAAATTCACAAAGTTATGAGTGTGAGTACAAAACTGCCCAATGTACGCTCAAAACACAGCCATTTTATGGACTTTTGCCACCAAATTTTCAACATAGGCATATTAGGACCTCTGCTTATGAACAGTGTCACTGTGATTGTCTTATTCTGTAGTGAACACTGATTTCCAACAGTGACTGTGCTATTTTGCACAGGAAGTGCGAAAACACATTTTGGGCAGTATGTGAAAAATGACAGCTGCATTGTTCATAAGGAGGTGTGGAAATATGCCTATGTTGAAAATCTGGTGTGAAAATATTACAAATGCATGAACTTACAAGTGTGCGTAGAAACTACGCAATGCACACTCATGAAACAGTGATTTTTTTGGAATTTTTTCACCAAATTTGGAAAATAGGATTTTTGAGAGCCCACCTCATGAATGCCAACACTGTCGTTTCGTTAATCGGTCCCAAAAGGTGATTCCACGCAGTGACTGTGAAATCACCTTTTGGGACTGAATAACACCATAACAGTGACTAAATTCATGAGTAAGAGTCACAGTAACCCCATGTTGAAAATTTGGTGTCAAAATTCCCCAAAATGGCCAAGACATGCACCAAAGTTGAAAAAAAAACCTATTTATGCCATTATACAGCTTACTGGCATTTCTTCAGTTCGTGGTCAGCTTTGAAGGGTGCGGATATATTTCCTGTCCACTGAAGATCATTGCACCAGGCTCCAGAGGTAAGTATTGGGAGAGGGGGGTATGGAGAGGTGGGTGCGCAGATGGTGGGTGCGGGTTGGTGTGGGGGGCCCAAAGACTCACCTAGGGACCATTTTCTTGTTTTACAGGATGTAAAAAAAAAAAGGAAATGGAGGCTTTTGGTACATTGGGTGGGCTCCCAGTGTGCCACCTAGGTGAGGGTGTGTGTGTATGGGGAGGTGGGAGCACAAAGGGTAGGCGCAGGTTGGCGGGTGGGGCCAAGGGACAAAAAAACAGATGCTGTTGGCACACTGGGGTGGACTCCCAGTGTGCCACCTATGTGTTTACTGGGAGGGGGACAGGTGCTGGCGGGGACTGGGCACCCCCGCTAGCCATACAGTGTGTGTGTGTGGGTGGGGAAGCATGAGCATGCTGGGGTGGGCTCACAGTGTGACAACTAGTCATTTTTTTTTGGGGTGGGGGGTTGCAGACGACAGGGATTGGGCACACCCATCGGTCACACAATGTGCTGAGGGGTGCATGCATCAAGGGGGATTGGTAACAACTAGGTTACCTCTCCAGGAATCTGAGAGACAATTATCTTTTAAACATTTGTTGTATAAATGTGTTAACATTGAACTCCCCCACCCCATATCCAGTTTGATATGATCTGCTACTATTTTATCCAAACCTGGAGCATCATTAGATTTACAAAGAGATATTCCATTTTCTTCCTCCAGACATTATACACATTAAATTGTGTGATAATCCCTCTTAGTTGTTTCAAGCCACTGCATACTTTTCCTATGAGCAAAAAAAATATATATATATTTCTGTAATGAGATACCCATATATGTGGCTTGATGTGTACATCTTGGCTATCTTTGAAATCCTGGGTACTTTCTGCAACAAGTTGACAAAAAAATTTGGTATCCTTCTGGTGAATAAGTCTGAGCATATTATCCCACAGCTGATGCCGATACATGTTCTTTGGGTTTTAAAGAAATAAAGTATTTTATAAAACTTACATTCTGTGTTAGAAAATTAAAATACACCCTTCTGAGGAACTTATTTGTAAATTTCACAACTTTCAATAAACCAGCATTAGCTTTTCTACATGTCTGATTTAACTAGCCCTGTGATGTTGAGTCCTTTTTTTTTTGCTCTACTACATTTAAATAATGAGGGTATTAACTGTTGTTGCATTAATCCTAAATTTGCATAGTTAGCTGAAGTGTCTGTCATATTGAATAAATATGGTTTATAATCATGAATGAGATTTTTCATTTTTATTGACACTTCTTCCTGAAGTTTTATGTTCTCTATCAATATTTCCTTTCTAATACTAAAATCCTTTGTTCTCTGATTGGTATAGTGAGCTATTTCAATATATTTAGTAAGAAAAATTGAGAAATTATCACAATCCACCTTTTTACAATGTCCAAGTTAATATTACTTCATAAATTCATATACTGATGGTTTACACATCAGGCAACCATAATATTTGAAACTCTGATGACCTCCATCCATGGGCCACTGCATTGCTTTTCTGCCATCATAGATGTTGGTTTTATAAATGTCAGACTGATGAAATGTTTGAATACATGATGACTTGCCATGTGTGTGGTTGTATTGCAGCTTCTGTACACCTCGTGAAGCCAGCTTTCAACATGCTGCTTTATAAAATGAGTTTTTGAAGCCTAGAAATATCATTTGACTAAACAAACACCCTGACTGCTCATTGATTCCAGAAAATGCACAGTTAAAAACTAGCCTAACATAATCTACCTAGCAATAATATAGCTACAAAAAATAAATGCTTTTCAGGGAGGCTTAAGCATTTCCTACCATATACCAGCCCTGGAGTGAGCAAGCTGCATAAATGGTTCCCAGCACTTGTAGAACTTAGTCATAATGTTATTGATTATATGTATTCATCTATCCATATCTGCCAAAGCAGTTAGGCATGTAAGGATCTGTTTAATACTAGGAACATACTGGTTCCTCCAATGGCAGAAAATCAGACATTTTATTTGCATGGATAAGATGGCTAGCCAGCGGTGCTCTAAGTAGTAGTAATAATTTATTTGTTCGGCAATTGCCATTACAATACAGATAGGACAGTCAATAAATTACATACATACATACATTTTACATGTATGACAAACATTTATAACACATATTACAGACATTTTTTTAAAAACTTATTCTGCATATTCCGTACATTTCTCACTTTCATCAAGTAGGTCAAGACATGTCTCACTGTTGTATCTTATTGCACAATAAATCCTTGAATGTGCTTACATCTCAGCTTTTTAACTTCAATAAGGAACATAGCCAGTTCGTTTAACAATTCAGAGTTTTCTGAGTTGAACAGAAGATCCAGTATATATTTATTAGGCATATATAAAGAACCAATATACTTGCCTAATCTTTTGCTACGGAGATGTTCATACCATGGACATCTTAGAATTACATGTTTCAAATCCTCCAGTTCCTGTAAGTAACAATAACAGTTACTGGAGTTATTTTCCTCTTTATTGTATCTTGCCTCAATGATGTTACTCGGGAAGACTTCAAATCTAAATTGAGTAATTACATTTCTAAATTCAGGGTTCTTAACTATGTCTAAATAAGGTTTTAAAGTGTGCTCTCTCATGTTGTTAGTAAGCCAAATTGCCACTTTTGATTTTTTAATTCTTTCTAGATCTATTTCCCGTGACCTTTCTTTTATAGTGCTCATTACAATTTTTGAATAGGCCTTATTAAGGCATATTCCTTTTTCAGCCCTATTCATCATATATTCCAAATTTGCATTTTTCAGTATAGTTTTAACATTCCCCAACCATTTGCTTTTATCATATGCCAGGTATTGCATCTTTTCTTTAAGACATTCTCCCAATATAGAATTCTTTCTTTCATTTGTTAGTTTAATCCAGTAATTTACTTGTCTTATATATATCATATCCAGAAGTTTAATTTGCCCTAATTCTGCTCTAACAAGAGCATTGGGAGTGCTATTAGGAATCTTTATTATTTGTTTATATGTTTTATTCAATATGGCTTCCAACTTAGTTATGTTATCATTCCCCCAGATTTCTGCAGCATATAAAACCTGATTAATCATTGTTGTATTGTTAGCCTTAATCATTGGGAGAATGGTGTTGCCTCCATAAAGATAATTAAATCTTTTTAGGGCATTCAGTGTACTCTGTAGGTTTTTTATACACATTTCCCTATGCTTATTCCACTTGAGATTTTTTGATAATGTTATTCCAAGATAATTATATTCATTTACAAATTCCAAAGATTTATTCATCAGCTTTAATGCTCTATATTTTTTCTTAGTTCCAATAACCATTACCTTGGTTTTTTTAATATTTGGCTTTAAATTGTGCTCTATACAGAGTGTTCCCATTTTGTCGAGAGCCCTCTGAAGGCCTAAATGGCTAGTAGATATTACAACTAAGTTGTCAGCATATGCCAGGACAGGTATTCTGGTTTTTCCCACTCTGGGAGGATGAAAGTCTGGATTATCAAGTCTGTGATTATTTTATGTATGTATATATCAAAAAGGGTGGGTGCTAGTACGCATCCTTGTCTAACACCTATATTAGTTTGCACTTTATTAGTTAACAATCCTGTTCCTGTATATTTAATTTTTGCCCAGGTGTTTCTATATATTCTTTGCACAAGTACAATTAAATTATTATCTATACCCATTTCCTTCATTTTTTCCCATAACAATGTTCTCAGAATTGTGTCAAAGGCTGATGTAAAGTCTATAAATGTAATAAATAAAATTTGCCCTTTTATGTCACAGTATTTTTCTATAATGTGATAGAAGATAAATATCTGGTTCACAGTTCCTGTTTTTTTCCGGAAACCAGCCTGTAAGTCAGATATATTTTTATTTCTTTCTAACTCTATAATTATTCTGTTTAGGATTGTTTTAGTATAGATCTTGGCTATAGTATCAATAAGAGCGATAGGTCTATAGTTTGCTGGATCGGCAAACGAGCCTTTTTTGTGTATAGGAACTATATAACTCCCTTTCCAGCTATCCGGTGTAAATGCATACATAACCATTAAGTTGTATAATCTAGTTAATTCTCTCGCCCACCATTCATTATTTAATTTTATAAAGTTAATAGGAATCTTATCAGGTCCTGGTGATTTGTTATTCTTGAAACTCTCCAGTACTATCTTGACTTCAGCTTCTGTGAACCAGATAAAGCTGTCATCAGTTTCATTTGTGGTTATGTTATAAACATCATCCCCCAATGAAAATATATTTTGAAAATAGCTGACCCATTTTTCTGGCCCTATGTAATAATCAAATTGTTTTTTAAATGTATTTGTTCCTTTAGCCACAAGTATCCAATAAGTTTTGTCATCATTTTGATAGATTGCCTTCTGCATCTTATCCCATAATTCCATCCGATGTTTAGTTTTTTGCACTTCTATCTCATCATTATATTGTTTTCTATAACTATTCAACTCTTTCCTGTTTTCTTTTGTTGGATTCTTCTTTACTTTCCTTATTAATTGTGACAGTTTCCTTTTCCCTTCTCTACAATTTTCATAGAACCAGTTTTCATAATTTTTCCCCTTGTTGTTATCATTGGGTTTTTCAATGGTTTCTTCAAAGTTTTCATAATGTGCGATAATTGTATCATATATATTTTTGGGATCTAATTCATGATTGATTTTTGGATCTAAACACTGTGTAAATTCCTTGCTCAGTGCCATAGCTTTATCTCCCATCATTCTTCCCTATTTAATTTTATTGTTAATAATCTGTATATCTGTTTGTTGCTTCCTATTAACATCTTTGACATTTTTTCTATATAGTATTAATGGGTAATGATCACTTTCAGTTCTATTTATTATTTTTAAGTCACAGTACTTATGAAAACTATATGGGGTAATTAACATATAATCTATAGTGGTAGACCCTCTTGCTGTAACACAGGTAATATTTCCTTCAGAGTCTGAGGGCATACCATTTAGAATAATCAGTTGCAAACTGCCAATTAATTTCTCCATTTGTTTATTTTTATCTTTATGTTTTTTATCAGTAGTCAATCTCTGGGGTATATGTAGTGCATGTAATAGTTCTTGTTGTTCACTACAGATTCCATATCTAGTATTGAAGTCCCCCATACAGAGTAGATCTAAATACTCATTTATATCCAACTTTTTTATATCTGCAACAATGTGTTCCATTAGTTGACAGTCATAAGTTGCTGATTTTTCTGGGGGTTATAAATATTTACCATTATTACTGTTTCTCCCCATATTCGTAGTACTATGATTATATAGTTAGTCTTCACTATGTATTTTTCAATTTTAATGAAATTCACTATTTTAACATATACAGCGAGACCTCCCATTCTTCGTCCTACTTTTTTCATTTTCTGTGCTGGTGCGTGAATAAGTATATAACCATTTCTATTTATAGTTTCCACTTGTTCTACCCCATGCCACGTTTCTTGCAAACCTATTATGTCCATTTTGTCCAAAAAATCACAAAATTCTTTGTCAATAAATTTTGAGATCATACCAGCAATATTCCAAGTCATAATTCCCAGACTTCCATTATATTTGTACAAATAAGTATTAGTACTATTATTAAAACATCATATATTTCCTCAGTCTCCTGAGGATCTTGATCTACTTCAATCTCCGGCTCATTTCTTATGACTTCATTACTGAGTCAATTATCCACTCCATTATCCAATAGTTGAAACCTATTAGAGGTTTTAATGTTGTAAATGGGGCCTTGTAACTCCATGTCATCTACTAATGTTTCTTGCATTTCCCTTGTTACTTCATTTAAATTTACTATTAAAATGTCAAGGCTGTCCAATTTGGTACTAGCCTTCAGGATTTTCTCTGCCAACCTCTTACTATAGAGAATAAGGTCAATCTGATTCCCTTTAAGTGCATCATTATATACTTTCCTTACATCTTTTATGTCATCTTTGTAAAATTCAATGCCCAGGAGATTGTCTACTAAGTAACCTATCATTTCCATCAGTTGTTCCTTTGTTTCCAGTGTTCTGCATGAGATGCCAAAAATCAATATAGTAACTTCTGTTTCCCCATCATTTTCTTCCATGATAAAATCACTTAATGAGTAAACCTCAGACAATCTTTTTGTCAATTCAATCATAGTTAGAATTTTCATATTTTTCAATGTACTAATAGCTATGGGATAATCCATTACTAAGTTCAACCCAGCTAAACAGTGAGAATTCCTCCAAACATAGTGTGCAACCCTCTCATGTTTAAAAAAGATCAAAATCAAATACTGCGATGTTAAATCACTAGCTCTAACTGCATCAATGATATCATCCTCTAAAAGTTCCAGTCCCAGCAATTCAGTACATATAATCTTTCCTAATTCCATTAATACCATACAATTCTCATTATCCTCTTTATGAACTCCCCTAAGCGTCACTATAGAGCCTCCCTCCCCAATAGTCAGTACCTCCTCTATCCTTTCCTCATTATTCGTTAACACATTACTATTCATTATGTAGTTTCCTTGTTGTTTAGTTGAAGTCTCACTACTATTCTGTTCATACCTTACATCGTCTATTCCTTCCTTTGCAAATGATTTATAAAAATTAGTTTTACATGTTTCTTTGTCCAGTTTTGTGTCATTCTGATCCAGTCTCCCCTGGAGGGATCCTATTTCTTTAAATTCTATGTTTGTTGTTGGGCTGAATTCCTTCAATTGGGTCTTGTTTTCTTTTGGAGAGATATCATTATTTGGGTTAACACACAAATGACTGTGGGTGTTTGTCTTAGTTACAGAACAGTTTAACATATCCTCTTGTAGTAAAGTTTTATCAGAAACAATGTCCAAAGATAAAACACTTTTTGTCTTCAAATCTCTGTTCTTATCTTCTTTACCTTTATTTTTTCCTTTCTTTTTTTCCTGTCTTTTTTATTTTGATTAAATATTGGAGTTCCAGGAAGAACAATAGAAGGGAAATTTGGTCTTAATTGCTCATTTAATACTTCCTGATTATCTGACTCATCAATAACTATTGAAATCGAATCCTCCTGAGGGCTTATTTTGCTCAATTGTAGGAGTAACTCATCCATTCTGCTACCATTAATCGCTATATTTTCTTTAATTGTATCTAATTCAAATTTAAGATTAATTAGGTGATCTAAAATCATCATATTCACAATGTGTGGATTTTGAATATAAGTTTTTAAATCCTCACTAAGGGCAAATGGGTAGGTAGTATTAGAATTAAACTTACAATCTTCTTTTTCCTGAGACAATTGCCTTGATTGTTTAGGAACTGTGAATTGTTTGAGACCAATTATAGTGTCCTGTAATTCACTAGCAATATTCCTCAAATCATTATGCCACCTAGGTTTAGGATTTGATTCATAAAAATAATCAGGAGAAAATTCCAAGGAATTACACAAACTTGAGTGTTCCCTCTGACTTGTATTCCTAGAAGCCTCCAATGTTTTATGCAACTCTGTACCCAATGTTTCTTTCAAAGCTGCAGAACTCAAAGTTGTATCTGCTTCTGCTTTTTGACAACTGTCCCCAATAAATTCATTAAGTTTGTTGCTAGGACTAATTGGATTATTGGTCTGATAAAGACATCCCTTGGAAGCCACTTGCTCACTACCAATCATGTCATTAGATGTCATTTGAGCAGATTGTAGCTTTTCAACAAAATGATCTTTAATTTTAGTCTGCTTTGTTTTATTTACTGCAAAACTACCCTCTGAAATTGTCTCTATAATATCCAACTTATTATTCAGAATTTCCTAAACATAATTCCTTCTCTTTAGCTATTGAATGGTTCTATTTTTAAGTTCATAAATCCTTTGATTTTCTACCATCTTGGTTCATTGTTTGCATTTGAGTGGGAGTACTACTACTTATAAAACCATCCAAAGCATTTTATCTAATTCCATTAACATCATCTAAAGTGGAATGCATAGATGATTTTAATTCAATGGAGAATTTACCATGTGTTGTACAGAACTATGATCAATCTCTCATTAATGTTAGAAATGGAACCTTTAAATTGTCCATTTCCTCTCTTTGGCGCCTGGTTTGAACCATGATCTTTATATAGATATCTCTGGAATTAATACAACCCTAACTAAAAATATTATAAATATCACAGGTAATCCAAAAACACAGAAATAAAAAAAACAACACCTAACAACAATAATCAAGGTAAAAAAAAATCAATCAGTAAAAAAAGAAAAATCAATCAAAAAAAAATCAATGTGTAGCTTTAAAATCTTTTTTTTTTTTTTTTTTATTTTATATTCCCCCAAAAAGCTGGAAAACTTCTAATTCAATATCTAGGATCTGCTTCTTTGCCCTGCAAAAAAATTAACACCCCTCAAACAACAGTTTACAACTCTTTAAAATTCCCTATTATCTTCAAAACAGCACCAGTAAATAACATTAAAAGTGAGCTGTTTGTACTCTGGATTTTTTTTTTTTTTTTTTTTTTTTTAAGTCCAAGTGGCGCTCGCGCCACTCACGCTTGCGCTAATGCGCTCGAGTTAGTAGCACTTGTTTTTTTGTAGAGAAACTGCCCCTCCTCTCAAGCTGACATGCTTTAATGACCACAGGTATCTTCCAGCTCTCAATTATATGCCCCAGGAGATTTAAACAAACAGTTCTAGGCTTCCAGCTTTATAGAGGCGCCAAGGCACAAAACACTGTTTTGTAAACTCAAGAATCAGTGCAAAAAGCAGAGTAACAAAGTTCAAAACCTGCAAGTGTCTTTTTGTTTTTCCAGCTTTGTAGAGGAGTCAAGGCACAAAATGCTGTTCTGTAAACTCAGGAATCAGTGCAAAAAGCAGAATAACAGTTCAGTACCTGCAAGTGTCTTTTTGTAGAGAAACTGCCCCTCCTCTCAAGCTGACATGCTTTAATGACCACAGGTATCTTCCAGCTCTCAATTATATGCCCCAGGAGATTTAAACAAACAGTTCTAGGCTTCTAGCTTTATAGAAGAGCCAAGGCACAAAACACTGTTTTGTAAACTCAAGAATCAGTGCAAAAAGCAGAATAACAAAGTTCAAAACCTGCAAGTGTCGTTTTGTTTTTCCAGCTTTGTAGAGGAGTCAAGGCACAAAATGCTATTCTGTAAACTCAGGAATCAGTGCAAAAAGCAGAAATTGTGCTCTAAGTAGTTGAGATGTGGAGCCCCATCCTGCATGCCTAGAATCAGCAAAGTAGGAGATAGGGTGATTTTTTTTTTATGTTGCATCTCTTCTCCCATTTGATAGATTTGCTTCTGTAGAGGTTGAAGCATGGGGTATGACCATTTGTGTAGGTTCTCTGAATCTCTTAGGCATTTCCAGCATTTGTCAGTGTTCATCAGGTTCACTGCACAGAGGAATGCTATGCTTCTGTACCATGAATGTAATATTTTGTTTTGTATTAACCTGCTTTTAACGTCAGTATAAGTGTGGTGGGCCGCCCTCCAGCACTGAGACCATTCCTGGTCAGTAATTGTTATATGCAATACCCTTTCCCATTTGACCTTGAATTCCTGTGACTAACTGGGGAATGTATTCCTCAATGTGGCATATATTTTGCTGACCTGGCCCCTGGGTGGTTTTATCCAGGAGATAAGGGGTGAAGACTGGTCAGGCAGAAATATATGTTAACTGCACTCCTGAGCTGGATGACTCTCCAGAAGTTAGTGGAGGGAATTCTCCATCTGTTCAGCAATTCCTGACAGGAGGAAACATTACTCCCACTAATATGAAGGATGTCTCTGATATGGTGAATACCTGTTTTGGTCTAGTGAGTCCAGGTAGGGGGTTTACAATCTAGCAGAATATTGGGGTTGTTCCATAGGAGGGTATATGAAAGAGTTGTTAGGTTAGCATCTAGTTTATGCTGTGTTTGTGACCAGTACTTGATAGTAGGACCCAAAGTAGGGAGTGCATTAAGAGCTGGGGGGGTGTTACAAATAGTAAGGATGAAAGTGTGCCCAACTCGCTTTATGCGGTTTCCATATGGACCCGCTGTGGGGAATGTTTTATATATTCTCTAAACCAATATAATGTTTGCCCTGCTTGAAAAGACAGATTGTAGCCCTCCCACCAGGGGAGGTTCCACCCTCCTTGCTTCCAGTGCAAACTTAGCTTGTGCAGCTAATGCCTGATTCTCCTGTCTATCTTCTGGTACCAGGTAGGGGGGTCTGACAGAGCGAGGTGGGACGGAAGGTTGAAGAGCTTGGGGGCTGTTAATATCTTTAGAACTGAAATTTGTCCAGCCATGGTGAGCCACAGGGATTTCCAGCAGGTAAGTTTGGTTATGTAGGAGGACATTAGGGGTGCCATGTTCATATCCCATAGGCTAGATATAGTACAGGTGATTTTAATACCCAAATATATTATCCCCATTGAGGCCACTTGCAACCCATGAAGCTGCCTGGTTGCTGCATGACAGAGTTGGTTTAAGGGAAGAACTTCTGTTTTTGTTTAGTTGATTTTCAAGCCCACGTAGTTCATAAACCATGTTAACAGCATCAGGAGAGGGGGAATTGACTTGGTTATGTCAGCTAATGGGATCAGTAAGTCATCAGCAAACAGGAGGGTGGAGTAGTATATCTCTGTGTTGTCTATGTGCCACTGCTAGAGGTTCTATTGCCAGAATGAAGAGCAATGGAGAGAGGAGGCAACCCTGTCTCATACCACTTTATAGTGGGAAAGGGTCTGAGAGGAAAGAATTAGTAAGGACACAGGCCATGGGTGAGCTGTATATGGAGTTTACCCACACTCTGAAACAGTCTCCTTTGTCTATAATGTTCAATATGAGATGTAGATAGTCCCACCCAACTGAATCAAAGGCCTTCCCAAAGTCAATAGCCAGTGCAGCTGCCAGGGTAGGGAGGGCGGTGGCTATGTGCATGAGTTTGATAAGTGAATGGATGTGGTCTTCATTATACCTTCCTTTCACAAACCCCACCCAAAAGGGGAGGATGAGATATGGGAGTAGAGGATTAAGCCTTGGGGCAAGAATCTTAGCATATATTTTACTGTCTGAGTTTTTAGGGAAATGGGCCTGTAGTTTCCAACTATTGTGAGGTCTTTCCCTTTTTGGGGGATTGACGTGATCACCGCTTCTTGAAGTGTGTGTGGGGGGGAGGGTGCCTGTTTTTTCTGCTTCTTTGTAAACTTCACGCAGCCCCAGGGCTATTATTGGTGCTAATGATTGTAGGAATTCCATTGGGAGACATTTTCTGTTTTATAACTGCAATAAGGGTAGCATCTTTCAAAAAAAGAGATGTGCAAGAACAAGGGGGCACAATTTGAAGATAGAGGGGGGACGGCTCAGAGGTAATGTGAGGAAGTATTTGTTTACAGAGAGGGTTGTGGATACATGGAACAGCCTCCCTGAGGAGGTCGTGGAGTCAAGAACAGTGGGGGAATACAAGAATGCATGGGACAGACATAAGGCAGTCCTAGTGGGGGGGTAGGAGGAAGTAAGCTGTTGGTTAACTAGGATCTGCAGCTTATCTGTTAGGTAGGAAAATGGGCAGATTAGGTGGGCCAAGTGGTCCTTATCTGCCATCACATTCTATGTTTCTGTGTTTCTATAACCCATCCAGGGCATGGGCTTCAGGAGAAATAATGCACTTCTTAAGTGTATTACATGGCCCTCAGTGATTTGCTTCATGCCTTATAGTTCACCCATGGTGTGATTTAATTCTATAGAACCCATGCCATATTGTGAGTTATTTCTTATTAATTGCCATCTAGGTTTTACTTTTGGAAACACTGACAGCCTACCATGTGGTCAGAAGTACAATATATTTTGTGCATTCCATGAAGGAAGTGGGCAAAATGTATTTTCAGACGACAAAGGATCATTTGATTTAGAGGTGCATGCACTGCAACTGAAAACAAAAATGGCCAAAAAAAGGATGGGATCAAAGCTGCAGACATTATGAGCACTTGAACATTTTCTCAGTCTTGAATGACACATTAATGAACACCATCACCACATCAAACAGCCACACTGCTAACAGTACCACCCTTCTTTGTTCAGTATTATCACAGGTCGCTACTGAGGACTTGAAGTATGATGTTATCCAAAAGTCTTGAGAAGGTATGGTGGAGGAATATCTGACAGACTCAATAAGCATAAACAGTGATGAGGAGCTGGTTCAAATTCTGACCTTGGGGATAGTGGGGGACTCTGTTATGAAAAAAAATATAGAATAATGCATGGGGTGATGTGTTTAGCTGGATTTTACACATACTCCAAGGTATTGGATGCCACATAAACCCTGAGAGCGAAGCTCGAGGGGTTTACTTAAGCATCCAACACTGAGGGATGTGTATAAAATCTTGATAAAAACACACCACCCCATGTTTTATTTTATATAATTGCTGGGGAGCTTTTTCTCGCCGCTGCAATATGAAGGATAGTGTACAGTTACCCATACACTACAAGGCTATTCTTCCACCAAGTGGATACAATGCTGACTGATGACCTTGAGAGTGAAGCTTGAGAGGTCTCCAAGTCGGCACTGTATCTACGAGGTGAAAGAATAGCCTTGTAGTGTATGGGTAAGCATATACTGTTCTTTATAGTGTATGGTGCCCGAAAAAAAGACAAAAAGAGACTCACTTTTCCATATTCTGACTTGGTTTTGCTGAGGCCATCAATTCACAACTGCCCAGCACACTCAAGCGCCCATCTCACACAGCAAGGTATGAATCAGGACGTCTGCTGTAGCCCCTTGTATTATGACGTCCTCACTAACACAGAACGAAAAGTTGTTCTGTGTTAGTGAAGACGTCACTACTGCAGCAGAACAACTTTTTGCAGTGTATGGATTTCCATACACAACCGCATTCCACCATACACTATTATATAACACTAAAACAGCCGAGCCGTGGTCTGGTGTGGAGGAAGTGCAGTCTGTGTGGGCGCTGTTGAAACTTTTTTTTTTGTTTGTTTACAGTTTAGGAGGGAAGAGACAAATATCTGAGAGGCAAGTTTTTTTTTTAATTTTCACTTACCACCAAGTGATCCTGGCAGTGTCCGGTCAACTAGTGAAGTGTCCAGCACCGAGAGAGAGCAGAGACTGGTGCATGCATGGAGCATTGGAAACCTCGCGTGTGTTCACCGCTATGACCCATGGGTTATAGTAGTGAATTATAACTGGGTTTCCCTATGGGAGAAAAAGCTCCCCCGTTATTATATTTAAATTATAAATGAAATAATGATGTAATTGATGTGTCCATTGGCTTGACTAACTAAAAAATACTTATGAACACTGCCACAATCTCCTTCTCGGAAGCCCACTCAATTGGGCCTAGCTTCAGTCATTACATGACTCTTCTTCCTCCTCAGGGGCCTACTCCAGTGTGCTGTGCTTCAGTCACTCTAAGCCTCATCCTCCTTATATGTCAGATAGGCATATTTTTGAAACAGTAGTAGCTTTCCACATGGGCTGTTGCTATTCTGTCAGAAAACAAAATGTTGCTTTACTTCTGAAACAGGCATAGCTTTTTGAAACCTGGACACATGGCCTACCCCATGAGCTGCTTTAGCTGCCATTCTGAAGTCAAAATATGTTACTTTAATTTTTCAGAAGAGCTTAGCTTTTAAAAACTAGGCATACAGTACTCCCTTTCACATTGGCTGCTGTACTTGCTATTCTGCCAGCAAAAATATATTGCTTTTACTTGTCAGATAGGCATAGTTTTCTGAAACCAGGGCAAATTGGCCTACCCATAGGCTCCTGTACCTGCCATTCTGCACAAATACACTGCTTTTACTTGTAATACAGGCATATATTTTTTTGAAACTCAGACAGATGGTCTTCCCCATGGATTGTTGTTTTTTCATTCATCTAACAAAAATATGTTGATCTTACTTGTCAGAAAAGCATAGTTTTTTAACCCTGTGTACAGTAGATGGACAACTCGATGGGTTACTGTTCATCCCATTCTGCAATCAAAAAAATTTAGCTTTTGGCTGTCAGGCTGACATAGTTTTTTTTTGCAATTCAGACAGATGGCTTATCCCTTGGGCTGCTGTATCTACCATTTTGCAATCAACAATGTGCTGCTTTTACTTATCAGACGAGCATAGATTGTTTTGAACCAAGATGAACACTCTACAATGTAGGTTGCTGTACTTGGCTGTAGTTCTGAGCAGAATTTAAACTGTGACAGCAGACTTATTGTCAAATTATAATTCTCCTCACACAGTTTTGCAAAATGTTCACAAAAATATCACACAATCTTGCCACAATGCAATTTTCCTTTGTCCATCTAATTTTAAAACAACACATTGAAATTTCTTTACATTTAGGATGTTGAACTATAGCAAATGGATATGTGATGCTAAGCCAAGCTTCAGATCTCTGTCTTTACACAAAGTTGAGTAATAAGCAGCCAAATTGTCCATCCATTTTTTTAAAGCAATTCACAAGTAAGTAAATTGCAAGATTTAAGATTCTGCATTTTAAAACTAAAGAACTCAATGTTAATAAGTTTGGCAAAATGACAGACACTAGAAAGGAAGATGTGAGTGCTAACTTTCTAAACTCTTAATTAAGGAATGGCCAAGTTACATACAGCCCAAAAACACAAATAACATAAACACTAAGTAGAATTTCATGAGGTTTTGTAATCATCATGGCATTTTGTGGAACCTACATCCATAATTTTTGCCCAGCTATGCATACAGGTGGGGGGGGTACAGGCAAAGTGGGCAAGCATTAAGGATGCAATACTTGAAGCAACATCCCATTGTTTTAGAGAGAAAAGCAAGAGCAAAAGAAGGAGGAAACCACTTTGGTTCTCAAAAACAGTACCAGAAAATGTCAAAGCCAAAAGGCTGGCCTTCAGGAAATATAACAGAATGCAGCGGGATGAAGATAGGGACACATACCAAACTTCCCTAAGGAAAGCAAGGAAGGCATTAAGGCAGGCAAAGGCCCAAACTGAGGAAACACTAGCACAAACAGTAAAAGAAGGGGACAAGATTTTCTATAGATACAATAGTGAAAGGAGAAACTCCAGAGGGGGTATTTCTAAGATCAAAGGGGATAAGGGGGAGTGTGTGGAGGAGGACCAAGAAAAAGCATTTCTCCAAAATAGATACTTCTGCTCAGTATTTACTGAGGAGAAGGTAGGGCAGGGCCCACGGATCAGCACCATAGACATGGGGGGGGGAGGTGTGCACTAGTCCCTTCACAAAAGAAAGGGTCCTACAAGAGCTCGCTAAGCTCAGGGTGGACAAAGCAATGGGGCCTGATGGCATACATCCCAGGGTACTAAAGGAGCTAAAGGTGGAACTAGCAGAGCCATTAGCAGAACTGTTTAGTGAGTCTCAGCACAGGAAAGGTCTTAAAAAACTGGAGAAGGGCTCATGTGATCCTGCTCCACAAGAGTGGTAGCAGGGAAGAGGCAGGGAACTACAGACCAGTCAGACTTTCCTCAGTAGTGGGCAAGATTGTGGAGGCATTCCTTAAGGAAAGGATAATACAACACCTGGAATCCATAGGAGCACAGGATCCAAGACAGCATGGGTTTACAACAGGAAGGTCCTGTCAAACTAATCTCATAGATTTCTTTGACTGGGTAATCAGAGTGGTGGACCAAGGGGGTGCAGTAGATGTCACCTACCTTGACTTCAGCAAAGCTTTCGATACTGTTCCACATAGAAGATTGATTAATAAGCTGGGTAGGCTTGGGATGGGACAGAAGTTGGTCAACTGAGTGGCAAACTGGTTGATGGGCAGAAAACAGAGAGTGGTGGTAAACATTATACAGTCAGAGGAAATGCAAGTCACAAGTGGGGTACCTCAGGGATCAGTCCTGGGGCAAGTCCTCTTTAATCACATCAGTGACATTGCAGATGGACTGGAGGGTAAGGTTTGTCTGTTTACAGATGATACCAAGATCTCCAACAGAGTAGATGATCCAGATGGGATGGGAAGAATGAGAAGAGATCTTGATAAACTTGCAAAATGGTCAGAAGAATGGCAACTGGGGTTTAACACAAAGAAGTGCAAGATCACGCAAATAGGGAAGAGAAACCCTGAAGCCACCTATAGGTTGGGAGGGGAGATGCTGGCAATAACAAGGGAAGAAAGAGACTTGGGCATCATCATCACAGATGACCTAAAATCATCCAAGCAGACCACTAAAGCAGTAGGTAAGGCTAGAGGGATGTTGGGTGTATTAGTAGGGGTGTCACAAGTCATAAGAGGGGGATAATAATCCCTCTTTACAAGACACTGGTTAGGCCCCATCTGGAGTAAAGTGTGCAGTACTGGAGGCTGCTCCTGCACAAGGACATTAACAAAATGGAGGCAGTCCAGAGAAGGGCAACCAAAATGGTGCAGAGACTGCATCAGAAAACATATGAGGACAGATTAGTGGAGCTCAATATGTATACCCTAGAGCAAAGGAGGGAGAGAGGTGATATGATCAAAACATTCAAACATTTTAAGGGCATTAACAAGGTGAAAGAGTCTAACATGTTTCAATATAAGAAAAATAGCAGGACAAAAGGACACGACATAAGATTAGAGGGAGGCCAATTAAGGGGCAATGTGAGGAAGTTATTTTTCACAGAAAGGGTGGTGGATGCATGGAACTGCCTACCTCAGGAAGTGATGGATATGAATACCGTGCAGAGCTTCAAACAGGCATGGGATAGGCATAAGGGAGCAATACAGTTAAGTATGAATAGGTAGGCCATTGACAGAGTAAAAGCCTATGACACATTCACAAGGTTGAACAAATGGGCTTACTGGATGGGCCTTGTGGTCCTTATCTGCCATCAGCTTCTATGTTTCTAAGTTTCTTATCTGATCTGAAACACATCAGGAAGAAAAATGATTGGGCAGAATGCTCATAAAACAGCATTCATAGGAAATCCCACAGTAAAAATAGCTGAATAATTGGAGGAAGGCTGGCAGAACTGAGTTTTGCAGAAATGGTCAAGGAAAATGACAAATCCTTCCTTACATACATCAGTAACAGGAAAATCACAATGAATAATACAGACAGATAAGGAAGGATGAGATAAGTACAGGGGACAATGTGGAAAGGCAGCTATACTGGATAAATTATTTTGTTCAGGAAGCAGGCCCTCTACCTAACAGCAGGAAAAAAAGTAAACTGGGATACAGGGCACAAATGTGATATAGGGAGATGACAAGTGAATGAGTACTAAACAACTGGAGAATCTAAAAAACAATAACTCACCAGGGCTAAGTGGGATTCCCCCTAGGGTACTGTGGAACCAAGCCAGGTGATAATGAAGCAAGTTAAGTCTTCTTTGGAGAATCAGTGGCTGAGGACTAGAGAAAGACACATATGGCTCCCTTACACTTTGGAGGTGATATGGGAACTCCAGGAAAGTACTGACCAGTGAGCCTGACATTGAAAGTGGGAGAATATCTTTCGACAATTATTGAAGACAGGATAGTCACATTCTTAGAGGAAAAGGATTTAATGTGTGAACCAGCACGATTTACTATGCGCTGGTGGTGTCAGACTAAATTATTTTTTTAATGAAGTGACATAAATGGCAGATATAAACCAGGCAGAGGATGCACTACATCTGAACTTTACTAATGCCTTTGAGTCAGTGCAGAGCTGGGCATAATTAGCACATTTTGAATTTGCAGAAATTTTGTGAAATGGCATGATTTTTTGGGAATTTTCCAAAATTCTTCAATTGGCTATACATTGGTCCATGTTACAGCTAGAGGCCTGACATTTGGCATGCGTATTGTGTACTGGCCCTAAAAGCTTGCTAAGTTTCATAACATTTGGATGCAGGCCAGAGAAGGTATAGGGGCTTGAAATCTGGCAATTTAATATTTATGTGAACATTTCTGAAAATGTTTCTATGCTTATAACCAAACCACCTTTCGAGCTAGATAACTGAAAACTTAGATGTATACTTTCTTGGAAGAGTCATAGAAACTGCTAAATAGAGAAGTAATGGTTATGTAAATTGTAAGTTTTTGCCATGGCCTGCCTCCTGACACAGCTTCTCAGGCTCACTTCCAAACCTGGGTTGTCAGCATGACAGCATGACAACCTGATACTGGGCTATGGGGTTGTCTTAAAGCGTAATACTTAGGGTCAATGAACCTAACAACATTGGTTATATTCTGTCCTCTAGTTTTAAACTTATAGGGGCTTAAAATTCTGCAATTTACATAATGTTGAATTATAATTTAAATATTTCTGAATGTTTGGAGGCTTATAACTCAATAACTTTTAAAGTTAGATATATGGATATTGGCACACACACGTATGGGCCTAGGTAAAGTTGCCATACTAAATGTGGTGCAATTTGGACAAATAGTTTTTGCTTTTGTAGTTGTTTACAGTAATTTTTAAATTTCTGAAAGTTTGGAGGCTCTCAACTCTGTCATCTTTAAAGATAGAAACATGCAACTGTGTATATGTCTGTAGGACATTTGCAAAGTCTTCATACCACATGTGATAAAATTTGGACATATTTTGGCAACATTTTTCAAAAGTTAATGGAACTTCCACAAATATTTTTGGAAGCAAAGTCAGTATTTCACCATAATTCTGCTGGTGGAAGATAAAGTTAAGCCAGACCTAATTCATTGCCACATGGTTAAGATAAGTGAGTGATCTGAGGAAAGGGGAAGAAATAACTAAATGGCTCACAGAGTGGATGACAGAACCCACAGAGTGGTCATAAGTGGTGCATTCTCTGTGGACAATGCAGTAATTACTAGGGTGCTGAAGGGGACATACCTGTGACTACTTCTGTCTAATATGCATATCTGTGACATACTGTTGTAGAGGGTATTCAGGGCAACGTAAGCTTATTCATGGATATACCAAGCTCTTCGTGAGGGTTGATATTGAAAAAGGGAATAACATTATGAGACAGGATGTGAGGAGACTAGTATGTGGGACAGTATTTGCCTGTTGAAATTTAATGTCAACAGGATTATGGAGATGCTCAAAGACTAGGATGGAAAAATCTAGAAACAGTGTATTGTATTGATGGTATGTCAAAACAGAGCTCAGAGGAGGGCAGAGACCTAGAAGTGGTGATCAGGATAACCTAAAGTAGGCTGCTCATTGCTACAGGATATAAGCAATGTCTAACAGAATGCTAGGGTACATAGGGAGAGGGACAGGGATTACCAGGAGAAGAGAGGGAGTAGTGCTTTTGTATAGATCACTGGTGAGGCAACATCTAGAATACCATGCCCAGTTCTGGGGCCCACACATAAAGAAGAATGGGTACATTACAGACAATAATGGGGGGGGGGTTAAGAAGATGATTCATGGTCAGTAGGGCAAGGCATCTATATACACTTGCTCTTAGGACAGAAGGAGGCTACTGCCCATCTGATTCATCCCCCACTGAACAGTGGCTGTTTCCAGTCATGTACTTGATGACTTCCCTCTTAGACTGATCTAACATAGAAACAGATATTGACAGTAGACAAGAATTGCTTGGCCCACCCAGTCTGCCCATTTTCCCCTACCTACTGTAACACTGCAGACCCTGCTTGATCTCTGGCTTTATCCCCCCCCCACCTCTAAGGTTCCCTAATGCCTAGCGCATGCATTCTTGAAGTCTGTTGCCATTTTGCCCCCACCACCTTCACTGGGAGGCTGTTCTCAGCATCCACCACTCCTTTTGTGAAGAGGTACTGCCTCACATCTGTCCTGTGCCTCCCTCCCTCCAGCTTCATAGCATATCCCCTTGTTCTTAAGCATCTTTTCCCTCCAAAAAATGCTTCCCTCTTGAACCTTATTTATACCTGTGAGGTATTTAAAAGTTTCTATCATATCCCTCCTCTCCCTCCTTTCCTCCAGCGTGTACATATTGAGATCTTTCAGTCTCTCCTCATAGGGCTTGTGATGCAGATTATACACCATTTTTGTTGCCCTCCTCTGGGATCACCTCTATCCTTTCTATATCATTCTGGAGATGTGGGCTCCAGAACTGGACACAGTACTCTAGGTGAGTTCGCACCAGAGATCCATACAGTGATAACACAACCTCTATCATTCTGCTGGTGATACCCCTCCCTATGCAGCCTAGCATCCCACTAGCTCTCCCCACTGCCTTGTTACAGTGTCTGACCACATCTAGGTCATCGGATATGATTTCGCCAGGCCCGTTTCCTGTTTGGTGATGGCTAATACCACTCCACCCATTTTGTACTCTTCCTCTAGATTTCTGTGCCACAGGTGCATTATTTTGCACTTCTTGACATTGAAACATAGCTGCCACACCCTTGACAACTCCTCTAACTTTCTTAGATCTCTATTCATTTTTTACACACACACCCCAGAGTGTCTACCCTGTTACAGATGTAACCAGCCAGTACCTGGAGATACTAGGATTCCACCAGTTTTAAATCAGGGAGGGAGCCTTGGCAGTTTCAGAGGATATAAAACTCTCTGTAAAAGATTACATCATCTCCTGCTTAGCTCAGCTGAGGCATGAGATGATGTAATGGGATTTAGAACCCTTGCAGCAGCATAAGCCACAGTACTCTGCTGCTGTTTGACTTCTGTGAGTCAGCCTGAAGTTGGAGTTTGCAGCTAAGTGTTCTACAGGCAAGTGATGCTCTGCCAAGGCCACTTGTCAGACGGAAGAACCCTCAGTTTGTTATTTTCCATCCTAGTACAGTAACCAGTGGCCAGTTTTGTGGGATATGGTGGCTACCAGATTCTTTGAAGCCCCAAAGGGGTGAAGATTGTTCAGCAGGAGAAATGGGACTGAAGGGTCAGTGAGCAGTTTGGGGCAAAATCCCCTAAAGACAGTGAAAACTAACAGAACTGCCCAGAATGTAGACTGTATGTGTTTTGCAAACCAAAAGCTAGGGATTTTGGAGGAGAACTGTGAAGTTTCAAGTGTTTTTAACAAATGTCTTGGGGCACGCCATGCTGTAAGTACAAGATTCATTTGTTGTTCAGCTGTGGATTGGCTAATGCCTTGTTAGGATCCCAACAAGGCTAAGATGTAGGCTCTCAGAACCCTTGCAGAAAGAATGTATGGTAAGGATGTCTCCTGTCGCTCCTGTGTGGCTGGTGAATCTGGTTTTCCTAAAATGCAATGGCAAAGAGAGTCTAGCTTTGGCGGGAGTGAGATTATCCTCATTCAGGTTGCAAAGGGACCTAACAGATTGCAAGGAAGGGTCAAGGTGTTAACTTAGTTCATCTAGTGATGCTCAAATTTAGTGCTGTGGCAATAACCACTATAAATGTAAAGTCCAGAAATCCCTAAACAAAGGGTTGGATGTCCCTGGGAAGTGGTACTGTGAGAAGTCCCAGTACTGCAAGAAAGAACTGTGGAATGATTTTGCCTGCTACAAGTGTGCCATCTGTTCATACAACTATAAGCCATGGGGGTACCCTTGTTTTTCTGTTACCATTCTGTCAGGAATAAAAGCCATACAGTAAAATCCCAATTTCTGGTTGTGGACATTCCATCTCTGAGTGATCTGTGTGTGTTTTGGGGGCCCCCCACAGATAGGAGGCACACCATAGCCCTGGAACCTCTCCCCAGACCTGGGTAGAAATAGAAATGTTGTTTTGTAACCCTCCCCCACCTCAGATGCCCAAGCTAGGGATTGCCCTAATGCCAGGGGTATACCCGTTGTTGTGGTGGAAGCTGCCTTGATGACAGTCTGCCAGTAAAAAAGGAGATGGGTGTTGCACAGATTTTAGAGTCATCTGCAAAGAGGTATATCTTCCCTTCTAGCCCCTCTGCAATGTCACTAATAAACACATTAAAGAGGACCAGTCCCAGTACTGATTCCAGTGCACCCCAATGGTCACCCTCCATTCCTCAGAGTGAACCCCATTTACCACCACCCTCTGTCTCCTGTCCCTCAATCAACTTCTCACCCAATTTATAACCTTTGGATCCACTTCCAGTCTTTGCAGCTTATTTACGAGTCTCCTGTGTGGAACAGTGTTGAAGGCCTTACTGAAATCTAAGTAGGCCACATCCACTGCTCCACCTTGATCTATTCTCCTCATTACCCAGTCAAAAAAATCTATCAGATTTGTCTGACATGATCTCCCCCCAGTGAATCCATGCTGCCTCAGATCTTGTAGGCCACTGGATTTAAGATATTCCACAATCCTTTCCTTTAGTAGAGATTCCATTAATTTCCCTGCTACCTAATTTAGGCTGACTGGCTTGTAATTTACAGCCTCCTCCTTGCTCCCACTTTTGTGAAGTGGGACTACATCTGCCCTCTACCAGTCCTCTGGAACCACTCCTGTCTCCAGGGAGTGGTTGATCAGGGCTGTCAGAGGTGCAGTCAGCACCTCCCTGAGATCCCTCAATATCCTAGGAAGCACCCCATCTGGCCCTATTGCCTTGTCCACTTTCAGGTTTGCGAAATTGTGAGTTACTTCATGACTCTCTGCTCTGTAAATGGACTAGTGTTTAACTCCCTTCCTATGATGCCCTGGTTCTTATCTGTGGTCCCTCACCTTCCCCTTCCTTTATAAATAATGAACAAAAGTATTTGTTCAAGGTGTTTGCTTTTTCCTGGTCCACCTCAATGCACTCCCCTCCTTCACTCCGAAGACTTACGATCCCTTCCCTGGTCTTTCTGTTTTTGCTTACATACCTGAAAAATACCTTGTCCCCATTCTGTACTGCCTGGGCTATTTTTTCCTCTGTTTGCACTTTTCCAATCCTAATTGCTTTCCCAGACTCCCTCTGTTTCTCCTGATTCAACTACTTTTCTTGTAAGACAATTACATGTCCCTGCCACCCTCTCTGTGAAAAACATATCACTTTCCATTTGTTGCCAACCTATTGTTATGGCCTTGAAGATGACGGACCTACGTTTTAAAGTCATGCCTAGTTTTGCCATCAGTGTTATTATCATCTATAATTTTGTGTAGCTGTAACAGTTCGAACCTTAATCTTCTTGTCTGCAGTGAGAACAGCGCCAGTTTTCCAAATATGTCCATAGGCATGTTGTTTTAGTCAGGGAATAAGTTTTGTTTAGCAATGTTGGTTTTTTTCTAGAATCACAATTAGATGCTTATATATATATATATATATATATATATATATATATATATACTGTATATATATATATATTTAAGGGCTCCAAAAAGGTGTACAGAATTCTAGATATAGTCTGGCATATTAAAAGGTAAACAGAAGTCTAGACATGGTCTGGCATATGATCTATAAATGGGATTAGTATATTTTCAGACTTGTTATTAAATGATTTCTTAATGTAATTAAGTAGTCCACTAGCTTTGGCAGGCAATATTTTTTATTACTTACTGGTCCTCTTTGTTTACGTCTAGATAACCAGACTTTTAAATCCCTTAAAAACCACCTGGTTGATATTTTGCATTACAACCAGGCAGTTGTAATCAGTGCCTGTCAATCAAGCTAGCTACTCAAAGCACATTGGCTCGTAGTCTCTGTGTGTGCGGGTCAAACATCTCAGACAACATGGCAGATCCAATGCTCCGTTACTGAGCACCTGCCCTCACCTTTTGCCTCACAGTCAAACTGTCATGCTAGGTACTTCTTTTGTAATATTTGTCAATATCTATCTGGTTGATCCTGTCTTCATAATGTTAAAAATCTATTTGGTTGATCCTACCACTTGCACCCTTTGAGCGGGGCTCTGACGCACTGCAACTGCATTGCCAAAACACTACACTGATTAACTATGCTTCGGACTGTAATTCATACAAACAAAAAAAGAAGTAAAGAAAAAAAATGAGTGTGTGTGTGTGTGTGTTTGTGTCTATCTAAAAATGAGGACCAGTAATTAAATAAAATAAAACATAGGTGGGTGTATGTAAAACCAGAATTTTATGCACACCCTTGGTGTGGGATGCTTTTATAAACCCCTTGGGCTTCACTCTCGGGGTTTATGTAGCATTCCACACCTCGGGTGCGTGTACAATTCTTGTTGCAAACACCCACCCACATATTTTATATATATATATATCTTCTTCTTTTGATGTTGTTATTAAGTATCACCCCAAGTTATCTATCACTATCAACCTCCTTTAGTTTAGTACCATTAAACTCATAATCTTGTTTTATGTTGTTTTTGTCTGAATGAATTACAATGATTTTGCTCTCAATAAGCACTGTGCCATTCCTTCTAGCCTATATTTCTATTTTCTTAAGGTAATTTGTTATCTTAATTTGATTTGCAACAGTCTCCATCACACCCCAGAGCTTGGTGTCATCTGCAAATTTACATATACACTTCTTGACATTATCACCCACATATTTCACTTCACATAATAATATAACAGCAGTGGCCACAGCACTGATCCTGCATAACCCTACTTGTCTCTAGTTCCTCCTGAGACAATGCACAATTACCCTCACCTACTTTGTCCTACTGGAAAGGCATAATTGTACTCAGCTTATTATTTTGATATCAAGTTCACCCTTTCTCATTGTCATTATAAGAAGTACAAATGGAACTGTGTAAAATAATCTTAGCAGATACTATCCACAGGAATATTATCAAGCATGTTACTGATGTTGTTGTTAACTGGTCACAAAGTTTGCTAGACATTACCTATTTTTGGTAAAACCATTAAGTCCTTGATTCACATTTCTTTAGTTCCCATGTGAATTCTTCTTTGATTTGACTTTCCATCATTTACCCCACAACTGAAGGGGCAGAGGCCTATGGTTCCCTGACTGGCCCTGTGCTGGCGGCATCCATCTCAGATGGTTTTTCAGTGGTACACTGACCGAGGAAGAATCACAAGGGGGGGTAATGATATTTTTTAAGTCAGAGCTGGGCCTGACAGTGCACCCAGTGGGGGACATCAGTTCATTTGAGTGTGTGGCGGTGTGGGAGGTCCTGGCCTGGATGTCAGAATACTTCTTGTCTACAGTCCACCTGGTTGGGACAGGAATTTTCTGCAGGAGTTGATAGTTTTTGTTGCCGAAAGGGTGTTAGAGTTGCTGAGATGGCTTATTCTTGGAGACTTCAACACCTGGGCAGATGGTGAGAGTACGTCTGGCGTGAGGGACTTCTTATCCAGCATGGAGTCCCTTGACCTTTCTCTTGAATCCACTTCCGGGACCTACCACTCCGGGCATGCCTTCAACCTGGTTTTCTCAATGGGTCTTGAGAAAACTACTTCTGGATTTATCTGGTCACTTGGTCAGATCACTGCACTGTCAGGTTGAGTTTCAGCACCCCCCCCCCACAGTTGTCCCATCCCCTGTGGAGATGATCCAGTTCCACCCTTTAAAAGAGATTCAGCCAGAGGGACTATTGACAGAACTGGACATTTCTTCTGCACTAGAGGCTTACATTGGTGGCCCGGGGAAACTGTGGCAGTCTATAATAGGGCTGTCATGGGGGCCCTGGGTCATTTAGCACCGATCAATTAGCACCAGTCCGTGTACGACCCATGGTTTCACGCCTCGGCTTGCCTTGGTTTAGTGGTGAACTGAGGACATTAAAAACCAGGGGGAAGGTTAGACAGGAGATGGGAGACGACCAGATCCCAGGAGGACAAGCTGGTTCTGATGACTCATTACGATGAGCACCGTAGTAGAATGCAATCACTGTCAAAAAAGCAGCTTTTATGTCACGGATGATTGCTGCTGGGAAGAATTGACTAGCTCAGCACTTCTGGGCTGTAGACAAGTTGTTACATCCTGCCTGTCTGGAACCCATTACAGCATTTTCAACTCAAATATGTGAGGAGTTCACTCGATTCTTCTCAGACAGAGTGTCTACTGTGAGGGCTGAGATTTTGACGAACAGAAAACCAGCATCCAACAGTGGTGATCCTCAGATTGGCAGATGGAGGTCTGTGGGGTGAACTCAGGATATAAGCCAACATCCTGTGATCAGGACCCAGGCCAGATGTTCTGCTTGTTAGATGCGTTGGAGTCCTGGGCCCAATGTCCGCTGAGATTGTTAGGTGTTCTTTGACAGTGGGGATCTTCTCTGAGCCACTTAAGGAGGTGCTGGTGAAGCCCCTGCTAAAATAAACATCTTTGGACCCTGATGTCTTGGTGAACTATCAGCCTATCTCAAGCCTTCTTTTTCCTGGGCAGGTTCCAGAGAAGGTGGTCATGGAACAATTCAAGAGTCACCTCATGGACTTCCAGATCTATGAACCATTCCAGTCCAGGTTTAAAGCCTTGCATAGCATGGAGACAGCATTAGTTAGGGTGTGGAATGACCTACTCAGGGTGAGGGATGGAGGAGAGCAAACTATTCTTGTACTCCTCAATCTCTCCTCTGCATTTGACACTGTGGATCATGGGGTGTTATTAGACAGGCTGCAGGAGTATGTAGGACTCAACAGTAGGTCATCAGCTGGTTTGAGTCCTTCCTGCAGGGCAGGTCCCAGGGGGTCGTTCTAGGCAATTATTCCTCCGGCCTGACAGTCCTGCCCTGTGGAGTGCCCTAAGGCTCTGTCCTTTCCACCATGTTGTTTGCAGTGAACATGTTGCCCCTGGGTGAGGTCATTAGAAACATAGAAATATAGAAATTGTCAGCAGATAAGGACTGCTGGGCCCATCCAGTCTGCCCATAGGCCCTATACACTGTATGTGGTCACTGACCCTATGTGATCAATGGCTTTTCATCACTCCCTCCACTCTCAAGTTTGTCTTGTGCCTGTCCCTGGGATGCTTAAACTCCTCCACTACATCCTGTGGCAGACTATTCCAAGCATTCACTACCCTTTCTGTGTAGAAAAACTTCCTCACATTACCTCTTAGTCTACCCCCTTCCAATTTCATATTGTGCCTCCTTGTCCTAGTACTTTTTCTACATTGGAAAAGGTCCCCCACCTGCACCTTGTTTATGCCCTTGCGGTACTTGAAAGATTCAATCATGTCCCCCTGCTCTCTCCTCTCCTCTTCTCTCCTCCAGTGAGTACATATTGAGGTCCCTTAGTCTCTCCTCATATGTTTTGTGGTGCAAGCCCTGCATCATCTTTGTTGCCCTCCTCTAGATAGTCTCCACCATTTCTATGTTCTTGAGCTGGTGTGGCCTCCAGAACTTCATTCAGCACTCCAGCTGAGGCCTTGCTAATGTTTTATACAATGGCACCACCACCTCCCACTTCCTGTTAGTGATACCCCTGTCTTTGCACTACAGCATTCCACTGGCCTTCCCTGCTGCCTGTGTGCACTGCTTTGATCCCTTAAGGTCATCAGAGATGATAACCCCTAGGTTCCTTTCCTCTTTGGAGACAGTCAGCTCCCCCCCAATCTGTAGCTCTCCCCAGGGTTCCCTCTACCCAAGTGCATTATTTTGCACTTCTTTGCATTGAAGCTCAGTTGCCACATCTCCGACCATCTTTCAAGCTTCTCAGGTCCCTCTTCATTTTCTGCACCCTTCTGAAGTATCCACCCCGTTGCAGATCCTGGTGTCATCTGAAAACAGGCAGACCTTTCCTTCCAGACTCTCTGCAAAGTCACTAATGAAGACATTGAACAGGACTGGTCCTAGTACTGATCCCTGTGGTACACTGCTAGTCACCCCCCTCTCCCCAGATTGTACCCTATTTACCACCACCCTCTGTCTCCTGTCTGTTAATCAATTCCTAGCCCAGTTCACCACCTTGTCTCCCATGCCCAGACAACCCATCTTGTTAATCAGCCTTCTATGTAGGATGGTGTCGAAGGCTTTGCTGAAATCTAGGTAGGTGATGTCTACCACCCCTCCCTGATTTCTTTCCCTAGTTACCCAATAAAAAAATCTATTATTCGTTTGACATGACCTTCATGTGAATCCATGTTGCCTCAGATCCTGAGCACTGCTGGATTCCAGATGTGCCACTATCCTTTCTTTCAGCAATGTCTCCATGATCTTTCCCACCACTGAGGTGAGGCTGACTGGCCTGTAGTTCTATGCCTCCTCCTTACTGCTGCTTTTGTGCAGTGGGACTACATGTGCCCTCCTCCAGTTCTGTGGAACCACACCCATGTTGAGTGACTCTGTGAGCAGGGCTGCCAGAGGTGCTGCTAGTTCCCTTCACAGCTCCCTTAATATCCTCGGGTGGATGCCGTCTGGCCCCATGTCCTTATCCACCTTCAACTTTGTGAGTGCTTCCATAACTCTCTACACTGTGAATGGACTGGTGTCCACTCCCCCCCCATTGCTTCTGCAATCCAATTGTGGTCCTTGACCCTCCCCTGCCTTAGTGAAATCTGAGCAGAAGTATTTGTTCAGTATTTCTCCCTTGTCCAGATCCCCCTCCTGGCACATTCCCTTTTCCCCTTTGAGCCTCACAACCCCCGGTTTTCTTCTTTCATTTATGTACCTATAAAATGCCTTATCCCCTTTGTTTACAGACCATGCTAAACCCTCTTCTGTCTGCTCCTTTGCGCTCCTAACAGCCTTCCCTGCTTCCCTTAGACATTCAAGGTACACCTCCATGTCCTCCTCCCTTTGGCTCCCCTTATATTTCCTGAATTACAATGAAGAAGGGAAAAGATGAACCACTAGGAATTTAACTTAGGACCTCTAGCATGACATGCTAGTAACTCTACCTCTGATCTATGGTTCACACAGCTGCAGTGGCTGTCCAGGTCTTTCTTCAAATTTCATTCCCTTCCTCTGGTGTTGCATAACTTTGCAACCTCAGAAATTCATTAGAACAACAGCCAATCGGGGGCGCTAATGAGCATCGAATAGTAAAGATGCAATCCTCCACACCTCCACCTTTAAAGATATAAAATTCATATTTTGACAAAGTACCAGCATCTATAATTTAATTTATTCATCAGAAGAGAACCCCTAGACAATGGAGGAATACCTGCTTGCGAGTAAAGGTACCAGAAATGCCTCAAAATCTGAAAATAAAAAAATCGGGCCGAAATGACACATCAGGTGGTGGCAGACCAGTGCTTATCTCGCTGTCAGACACCAAGATCACAGTGATAAGCCGGGAGGTGGGAGAACAAGAGCTGCAGAGTCTGAGCCCATGTCTGGCCACATTTGAAGCTAAAATCACTACACTCACCTCCGAGCTGGGTTCTCAATTGCAGAGTATTTTGGAGGTTGAGCAGCGTGTCTCAGATCTGGAGGATGCTACACAGCAGGTCACTGATACAGTGGCAGCACTGGTGAGGGAATTAGAAAATCTCTGAGAGGTGATTGACTATCAGGACTACAACAGGTGCAGTAATCTGAGACTTCGTGGATTACCGGATGGCAAGGAGGACATGAGTGTTGCTGAGTCTACCCAGTGACACTTGCTAAATTGCTGGGCATGAACATTAAAAATGGGTGCCTGAAGCTTGAGCATGGCCACAGAGCATTGGCCACGCACCCTTCGGAGGATCAACCCCCAAGACAAATTATTTTTCACCTACATCATTTTAAGAATAGGCAAGATGTGATGGTAGCCTATAGGGTGAAAAAAGAATTAAGCTTCAAAGGGGCAAAACATATGCTGTATCAAGATCTCTTACAACATGTGCAGAAGAGGAGGCAGCTGTTTAATGCCACCATGAATATGCTGAGGGAACATGGCATTGAGTTCTATATGGCTTACCCAACTTCAGTGTTTGTGCAGTCGGAAGGAGCAAGCTTTTCATTTTGGGAACCAGACAAGCTCAAGGACTTTATTGCATCATGGGACAAGAAAAATTTGGTGAAATGACTGTCCTGAAGTGAGTTCTGATGGATACAACTGTACGGGTACTGTGACATCAGCCCTGTGCTATGGTTCCACTTGGGCAGTTTAGGGAGTGCTGTAGCCCCCTTGCTCTCTACATGCTGGCTAATTTGTCTATCGGTGTGGGACTCAATTTAATTTGTACTATATTTTTGGCCTGGAGGATCAGACTTTCACCCCAGATATAACATTTATGATATTTCTTTGGAACTTTACTCATTGAAGGAAACTTAAGTCTTTCTTTGTTTTTTTCTGTGTTGGGGCTGGGGAATGGTCCTCCCTCAGGACCATTTACATCTGGGGACGTAGGGTTTCCTTGTGGCCGAGGTGCTCCGATAGGGAATGTACATGCCAGACTGATGGCCTATCCTGATGTAATGGGGTGAGGCTTACTGCTATGTGATGGAGGGTGGGGATGAGGGGTGCTGCTGGTGTGCCCAGGTCTGCAGTATACTGGAGGCTCATTTTCATCCTTCGGGAGGTGATTTGAACCGTTGCCCACATTAAAGGCTCATGGCAGGTTGGTTCTGTTCGTATTCTGTAACCCCCACTACAGTCAGAGGGCTTTGCTCTGTATGTATCAGAAAAGGGGAGGGGAAGGGAGAAATGGAGTTTTTGATTTGGGTGAAAACGTTGTCAAATATATTGGATGGGCTAGAGGGTGGGGGTTGGGGTACGCGTGGGAAGGTAATTGGGTTTTAGAACAAGCTGGCCTTTGTGGATGTTGGTTCTATGTGGTTGAAAAGTTTGTGGGAGTCTGTTTCTGAATTAGATGCAGGATTTAGGGGTATTGGGGTTGGGAGAGTGGGGGGCTACATTGGGACAAGTTTAATAGTTGTCTTCTGTGTTTACTGTTACAGTGGTTCTTATCTATTTTCATTTTTAATTGCAATCTGTGCTTGATTGTCAAGGAATGTGTGGGCTACATATATGGCTTGTGAGTGTGGGAAGGTGAAATCCAGAATTTTAACGGAGGAGGCCCACCCAACCTACGTGGCTGACAAAACAGTAGAAGATATAAAAGACAAAGAACCTCTGTGCGTAAACACTGAGGAAAGGGTTACCCCAAAGGGCATTTGGCTGGGAAGCCAAGTTTCAAGAAAATACAAAATCACACATGCCCCCACAATGCAAAGCATCACAGACTACATATGCAAATCACCACAGAGATGTTATGCTGGTCCAACTTTAAGCAGAGGTACATGGTGCCGAAAGGCCTCTCACACAGTTTGCAAAGGGTGCTAACAGAAGACATAGACACGTGTTTGTCCTACCAGGACTCATCAGTATGCCTCGTCTGTTTGACACCCCAGTGGAATGGACCAGCTACCCTAGAGGCAGTATGCCTTGGATATATAGTGGTGAACCCATTAAAATAAAAAACTATTTAAAAGACAAAGAACCTCTGTGCGCAAACACTGAGGAAAGGGTTACCCAAAGGGCATTTGGCTGGAAGCCAAGTTTCAAGAAAATACAAAATCACACATGCCCCACAATGCAAATCACCACAGAATGTTATGCTGGTCCAACTTTAAGCAAGATTGCATGGTGCGAAGGCCCTCTCACACAGTTTGCAAAGGGTGCTAACAGAGACATAGACACGTGTTTTGTCCTACCAGGACTCATCAGTATGCCTCGTCTGTTTGACACCCCAGTGGAATGGACCAGCTACCCTAGAGGCAGTGTGCCTTGGATATATAGTGGTGAACCCATTAAAATAAAAAACTATTTAAAATACAAAGAACCTCTGTGCACAAACACTGAGGAAAGGGTTACCCCAAAGGGCATTTGGCTGGGAAGCCAAGTTTCAAGAAAATACAAAATCACACATGCCCCCACAATGCAAAGCATCACAGGCTACATATGCAAATCACCACAGAATGTTATGCTGGTCCAACTTTAAGCAGAATTGCATGGTGCTGAAAGGCCTCTCACACAGTTTGCAAAGGGTGCTAACAGAAGACATGAACACGTGTTTAGTCCTACCAGGACTCATCAGTATGCCTCGTCTGTTTGACACCCCAGTGGAATGGACCAGCTACCCTAGAGGCAGTGTGCCTTGGATATATAGTGGTGAACCCATTAAAATAAAAAACTATTTAAAAGACAAAGAACCTCTGTGCGCAAACACTGAGGAAAGGGTCACCCCAAAGGGCATTTGGCTGGGAAGCCAAGTTTCAAGAAAATACAAAATCACACATGACCCCACAATGCAAAGCATTACAGGCTACATATGCAAATCACCACAGAATGTTATGCTGGTCCAACTTTAAGCAGAATTGCATGGTGCCGAAAGGCCTCTCACACAGTTTGCAAAGGGTGCTGAGTTGCTGAGGGTGCAAAGTTTTTTATTTTAATGGGTTCACCACTATATATCCAAGGCATACTGCCTCTAGGGTAGCTGGTCCATTCCACTGGGGTGTCAAACAGACGAGGCATACTGATGAGTCCTGGTAGGACGAAACACATGTCTATGTCTTCTGTTAGCACCCTTTGCAACCAGTGTGAAGGCCTTTCGGCACCATGCAATTCTGCTTAAATGGACCAGCATAACATTCTGTGGTGATTTGCATATGAAGCCCATGATGCTTTGCATTGTGGGGCATGTGTGATTTTGTATTTTCTTGAAACTTGGCTTCCAGCCAAATGCCCTTTGGGTAACCCTTGCCTCAGTGTTTGCGCACAGAGGTTCTTTGTCTTTTAAATAGTTTTTATTTTAATGGGTTCACCACAATATATCCAAGGCACACTGCCTCTAGGGTAGCTGGTCCATTCCACTGGGGTGTCAAACAGATGAGGCATACTGATGAGTCCTGGTAGGACGAAACACGTGTCTATGTCTTCTGTTAGCACCCTTTGCAAACTGTGTGAGAGGCCTTCGGCACCATGCAATTCTGCTTAAAGTTGGACCAGCATAACATTCTGTGGTGATTTGCATAGTAGCCTGTGATGCTTTGCATTGTGGGTGCATGTGATTTTGTATTTTCTGAAACTTGGCTTCCCAGCCAAATGCCCTTTGGGTAACCCTTCTCAGTGTTTGCGCACAGAGGTTCTTTGTCTTTAAATAGTTTTTTATTTTAATGGGTTCACCACTATATATCCAAGGCATATTGCCCCTAGGGTGTCAAACAGACGAGGCATACTGATGAGTCCTGGTAGGACGAAACACGTGTCTATGTCTTCTGTTAGCACCCTTTGCAAACTGTGTGAGAGGCCTTTTGGCACCATGCAATTCTGCTTAAAGTTGGACCAGCATAACATTCTGTGGTGATTTGCATACGTAGCCTGTGATGCTTTGCATTGTGGGGGCATGTGTGATTTTGTATTTTCTTGAAACTTGGCTTGCCAGCCAAATGCCCTTTGGGGTAACCCTTTCCTCAGTGTTTGCGCACAGAGGTTCTTTGTATTTTAAATAGTTTTTTATTTTAATGGGTTCACCACTATATATCCAAGGCACACTGCCTCTAGGGTAGCTGGTCCATTCCACTGGGGTGTCAAACAGACGAGGCATACTGATGAGTCCTGGTAGGACGAAACACGTGTCTATGTCTTCTGTTAGCACCCTTTGCAAACTGTGTGAGAGGCCTTTCGGCACCATGCAATTCTGCTTAAAGTTGGACCAGCATAACATTCTGTGGTGATTTGCATATGTAGCCTGTGATGCTTTGCATTGTGGGGGCATGTGTGATTTTGTATTTAGTAGAAGATATAGTTGTTTCTTCAAACGTAAAGGGGTTTAATACTCCGATAAAGCAATCTAAGATTTTATCAGCCCTTAAAAGTCAAAATGTGCAAGTCTCATTGCTCCAAGAAACACACTTAATACCAAAAGAACATGGGAAGCCAGTGGGAGGGTGGGTGAGTTCTTGCTTCACGGCCTCTTTTTCATCACACAAGAGAGGGGTGGCAATACTTTAAATAAAAACTTCCTACTAGACATAACCAAAGTAGTGAGGGATAATAAAGAGGGTAGATATATATTTGTTAGGGGTAAGCTGAGGGGATGTGAAATCACGCTGACAAGCATATATGCAACTGTGGTTTATGATTCCCTGTTTTTCCAAAACTTACTGGATATTCTTAATAGAGAACAATTCCCTGGGTTAATTATGGGGTGAGACTTCAACTGTGTAGGGGATTGGGCTTTAGACTAGTTGGATGCTGTAGAAGCCACAGGCAAAGGTCCACTAATACATGGGCAAAGGGTATACAGGATTTGGAGCTGGTGGACAGCTGGAGGGCAATGTACCCTGGGGCCAAAGAGTTTGCTTTCCATTCCATCCCACATAACTCATGGTCAAGACTAGATTACATCTTCACGACTAAAGATTTATATACCAGAGTATGTAAGGTCTCCCATAATCCAATAATGATTTCTGGCCATGCTATGGTTCAATTAAAAATAAAAGGAGGGAGGGAAATGAGAGGTCCAAGGTCATGGAGATTCCCTACTTACCTTATGTGTAAGGAGGAATTCTGGAATTATCTGAAGGCCCAATGGGAAGAGTACTGGAGTGTTAATAAGGACTTAGTTACTTCCCAAGGGATGGTTTGGGAAGCCTGAAAGGCCTTTATGAGAGGGGAAATAACTAGCTATACCTCAAAAACTAAAAGGGAATGGCAGGAAAAAATTAACAATTTAGATAAAGTGCTTAAAGTACCTTGAATTGAAAGTATTACAAGCAAATAAAGATCAGGATAGACATCATCTGATGCTAATGAGGGAGGTCCTTAATGAAGCCCTGGCGGGGAGGCAAAGAAAAGGCTCCTCTTTGCCAGACAAAGGATTTATGAGTGGGGGAATAAACCAGGGCCCCTATTGGTTAAACTGATGAGGGGTGGTGGGTAGTGGGTATAATTGTCACAATTAAAGACACAGCAGGTAAATTATCCAATAATGAAGCAGATGTCAGAAGGCTCTTCATGGAGTTTTATATGAATCTTTATAGAGAAGAATGCAAAGGAGCTGCAGAGGAGGCAAAACATTTCCTGAATGGTGTTCATCTCCTCTCCCTTAATTAGGCACAGTCCAGTATATTAGGTGCTCCTGTCTCAATAACTGAAGTAAAAAATGCAATAACAGGCTTAAAGTCAGGAAAAGTAGGGGGCCCAGATGGTTATGGAGCCGAATATGATAAGCTCATGAAAAATGTGTTAGCAGAGCCACTATGCAATCTTATTGAAGAGGCGAGAGATGAGGGGGGACTACCTGCCTCATGTACTTTGGCCAATATTTGTTTGCTTTTAAAACCTGGCAAACATAGAATGGCATACTCCTCATACAGGCCCATATCTCTTTTGAATCATGACTGCAAAATAATTGCCAAGGTGTTTGCCACACGACTGGAAAAATTTCTCCCCCAGATCATACATCTGGACCAAACTGATTTTATACAGGGCAGAATGTATCACAATATGAGAAGATTGCTCAACGTAGTATGGTGGGGCATGAAACATCCAGGCCAGACTTGTGTGCTTTCTATGGATCCTGAGAAAGCATTCGATAGAATACAGTGGGCTTACCTCTTCGAGGTACTTGGGCGGTTTGGAGTGTGGGATGGGTTTATTAGTCTGGTCAAAATGCTTTATCACAAGCCAGTGGCAAGATTATTGGTTAATGGGGTGCCCTCATAGGACTTTAGATTACATAGAGGAATGAGGCAGGGATATCCCATCTCCCCCTGTTGTTTGCTATGGCAATAGAACCTCTTGCATGTAAAATACGAGAGAGTGAAGAGATTAGGGGCATTACAACGCAGGGTGGATCGCAACACCTGATTTCCCTATGCACAGATGATCTGCTGTTATATTTAACAACTCCAGGAATATCAGTTCCGGCACTTCTAGGTATTGTTCTCACCTTTGCAGGCTTTTCTGGTTATAAACTGAATCTTCATAAATCAGAAATATTATTCCTGAATAGGGATGGTGGGGCGAAGCAAGAAAACACCTGGGGGCTCCACAGAGTGGACCAATGTCTCACATATTTAGGGATTAAGGTGGGTAGGGACCTCCAAATATTATATAAGCTTAATTACACCCTTCCATCAAGATTATTCTTGCTGATCTCGGCAGATGGATGGGTCTCCCCATCTCATGGCTGGGAAAAGTTAATCTCGTAAAAATGAATATATTACCGAGATTACTATATGTAATGCAGATGGTACCATTCAGCCTGACTGTGCAGGATCTTAAGTTGTTAGATATGGAATTCAGCAACTTCCTATGGAGGGGGAAGAAATCAAGAGTGGTGCTCAACAGACTAAAATCACCCAAAATGAAGGGTGGACTGGATTTCTCTGACCTGAAGGGGTACTTCCTTTCAGTGCAATTTTGCTACATTCACAACTGGATGAGTAGGGGGAAGGCTGCCACATAGCTGGACTTAGAAAAGGAGGACTGCCCTGGCAGATTAACAGCTTACTTGGCACATGGAGGAGATATGGCACATGCCTGCACACACTCCCCCAGTCCTATGGTCACAGCTGTTCTACAAGCCAGGAAGAGTATTAAAAGATAGGGTGGTGTCTTAGGGGATAACACACTATTTATTCCCCTAGCAAAAAATCCAGAATTTCTGCCGGACCTGGAGGACACTGGCCTAGCTGAATGGGAACGCAGAGGGGTTAGATGCACTGGAGACTTGTGTGGGGGAAGAGGGCATTTACTCATTTGAGGTGATTAAGAGTTGCCTTAGCCTACCGAATTCCCACTTTTATCGCTACTTACAGGTGAAGCATTATGGTGCAAAAATTATGAATGAAATAAACAGAGGTAGTTTTATAATTAGAGTTGAGAGAGAAATATTATGCGCCCAGAGAAATGAGAAAGGGCTGATTGGAAAAGTGGCTAGGTTGGACAGGGACAACTTTGGGGGGAAATGTATAAAGTCAGAATGAGATGGGAAATCGAGTTGGGGATCCCCATTACAAACTAGGCCTGGGAACAATTAGCAACATCACATTTGGGCCTTATGATCTGCAATACAATTAAAGATGCTCAATAGAAGTGTTTTCAACAATTATTTAACCCTCCTGAGATGGTACATAAGTTGTACCCTGAGGTTTCTCCCTTATGTGGCAGATACCTGACAAGAAAAGGTACATATTTTCACTATTTTTGGGACTGTACAATAATTAAGAATTACTGGGAGCTGGTGGGCAGGGAAATTCCAGATATATGGGGAAGACAACTTAAGCTATCCCCTCCGTCCATGTTAATGGACATGGAGATAAGTGGAGAAGGGGAGTGGATTTCATACCCAAGATGGGTTCATGTTATGCTAATCCTGGCCAGAAAAATCATCCTAAATATATGAGTTTCATATATAAGACCCACCACATCCATGTGGAGGAATCTGTTACTATCAACATTGGCTTCAGAGAGGCTTACTTATGCCCAGAAGGGTAAGGAAGGAATGTGCAACAAAGTTTGGGCACAGTTTCTGTCCTCTCTCTCACTGGTGGATGCTATAATATTTGCAAAGGGATAATTTAGAGCTGCATGTAGTGTTTGATTAGGTAACAAAAAAAACACAGAGAATACTTTTGCAAATGTTTATTAGCTGACTTCAAAAGAGCCTCGTACGCATTAATTTACTGTTAGATTTGGGACAGGGCACAGTTTGCACAGTTTATTCAGGTACCTATATATTTTATATCACTAGTTAGTGTACTAGGAGAGGTTAAATATTTTTAATGTTTTTTTATTCCCTTAAAGTTCTTGGGCTGTTGTTTAGTCCCATTACAGTCATCTTCCTGTATACAATAATGTTTTAGCAAATGTTCTGAACATATGATCATGCACATGATACAACAAATCTACTGCTCAATAGAATGGTTCTATTGTCTGTGTCAATATGTATTTCAGGAGATGTATGACTAAATGTTATTTTTCTTTGGAAAAGATAAAAAAAAATATAATACAAAAAAAAAGAACAACAGTCAATCAACTCCTTTTCAATGCAGTTTAAAGAAGCCACTACTAGGCAAATTTAGATTATGAATTACAATGAAGAAGGGAAAAGGTGAACCACTAGGAAGGGAAAGGAAAGGAGAAATTGTTTAACCAGGAAAGGCACACTAAGCCAAAGCTTGTTTCCAGGTGTGACCTGTGAGCACAAGGAAGTTAAGTGACTTGCTCAGGGTTACACAGTATGCAAGTGGGGGCTGTGGGATTCAAACCCCGGGCTGGTCTGCTGGATGTCACCAGATTTGCAGCTCAGAGCCTTAAACCACTGCACTATACTGCCTCCTAGGAACTGAACCTAGGACCTCTAGCATGCCGTGCAAGTAATACTACCTCTGAGCTATGGTTCACACAGCTGCAGGGGCTGTCCAGGTCTTCCTTCAAATTCACATTTGCCTTTATCTGCTATGTCACATATGTTCTCCATTAGTTCCCTGTCTACTTCTTCCCTCCATGACAGAGGTCTGTAGATCACCCCTGTGCATTTCATTCATTTTGGTACCCATTACCTCTGCTGGCAGACTGTTCCAGGTGTCCACTGCCCTCTCTGTAAAGATGTATTTCCTTATATCCCCTCTAAGTCTCCCCCTTCCAGCTAAGTCATATCCCCTTGTCCTTGAGCATCTCTTTCTCGGCATCATTGAACCTTCCTGTACCTTATTGATACCTTTGCGGTATTTGAATGCTTCTGTCATGTGTCTCCTTTCCCTACTTTCCTCTAGAGAGTACATATTTAACTCCCTGAGTCTTTTCCCATAGTGCTTCTGGTGAAAGCCATGCACTATGCTAGTTGCCCTTCTCTGTACTGCCGTCACCCAATTTATATATTTTCTGAGATGGCTGGGACCTCTGGAACAAATAAAAGCAACAGCAAATAGGGATCATGGTAACATCAAGAAAAGAGAAGCATAAAGAATATAAAGTCAATTAGTTTAACATTGAACATAGAAGTTGTTGGCAGATAAGGACCTCCTGGCCCACCTAGTCTGCCCTAATGTCCCTACCTACTGTGCTGCCATGGACCATAACTGATCTCCAGCCTTAACCCCCCCACACCATCCCAGTTACCAAGTTCCACTTATGTGTATCCCATGCATGTTTAAAACCTGTTACCATTTTGGTATCCATTACCTCTGCTGGCAGGCTGTTCCAGGTGTCCACATCTTCTCTGTAAAGATGTATTTCCTCACGTCCCCTCTAAGTCCCCCCCTTCCAGCTACATATCATGCCCCCTTGTCCTTGAACATCTCTTCCTCAGCAGAATTGAACCTTCCTGTACCTTAGTGATACCTTTGAAGTATTTGAATGCTTCTATCATGTCTCTTCTTTCCCTCCTTTCCTCTAAAGAGTACATATTTAACTCCCTGAGTCTTTTCCCATAGTGCTTCTGGTGCAGGCCACGCACCATTGTGGCTGCCCCTCTCTGTACTGCCTTCACCCAAGCTTTATCTTTTCTGAGATGGCTGGGACCACCAGAAAAAATTTGTGCAAAAGCAACAGCAAATAGGGATCATAGTAACATCAAGAAAAGAGAAGCATAAAGAATATAAACTCAGTTGGTTTAACACTGAATCAGTTCATGAGAACTTTGAGTCTCAGTCTGCATTTGTAGTCTAATGCAGTTGTAACCATTAAAGTGTTGTATTCACTTCTCTCTATAAATATCTTGCAACTTTTTATACATCCCTGGCAGTAGAAATGTCTTCCTGTTGCTTATCCAGGCACTTAAAACAAGCAAGAAAAAACCCTCCTACTTTTTATGAGAAAAAAAACAACATTGTTTGTTTAGATAGCTGTGTTGTCCAGCAGCAGGTATCAGAGAGAGAGAGAGAGAGAGAGAGAAGAGCGAGAGAAGAGAGAGAGAGAGAGAGAGAGAGAGAGAGATAAGGGATTGGCTTTGAGTGGCTGCAGAGGTAGGAAAGAGAAATTAACCTAACTGTTTTCAGGGAATGCAATTTGATTTCATATATCACCTTACATGCATGATGTATCTTACAGCTGAGGCCTTAAGAGTTGGTGGCAAGTGAATTACTCCATTCAGGTAAAGGGATACAGCTTCATCCCCAAGAGATGCAAACTGGACACGTCACTTTATCAATCATTTATTTTCACATTCTTACTATGAGGAAAGCAAGTAAAATCAACCAGCATGGTTAGGAAACAAAGAAATTCACACCTCTGAATGAGTGGGGGAAGGGATAAAAGCAAAACAAGTTTCTCAGTTTGCAAATGTTAGTAAATTAAGCACTGAAACTTAACAAAGAAAGAAAAGACCCATAAACACTATAAAGGTGATTTCAACTTGCAAAAAAAGGCAGTACTGGGTAGGGCTCAATTAACTTCTCTCAAGCCTGAGGAAAGGCCCATAAAACACTATGGAGGAGGAGGTTTCAACTTGCAAAAAAGGCAGTACTGGGAAGGGCTCAACTTAAGCACTGAAACTTAGCAAACAAAGAAAAGTCCCATAAAACACTATGGAGGAGGCTTCAACTTGCAAAAAAAGGCAGTACTTGGGAGGGCTCAATTAACTCCTCAAGTCAGAGGAAAAATTGTGCTCTCCAGCTGCCATACACACAGGCAGCATTGCAATGAGGCTTCAACAGAGGACACTATTTTTAACACTCTATCATGTTGTTTGGTAGGTAATTTATGCAGGGAGTCCTTTTCTCAAAGCAAAACATCTGCAGGGCTATGCCCACTGCAGCCATAAAAAGGACCACAACAAAAAGGTACCCAAGCAAAATATTATCAGCTTTGTTACAAAACCTGAAATACACATAGTTTTTAAAGCAATGTTTACTGACTGGTACTGCCTGTTTTACTTGTGACAACCATTGCACATGATCTTTACAACTTTGGAGAAACAGGTCCTATAAGCTTGCTGACAGAGAATACTACTGTGAGGCCTTGAGCTGACATCATCACCAGCCCTTCACTGAAATAGGCTTTTTTGAACAGCTAGTGAAATCAGGGTTACAAAATGGCTCATAACTTTAAAATGAAGTAACATAGAAATCTAGTTTTTAGCATGAGATTTACTTGGGATATGCTTATTCTAATTCTGTAATGAAGCACTTTTGGCCAGATGGTGTCAGTTGCTCTTTAAGTTTGTGCTTATGCAACCTCTTGTTTTAATAGTGTCTAACTTTTTTTCATCTCTGATTTCTTTTTATCATTTTTAATGTATATTCTGACTTTACTCGTCTACCATGTTGGCTTCTTTCCCTTACTGTTATATAACTTCTTATCAGATACACTATGGTTCTCTTAGTCATGAAATCATCCATGTTTGATTACATTCCAACCATCCACAATGCTTTAATTCATAAGTTTTTTTCTAGTCCCATTTTTAAGTTCTTTCCTTATTTCACTGAAGTTCACCTTATTGAAGACCCCTGATATAGTTTCCCCCTTTATTTTTTTTTAAATTCTGTTTATTTCTTGGGGTACAGGAGGGGGATGTACCCCCTCTTCAGTGCCTGGATCCCACACTCAGCACATAAGGGTTGTCTGGACTAGGAGGACATCATCTTTCCCTCTGTGGTAGGGCTTCCAGAGGGGAGATATCAAGATCCACCTGAGGCTCTAACCTAAGCTTAAGCCTGGGGCATCATTTGGGTGGAGGTCCAGGGGCTTTAGAGAGCAGCTGACCTAAGGGTTTTCTCTTTAAGTTCCCCCATGAGGTGCAGGCATGCAATGACATCAGTGCATGTCAGGCCAGTCCCACACTCAACCTGTAGACATCCGCTGTCACCTTCACCCAGTAAGCAGTGGTCCCAGCTGTTGCATACCAAGTCTCCACTGGTTGTCACTAGTATGCCAGGAAAACACAGACCTCATCCCCAGAGAAGGAGATTTATCCATTAGATGCTCATCCTACCTCCCCCGGCAGACCTTCTGGCACACCCCATTCATTCCCAAATGCGGGTCATCAATACTGCAGGTGGTAGCACTACCACTGCACCGGTGGGCAAGCTTTTCCCTTTTAGTTTGTCTATTGTGAATTCTAATGTTTGGTGATCACTGTTTCCCAGAGGCTTCCTTACTGTTTGGGTATTGATTTACTCAGGAACATTAGCTAGAATTAAACCAAAGATATTCCTTCCTGGTACTGTCTATTTGTGTACCAACTGACAAAGTTTTTGTTTAATAGTTAAATCTAAAATTTCATTCTCATAAGTACTGACTGCATTAAGTTTTTGCCAGTCTATTCTAGGCAAATTGAAATATCCATAATTATGTCTCCCAGTTCAGAAGCAGTTGCTAATTCCTCTAACAAGTTGTATTTGCCAGGTTGAAGTTATTTGGGGTCTATCACATATGCTGAGTGACAAATATTTGCCTTGTATGTTTGACAGCTGTACCCAATTGTTTTCCATTTCCATTCCACTATGTTTTATGTTAGCTAGTTAGTTAGTTAGTTAGTCAGTTAGTTAGTTAGCTAGTTAGTTCATGGCACTCAATAGCTTCCTGGATAACTGACATTACTCCTCCAACATTTTTGTGTTCTTTATTTTTCAAAGGACTTGTGTACATTAATGCTTTTTACTGTATTCATCCAACCAGGTAAATGTTACCCCAACTACATCACTTTTATTATTACTTAGAATGTCTCCTATGCACTATTGGGGCAGAGGTACATAGAATCAGTGTGTACCCCACCCATGACCAGGTGTGCAGCAGTCGGTATTCACTACCAGCCACCACCTATCCATGGCCCCCCGGTGTGCAGGACTATGAAGGCCAGCCAGGGGCAGAGACTTGGACCCAGCCTGGCAACCAATTGGATGCCCAGACAGGGACACAGAGTGGATCCCTGTGTGGTGGGGTGCACATTGGTAGTGCACACCATGGAAGATCTATGGCCAGCTGCTCTGGTGGTGAGAGGAGGGAAAAGCCACTGGCCCTCCCATGATGCAGCCCTGGAGTGCATCACAGTGACTGGGTGGGGGGTCTTTTGGTGGTGCTGGGGGGCACTGTACCCCACAACATGCCAGGGGGGAACGGTGGTGGGGGTCAGCCAGCAGTGCCATGCAGGGTGGGCAGCATCTGTGGGCCGGTGCCCCTGTGTGGTGTGTGGGTATGGTGGAGGGCACCTAGCAGGGGCCATGCACCCATGTGTGCTGTGTGGTGCTGAGCAGCCATGGGGGAGGTCCAGCCACAATGGTTCCAGTGGCAGTAGCCTATCTGCCTCATCCGGGTGGTGACCAGTTGTGTGCATGGTGTGCATAGGGGACTTATGGCAGGGGTTTCCCTGTCATGTCCTGCACCCTCCTTCACACCCATTACAGCCAGCACTATGTGCCATTGTGCATGGCACATAGCACTGGCATGCCTCTAGCCCACCCCACACTCGGTGTGGTCCATGGTTGTGGTGGATCCAGTGCATTGTGCATGCGTGCCCCTTTGCATCCTGCATGGGGTGATGGTGTGGAGTGCCTATGCTCCACAGATACACGACGCATAGCCACACCACCCATTAGTGCATAGTGGCCATTGTGCTCAACTTCTGTTTTCTTACATGTATTTAAACTGTGAGCATTTACCAGTAGAAGCTTCAGCTGGGATTTCTGTTTCCTTTTATATCCTAAATTTGTCAAAGAGGTAGCCTTCTCACTATCATTAGTCTGTGTAATTTCCATTTCTTTGTGTCCTGAATCCTCCGCCCCCTTATGACCAGTTTAAATAATTCATTATTGCCGAAGCTAGGTTTCCCCCAGGATTCTGATTCCTTTTACTCCATAGGTACACCAATCAACTTTCTCAGTGCACTAAGCCACTGTGAGGCAATTCTTTAAATCATGAAGGAAGTATGAAAGGAAAATGTATGCTCTCCACTGGGATTTGAACCCAGGACCCCAGCATTCCATGCTGTGCTGTAACTTCTGAGCTATGGAGGAATTCAGAAATCAGAAGGCCTAGTCTTCCCTTTCAGGCCCACATATTTTCCGTTCACATTTCCTTCATGATTTAAAGAATTGCCTCCCAGTGGCTTACTGCATTGAGAAAGTTGATTGGTGTTTTTAACATGCTTAGTTGCTGGCTTACACAACACATATGGGCCTGAAAGGGAAGACTAGGCCTGCTGATTTCAGAGTTCCTTCATAGCTCAGAGGTTAGAGCACAGCGCTGAATGCCAGGGGCCTAGGTTCAAATTCCAGTGGAAGGCATACATTTTCCTTTCACAGTTCTTTCATGATTTTATTATAAAGGTGTAATACATCCCTACTGTACAAGTTATGGCTATCCATATGTGCTTCTCTGCACCTAATAAACTTGTACCTTCACTCATTAGTATATGTTCTCAGCCATGTATTTGTTTTCTTTATTGTATTTTGATGACCATAACTTGCCCTTGGTACAGTACTATCAGTATCTTAGAAAAAAAATCATACATCCCCTATCTTCCAGTTTATTTTCCACATGACTTTTTGAGGGTGTGATACTCCTATTTTACTTCTGTGTAGTCTGTTTAACTTAATGAAAGTATTATTGTGTCTAAACAAGTGAATTTTGTTTTCTTTTGTTAGCCGAGTCTTTCCACTTGTACCTGCATTCCTGCTGTACCAGACATTAGCTCCTGCACAATATTTTTGAGCCACCACCTCTTCCTGTATTCGTATGCTAGTTTATTTCCCTGTTTTACATAGTCATTGGGGGCTATGCATGAACAGGTGGGAAATACGTGCCGGGGGCGTGTACCCCGCCCACGTAGCTTCACACCCGTGGACAGGTGCACACAGACCAGTATTCACTAACTGCCATCACCTGTCTGCAGCACTGCCCCCCGGCATGCAGAACTCTGCAGGGCAGCCAGGGGAAGAGTTGCAGACCCAGGCAGGCATCCAATGGGATGCCAGTTCTGAGTCCTGGAGTGGATTACTTGCTCCCATGCATGAATAGCACCCTCATGCACCCGGACCCATGCTGCCATGCCCCTGTGGCCAGCATTCCATTGAATTGACCCCCCACTACAGAGCAATGCTCCATTCCTGTTTGGGTTCAGTAATCCCACCCTCCCACCACCACATCTGTGGCCAGTCACCCTATGGCATACATAGCCCCCAAACCAACACATGGCTGCCCCATCCATGTCAGTTTGGTGCAACCCCCAACTGGAACATGGTAGCCCTGACTCTGGTAACAGCACACATATCCCCCCCCACACACAGGTGTCCCAATCACTGTCACTCTCACCCACCCCCGAACCCATAACACCTTCGGGCCCATTGGTACTCCCAGCAACACCAAATACCCCATCCCCCACTGCCTTACTGATTCATCAGTACAGTAGGTCAGAATGGCTAGTGGCACATCCCTCCTCACACCTCCTCAGCCGCCGGCCATCCAAGTGATGCTGGGTGCACCCCTATATATGGGAAGTATGCTCCCAGCCCCACATGGATGGCCAGCAGCTGAGGAGGTGTGTGGAAGGCTGTGCTGCTGGCCATCCAGCTCTGTAGCACCAGCTAGCAGCTATGGGGAGGTAGGTGTTGGTGCCACGAGGAGTGGGGTGGACACTGAACACCAGTGGGGTGCTGGGATCGTGGGCCGGGCTGGTGTAGTGGGGCTTTCTAGCCATGTCCACCAGTTGGTGCATGCTGTCAGACACCTGCAGATGATGGTAATATACAGGCAGGGGGTGGACAATGGACATAGCTAGCACCTGGAGCACATGGGCACATCCATGCATGTTGGGGGTACCACTACCAGAGCCCTGCTGTACTGGCCTGGGGGGGTGAGTGGCCATGTATGGGGCCGGGGCATTGATGTGTGTGAAGGGTTGTAATGCATTCATGAGACCAGTACCCCCAAGTGTGTGTGGAGGGTCTGCAGTGATGGGGAGGGACACGGTTGTGTGCTATGGTAGCTGAGTGGGCATGGGGGATGTTTGTCGGGTTCCATTGCTGTGGGACCAGGGCTGTTCATGGGTATTGGGTGGGAGTCTGTTTGCATGCCCATGCATACAGTGGACTCTGCCATAGCCTGCAATCCTCTACACCACCCTGCAGCCACCACTACATGCCTTAGTGAATGGCACATAGTGCTGGCACAACCTCCACCTGCCCCAGCGCATTGATGTCCGTGCGGCAGGAGGATTGGGCACATAACTGTCTTGTGCCCCATTAGAAAATATCGTCCATGGTCCATGGGGCCCAGCTATGTGACATTCCAATGTATTAATGCCTATGCGCCTGGTTTCCATGGTGCATAGGCAACGTGTATAGGGCCCAATGTCCATATGCTCATCTAGTGTCTTCCCTGTGTCATTAGTCCCAGCATGGATGGCAATCAGTGGACTTCTCCATGCATGTTTTTATAAATTATTGAGCATTATGTCAACGTCATTCATCTTCACCCAAGGAAAAAAAAAACTAACTTCTTCACTCTTTAGCCTTTCCACAGATGTGCCTGTTCATGTACTTGGTAATAGACTCTTTCGTACAAGGATCTCATTTTGGACTTTCTCTTCCTGAAGTTGATAAGAGGTACAGCAGTTTTTCCATGTGATTCATGAAGGGGATAGATCTAAATGTGATAGATCTAAATGTGGTGTGAAGCAATTTGTGAGCTGTAATTCATGACCAACCTGTTCATGATCAACAGCCCGTCTCCCCTTTTTTGCTTTCCTGCTATTGGTGAATCTATATCATTCATCTGTCTCCTTTTTTTCTTGTTGTTATAACTTGTTTGAAAAGCACTGTCTTTTGTTTGTTCAACAAGGACCAAACTTGGTGGGTGGGTGGGAGGCATTGTGGTTATGCTTGTGCTTAGATGTGTTGTGGTCTGGTTTGCAAATATCTTAAGGGGGAAAACAGAGTGAGAGACAAAAGCAAACATCACGTCCGGTGATAGAAGAGGCATGAGAACTTAAAGTCCATATAGCAGGCACAGCCAGGTGAAGGAGCTGCATGATTGGAAAGGCAGCACAGGCACTGTGCCAGGGGCACTTCATTTAAAAGGTTTTGGTTCTGGTGGTCTGTGGCAGTGGGCAGCAGTGCTGCGATCCAATCTGGAGATGGTCAGAGAGAGTAAAGAGAGCAGCACCAGGGAAATCGGTGGCAGTAATGGAGGGGTTTCACAGTGGGATCAGAACAGGAGACCCAGAGGTGAGTGGGGCCCAGTGGGCAGCGGTAATAGGAGGTAGCAGCAACTCATAACTTTGTGGTTATAAATGAGAATGCTACCAATGGAGTCACTGAGATTTTTTTTCAAAAGTGCTGTGCCATACCCTGTCATTGATTATTGATTAAATAACACATATTCAGTTGAAGGCTCCAGCTATATTGTTTGAATTTTATGTGTTTAATTCCAGTGTTACCATTGATTAAGGTAAAGCATCCCCCATTTACTTCCATGTCTCTTTGCATATGTTTGATATGGTAAAAGAACTTAACATATTTTCTAAGCATAAGAGTTTTATGCAATCCACTACTTGACATCTGTTATAAAATTATGAGGAGAGTTTGAGAGCCTTGTTTCATTATATAACTGAACCTGATATGGGTGAATAATTCTGCAAAGTCCCATGGCTGCTGGCTGTCACATGTGGACACAGCCAGATATCACTTTTGCCAGTATTTCCTCTGCGCTGTGCTTGACAATGCTCACAAAGTCATCAGCAGATAAAGTACCAGACCAGAAATGGAGGAGGTTTGAAGGAATACTCTTAAGAGTGATAAAATAGCTAAAATGTGCACTATTGTGGTACAATTTATCCTCCTGAGCCCTTAGAATGGCTCACCAAGTGCCCTCAGTTAGATTCCGGCAATTCTGTGAAGAGCACCGGTCAGTGGGTCCTCCACATTGCCAGCACATCTTGCAGGTCATACAAAAAGGATAGTCAGGTAGAAAGTGCACACTTTTTTAAAAATTGTTCTTTCTTTTTTTAGAAGTAAAGGTAGATATATAGTCTTAAAATACCATAAAAGTACAATCAGAAACTAACATATTGCTACATAAAAACATAGAACCTGTCAGCTAAAAAAATATTGCTTGGTCCACCCCGTCTACATAACTTTTACCTGTCTATTCTGTCTCCGAAGGCCCTAACTGGTCTACAGTGACTCTCCCCAACTCTACATTTGTTCTACTATACCTCTATGTTTATTCCATGCATGTTTGAAGCCTATCACTATTCTAGCCTCCACCACTTTGGTTGGCTGGCAGTTCCATGCATCCACCACTCTTGTAGTGAAGAAAGACTTCCTCTCATCCCTCCTAAATTCCCCCCCCAGCTTCATTGCATACTCCTTAGACCTGGAACTCATCCATATTTAGATAAGTGCTCCCATTCTGCACCCTGTTCACCCCAATGAGTTACTTGTAGGTCTTGATCATGTCAACTCTCCTCTTCTCCTTGGTATATGTACATTTTGACATCCCTTAGTATCTCTTCACAGGGTTTCCCTTGCAACACCTTCACCATTGTGGTTGCACTTCTCTGGACCAAGTCCACCCTGTCTGTGTTCTTTCTGAGGTGCTATCTCCAGGAGATATACTAGAGATTGATACAGTGGCAGCACCAACCTCCTATTCCTGCTGGTGATACCCCTCCATATGCACCCCAGCATCCAACTAGCCTTGCCTACTGCCTTGCCTACTGCCTTGTCTCACTACACTGCCACCTTGAGGTCCTCTGATAGACTAACCCCAAGGTCCCTCTCCTGTTAGTGGCTGCCAGCACCTCTTCTCATCCTATGCTCAGCACCAAGGTTTCTATGCCCTAGGTGTGTGATTTGGCACATGTTTGCATTGCGCCCCAACTTCCATGTATGTGGCCCCTTCCCCAGTTTCCCTAGATCCCTGTGCATTTTCTCCACCTCCTCCTGAGTATTCGCCCTATTACAGAAGTTGGTGTTATCTGCAAAAAGGCATACATTTCTCTCCAGTTCCTCTGCAATTCTTTGTATATAAAAGCCACCAGCAGTATATCTATCCCACAGCTTCCTATTACCCTTGCTTATCAGAAGAGGCAAACCCATCATTTCTTGTTTTGGTGAGATTTGGAGCAAAACCTTTTAAAGTATTAAAATAGCTTAAAATGCACACTTGTGGTGCAAGTTTTCCTCCTGAGCCCTTAGAATGGCTCACCAAGTGCCTACAGTTGGAATCCAGGAATTTTGTGAATGTCACTGGTCGATGGGTTTTTCACTGTCCCAGCACACCTGGCAGCCCACAGAGAGGGAAAGATAGTTAGGGAGAGAACTATTGCTTCAGGTTTTTACTTCATATTTAGAAGGAGAGTTAGATAGATAGACTTAAAATACCAAAAGAGTACAATCAGAAACTGAAAAACTGACACCAGCAGAACATTTGTCCCACAGCCTTCTATTAGTCCTGCTTATCCCTGCACAGGTGGCAGAAGTGTGACAGTGGCATGGTCAGGGACAGTGACAGTGTTACAGCATCATAGTGGGTGACCACCTGGGGACCAGTGATCACTGAATGGTAAGGTTCAATATAAGAACAGTGGCTGAGCCAAACCATATGAAGGTGAGCATCCTGGATGTCCAGAGGACTGACTTCACAAAGATGAGGGAATGCCTCAGGGAAGCCCTGGCAGGAGGACGGGACTTGAATGGAGTAGAGGAACAGTTGGCAAAACTAAAAGGGGCTATAGTGAAGGCAAAAAACTACTGCGTTAGGCAAGTAAACACAAGTAAGAGGAGAAAAAGACAGCTATGGTTCTCAAAAGAGGTGGTGGGGAAGGTAAGGGCAAAAATGTTAGCATTCAGGAGGTATAAGGAGACTTAGAAGGAGTAGGACAAGGAAGTGTATCAGGTGAAGCAGAGGGAGGTAGGGAAAACAGTCAGGTGTGCAAAGGCCCAAACAGAGGAGAAACTAGCCCAGACAGTAAAGGAAGAGGAAAATGCATTTTTTCAGGTACGTAAGCAAAAGGAGAAAGACCAAGAGAAGGATTGTAAGGTTTGTAGAGAAGGAGGGGAGTGTGTGTATTGAGAGAATAGGATAAAACAGACATCCTAAACAAATATTTTTGCTCAGTATTCACAGAAGAAGGGGAAGGAGAGGGACCACAGATAAACGACTTGAGCATTAATGGAAGGAAGGTGCATACCAGTCCATTTATGGAGGAGAGTATCCTGAAGGAATTCACAAAACTGAAAGTGGACAAGGCAAGGGAGACAGACAGGATATATCCATGGATACTGAAGGAGCTTAGAGAGGTGCTGACAGTACCACTAGCAGTCCTGTTCAACCACTTGCTGGGGACAGGAGTGGTTCCAGAGAACTGGAGGAGGACAGAAGTAGTCCCACTTCACAAAAATAGGTGCAGGGAGGAGGCTGGCAACTACAGTCCAGTCAGCCTGACTTTAGTGGTTGGGAAATTAATGGAATCACTGCTAAATCAAAAGATTGTGAAATATCTTGAATTCAGCAGCGTACAGGATCTGAGGCTGCATGGATTCACTAGAAGGAGGTCATCTCAAATAAATCTGATAGATTTCTTTGACTGGGTGACCAGGGAATTAGATTTGGGTGGAGCGGTGTATGTGGCCTACCTAGATTTGAGTAAGGCCTTTGACACTGTTTCACATAGGAGATTTGTATACAAGCTGGTCAGCATGGAAGTGGGTCCTAATGTGGTAAAATGGGTAAGAAGTTTGCTGAGGGATAGGTGACAGAGGATGGTGGTAAATGGAATTCATTTAGAGGAGGTGAGGGAGACCAGTGCGGTGCCCAGGAATCAGTACTGTTGCTGGTCCTCTTTAATGTGTTTATTAATGATATTGTAGAGGGGTTAGAAGGGAAGATACGCCTTTTGCATATGACACTGAGATCCGCAACAAGGTTGACACTCCAGGAGGTGGCGGAAAAAATAAGGAGGGATCTAAGTAAGGTTGATGAGTGGTCAAGTGTGTGACAACTAAGATTCAATGTGAAGAAGTGAAAAAATCATGCACTTGGGGCACAGAAATCCAGGGGCAGTGTACATGATGGGTGGCGTGGTACTGACGGCCACCAAAGAGAAAAGGGGTCTTGAGGTAATCATATCTGATGAGCTAAAAGTGGTCAAGCAGTGTAACAAGGCAGTGGGGAAAGCCAGTTGGATGTTGGGATGCATAGAGAGGGGTATCATCGGCAGAAAGAAGGAGGTGGTGATACCACTGTACAAATCACTGGTGAGACCTCATCTAGAGTACTGTGTCCAGTTCTGGAGACCACATTTCCAGAAGGACGTAGACAGAGTAGAGGTGATCCAGAGGAGGGCAACGAAAATGGTGCAGGGTCTGCACCAAAAGCGCTATGAGAAGAGACTAAAGGACCTCAATATTTACAGAGGAATGGAGGGAGATGGGGGATATGATAGAGACTTTCACATACCTCCAGGGTCTAAATAAGGTACAGGAGGGAAGCATTTTTCAGAGAAAAAGATGTTCAAGAACAAGGGTCATGCTATGAAGCTGGAGGGGGTAGAATCAGGGAAATGTGAGAAAGTACTTCTTCACTGAAAGGGTGCTGGATGCAATGAATAGTCTCCCAGCAGAGGTGGTGAGGGCCAAAACATTAATGGAATTAAAAAAAATGCATGGGATAGGCATAAGGGAACCTTAGTGGTTAGGAAAGGTGGGGATAAAGCTAGAGATCATGTAGGGTCTTCAGTATTACAGTAGGTAGGAAACATGAGCAGATTAGGTGGGTCAAGCGGCCCTTATCTGCCCTCAGTTTCTATGTTTCTATGAGATAGAGCACTGGACTGGATATGACTAGCAGGTAACTTCCTGGTTTGGTGAAATTTGCAGGAATAAACTTCAAAATGATAAAATAGCTGAAAATGCACCTTAATATAGTGAGTGTGCCCCCTGAGCCCTTAGAATAGCTAGTTTGCTGCCCACAGTTGGAACCCAGCCATTTTGTGGAGGACATTAGTTGATGTGTCATCCACTGTCCCAGCAGAACTTGCAGCCCACAGAAAAGGAAAGACAGGGAGAGAGTTAAAATGTTTTCAGTTTTTCTTTTGTTTTTAAAAGAAGAGGTACTAAGGTTTAAATGTACCATCATAAACTACAGTTAAAGTAACATTAATCTGTTTTACTAACAAATTGTTTAATCATTTCACAATCAGTTGCATAAGTGTTTCTGGACTGAGCATAAAGCCTTGTAAAATATGTTGCTTTAGAACTGAAACTTAGTTTTGCATTGCGTTATGACAGAACTCCAGATGCATTCCATTTGAGCTGCAAACCTTATTTGATGAAAGTTGCGCATCACTTGATTAAAGGTTGAAAAACAATAGAATGTGAGTCGGCTATGCATTTGCAACCATTAAAAACCATTGCAAAACCAACTCATTGGCAGGATTGCTTAATGTGATTTATACTGTAATAAACTTCTACCAGCTGTCTGTCCAACAGCCTCATATTAGTCTATGATGAAGGACTGAAAAGTTTCAACATGTATTCACTGGAGGACAGAAAGGAAGGAGGGGCAGACATGATACTTTCAAGTTTATGAAAGGGTTGAACAGAGTGGGCACAGCAAGTATGTTTAAATTAAGAAACACCACAGCCACGTGAGGTCCTGTGCTCAAGCAGGATGCTGAAGACTAAAAAAACACCTTAGGAAGTAATACATCATGAAAACGGTAGTGGATGGAGGAAATAAACTTGAAAAAGTTTGAGCAGGCAAAGACAACAGTTAAATTCAATGACAGTGGGACAAATACATAGGAGTTATTAGATGAGGAGTGAAAGGGGAGAAGGGGTGACAGAAAGGGATTATGAAAACTAGAATATCTTCTAGTTGTCATCTTGGTACAGACTAGCTGGACTGTTTAGGTGTTTTTCTGTTCAGCACATTTGCAGATTTCAGTGATGTCACTTTTTGCTGCAAAATTCTATGAAATGGCTGCTCCTCTGAATTAAAATTTACAAATGATTTATATATTTATATCTCTGGACTGCAAACAGCTACAAGTAAGCCCAATAGTTCAACTAGAATATGTTTATAATTACATGTGAGTGTGTTTTCCCTAAGAGAAATACGTTTATAATTTGTCTTTTTAACCAACTGGTTATAATGGCAAACATGCTCTGGGTTTCCCATGCTCCACACATGCACCAACTTCCAGTCTTCCCTTCCTCAGTCGCCAGCCGATACAACTTACTGTCAGACACTTCACCCCAACTTGCACTCAGTGGTGAGTTAAATTAAAAAAAATCAGGAGCAGTGGGTAGTGGACAAACAGCCACAAGGGAGCTGACAGACAACCGAAGGACAGCTACCTAAATGGGTGGGAGTGGAAGAGAAAACAGGCAACAGCAACTGGAGGGACAGTGGAAACACACAGACAGCCATGGGCTAAATTTTGGTCTTTGAATTAAAAAAAAAATGAAAAAAGAGAAGGAAAGTTTCCAGCCACTTCTGACCTCGGACCCCACTTCATCCTGGTTGGACCATGGTTGACAACAGATGTACCTTTATTTTATATAATAGCTGTGACAAAAAAATGCTCCCGAGCAATTATATAAAATAATGGCTGGGAAGGTGTGTAAAACTTGAATTTTACACACACCCTCAGTGTGGAATGCCTTTATAAACCCCTCAAGCTTCTCTCTTGAGATTTATGTGGCATCCCACACCTAAAGTGTGTGTCCAATTCTCTTTATAACCACCTACTCAGCCATTATTCTATATTTATTGGCTTTTAGAATTTGAGGCATTCTGCACACTTACTTTCTCCTTGAAATATTAATCCTTTGAAAGACATTGAGTGCTTCCTTGTCCTTTACATATGGAAAGGTTGCATACAGTATGTTCCGATGCAGTTATCAATGTCAGATACTAGAATACTAAAATCATGTCACTCCTAAGTCTTGTCTTTTCTATTGACAACATTCTGGGTTCAGCCAGTCATTCTTCATAACCAATATTTCCAAGTTTTAAACCACCTTGACCCCTCTTATTTGTACCTTCTCAGTCCTGTAGATGTCTTTCCACAGACACAGCATGGGTACCAGAACTGAACACTGTACTCAAAAAAGGATCTAACCAGTGTTCTGTATAGCAGCAATGCAATGTCTCAGTCTGCTTATAAAGTTTTTCTCGATTTTATTTTGCTTCGCTACTGCCCCATTTAATGTTGCTGCTGATCATAACCCTAGGTCCTGTCTCTCCTGCATTTCAGCAATCAGTGTGTCATGTTTATGTAGTATTTTTATTTTATATTCTTCTTATCTAGATTTAGTATGTTGAATTTTTCTACTGTGAAATTCATATGCCATTTTCAACTAATTTCCTGAGCATGCCCAGGTTCCCTTGCATTTAAATAACTCCCTGCTGAGATTTGACTACCCATCTTTTTTTTTTTCCTTTTCAATATGACTCAGCTTGGAACTGAACAGCTGTATCCATACCTGATTTTCAATCAGTAAAGACTGCATTGTGTTTCTGTCATCATATGTCATATTGTCCTGCCTCCCTAAGGGTCCAAAATAATCTAGCTATGCAACATCTATTATAATAATGTATACATATCCATACATACATATGTTCGTAAATTTTTTCGTATTACTTATGTTTCTGAAAATTTATGTATACATGTTTATCTTATGTCCTAATCCAATTCATACATTGAACCTAGTATGTTCTTACACTTCCATTAATTACGGCCTTGAATGAAGCCCATATTTCATTAAATTGTTCAATTTGTTTGTTCCACATATAATAAATATGCTCCAATTGAATTATATTATTAGTATAATTTAACCAGGTCTCGAAGACTCAGAGTTCAGCATCCTTCCACTTTAATAACATGCATTTCTGGCCTATATTCATTGCCATTGTGTATAATACCTGATTGCTATTGTCTATTTTGCCGTCACTAGTAAATATTGACAATAATGTTGTCATCAGTGTGTATTGAATATTTTGATTTGTAGCATTGTTTAAACATTTAAATATCTTTGGCCAAAAATGTGAGAGTTTGGGACGTGAATGGATCAGATGGATTAAGGTACCAGAAGTGTTTCCACACCTTGGACAGCATGGGCTAATAGTATGATTTATAGCATGCAGTCTTGAAGGCATATAATAAACTCTAAGCATAGTGTTGAATTATAGCTGCTGTAACTTGAAAGTTTTAATGACAGAAAAAGGGATCTGCAATATTTGCTGCCAGATTTCCTTTGTAATGTCAATCCCTAAATGCTGTTGCCAATTGATAAATGCAGTTGCCATTTCTTTTTGTTAGCTTAAAAAAGTTCTCTTTTGATCCCTCATTTAATTTTTTTTAAATTGCAGCTATTAATTTAGTGTCCCTTTTTTATAAACAAGGAGTTCAAAAAATGGAGAACCATCATCCAATATTATTTTAGTATTTATATCTTTAATATAACTTTTCATTTGCAAATATTGGAAAATACTACTGCTATGAATATTGAACTATTTCCTTTACTGAGTAAATAATCTTAACTTATTATTCTGAAACAGGTGACCAAAAGATAAGATCCCTTGCAAGTGCCACATTTTATATATGTTTAATGCATCTCTAAGAATGAGGGTGTTTCCAAAACTATGAAAGTCAGCCAATGTCATGCCTGTCTTTAAAGCCGGGGACAAAACTCTAACATCCAACTGCAGACCAATATCCATTCTATCACCCCTCTCTAAAGCACTTGAAAGAATGGTCTCGGAGCAGCTTACAGAGTATCTTGATAAATATAACCTACTTTGTCGACAGGAGCATGGGTTCAGGAAAAGAACTCTACACTGACCACCCTTGTTGATTACACTTCCCAGCTTTATGTTGCCTTAGATAATGGGAAGGCAGTTGGCTCAGTCTTCATCGACCTTATGAAGGTCTTTGATCTGTTAACCACAAACTACTCCTAAACTGCCTCCATTCAACAGGTCTATCCCCAGACATGGTACTGTGGTTCATAAGCTACTTCACAAACAGGTTACAATGAATCAAAATTGGAGACACCCTATCATCTGCTAGGGAAGTGTTCCTCAGGGTCCCACAGGGCTCTATTCTTGGCCCACTGCTTTTCAGCCTCTTCATCAACTCTGCACCGTCTGCATGTACAGCACACACTATTCTCTATGCTGATGATGCAGTGATATCGGTCGCTGGGAAAGATCACAACTACATCACAACTGAACTCCAAGATAGCTTCCTCTAGCTTGAATCCTGGTTCACACAAAACAAACTACTACTAAACCATAAAAAAATGAAAAGTCTACTCTTCCCTACCCCCAAAGCAAAAAGAAATACCAGCCTTTGCTCATCCAGAACCATAATGGTGAAACACTGGAACAAGTAACAAAGTTCAAATACTTGGGCATCACCATTGATGATACATTAACCTTCTCCGGCCATATAGACTCAGTCGTCAAGTCAGCGAATACAAAACTTGGGGTCCTCTACTGCCATAGGCACTCTATAACACCAGATACTCTGAAACTTGCCATCAGTAGTTCAGTGATGTCCTCCATAGATTATGGGCTGCCTATCTATGGGGCAGGCACTAAAACTGCCCTAAACAGGGTCAGCACACTACTAAATAAGGCCTGTCGACTAGCCATAGGGGCTGCCCAGGACACCCACACTTGCTCGCTCCACACCAAAACTGGATTGCTCCCACTCCATCTTAAAGCACAATACCAAACCTGCCTACTTCTGAAAAAGTGCTTCTTGGGCTTCCCCTTCTCTGCACTGGGCTGCCTCTTTACACTGGCAGTTCCCACCAAATCAACAAGAAGCACAGCTACAGACAGGTTGGTGATTCCCTTAAAAAAGGATGAAATTCACCCAGACCTCCACCCTGTACCAAGGACCAAAATGGTACAATGAGTTACCTGAAAACCTTACAAAATCACCCAAGATTAGTACCTTCAAATCTGGGCTCAGATCCCTTCTTGACGCAAAAAAGAACTGTCCTTGCCTGCACTAATATGGCAGAATTTCAGCCACCCAACCATTTCCCTTTCACCCCCCTTTTTATCTCATCAACCCCCCATCACTGAATGAGGCCCACTCAGCTGACAAACTACTTCCACCACCACAATGCCATCCCTCGCTGACCCCCTACCCCCCCCTTAGGCTATACTGACCAACTAAATAGTGAACTACAAGGCTGAACCCTGTTTTCCCTATCCACTCCAACCTTTTGTTGGATATATAAGATTTATTTGATATTTGAATGTCTGTGTAACTGTTTCCTGTTCTTTGTAAACACTGTTATATTTGTAATGTTTGCTCAACAATGACCTGGAACCTTTGAAAACGAGTCCTGGACTCAAAGGTATTAATCCTAAACTGAAATAAATAAAATATACTTATCTGTTATAGCTGCTATAAAGGCTGGATTATTGTAGACATGTGTATCTTTGGAAATATTTATTTTATATTTAGCCAGAGTATGTGTCCTATACTATACATTCAAAGTAGATTTAGTTGCCAAATTATTAATATGTTTATTAATAATTGCCCTTCCCTTCCTATTATGAGGTATAAATAGTAAGTTCTTCAGTAAAATTTTACTTAATTTGAATTCCATATCAATTGCCAGGGGGATAGTCCTTCTATAAATTACCCAGTGCCAAATGATAAAGCACTGTGCAGCCACATAGTATTTGTAAAAGTCTGGAAGTGCCAACCCCCTTTTTCTTTCAGCTCAATTAGGCCAGTATATACTACTCTTGGAGGTTTATTTTTCCATATAAACTTGATTACCATTTGTTTTAATTTCAAAAAATACAGTTCTGGAAGTTCCACCAGAATACTTTGAAATAGATATATAAACTTAGGTAAAATTCCCATTTTAATAATGTTAATATGACCTATAATAGTTAACGGTAATGAGATCTACCTATTTAAATCTCTTTCTCTGTCGATCATAATATCACCATAGTTAATTTGAAACAAGTCTTGCAGTCTATTAGGAATATTTATTCCCAGATATTGTATCTGTTGAGTTATGGTGCACTTACAGGAGTCAGGTAATATTTTCATATCTGGTCCATTAAATGTCAAAAACTAAAATTTTTGACAGTTCGCAGTATAGCTTGAGATTTCTCCAAAGTCCCTCAATAATTTATAGTGCTCTTCCCATGGCTGAGTCATATCTTCTAAATAAAATAAAGTATCATCTGCATACAAGCTGATCTTATGATTATATTTCTGAGTGGCTATCCCTTTAATAGTATTATTGTTTCTCACCATATTAGCTAGTGGTTCCATAATCAAAGCAAAAATAAGCAGTGAAAGAGGACACCCATGTCTTGTTCCACAAAATAATTGAAAATATTCGGATAGAGTGTTATTAGTTTTTACCCTAGCTAATGGTGTTTTATAAATTATCTTTAGCCAATTTAAATATTTTTGACCGATGTTCATCTTATCAAGAGTGCGAAAAATAAACTGCCATTCAATTTTATCAAAAGCTTTTTCTGTGACAACTGATAAAAAAGTTCTTATCATAAATATTATCTACTATGTTGATTATTCTTGTGACATTTTCATAGATTTTTCATCCTTTGATAAATCAACACTGGTCATGATGAATCAAGTATTCCGTAACTGATTGTAATCTTAATGCTAATATTTGATAAAAATTTTGTAATCCACATTCAACAGTAAAATAGGACAATATGACTGACATTTTAATGAATATTTATCCTTTTTGTGAATTAAATGTATTGTAGCTTCATAAAAAGATTTGGGTAATGCTTGTTCTTTATTAAATAAATTAAATAATCTCAACAAAACAGGTTTGATTATATGTTTAAATTTACTATAAAAGTTTGTTGGAAAACCATCTGGTCCCAGGGCTTTATTTTTTGGTAATTGAGAAATTGCGATTTCGACTTCTGCACTGCTGAAATCAGCATTTAACGTAGCTTGAACTTGATTCAGAATGGAGCGTAGTTCTACAGCATTAATAAACTCCTTCAACATTTCATCATTGGGCTGTAACCGTGAATTGTATAATTGCTGGTAAAATTCTAGGAATAGTTTGTTTATCTCCTTAGGGTCTGTTGTTATAGAGCCATCCTGTTTATACAACTTATGAATAGCATTTCATTCTTTGTCTTTATTAAGTTGCCAGGATAATAGCTTTAGCAACTTATCTGAATACAAATAATTTGTTCTAGTTTGTAAAATTGTTTTCTCTGCTCTTTCAGAAAGGATATTAATACATTCTGACTTTTTTTGCACCAGAGTCTTCTATATCATAGGGTCTAAATTAATACTATGAAGTGACTGCAAATCATACATTTGTTGCTACAGCTGAATTTGTTTTAAGTTTAATGATTTTTTTCCTTGGCTTTTCTAATTTAAGGAAATAATCCCATACCCATAACTTAAATGAGTCCCATAAATTACATATTTTAATGTCAAAATTATCATTGTAATAAAAAACTCTTGAATGTCTAGTGCCATTCCATCTGTTAATTCCTTTTTTAGCAAAATAGAAGTATCTAATCACCAAGCAAAACTAGCATCTATTTTATCAATAACCATGGTAACCTCACATGATGAATGGTCTGAAATTAATATACCCGGATACTCTATTTTTGAGATCTTACGTAATAATGATTTTGATCATAATAGTAGGTATATTCGTGAATATGTTTTATGGGTATTAGGATAAAATGAATACATTATTTTATCCTTATGGAAATATAGCCAAAGATCTATTAGATTCAGTTCCACTTGGAAATTCTTTATAGTACTTATTGATGATTTATGTGTACTGTTGGTATCATAAGTATGGTTTACTTTATTCAAGGTTAAATTAAAGTCCCCTGTTACAATGTAGGGTGGGGAATAAGATGCTAATTGTAAAAAGAATTCTGTAAAAAATCCAGGAGCATTTTCATTTGGATCATATAGAGTAGGAAGTGTGATTTTAAAGTTAATCAGCTGTATCTCTGTAATCACAAAATGTCCTTGATAACCTATAGTAGATTGTAATCTAACAGGCCTCTAACCAGCATTCCCTAAAAATGTAGCCACTCCTCTTGTTATTATGATAATTTGAAAATACCCCCTGCTCCCAATGTTTTTAAAACCAGTCTGCCTCTTTTGCATTAAAATGCATTTCTTGAAAACATATACACTTTATTTTATGTGACTCTAAATACTTAATAACTTTTTGAATTGTATCCTTTTTTAAGACTCTTTATATTCCAGGTTGCAATTTCCATTACTTCAGACATCATCTAACAAAGATTTTAAACCATAAACATGTATACCCTCTTTTGGACCCTTGTTTTAAGACTAAAAAATAATAAACCTTTATAATACACAATAGTATTTTTTTTCACAGCAAATATAGTATCCATATAATATGTGCCAAATCTAAACTATGATTTAACCCTCCCTCTCCCCAATTTGGGAGAACATTCTTCTTCCCCTTCCTCTTCTATTTATGTAGCTGGCCATTACAGCCACCTATTTCCTAAATGCACCTTCACCCTGCATCCCTGCATCGTAATCCAAAGAAAACATTTATTGGCTTTGTTTACTTATTTATTATCTTACTTCCCCCCCCCTTTGTTTTTGCTTCCCATTGCTTTTTGAACTGATAGTACCCCAATATTTCCTCCTCTTCCCATCTCTCTACAAAAATACTGCCATTCTGAGAAAACAAAAAAAAATGGGGGTGGCATAGGGAGTAAACAAAATATATATTATGTAAGGAACAAGGGGGAGCAGTTGATGTCACCTACCTTGACTTCAGTAAATCTTTCAATACTGTTCAACATAGAAGATTGATTAATAAACTGAGTAGGCTTGAGGTGGGTCAAAAGTTGGTCAACTGAGTGGCAAACTGGTTGACGGGCAGAAAACAGAGTGGTGGTAAACAGTATACAGTCAGAAGAGATGCAAGTCATAAGTGGGGTACCTCTGGGATCAGTCCTAGGGCCAGTCCCCTTCAATATCTTCATCAGTGACATTGCAGATGGACTGGAGGGTAAGGTTAGATTTGTTTGCAGATGACACCAAGATCTACAACAGAGTAGATGATCCAGATGGGGTGGGCAGAATGAGAAGAGATCTGGATAAACTGGCAAAAAGGTCAGAAGAGTGGCAACTGGGGTTTAAAGCCAAGAAGTGCAAGATCATGCACATAGGGAAGAGAAACCCTGAAGCCATCTATAGGTTGGGAGGGGAGATGCTGGCAGTCAAAAAGGAAGAAAGAGACTTGGGCATCATCATCACAGATTATGTGAAATCATTCAAGAAGACCACTAAAGCAGTAGGAAAGGCTAGGAGGATGTTAAGGTGTATTAGTAGGGATATCACAAGTCAGAAAAAGGAGGTAATAATCCCTCTTTACAAGACACTGGTTAGGCCACATCTGGAGTACTGCATGCAGTACTGGAGGCCATACCTTCACAAGGACATTAACCAAATTCAGAGAAGGGCAACCAAAATGGTGTAGGGACTGCACCAGAAAACATATGAGGACAGATTAACTGAGCTCAATATGTATACCCTAGAGCAAAGGAGGGAGAGAAGTGATATGATTGAAACATTCAAACACCTTAAGGGCATTAACAAGGTGAAAGAGTCTAACATGTTCCAATATAAGAAAAATAGCAGGACAAGAGGACACAGCGTGAGATTAGAGGGAGGCCAATTAAGGGGTATTGTGAGGAAGTTCTTTTTCACAGAAAGGGTGGGTGATGCATAGAATGGCCTACCTCAGGAAGTGGTAGATATGAATACAGTGCAGGACTTCAAACAGGCATGGGATAGGCATAAGGAAGCAATACAGATAAGTATGAGTAGATAGGCCAGTGACAGAGCAAAGGCCAATGGCACATTTATAAGGTAGAAAAAGAAATGGGCCTTGTGGTCCTTATCTGCCGTCAACTTCTATGTTTCTATATTTATTCAAACTTCTAGATTCCATTCCCCCTAGATGTTCTATCTTCATTTCAAACACACCTAAATGTTCACTGGTGGTGGGGAGATAAGGGGACAGTCAATTTTGCTTCTGTCTGTAATTAATTCTTTCTTTCTTTCTTTCTTTCTTTCTTTCTTTCTTTCTTTCTTTCTTTCTTTCTTTCTTTCCTTTTTTCTAGCTTTTAACGTTCTTTCTCTGATGAGCCTTCCTCAAAACTTGTACCTTCAGGTTCGTGTGAAGCTGATTGAGATGCATATATGTTGGGATTAGATTCTGTTGATCCAGAATAATACTTATCAAAGGCTTCCTGTGCATCTCATGGATCTTCAAATGTTTGTAACTTATTGTTCGTTACAAACCAAATTTTTGGCAGAGGAAATCATGGAGAACCTAATCACTTTTGTGTACATTTTTGCTTTCAGTGGATTAAACTGCTTTCTTTTAGCAGTGGTCTCTTGCGAAAGGTCAGGATATACAATGAAATGGGTGTTTCCGACCTTTAAACCTTTCTCTATTTTAACTTTTTGAAGTATTTCTTCTCTATGCTGGAAATTATGGGGCTTGATAAACACCATTCATGGCATACTCGAGTTGCCTGCAACAAATCTGTTCCTACTCTTATGCGCCCTATCCAGAGCTATTTTGTCTTCTGGGTATTGTTTCCCCACCACCTCAGTAATGAATTTTTCAAAGAACTTGGGCAGGTCCTGAGAGCCTTCAGTATCCTCAGGTATTTGCACAAATGCAGATTTCCTCTCCTAGAGCTGTCTTCTTTTTCCACTATTTTCTGCAAAAGAATCTGAAGTTGTTTTTCATGGAGCACCTGGGTTTTAGCAATTGGTGATAATTCATCCTCTACCTTGGAGATTCTGTTTTGCACCTCACTTTTTTTTATGACAAATTATTCATTCTTTGTGCCAATTCTGTGACAGAGGTAGTTATCAATTGAATTGATTCTTTCATTTCCCCCAGTGTGTGAGCCATATCAGTTTTTATATCCATGATAGCGGCTAGAATCTTTGCAATGCTGTTAGCCCATTCTGGTTTAGATACAGGGATATCACTAATTATGGACATATCTGCCTCTTGAATAGTAATATGTTCCAGCAAAGCTGGAATAGATTTGGCAATGCCGCTTGTCTGGAGGCTAATTGATTCATTACCTTTCTGTGGTTCACAACTTTTCTGTGATTCATTAGATTTTATTAAGGGCTTTTTCAATGTAGTCTGCATTGAATCAGCCTGTTCTCCCATATTGGTTTTGTTCTTTTTAGCAGGCATAATTACCTCTTTAATTCTATCCTTACTTATATTGTGCTGTTTTTTCATTCTTTTTGAGGTTGGGGTAGGTGGGAATACAGATTTTCTTTTAGTGGTAACATAGAAACATAGAATTTGACAGCAGATAAGGACTGCTTGGCCCACCCAGTCTGCCCATTTCCCTACCTAATGGATAAGCTGAAGATCCTAGTTAACCAGCAGCCTACTTCTTCCTACCCCCACCCCCCTAGAATTGCCTTATGACTGTCCCATGCATGCTTGAATTCCACCACTGTTTTTGACTCCACAACCTCCTCCAGAAGGCTGTTCCATGCAACCACAACCTCTCTGTGAAAAATACTTCCTTAAATTACCTCTGAGCTGCCCCATCTTTCAAATTGTGCCCCCTTGTTCTTGCACACCTCTTTTTTGAAAGATGCTACCCTTTGACTTTGTTGATTCCCTTGAGGTACTTGAAAGTTTCTATCATGTCCCCCCTCTCCCTCCTTTCCTCAAGGCTATACATATTAAGCTCCTTAAGTCTCTCTTCATATGTCTTCCAGTGCAGACCCTGCACCATTTTAGTTGCCCTCCTCTGGACAGTTTCAATCCTGTCTATGTCTTTGCGGAGATTGGGTCTCCAGAACTGCACGCAGTACTCCAGATGGGGTCTCACCAGCTGTCTGTACAGAGGGATAATAACTTCCTGTTTTCTACTGGCGATGCCTCTCCCTATGCATCCCAGTATCCCCCCAGCCCTCCTTGCTGCCCTCTCACATTGCTTGCCCTCCATTAGGTCATCTGATATGACTACCCACAGGTCCCTTTCCATTTTTGTTGTTGTTAGTATCTCACCCCCCATTGTGTACTCTTCCCCTGGGTTTTTGTTTCCCAAGTGCATTACCTTGCACTTCTTAGCATTGAATCTAAGCTGCCATATATTTGACCATTCCTCTAACCTTGCCAAGTCCCTTCTCATTCTTTCCAACCCACCTTGTGCATCAACTCTGTTGCAGATCTTTGTGTCATCTGCAAAGAGACATACTTTTCCTTCCAGTCCCTCTGCAATGTCGTCTATAAAGACATTGAAGAGTACCGGCCCTAATACTGAACTCTGCAGTACCCCACTAGTAACCCCCCCCTTTCTTCAGAGTGGACTCCATTTACTATTACTGTCTGTGTCCTATTCTCCAGCCAATTCTTTTCCCAGGCTGTCATCTTGGGACCCACTCCCAGGCTGGCTAACTTGTATATTATTCTTTTGTGTGGGACTGTGTCAAATGCCTTGCTAAAGTCTAGGTAGGCCAAGTTCACAGCCCCTCCCTGATCTACTACTTTGGTCACCCAGTCGAAGAAATCTATCAGATTCCTCTGGCATGACCATCCCGCTGTGAATCCATGCTGTCTTGGGTCCTGCCCTCTGGCCTCTAGATACTTGACAATTCTTTCCTTCAGAAGTGATTCCATAATTTTCCCTATCACTGAGGTTAAACTAACAGGTCTGTAGTTCCTGCTTCTGCCTTGCTCCCACTTTTGTGAAGGGAATCACATCTGCCCTCCTCCAGTCCTCGGTACCACCCCATCCTCCCATGATTTGTTAAAGAGGGTAGTCAGTGGTGTCACTAGTTCTACCCTTAGTTCTTTTAGAATTCTGGGATGAATCCCATCAGGCCCCATTGCTTTGTCCACCTTCAGTTTTAAGAGTTCTTTCAGAATCCTTTCTTCTGTAAATGGGCTGGTATCAACTTCTGTATCCAGAGTGTTTCTATTGCTTGTTTTGAGGTACCTCCCCTCTTCCTTTGTAAATACTGAACAAAATATTTGTTTAGTGTCTCTGCTTTTCACAGTCACCCTCTGCCCCACCCCTCCCCTTTATTAAGCCTCACTATCCCTCCTTGGTCTTTCTTCGCTCCTGATGTACCTATAAAGGTTTTAGCCCCTTCTTAACTGAGTTGGCTATCTTTTCCTCGGTTTGGGCCTTTGCTGTTCTGACTGCCTTCCCAGCTTCCTTTGCTTTAACTGATACAGTTCTCTGTCCTGCTCCTTCTGTGATTCCTTGTACTTCCTGAATGATTTATTTTTCTCTTGAACCTTCACTGCCACTTCCTTTGAGAACCATAGTGGTTTCTTACATCATTTTGTTTTGTTTATTTGCTTCACACAAAGGCTTGTTACCTCTGTGATGGCAGTTTTTATTATTCCCCATTGTTCTTCCACCCTCCCTCCTTCCTGCTTATTTGCTAGTGCATTCCTTAGGCACTCACCCATTTTGGCAAAGTCAGCCCTCCTAAAGTCAAGTACTTTTGCCTTTGTATGTCTTGACTCTATTGCTGTGTTTATTGTGAACCATACTGTTTGATGGTCGCTAGTTCCCAGATGGCTACCCACTTCTACATCTGTGATCCTCTCTCCAACTCCATTTGAGAGAACCAGGTCTAAGATTGCTCCCTCTTGAGTGGGTTCTGATACTAGTTGTCTAAGGCATGCCCCTGTAGGGCATCTAGAATAACCCCACTCTTGAAGTGGCTGCTGCAACTGCACTCCAGTTAACATCTGGCATATTCAGATCACCCATCAGCAATATCTCCCCTTTTTCTGCCATTCTAAGTATACTTTCTATCATTTCCCTGTCCATTTCCTCCCTGAGAGGGGGTCAGTGATAACCCTGGGGATTGTGGTGCCATTGTCTGTCTCCAAATTGACCCACAGTGCTTCTTCTCCTCCCTGTTCACCCTTTTGTTCTGTTGGTTTGATTCCTTCCCTTATGTAAAGAGCTACTCCTCCTCCTCTTTTACCCTCCCTGTCCCTCCTGTAGATAGTGTATCCTGGTATGTTTATGTCCCAGTCATGGTTGTGTGTGTACCATGTTTTTGTGACTGCAATGATATCCAGATGTTCCTTCTCCATCAAGGCCACTAATTCAGGAAGCTTGTTACCCAGACTACGGGCATTGGTACTCATTGCTCTCCATTTTGATGGCCTTCTGTTGCAGCATCCCCAACTGACCTTTCTACCTCAGTCTTTTCTCATTTATTACCCTGTTTTGTAGGAGAGGCTGGGATTTTCCTGCTGCGTATCAGTGCCTCCCCTTGACTAGTTTAAAGCTTGCCAATGAAGCATTTAAACTGATTGCTCAAAAGACTTGTTCCTTCCTGGACAGATGCAGACCATCCTGCCAGTATAGGCTGGTGTCCTCCAGGTGGAACCCCAGTCCCAAATGAAGCCAAACCCTGTGCTCCACACATTTTTCAACCATTCATTAAACTGCATGGTGCAAAGTACCTCACCTCATCCATGCCATTGACAGGCAGCACCTCTGAGAAGGATACTGTGTGTGCTACTTGTCTTAGGTCCCTCCCCAACTCTACAAAGTCCTCCTGCACTGCTCTAATCTCATGATGAGCTAAGTCATTTGTCCCTAGGTGGACAATGATGTCCAGCTCAGGCTCCCATGCAGCTGTTCTCATGATCCTGAGGATCGCTCCTGTCCCTCAAGCCATGGCACCAGGCAGGCACCTTGCTTCAGTTTTCCTGCTCCCCAGTTCTATCCCCTAATAATTGAGTCCCCACCAGGAGCTGCTTCCTTTCCTGTGGTGTCTCTGCCTCCTTCCTGTGGGCCTCCTTGTGACAGTTGTCCTCAGCCTCCTTAGTCTCCTCTGTGGGTGCATCCATAGGGGAACTATGCTCCCCAGAATGGTGTATGGATTGTGGAGTGGAACAACTGACTGGGTGTGCCTCTGTTCCACCATCCTCACCCTCCCTGAGCCCACTGTGGTCCAACTGCTGTGCTTTCTTCTCAACCTCTGAGGTAGTGGTGGTGGCTCTGATGCTCCCTGGATGTGGGAGGTTCCCTTCCTACTGTCCAGCGTGGTCTGAAGACAGGCAACTTCCTCCCTCAGGGCAGAGAGTTGTCTGCAAATAGGGCAGCATCTCAGCCTCCAGATAGACTCCTGGAAGACTGATGCCCCACAGCCATTACATTGCACTACTCCCCACATGTTTATCTACTTTTGTGTGTGTGTGTGTGTGTGTGTGTGTGATTGGTTTGTTATATAGAAATATATATATTATACAATGTGTATGCTTATATTGTCAGTGTAGTGTGCTAGAGAGGATATGACAGTGATATGTACCTTGCAATCTTGAGGAAATGATGTCAGAACCCCATGTATAAAGGAACTATTTCCAGGGTTGGGTGGGGTGAGGGTGGGCAAGGGTTGGGACTAAACTGTGCCCTCACGAAACAATCAGCTAAAAGCTCTGACCCACCACTGTGATGAGTGCCTTCCTGTCAGCAAGATGTCCTACACAACAATTTGACAGAGACAATACCCTGCTAATCAAATACAGAAAAATCCAGACATCCAAGTCAGACACAGGTAAACCGCCCCAGCCCCAAAACAGCCTGGTGATTTGTGCTCTGAAAGCAGTCAGCCCCAAAATAAGTCAGCTGTGCACCAGTATTCCGTCCCTCAGGGCTTAAACTCTTCCTGAACTGAAAATCTTAACAATTGTAACAAAAGAAAAGCAAGATCCACCTCCTTCTGTTGCTTGAAAGACAGTCTTTCCTGATAATTCTAAGTTCCTTATTTCACCTTTCAGTTAGAAGTAGCCTCCACCTGCAGAATATCTGCTACAAACCAAAGACAATTGTAAGGTTCACCTCCCTCTGTTGTGAGCACAACTCACTTTCTTGCAAATCCTATGTTCAGTATTGCAGCTTTCAGCCAGAGGTAACTTCACCTGAAGAATATTAGCTGTTAGTTAGTTGGGGATTTTTACACAGAAGTGGGGCCTGACATAAATTTCTTTCTCTCATCAGAGATCCTGCATTCTCAAATCTCCTTGAGTTCTTGTGATTGTAAAGCAAGTGACCTATAACAATACCAGGCCTAACACTACTGAGCTTCTATTTGTCTCCAAAATACACATGTGCCAACTCTTTTGCTGATTATATATTCTTTAGGGCACAGGGTCATTATGTCGCAAGACATATTGCCACATGGCAAAATTGCACTGCATGATTTATGCCATGAGGCATATATCTTTGTTCTGTGGGGGGCTCTGCCACCACACCCTCCTTTACGGGGGTCTGTGCCCCTGACCCACCTACTAAAGATTCTCAACTTTGGGGGGGTCCAACTCGGGGAGCGCACAGGTCCAGGTTCGCCATAATGCTGTACGCTATTAAGCGTGCAACATTATGACCCGGTGTGATTCTTTTAGCATCCTATTTCACATTAAATATTTAGGGTGTTCAAATTAACTAGCCAATAAAGCAAAATTCACTTATAGTGAAATTGTAACTTTTTATCACAGCAGGGTCCTCAGACAAGTATTTCTGAGCTGTGCAATTCTATCAGCTTACTAGTCCATTTCTTCAGCGAATTCTTTATATACAGCAGGAAGAGATTTTTACACTAACAAGAAGTTCTGCATTAAATCTTTCTCTTACTTCACTCTGCTGAATGTGCAACACTTACATTTAGGTACACATCACAGGACAGACTCTGCAATACATACAGAAAAATGGTTCATATATTGATCGAGATGATACATGTTTGCACTCATGGCTCACATAGAAATCTTTCCAGAGTAAACTCTGAAGCCAGTCAAACATAAGAACTGAAGAGCAAGGATGCCGAGTGTGCAGGCTTCCCCTTCACCTGGCCATCATGTCGACTGTGTGTTGCGTTACATGATCCTGACACACAGGTGCCCCAAGAGGACATTCAGCTGATTTGACTACTCATCCTATTTCGGAGTCATCAGCTAATTAGGCAACTTGGCTAATGGTTTCCACCTTAAGATCACTTACTGTATAAATACTGTACATAGAACATTGGCTCAGCACATAACTGTGTGGGACTCAAATTGTCACTTACGTCCATGTGGATAGATTACTATTTATTACAATCCTCTGTTTCCTTTCCTGCAAACAGTTTTTAATCCATAATAATGCATAGCCAGTTATGCCTAAATTCTCCATTTTATGAACTCATCTTCTCTTTGGCATATTGTCAAAGTTTTTACTGAAGTCCACAACAACATCTGCAGGTTCTGTCTCATTAAAATATTCATAGTGACATTTACAGAAAATGCTGTAAGATTGGTCTGGCATTATTTCCCCATGCAGAATAAAGGTTGGGGCAATGAGACTAAGTTAAATTTTGTAAGTATCCAACAATTCTGTTTCTTCTGATTGTCTGAAGTATCTTCTCTTTTTTGGGGAATTATGTTGACTGGTGCGGAATTCCTAGGCTCATTCCTGGAGCCTTTTTTGAACATTGGTACCAAATGGGTCACCCCTCACTCATCAGGCATGTATGCTGTTCTCAATAACTCATTATAATATTTGACAGCGGGATAGGCAGTTTCTTGGCTAGTTCCCTCAGAATTATTGACTGCATTCCATTACATGCCAATGCTTTATTTATGTTTATCATTTTTGGTATTCCTCCATCTGCTTCAAGTGTCCTTCTGCTCCCTGTGAAAAATATTTTGCTATCTAACAATATAAGTTAATAAGGCCACCACTGGGTGCCTTTTCTTGTATAAAAGACTTTGACCATGAAGTTTGGGCAGGAGGACCTCAGTGGAAAACTGAGCTGTTCTGGCTGTCCAAGCATAACACGATGAGTCTCACATACCAAAAGAGACACCCAGTAGAGGCTCTATTAACTTGTTATAAATCCCCCTCAATTTAGCTAGAATGATGTATAAGTTTCAAGACTTTTGTTTATAATAAAAGTTAATTATAGCCTTCCCTTTTCCCCAACCATGAAGTGGAATGGACCACTCCTAATATTCCTGCACAGGAGACCACTGTGCACAGTATAACAAGTACATTGGATCTGTGCACTAATTGTCTGAAATTAAGTAAGTGATTTATTATAGTCAATTTTCCTACTTTGAATTCTTATGAAAGATACACATTTTGGGCTCTATTCAGTAATAGGACTGTTATAAGCTGGCAGAAGTATGCACTGGGCCCCCCAAGTGCATGCTGCATAGCTGACCCCTGTGGGGTGCATGAGACTTGTAGGCACCTACCCCTAGGTGGACCTGGCTGTCCCAAGTGTGGCCATATAGCTCCATGTTAGGGGTGGGGCCAGCCAGGGCCTTCCAGTTGGAAGCCCTGACCAGGCCCCATAGCGGATCACCACTCTGCAGGAGCAGGGGATCATGAGACATGGCAGACTTGTACAGGCTGCCATGTCCCCAATGGAGGCCAATACATTTTCTATATTTCAATGTCAATTGCCCCACAGCCTGCCACCACCCCCTATCCCTCCAAGGCACTGGAGAGGCAGAGTTCAAGACTGCATGGGGAGTGCACAGCTGTTATGGCAGCCCTCTGGCTGGTGTAATGGTATGCTCCCCCCAGTACTGACCTGATGGAGTGCAACTGCAATTATGCATGCCATGCTCCACCAGCCCTCTGCATGCATGCCCATTTCTTGCCCCCAACCAGATCAGCTACATAGGTACATGGAATCCCCCACAAATGGTCGCAGGCAAGGGTGTGGAGCTTGTGCACACTGGTAGTGCATCCACATGTGTCCATTGGACACCCGGTATGTGCATATCCCTGTCTTATGCACTGCATAGAAAGCATGCAGGGTTAGGATACCATTAATGCATAGGGCTCCCAAGCATTCTGCCATTTGTTCATTTTTGTTTGTCTCTGTTCTGGTTCTCAAAAGAGGTGGTGGAGAAGGTTAGGGAGAAAAAGATAGCATTCAGGAAGAATAAGAAAAAACAGAAGGGGCAGGACAGAGAACTGTACCAGTTAAAGCAGAAGGAAGCGGGGAAGGCAAGCAAAATAGAAAAGGCCCAAACTGAAGAAAAGATAGCCAACTCCATTAAGAAGGGGGATAAAACCTTTTACAGGTACATTAAAGAGGGAAGAAAGACCAAAGGAGGGATAGTGAGACTTATAAAAGGGGAGTGTGGGTGGGCAGAGAGGGACAGTGAAGAACCAGGGATACTGAATGAATACTTCTGCTCAGTATTCACAAATGAGGAGGAGGGGGAGGTACTTAATCCAGTCAATAGAAACACTCTGGATAGGGGGGTCAATACCAGTCATTTCACAGAAGAAAGGGTTCTGAAAAAACTCCAAAAAACTAAAGGTGGACAAAGCAATGGGGCCTGACATGATTCACCCCAGGATTCTAAAAGAACTAAGGGAAGAACTAGTGACACCACTGACTACCCTTTTTAACAAATCGTGGGAGGATGGTGTGGTACCTACGGACTGGAGGAGGGTGGATGTGATTCCCCTTCACAAAAGTAGGAGCAAAGCAGAGGCAGGGAATGACAGGCCTGTTAGCTTGACCTCAGTGGTAGGGAAAATGATGGAATCAAGTCTAAAATAAATAATTGTTGAGTACCTAGAGGCCACTGTGGCACAGGACCCAAGGCAGCATGGATTCACAGTGGGAAGGTCATGTCAGATGACTCTAATAGATTTCTTTGACTGGGTGACCAAAGTAGTAGACCAGGGAGGGGCTATGGACATGGCCTACCTAGACTTTAGCAAGGCATTTGACACAGTCCCATACAAAAGATTAATAAACAAATTAGCCAGCCTGGGAGTGATCCCCCAGGTGGTAGTCTGGATAAACAATTGGCTGGACAGCAGGATGCAGAGGATAATAGTAACTGGAGTCCACTAAGAGAAAAGGGGGGTTACTAGTGGGGTACCACAGGGTTCAGTACTGGGTCCAGTCCTTCTTAATGTCTTTATAAGTGACATTGCAGAGGGACTGGAAGGAAAAGTATGCCTCTTTGCAGATGACACAAAGATCTGCAAAAGGGTTGATACACAAGGGGGGATGGAAAGGATGAGAAGGGACTTGGCAAGGTTTGAGGACTGGTCAAAGGCAAGGCAGCTTAGAGTCAATGCGCTGAACAGCAGTTACGCTGGCAGTTGCACCATAAACCCCCTGTGACATGGTGCTAGGGGGTTTATGGCAGCAGTTGTGCCCCATTCCAGAAGGGCAGCAGCAAAGACTCCAATGTTGGGATTCTACAAGAACCCCCGGGAGAAGAACTGGCATCGTAAGTTACACCTGCACTTAGCTGGTGTAACTTACATACATCCTCCGAGGCTTCTCTAGAACCAGATCCATGTGCTCCCATGCCCTGACTTCCCCCATTGTTGTCCCGATGGGCTTCGTATGGAACCATCTCTAGACTTGGGGGCATGATCTCACCCCATCCCCCTACTGTACAAGCCCCCATACAGTAAGTGCCTTGCAGGGCTGCCCACTCCCTGCCCTGACTCCCTGTGTAATACTTGCCCCACAGGGCTGCCCACACCCCTAGCCCCCAAATCCTCCATTGTAGAATGTCTCACAGGGTGGCGCTGTCATCCCCCCACCTGTGCCCCGACCCCCGAGTGGCCACTTGCAAATGCAGCATAAAACCTGATAAGCCCTGGTAGTCTAGTGGCCCCCACCCAGACATGCCAGCCCACCCAGCACCAGCCCACCTCTCACCAACATGTCCAGCCACCGACTGAGTTCAGTATGAGTGCATACTGAAAAGACATGCTCAGAAATGGCTTATCAGCATTTCTGCCGCATTTGCAGCCGGCGACTCAGGGGTCGGGGCATGGGTGGGGGGATGACAGCGCCACCCTGTGGGGCATATACCAATGCAGGATTCAGTGGGCTGGGGGTATGGGAAGCCCTGCAGGGCTCTATTTGGCACTTCAGGGCTGGGGTATGGGAAGCCCTGCATGGCTTCTATTTGGCACTTCGGGAGGCTGGGGTATGCTCATGGAGCCTTCCATTTGGCACTTTGGGGTGGAGAATTGACACCTGTGGGCAGTTAATGTAGGCTCTGGGGGCAGTGGGGTGTGTCATGGGCACCTCCTTGTGAATAGCTGTTGGGGGCACTTATGAATCAGACAGTAAGCTAGACATGCTTGCCAGGTGCACCCGCAGTCTGGCAGACTTGGCCACATGTCACAAGTCACAGGACTTAGCTGTGGAGACCCTGCCCCTTCTAGAACAGGGCACAGGGCAAATGTCACAATTATGGGTGGCACAAGCTGCATTCGGCAGCAACTTGCGCCACCCTTCTAGAATCGGGCACTATGTTTCTATGTCTCTGTAGATCTTTCTGTTTTTGCTCATATCTTTCAGTATACTTAATCTTGTATGACTCATTTTTGCCCTGATTTTATTGCTTACCTTCTTCACCTTAAAAAAATTGCTTTATGTCACTTCATATTGTGAAAATTGCCAGCAAAATAAAGTGCAACAAAATACTATGGGCAAACCACCATGGGCTAAAATGTTACAGGGCACACAACATCCTGGGGCAAAACACCACATGTGCCCAGCCTGTGGTGTGCTGCCTGACTCCATGGTGCTGCAGAAGACAGGGTGGCACTGAACAGGTGGTGAGTGCAGCATGCACAGTGTGTCTCCCAGTCAGTGTGGTACAGGAACACAAGAAACTCCATACCAGAAATGTAGTACCACACTGACCAGCACCCCACAACCAGGACTCAGGACAGTAGCGTGACCACGGGTACCAGCAATGCCAGCCGAACAGTGGCATCACTGCATGCCAGCCACATTCTGCATGCCATGATGGCACCTATCAAACACCAGCCAAGAACCTACAGCCGAAGGCCATACCCAACCCTTTCAGCTGTCAACTGGCCAGCATGCGGCCCCAGTCCCAGCCCCATGATGACAGTACTGTGCCCCACAAAAAATGCACCACCCACCTAGCCTATACACAGAAACTGCTGCTTGCCTGGATAGTGGAGGTGTACGATGTCTGTGATCAGTCCCTTGGCCTGCCGCAGCCATGCATCAGCTCCCGTTCTCCATTGCCTGTCTCCTGTGGCCCGTACAGTGCCACATTTCCCCACATCATGGTGGGTATATCCCCCCACACAGTGGCAGTGGCATCAGAAAGGAACAGCCCTCACTGCCATGAATTATATACCCCCCATCTGCACAGTTCTTTCATGCGATGCTGTTTCCAGGCTTTCTTTTGTTCCGCAATGGTTTGGCCATGATTCTGTGTTCTGCATTATTACTGTGTGTTCCATGATATTACCACACAGAACCCTTTATGTTTTCTCCTATTGTGCTTTCTCTCTTGTGGGATACATTCTTTTTTGACACTGTCTAAATAGATTTTTAGAACCCCCATTTTTGTTTAACACTTCAGCTGAAGAGTTTACTTTCCTAAGGTACATGTGTTGTGAGCTACCTTATTTCTCCAAATTATGTCTTTTGCAGAAGCATGGTATATGTCCCTTCCTTCAACTTCCCAAGTCTTCCTTTCCAAAGGTGAAGCTGATGATATTATGGCAACTATTCCAAAGCACCTCTCCAATGTTCATGCCTCTGATGAGACATCATCCTTATTTTTAAAGATTAGGTCAAGCATTGCACACTCCATAGTAGTATTTCCCTTGATATACTGTATCAGACAGTAGTCATCTCTTGAATCCAAAAATGTTCTCCTTCACTTTCTTTAAATGAATAGCAACTGTGTCTCTACTTCCACTTGAGACTCTCAGCAAACGTGTTTTGATCTAATGTGTGCTTAGGTCCTAAATTTCAGTTATTAGCAATAGGCTTTTGACACACCATGCTATCCCCCCTCCTTTCTTTCCTGGTGTACCCTTATCAATTTTCGTGTTCACTGTGCACATAAGCAGTGAACCTTTTGTTATGTGGATTTTGAGAGGTGTGACACTGGCAGTCCAATTCAGGGCAGTCTGCAAGGGGCTCATCAGTGTCACACCAATCATCAGCCAGGCTGATCATGACACTGTTCTGGATGACTGGATGTAAACATTGTGTACTTCAAAGGAGAGAGACGGCCCAATCATAGGGCAGCTTTTCCTTTGATCTACATAATGCCACCCAGCAAGCACAGCTGATCTGTCATGATCAGCCTGCCGTGGTCCCCCACACATCATCAATGGTGCTGCTGTGCAACACCAGGAGCCCACCCCCAGTGCTGCTAAACATAACAAAAACCCTGCCCAAATCTCTCCAGTCCCTTCCATTTTAAAATTCTGGTATATGGATGCCTGATCCCCCATACCAACTGATACGCCCCACCCTGCTCGTTTTGATTGTATGACACTGGGGAGCCCACCCTGGTGTCGTAAAACATAACACCAACACTAGGGTACCCAATCACCAGTGTTGGTACCTGAAATAAGGAAAACATCCACTGTGTTTTTTTAAAGTAACAAACACCCTGTAGATAAGAAAACAATACATCGATATCTGTTGCTGCTGCCACTGTTACTGTCACCCTACCTGACCTTCCCACTCAGCACCCATCACGTTACATCCCCCCAAGCCATTACTTACCTACCAGGGGTACAACACTGTAATCCTTTCTGTACTGGAGACACATTTTCACTCTTAAAATGCTGGACTGTGAACTGAGAAAATCAGGTATGCGGTTCAAGATATTTCAATGGATTTTGAATGTGTTTTTATTTTATTTATTTATTTCAGATTGGGATTAATATCTTTGAGTCAGAGACTCATTTACAAAGGTTCCAAGTCATAAAGATACATAAGACAATCTGACAATACATAGGTTATGTAAGGTTACACAGATTCCAAGGTTAGACACAGTACATTGCAAATTACAAAGGGTCCACATTAATACATTGGTTGCAATGGAAATCATCGATCCTGGTAACCCAGGACACAACATAACTAAATTAGAAATCAGTGCCTAATAGAGAGAGAGCTGTTTATGTTACAGATGCAGATTATAGCATATGGCCATACCAGTGTAAAGTCAGAATATAGCAAGATGACAAAGATCCAAACTTGCTTGGTATAGTGAAGCCACCAGAGCAGGCTTTGTCAGCACATGGCATAGGAGATGGTGTGTGAAGGGAAGGATAAATATGGGTAACCTGTAGGGAGAGTGGTGAAGAGAGGGGAAGGGGAATTAGTGGAAAGGGGGATGGGGAAATTTCAGTGGTGGGCCTGGAGAGTGAGGAAAGGTTGCATAGGGGGAGTTGGCAGGAAGAAGGAGGAGGGGTGGTGTTGGGGGTGATCAAGGGGAGGGGGGAAGATGCAAGGTGAGGGCAATGGTGTTGTGGAGGAGTATTTTAACAAATTACACTAGTGTCCGAAAGGGGAGGTAAGAATGGAGCCAGGGATCCCTGTTTAGGTAAGTGCAAGAATGAGGTTACGGTTTGAGGAAACATTTGCAGATATTCTCATGGGCCAAGTGGGCTTAGAGGCCTGATTTGAATTGTCTAACCTTACTACACTTCATATACTATGACGTGTCATCATAACCTTGTCCTTTTTGAATATGTTTGCCCAAAATTTTTAACATGCCTTTTTTTGGACCTCACCTCATGAACAATGTCAGTGAAATTATGCAAATCTGTCCCAAAAGGTGATTTTCTGCTCACTGTGTGAAATCACCTTTCAGGCAGGATTTTAAATTTGTTTTTGCCCTTGTTCATGAGGTAGGGTCATAAGAAGGCTATGTTGAAAGTCTGGGGTACACATATTAAAAAAAACAACAAAGTTATGAGCTTACATTGAAGGTTATGAACACAGGCATATAACGCTGGTAATTTTCAATATTTTGACCTCAGATTTTCAATATAGCCATTTTTTCACTGCACCTCATAAATATGACAGCTGTCATTTTTCAAATCCTGTCCAAAAAGTATTTTCACGGTTGTGTCACAAAGTCATATTTTAGGCAGGGTTTGAACATTTTCTCTGCCCATGTTAATCAGATGGGGTCATAAGAAGGCAATGTTGAAAATTTGGGGTAAATATATGAGAAAACAATAAAGTTATGAGACTACATTGAAATTTTTCAGTGGACGCTCATAACAGTGGCACTTTTAAATATTTTAACCCCAACACTTTTCAGCATAACCATTTTTTCATACCATCACATGAATGTGACAGCTGCTGTTTTTCAAATCCTGGCAAACATTTCTTTTCACACTTGTGGCACAAAATCACCTTTTGGGCACAATTTGAAAATGTTCTCCACCCTTGTTCTTGAGGTGGGGTCATAAGATGGCTATGTGGGGTCATAAGAAGGCTGCAGTAAGTTGAAAATTTGGGGTACAAATATTAAATATCAACAAAGCTATGTGGGTACATTGAAATATTTCAGCAGATACTCATAACTGGTAATTTTCTGTGTTTTTATCACAGAATTTTAACAGTCATTTTTTTTTACACCACCATATGAATGTGACAGCTGTCATTTCTCAAACCCTTCCCAAAATGTGTTTTCACACTTGTGGTGCAAAATGATGTTTCAGGTAGTGTTTTATAAATGACAGCTGTCATGGTCAGAAGGAGTAGTCATTAAAGGATTATATTGAAAATGTGGGATACAAATGTGAAAAACCAACTAACTTGTGAGAAAACATTGAATTGTTCCAACATTTACTCATAACTTTATTTTTGCAGATTTTGGACCCTATAGTTCAACATATCCCTTGTGTTATTTACTCCACCCCATGAACATGGCAAGTGTCATTTTTCAAATCCCATCTGAAACATGTTTCCACATTCACACAGCAAAATCCCCTTTCCTTCTGTCTTGATCATAATGTCATGTCATAAAAACACTGTTGGACATTTGGGATCAAAATGTGGGAGCCCACTTAAAAGTAGATATTGCCTCCCAGTTGCCATATGCTGGGTAATTACAATCTAACAATGTGTAAAAGACACCACTGAAAATGAGACATTGCAGCTCATCTGTTCTATCATGGGTAAATGTATAGTAAAACTTTATACAAGCAAGACCTGATATAACAGCAATGCCAGCGGTGAACATTCATCATTGACAAATGCTTGTTAGTTGTTTATCTCCATTTCTAACATGTTGTTGTCATCCTAACATGTCTCTGTCATTCATACATTATTATTTCCTTCTTCCATGGTGACAGTTTTTTGTAGTTCATCCCGTTTGTTTCTCAGGTTTCTTGCATAGGTGTGCAATAGTGTACTGTACAAACTATATAGCCCTAGTTGTGGCTTTGTTTATTTTTGTTAATCTTCTCTTCTTCATACCTTTTCTTGCTTCACTTGTGTAGCATGCCACCTTCTTTGAATTAAATTGTTTGACAGTGGTTTGTTCATTTGGTCTCCTCTGCCCATACTTTTTACAGTTAGCAGCCTCACTCACTCTCTCTCTCTCTCCCTCCCTATGATCAGTTTAAAGTCATTGGGGCCAGATTTTTGAAGGGTGGCGCAATGCTTGTGTCCAGCCCTGTGCCACCAGACTTAGGTTCTGGCAGTGCACCAAACCTCTTCACTGCAACTGGAACCGATTTTGCAATCTTGGGTGCTGCTGCGACAAATTCCCCCATTTATGGCAGCTTGCGCCAAAGATGTGGCTCAAGCACCATAAAACTGTCCCTCAGCATTGCTGCAATCTAGACCACAAAGTTAATCTATCTTGTGGCAATCGACACACAAGATAGAAAATTCCAATGCTGGCCATGAGAATGCCGCAAAACCTGTGCACCATATGTTCAGCACCCTTGGGGCTTGCTACATTCTTAGTATTTCAAAAATGTTGCCCTTGGTGTCCAAAAATGTGTGCTCTTTTTTGTTTATTCAGCTGTAATCCACCTTTCCTGAAAATATTATTTCTTCTGTGTCTTTAAAGAAGATGAGTTCCTCATTATACCAACAACTGATCCAAGAATTAGTCCTTTGTATTCTGGCCGTATGTCATTCAGCTGCAAACTGGAGCAGTAGTATCTCCGTGAATATAGGTTTTGTTTAATTAATTTCAATCTTCTGTCCACTGTAGCTTCATGAAGTCTCTCAGGATTTGATCATTCTTCTTTCCACTGGTATTATTTGTTTCAACATGCACCGCTACCGGGGGGGGGGGTTGATCTCTAAGAGGCTTCAATATTTTATAAATCCTTTCAGTGATATGCTTAAGTTTAGCCCCTAACAGACAATAGAATATACTGTTTACTTTTTTCTACAGTACAAGTGTATGGCATACTTGCCCATCTGTACATCTCAGGAGGACTGAGTCACTCACAGATACTTTTTTTCTGTGTTTAAGTTGCTTGACACTGCTTGAATTTTATTGCTTGGCATGCTATGTGCTTCTCAGTTTTCCTGGTCTCCTTGGTCACGTCTGTTCTCAATGAACACCTGATGACTTTACTGGTACTCTCTTTTTGGTTTGCTTCTTTTGCTTGATTGTTTCCCATTTGGATCTGATTCTGTGTTAACCTGTTAGACATTCTTTGCGATGGTTAATCCTTTTTACTTCACATTCTAGTATATTGTTTGTTGCTATGTCTCTCACTGTTTATATTTCATATGTTCTGTGTTCAGCAAGTATGGTTCCTCATCACCTTCCTTGGTCTGCAGCATGTTCTCCAGTTCATTTACTCTGTTGATTAGATCATCAATTATCTTGCATCTGTTATAAGAATTATATTGCACTGATTACAAGTGAAATCTTAACCTTATTCTTTCTTGTATCTAAATGAGGACATCATACCAGTATTATACTTGAAGCACATTGGGAACTTAAAATACAGTATATTTTTGTTTGTTTTATTACTGGTAGGATGTTCTTGCATATAAGCTTTGTTTAATAACCATGATTTTGCTGAAATTCACCACAGAATTGTACTACTGTAATGGGATCCTTATTTTTTTGTTTTGTTTGCTGCTGCTTCACTGCTGTAATCGAAAGCCCCAAATAGTCTGATTATGTAATATGAGCCTTTGGAATAATTATTTTAATGCAGCTGTTTTATGGAAAGTATTTTTAATATATAAAGTTATACTTACAGAATTAATGTTATATACCATGGATGAGGTGCTGACATTATTTCCAGTTTTGTGTGGCCAGTAGTGATGAAGTACCATAATAGGAGAAAGCAAGCATGGGTGTTTAAATATTTAGTTTACTGGTCTATAGGTAGTATAGTGTGAGGGCACAAGACTTCAGGGCTTGGTGGCCTTTTTTGTTTTATTCACTTTTATTCATTTTTTTCCAAGAACAGGCCAGAGGAAGCTTGCTGATTCAGGAGGGACTGACAGGAAGCCAACTGAAAAGGAGCCACATTAAAACATTCACAAGGAAGTAAATGCAAGATCAACACAGACAAAAAGCAGGGGCAAGTTGCTTTTAGTACAGTTGTAGGAATAGATATGGTCAGATATTTCACAGTATTTCTAAAGAGATTCTTTCTGATGGCCCTATAGTTGTACTACTGGCAGGCAGGCAATTTCTCTAGTGCTATTAAAGAAATATTATTACAGAAATTCCAGAAATTCTCCAACCATGGCAATTGCTGTAATTTTAGAATTTGAACATTTCAGGTAGTGGTTCTGTGAGAATAATGAGTAATACGAACGAAATACATTTCTGGTAGCACAAGAAGACACACAGGCTACTGGGAGCTATAGTGCAGTAGCACTTCCAGAGCATAGATAATCAAAAGGCTAGACGTTGTAAGTGGTATCTCAGACAGGAAGAATATGTGAGAATCAGCATTACTGACAAGTCACGCCAATTTTTTTTTACAGCATATCCTATGGGTTCAGTGTGCTTCACAAAGTAACATTACAAGAAACAATTTGACAGATTGATGTTAACAAATAAATACCAAGAAAGGTCTAAATATCACAGAGGTAAAAATGTTTATGTCAGTCATCAGTACCAGATGCCAACATAAAAAGATAACATTCAGCCCCCCCATGTGTCCCAAACATGGGAGAACTCCTCAGATGATATGGTAAGGAGTCCCATAGGGCTGAAACCACCACCAAGAGAATGCTATCAACAGATAATTTCAGCTAGACCTCATGACATCCAATAGTACTTTCTAGAGAAGGGCAAAATCCTCAAATTTCTCTCTGTGAAGTATTTAGCAAAATGTGCTCATTTCGAGAAATATTTTGTTGGTGCGAAATGTGAAATTACACCCATGAAATGTGGATTTTCACCCACAACATGCTGAATTTTGCCCACAGATGGTGAAATTTCACCACTCGGGTTGCAAAATTCTGACATTTGTGGGCAAAATTATGCATTTCGTGGGTGGAATTTCATATTTTGCATCTTCAAAATATTTTGAGAAATGCGTGAAATTTGCAAAATATTTTGCTGGGTGAAATTCCCAACTTTGCCCGAATTTCAGGAGTGAAATTAAATTTCACTGCATTGCTAGTACTTTCTCAGTGGAGCAGAACAAGTGACTGGGAGTGAACTGGACCAAAAGGTCTTTAAGGTAGTCAGTGCCTACACCATGCAGGGCTTTGTCTGTCAAAGCAATTCTGAAGGTAATTCACTATCTAATTGGAAGTCAGTGCAGATGCCACATCATGGACATAATGAGATATGAACATGATAACCCTGAGAACACACTGGCTGAAACATTCTGCACCAGCAAGAGATAACTCACCAACTTCCCAAACAGCCCCACATAGAGAGATTACAGTACCCACACCTTGAGGTAACAAACACATGAATTAAGTTTTCCAGGTCCTCTTGCATCAAATAGGATTTATGGGTGAGATATTCAAAAGCTGAAAAACTCCACTGTGGACCAAGGCTGATACAGGGGGTCCAATTTTCAAAGGTCGATGCAGGGCTTGTATCAAGCCCTACATTAACCTAATTGTTTGGTGCAGCTGCAGTAAACTCCTTTAATGTAACTATGCCCAATTTTACTACATCAGGTGCAGCTGTGACAGTTTCCACACTTTACAGCAGCTTACACCAAATATTTGGTGCAAGGCCTATAAAAATAGTCCCCCAAATGGCACAGTATAAACCAAGGGGAGCAGGTATAACTTGTGGCATTTGGTGTGCAGGAATGAAAATTCCTTTCAGCACTGAGTCAATGCTGTAAGCCCCCTGTGCTGTATGAACGGTGCACTAGGAACTTATGGTATTCTCAGGGCTTTTGAAAATTGGGCCCATGATCTTCAAGCAACAGGGTAGAGCTCACAACAATTCCTACATTTTTCATCATATCCTCAGCTGCCATAATAGTACCATTTAACAATGGCAGGACAATAGCATCTTGTCTCGCAGCTGACCTACAAGGATTTGGTTCCACCAACATCAGCTGCATCTTGGTTTGATGAAGAATTACAATGTTAATGGTTTAGCAAGAACAACCCTTGCTAATACACATACATTTTACTGTATTTCTTATGCATCTTTCATAATTTTTTTCAAAATGTTTACAGGGGTGCATCAGGTTTGTGGCCAAAATCAAAATCAAATAGTTATAGTCCCCATGCTCCCCTTCCTCTCCCACACACACAAAGCTACTTGAAAGCCTGCAATTCAGTCAAGTCAAGTCAAGTTTCTTACTTGGTCTTCATTCCATATTTTTAACAGTTAGAGGGGTTCTTGGTCTCATCATTTGGCTGAAGCATGATCAGCCTGACCACTGATGGCAAGGTGACCCACTCATCAGTCAAGATTTCAGCCTCACTATGTCTAGCCTACAGGCTCCTCACCTCCCTTGGTTACCATATAGTTGCACTGGACTATGAATGTATTGTATTATGTATAAGACAAGACCTCCCTGAGGCAGCTTACTACCAGCTCATATCATGCATTGCTTTAGCTACCAACTGTATAGGTCTTAACTGCTCATTAGGTAAATATGTTGGTAGCTCTGCCCTGTTTTAGCTACCAAATATATAAACATTAACCTCTGCTCATTGTATTTATACTCTGTATGATTGCTGAACCACATTTATTCTTTTTTTTTCTTTTTTTATTTAGTATGCTTTTTGTCCCAGCCTAGCACCTGGACTCAGCCCTGGTCATAGCTCCCACCACCCCCTGCTCCCACATGAGCTGCTCTCCCTCATGCCCCCTGGCTTACCCCCCAGGGTGGGGTAAGCCAATATTGCAAATGTCAGTTCAGGTCAGGGGAGCCGGCTTAGGAGCACATCAGAGGAGGCAAGGAGTGCATCATGGAGGCTCTGGCTGGAGATTTTTCTGTCCCTGAAAGGACATTTTTTCCTTGAGGGCAGGGATATGAAATGACATCCTGCATCTGCCCCACCCACCGGACATCCGGACACCAGCTGCGGTGGAGCCAATGACCTCCACCAGGGTCCATAGTGCACTGAACATTCACCCCCCCGGAGAAGGAGAGCAGTCCACAGGATGCTCCATCCATCTCCCCCTGGCTGGCCCTCCAGTGACCCAGGTCTGTTCCCGAACCTGGGTTACCGGTGCCGCAAGTGGAAATCTAACCATTGTGCCTATGGGCCAGCACCACTCACATTTATTCTATGTATGTACTGTATGAATGTCTATGTTTTATTCTGACGTGGAGCCTTTGGAAATGAGTCAAAGGGTTGTAATTCCAATTTCCTAAATAAATAAATAAATAAAAGATATGACAGTTTAAATTTTAACATGCCAATATGAGCTGGGGTCCCAATGCTGTCCCTGTCTCTCTCTCTCTCTCTCTCTCTCTACTCTCTTTCTTGTGTGGGAACCACTCTCTGGCTTAATCTTTTAACTTAAACTTTTACCATGCCGATATTATCAGAAGTTCCACTGCTTTCTTTCTTTCTTTCTTAGGTGGAAACCACTCTGTGGCTTCATCATTTATATATTGTGCTCTGGCCCACAAGAGGCTCACAGATGACCATGGTGGGGGGAGGGCTCACCAATTAGGAGAAGACTATATCTCTCCTGTTTGTAATGCAATATAAAAGATTTAGCTAGCTCAACCCAGGCTAATACACAGAGATGTTATCACATTTCTTATACATCATTCTTCATTTTTTAAATATTTTCAGGGGTGCACCTGGTGTGTGCCAAAATCAAATAGTTACAGTACCAGTGCTCCCTCCAGCAAAGCTGCTTGAAAGACTGCAATTCATTAAAGTCAATTCAGTTTTCTTACTTAGTTTTCATTCCCTCATTTTAACATTTAGAGGGGTTCTTGGTTTGATCATTTGGCTGAATCACAATCAGCCTGACCACCAATAACAAGTAGAGATGTTGCAAAATTAAATTTCACCGGTAAAATTGCAGCAAAATCGGTATTTTTGCTATGTGAAACATTTCACAAAATTCCATGAAATTTTTCACCAGGTGCAAAGTTGTGAAATTTCGCGAGTGGAACGCGGAAGTTTGCCACAAAATACACAAATTTGCCTTAAATGGCAAAATTTCACTGGATTTTGCCATTCCACGGGTGAAATTTTGCATTTTGCAGCTGAAATTCTGCAGCTCATGGGTGAAATTTCTCATTTTGCACCCGCAAATTATTTCACGAAATGAGCAACTTTTGCAAAATATTTTGCTTAACAAAATTTCCTAATTTCGCACACCTCTAATGACAAAATGACCCCATCACTGGTTTGGAAACTACACTTTAAATTTTAACATGCCAATACAAGCAGAAGTCTCACTGTCTTCTCTCTTTTTTGTGTGTAAACCACTTGCTGGCTTCATTTATTCACATTAAATTTTACCATGCCAGTGTGAGCTGATGTTCCACTGCTTTCTCTCTTTCCTTTGTGGAAACCACTCTGTGGCTTCATCTTTTATGTAGTGTACTCTGGCCCATAAGAGTCTCACAGGAGACCATTTGGGAGCTTATTTATTAGGAGAATGCAACACCTCTTCTGTTTGTGATCCTATTTTAAAGGTTTAGCAAGCTCAGTCCTGGCTAATACACAGAGATTTCATCACATTTCTTGTACATCTTTCTTGCTTTGTGTGGTTCAGGGTGCTTCACAAAATAATATTACAAGAAATAATTTGACAAATCAATGTTAATAACTAAATACAAAGAATGGTCTAAATCTCACAGAGGTAACAATTTGTTATATCAGTCATTGGTATCAAATGGTAGCATAAAAAGATAATACTTGAGCCCCCTGTCAAATGCATTATGTAAGAGAGAATTCTTCAGATGATATGGCAAGGAGTACCAGAGGGCCAGTGCCACCACCAAGAGCATTCTATCTCCAGATAGTATCAGCTAAACCTCTAGACATCCACTAGTAGTTTCTCAGTGGAATGAAGCAAGTGGCTAGGAGTATACTGGGCCAAACAATCTTTAAGGTAGTCAGAACCTTAACTATGCAGGGCTTTGTACAATATGTCTAAGCAAGCCTGAAGTAGTGCACCATCTAACTAGAAGCCAGTGCAGACACCACAGAACAGGTGTAATGTGATCTGAATAGGGCAATGACCCCTGAAATCACCTTGGGTGCAACAGTCTGCACCAGCTGTAAGTGATTCGACAACCCCTTCCAACTGCACCACATAGAGAGCATTGCAGTACTCAAGCCTTGAGGTAACAGACACATGTATTACGGCTGCCAGGCCCTTTTGCATCAAATAGCCTTCATATGTAAGAAATTCCAAAAGTTGGAAAACTCCACTGTGGACCACAGCAGACACACATGATGTTCAAACAACATGTTAGAGTCCACAATGACTTCTAGATTGTTCACCCTGTCCTCAACTGCCAGAATGGTACCATTTAAAAAGGCAAGACAATAGCATCTCATCTCATGGCTGACCCACAAGGACCTGGTTCCATCAATAGCAACTGAATCTTGGTTAGATTAAGAATTAGCCAGCTAGAGGCCATACAGTTCTTAATCACCAGAAGGCATAGTTACAGCACACAAAATAAATAAATAATGCCAGCACTCCAGAAGTCGCTTATTCCACTTAAAGTGTATGGTTTATTCCATGGTACAATACCAAAGTCGAGAGTTTAACAGAAGAGGAGCAAACCCCTAGAGCCTTGACCATTAAGTCTTCCAGGGGGTATGAATCAGTACTGACTTATTTCTCCTTATATACAAACCATTTCATTCAATTAAATAATTAGTTCAATGGTTAACACCTTGCTCACAATAATACAGAGCTAAAATAGACTCAGCACTTAATATAAAATTTAAATAGTTGAAAACAGTGCTGACTAAATGAAAAAAATAAAACAAAAATTGTATGAGCATAAATAGAGCAAATGAAGGAGAAAATAGCATAAATCCATAAGTTTAAACACATAACCATAGTGAATATTATCGAGCTTGTCTAATCAAGTGATATTATTTAATTTACTTGAATAAATAAAACTTACAGAAAAAACTTTCAGAGAAAATGGCCAGAACATCTCGTAAGTGGTACATAGATACATAAATAATAAAGAACATGGTTTTTAGTGCTTGCATTTCATGAATTTATAAATCCACAAGTAATATATAAATATATTTGCAGATATGTGGGTGCCCAGGGTTGCATCGGCTGATTGTCAGGCTAAAGAGTCAATGTATGAATGTAGACTAGATGTATCAATCATTCCAATTATATATTTAATGCCAATTATTGTGCAAATTCAATATATACCCTCCTGATCCACCAGAGGTCATGGAATCATGCAAAAGGTCAAATAGCCATTCCACTGAATTTAAAGGCCAGTAGTTCAGGAAAAACAACTCCATTATAATCTAAAATTATTGGATAAAAGTAGAGAAATAATGGAGCTAGATCCTTATACGATCAGTCAGTACAGATCTGAGTTACCTCATGAATCTAAATCACTAAGATGCTCTGTGTTCTTATTCTCCAGTTTCCACAGGGGCGTGCTGTCACTGTACAGACTTGGTGACCTGTTCTTTTTGCTGCAAAATAAGTATCTTACAACCTAAAAAAAGAAAAATTCACAAAGAATTATTAAATCCTGTAATTTACTTTGTGCTTTCGATAAGATCTGGGGAACACAAGATTAATAACAGACCATGAGAATGCCTGTATATAAGGAACTAATAATTCTTTTGTGAATTTTTCCTTTTTAGGTTGTAAGATATTTATTTTGCAGCACCAAGCTCCATTATTTCTCCACTTTTATCCAATAATTTTAGATTATAATGGAGTTGTTTTTCCTGAACTACTGGCCTTTAAATTCAATGAAATGGCTATTTGACCGTTTGCATGATTCCTTGACCTCTGGTGGATCAGGAGGGTATATATTGAATTTGCACAATAATTGGCATTAAATATGTAATTGGAATATTTGATACATCTAGTCTACATTCATACATTGACTCTGTAGCCTGACAATCAGCCGATGCAACCCTGGGCACCCACAGATCTGCAAATATATTTTTATATTACTTGTGGATTTATAAATTCATGAAATGTAAGCACTAAAAACCATGTTCTTTATTATTTATGTATCTATGTACCACTTACAAGATGTTCTGGCCATTTTTTCTGAAAGTTTTTTCTGTAAGTTTTTTTTTATTCAAGTAAATTAAATTATTTCACTTGATTAGACAAGCTTGATAATATTCACTATGGTTATGTGTTTAAACTTATGGATTTATGCTATTTTCTCCTTCATTTGCTTTATTTTTGTTCATACAATTTTTGTTTTATTTTTTTCATTTAGTCAGCACTGTTTTTAACGATTTAAATTTTATATTAAGTGCTGAGTCCATTTTACTTCTGTATTATTATGAGCAAGGTGTTAACCATTGAACTAATTATTTAATTGAATTAAATGGTTTGCATATAAGGATAAATAAGTCAGTACTGATTCATACCCCCTGGAAGACCTAATGGTTGAGGCACTGGCTAGAGGTTTGCTTCTCTTCTGTTTAACTCTCGACTTTGATATTGTACCATGGAATAAACCATACACTTTAAGTGGAATAAGTGACTTCTGGAGTGCTGGTATTAATTATTTACAGTGTTTGGACTGGCTATCCTTTCTGGCACCCACCATCCATAAACCTGAGTGTAACATTAACATGTTTATTTATAGTTACAGCACACACCTGGGCAAATAAATTAATTGATACACATAGGGTAAGGAAAATCCTAGCTTATGACTATCTGAGGCAATCTGACACCCATATATTTATCTCTGCCTAATGCCCAGTAAAATAAAGTACCTGTGGGATTTGGAATTTGGAAAAATCATTAAAGATAGAGGGAGTGCTCCCAACCAATCAGAGTGCTCCTTTCCTTTACATGTGAGAAAGTCTTATTCTGTGAAGAGTGTCTCACACACAGTTGCCCTAGAAATGGGCAGGATTAGGAATCCAGAGTTAGAATAATAGATAGGTGAGTGTGTATTACAAGGGTGTAATACCATCGAGAGGTTCCCTTGTGCTCAGAACCTCAAAATGGTATTAAACCCTTGAAATACACACTCACCTATATGTTATTAATTGTAGTATATGGACCCAAGGACTTGCAAATATTTTGTAAAATTGGCTGCAATGCTGCAATATGTTTACTAGTGGAGCTCTAGTGGAGCTATTTCTTTCATGGTTGCCAGGTGGTTGTTATGGATGCCACAATGTCAACAGGCTTCTAAAACTCCCAGCGTGTGATGTGACTGGTTGTTACTGTGTTTATTTGCATAATTATCTAGGGAAAATGGCAGCATGTTTATGTGAGGGGGTTAAGGAATGGCTCCATTTCTGCATTACTGGCATGGATTAGCTTTTTTACTGAAGCTGTTTAAAAGGAAAACAAAAGTGCTTTATTCTGTTTTGCTGGGCATTGAAACAGTGAGCTGTTGGCTCGTTCAGGAGATGGGAGCTGGAGTCAAGAGGAGACAGCGATTGGAACTTTGTGGGTGCAGGTGACAGATTTTGGAAAGGTTGGATTAAAAAAAAGAAGACTGTGATTTGTAATCTTGGGTCCTTACAGTATGTGTAACATGGCTAATAGTGATTTCTGAGCCATTTTGTTATTTTGTAAGTTTTTGGTGAGTGGCGAGTCATCTTTTACTGTATTCAGTGGTTACAGTGGAAGCCTGCTCCCACTCTGCATGAGACAGTCTTACACTTGTGCTCTTGTTTTTTTGTGATAATACTACTGTTCAGAGTTCTGAACAATGTTATTAAGGGCTCTGAACGATAGTATTATGGCTCACTATCAATAGTATTATCACTTCTGGGGAGTAGTATTAACAGATTTCTTTTGTATGCTTCAATAACCTGTTAAAATGACTTATCTATATATTATAATACATTATTGATTGATCTCAGACAATAATATATTAACACCCCCCTGAGGCTATTATTACAGTTGTAAGAGTAGTCTCATTTACGTTCTCAGGAAATTAGAACTGCTTATCGTTGGTTTGCAGTACTCATACCCTAAAAATTCATGTAAGACCACTCTTAAGAGTGTTTTCAGTGGCAGTAAACATACAGAATTCATGATCAACTTCACTCAACCTGGAAGTGCCATCACAAACATAGCTATCACCTTTACTCATAGAAAATGTCCCATAAAGCCTTGAAAAGTAAAATTCCCTTACATTTTTTAAACATAACCAAATAAATAAACATTCTGTCCTGTCATGATCCCCTCCTTCCACACATAACGTAGTTAACAAAATAGTGTGCTATTCACAGTTTTAAATCCTGGTATTCCTTTGGTTACTATTAAAAATCCTCTCCTATCCCTATTAGCATACTAGGACAACCTCTGCTGCTTACCCAGTGATAAAATTGAGACCTTGGCTCCATACTGTGTAAGGACTTCTTCTGTGTGTGAGGAGGTCATCATTCTGCCAGAGATATTCCACAAAATGTGACTTTCTGTATTACAAAATAAACACATTCTATCTCTTGAATGTGTGGAATGACAAGTGTTTGACACATGGGAAGGAACTACTTTTTAGTTATTTTTAGCAAAAATAAATAACTTTGTTTTATAAATAAGTGGAAGTTTTTATCTTTTCTCAGATTACCCATTTTATTAAAACAATGATATGGTATCCCATTAAAATGAATGATTCAGTATGAGCACAGCAATATGAGTGAGTCAATATCTGTGCACGTCGAATCAACAACCTTTCTTTAACAGTGGCTGTCAGGTCAGAGACTTGCAATTCTGCTATGGTGACTTGTGCTGTGGTAATATTTAATGTTTACTTCTAATTTGCATGGTCTCAGAGATGGTTATATATATAGTCATGTGGGTCTGGGGCATGCAGGGGCATAGCCCCCTGCATAAAATATACTGTATAGTTGAGATTGTTTCCTTTATGTTTTTGTTCACAGAGCAGTTGCTGTTCTGAAATTCTGTTATTCATGTTTGCTGTATTTAGTCCTGCTGATTTCTCCTCTCTCATATGGTCAGCACTGTTTTTGTTTAGCTGTTTAAACATGGTACCAATAATACACTCCAATGGATGGGAGTGACTGAAATAATTGCACTTCTAGGGGTTGTAAGATCCTCCATCAGTGGAGTTGAGTCTCACCACACCCATGGATGGGTGGTTATCTCAGCCTAATCCATAGCGTGTACTTTGTTGTTGATTGCTTGTACCAACGGGATCTGGCATACTGAGTAAAAAGTTAACTTTCAAAAGAGACTGCATTATGAGAGACACGTTTTTTGAGGGCTTTTTGACAAAAGTGCTGATTTCACTTTCACTTTCAGGTGGCCATGAGTGACAAGATTTTAGAAGAAAACGGTCATAAGTAATTAAGGCTTTAGTTAACTGGGCTATAGATAATGCATAAAAGACAAAGAACCTCTGTGCGTAAACACTGAGGCAAGGGTTACCCCAAAGGGCATTTGGCTGGGAAGCCAAGTTTCAAGAAAATACAAAATCACACATGCCCCCACAATGCAAAGCATCATGGGCTGCATATGCAAATCACCACAGAATGTTATGCTGGTCCAACTTTAAGCAGAATTGCATGGTGCCAAAAGGCCTCTCACACAGTTTGCAAAGGGTGCTAACAGAAGACATAGACACGTGTTTCGTCCTACCAGGACTCATCAGTATGCCTCGTCTGTTTGACACCCCAGTGGAATGGACCAGCTACCCCAAGGCAGTGTGCCTGGGATATATTGTGGTGAACCCATGTGGTGAATTCTGCTTAAAGTTGGACCAGCATAACATTCTGTGGTGATTTGCATATGCAGCCCATGATGCATTGCATTGTGGGGGGCATGTGTGATTTTGTATTTTATAGATAATGCATTATGAAGACACATTGCTTACAGAGGGTGCATTTCCTGTTTATAGATATGTGTTCTTATTTCTCACATACATACTGAGCAGGAACTTCTGGTTCAAGAAGGACTAACAGGTGCTAAGGAAAGAAAAGTAACACTATTTATTTATTTTTATTTATTTTTTGTTGACCGGGTAAGTGCATTAGACAAATCCTGCCTATTTTAGGCACGACCCGAGGGAGGGAGATACAGATGAATGCCAGCTGACCTTGAACCAGATTAAGCTGTTAGTGGTATTTTTAGTGAATGAGGGAAATTTGGCCAGGATACCAGGGAAATTCCCTTGCTCTTTCCAATAAGTGCCATGGTATCTTTAACATCCACCTGAACTACCACCAGTCCAGACAGATGGGACCTTGGTTTAATGCCTCATCTGAAAGACGGCACCTCAGAAGTGCAGCACCCCTCTCATGCTGCACTACAGTGTCAGTACTGGGATATTAACCCAAGTGCCAGATGTGGGAACTGAACCCACAGCCCTCTGATCTCCTGGCCTCAGAGGCGAGTGTGTTACCTACTGAGCCATTGACACTGATTTAATTGCACCCAAGTGAGAAAAGATGAGCTCAGTGGAGGCAAATAGGCAGAGATTGAGTCTGCTTATGGATACCCCCAAAGGAGGTGGCCAGGAGTCCATACAACCTTTTTTTTTTTTTTTTCAGAGCTGGCAGGTGGCTGCAGCCCCTCTCACAGAGGGGCTCATCTCTCTGGTCCTGGCATAGAGGTAGCCTGGCAATCATGGAGCCTGCCAGCTCCATTTTTCCAGTGTTGTTCCCCCAGGCCCACTATCATGCAATGGGCAGAGTGACTGGGCTCCACCTCTGTGGAGGCAGCCTTATGCCCTGAATGTGGGCCCTCCCCATTCTGGCAGCATGCCTGTGCTGACACCCAACCACCACTGGGTGCCAGGCAACATCACGCTGTGCTAAACCCCCTCTCCGGAGAAGGAAACTGTCTGCTGATACTCAATCCTTCCCCACCCCTGCCGACCCCTGAGCAACCCAAGTCCATCCCCGAACTTAGATCACCAGTGTGGCGTGAGGTGTGGTGTCCCGTGTCTCAACCCTCAGTGCCACCTGGCTGGATTGATACATTCTTTTTAATAAGATAAAATTGTGCAAGATGACTTGGGAATTATTATCAGCTGACAAAGACAGTTATTTTCCTTGGGTGTAGCTAAAATACAAAGTCAAAGTAATAGAAGAACTTGTGATTGAGGAGAGAAGACTCATTAGGGGGAACAAAGGAGAAGGAATTAGATGTAGTGAATGTAGGATGTATTTTGTAGGATGTAGTGAAGGAAGCAAAAATTATCTGAGTCATGCCTGAAAATAGGCAAAGTGTTTGTCTAGTGCACTTATCTGGTAAACAAACACTAAATAAATACATAAGCAGAATGAAGGTGAACTTTGTATGAGGTACACCTCATTTAGTAGGCTGGAAAGAGTGCTTACGGAGCTGCAAGCAAGACTGGGTCAGATGCACAAGATCCACAAATTATCCATCAAGGAGTCATAGTAATAGCTTCAAGGTTCTAGCAGACGTAACAGAGAAGAAGAGACACAATGAGAGGATTGTAGAAGAGGGAAGAGGGCAGAGGTGTTCTTGAGACCCAAACAACTATGGCTGGTGCACAGTTGCACAGTATAAGGCAAAACGTCAGACCACATAAAATAGTCAAATTTTTTATGCAATTAATGCAACATGTGCACATAAAATAATGACAAAAACAGAAAGTTGGGCATTCACCATTTCCTTGTAAAAAGCCCTCCATAGACATAATGTAGTAATGTGAAAGATTTATTTAATATACAAGTTTAAAAGCTGATTCTGAGCAACCTCCAGCTCACTAGGGGTGTGCAGAGGCTGAATATTATTTCCCAAATACCATGAAAAGTAGGGTACCTGAATGTTTGGGAGTTCTTTCCAAACAGCAGACTATTCAGGTAATCCATATTCATGTAACCTGTAAAAAAAAAAGCCTCTGCCTTCCTCCCTGGGCTAAAACCCAATAAAATGTAAACCCATGTGGTTAGCTGGTTTTACTATGCAAATGTGCAAGCACTTTGCTTTATGGAAAGGCAGATAACTGGAGGAGGGCAGTTTGTGCTGACCACCTTGTCATAATGAGAATTCGGTGATGGAGGACGAGGGTGTGAGTAGGGTGCTGCCAGCGTGGAGGGCCATAATGGTGTTTTAAAAGTGCAAACAAGCCCTATATTAATTTTAAAAGACAGTGGCTGGCCATGGAGGTGGACAGGTTGTGCTGGTCACACATCAGAATTTTTTTATAAACAATAAAGTAATATGACAAATTGTGGGTGCTACAATGATGGAGGGTAGGACTGAGCAGCTGATACAGGGTCTGGGGATGGGGTTATATTTTATTGGGTTTTGAGCTGGGGAGGAGGTTCTGGGCATTTTCTTTCTTCAGCAAGGCTCTCAAATACTGAATACCTGAATATCTGAATATTTGGCTGACACTTACAAAATATTCAGTGAATATTGGGAAAAAGGTATTTGTGCACCCCTCTAGCCCAGAAATTCAGGTCCCAGTTCTCAAAGCTCCCATAATGGCACAAGGGACTTGTGTCACATAGAATGGTGCAAAGTGACCCTTGCACTGAATGATGTGCTGGGAGCTATTCTCAAATGCAGCCTCCAACAACCACATGCTGCACACACCAAAGGGGGCTTGCACCCTCCTTATGGCACATAATGGGCTGCAGCAGGGTGCTGGGGCTTGCAGCAGATGTAGGCTGCCAAACCCCTAAGGCAGGATTCTCAAAACTCTCCCAGAGGGTGACTTCTACATACCATTCAACCAGCCAGGGTTGGTCTGAGGCTACGAAGAAATTTGCTCTGGGAGGGTTTAGCAATGTGTGCCTATGTGCTGCATTCCCCCCCTCCCCAGCCCTATTTCCCCTTATATTAAAATAATCTGGTCCCTGGTGGTCTAGTGGACCCCCACAGCTCTGATCCCCTTAAAATTCAAATGATCAGGTCCCTGGTGGTCTAGCGGCCCCCGCCCAGCCTCGATCCCCTTATAAATAAAATGATCAGGTCCCAGGTGGTTTAGCAGACCTCTGCACTGATCTGCCTGAACATTAATATATTTCTTCCATGGTGGTCTAGCAGACCCCCCTCCCTATCTTCAAGCAGCTATATATATTTATCCCTTGTGCCCCCCCACCCCAGCAGGCAGTACCAAACCACCCTACTCCTCCCTTTCTAACCCTGAGCTGGCGACTAGCACAGCCCTCTGCTCACCACCATGGCCAGCCACTGACTGGAATGCAAGGAGCGCATACTGTATACAGTACGCGCTCATTGATTGACAACTCTGTCAATCAATGAGCACCTACTGTATACTGTATGCACTCCATGCAGTTTAGTCAGTGGCTGGTTAAATTGTCCGGGCCTCGTGCTGCTAGATTTGTGTTTTTTTGTCTACTTTTTTGCTGATTATTTACTTTAAAGTATTGGTTACTGTTACGTCAGTCTTTGAAGCAATGGTGTGGGGGAGGGTAGGTGTACTGTAAAGCAAGGCAGACCAGAAAGATCTGGAGTTTTTTCATCTAGGGCTAGTCAGAAGATTTGTGTAAAATGTTGGTTTTCTCATTCTTTCTTGTTCATCATTTTTGATTTGTAATGAGTAATCTCCCATTTTTATCTCTGTATTTTCATTTGGTGTGTTAAAGTATTTTGTCAGTGTCTTTCTGTTGCAGTTTTAGTTATTTTTTTTAGTTTTATGTTTCTTAAAGTGATGGTGTTCTGTCACTTTTTGTTATACTTAATATTAAATTATCCCTTTATCCCTGTTATGTTTACAAAAATGAATTTTTGGGGTTGTTTTTAGTAGCAGTTTTGCAGATCAGACTGCTGATCCCTGATTCTCTAGGAGTAGTTGTTGTCTGCTGTTGCTGACAGTTAATAATTTGTTCACCCCCTTACACCTTAGTACCCATGTGTACCCTCTGCTTGCCCCAGGGAACATGTTTAGTGCATAGGCTGAAAATGACCACACTTACCCTAACCCTAACTTTAACCCTAACCCTAATGACACCTAGGATAACACTGCAAACATAGAAACATAGAAACATAGACTTTGACGGCAGTTAAGGATTGCTTGGCCCACCTAGTCTGCCCATTTCCCTACCTAGAGGATAAGCTGCAGAGCCTATTTAACCAACAGCCTATTTCTTCCTACCCCCACAAAAATTGCCTTATGTCTGTCCCATGCATTCTTGAATTCTCCCACAGTTTTAGACCCCACAACCTCCTCAGGAAGGCTGTTCCATGCGTCCACCACCCTCTCTGTGAAAAAATACTTCCTCACATTGCCCCTGAGCCATCCCCTCTTTATCTTCAAATTGTGTCCCCTTGTTCTTGCACATCTCTTTTTCTGAAAGATGCTACCCTCTTGGACTTTGTTGATTCCAGTGAGGTACTTGGACATTTCTATCATGTCCTCCCTGTCCCTCTTTTCCTCAAGGGTATACATATTAAGCTCCTTTACACTCTCCTCATATGGCTTCTCTTGTAGACCCTGCACCATTTTAGTTGCCCTTCTCTGAACTGCCTGTATCCTGTCTATGTTCTTGCAGAGATGGGGTCTCCAGAACTGGACGTAGTACTCCAGATGGCGTCTCACCAACTGTCTATACAGGAGGATAACAACTTCTTATTTTCTGCTGGAGATGCCTCTCCCCATACATCCCAGTATCCCCCCAGCCTTCCCTACTGCCTTCTCACATTGCTTGCCAACCTTAAGGTCATCTGATATGATTACCCCCAGGTCCGTTTCCATTTTTGTTGTTGTTACTACCTCCCCACCACCACCATTGTGTAATCTTCCCCTGGGTTTTTGTTTCCCAGGTGCATTATTTTGCACTTCTTTGCATTGAATCCAAGCTGCCATACTTCTGACCATTCCTCCAACCTTGCCAAGTCCCTTCTCATCCTTTCCATGCCTCCTTGTGTATCAACCCTGTTGCAGATCTTTGTGTCATCTGCAAAGAGGCATACTTTTCCTTCCAGTGCCTCTGCAATGTCACTTATAAAGACATTAAAAAGGACTGGACCCAATACTGAACCCTGTGGTACCTCACTAGTAGCTCCTCTTTCTTCAGAGTGGACTCCATTTACAATTACCTTCTGTGTCCTGTTGTCCAGCCAATGTTTTACCCAGGCTACCACCCTGGGACCCACTACCAGCTGGTTAATTTGACTATTAATCTTTTGTGTGGGACTGTGTCAAATGCCTTGCTAAAGTCTAGGTAGGCCATGTCCACAGCCCCTCCCTGGTCTACTACTTTAGTCATCCAGTCAAAGAAATCTATTAGATTCATCTGACATGACCTTCCCGCTGTAAACCCATGCTGCCTTGGGTCCGGTGCCCCACTGACCTCTAGGTGCTCAACAATTCTTTCCTTCAGAAGTGATTCCATCACTTTCCCTACCACAGAGGTCAAACTGACAGGTCTGTAGTTTCCTGCCTCTGTCTTGGTCCCACGTTTGTGAAGAGGAATCACATCTGCCTTTCTCCAGTCCTCAGGTACCACACCATCCTCCCATGATTTGTTAAAAAAGGTAGTCAGTGGTGTCACTAGTTCTCTGCTTAATTCTTTTAGAATTCTAGGGTGAATTCCATCTGGCCCCATTGCTTTGTCCACCTTCAGTTTTAGGAGTTCTTTCAGAACCCTTTCTTCTGTGAAAGGACTGGGATCGACTCCCCCATCCAGAGTGCTTCTGTTAATTGGATTAGGCACCTCCCTCCTCTTTTGTGAATATTGAACAGAAGTATTCATTCAGTATCCCTGCTTTTTCACTGTCCCTCTCTGCCCACCCACCATCCATTCTATTCAGACTCACTATCCCTTCCTTTGCTTTTCTATGCTCCCTGATATACCTATAAAAGGTTTTATCCCCTTTCTTGACCGAGTTGGCTATCTTTTCCTCAGTTTGTTCCTTTGCTATTCTGACTACCCTCCCTGCTTCCTCCTGCCTTAACTGGTACAGTTCTCTGTCCTGCTCCTTCTGTGTTTCCTTATACTTTCTAAATGCTATCTTTTTCTCCCTAACCTTCACCGCCACCTCTTTTGAGAACCATAGTGGCTTTTTCTTTCATTTTGATTTATTTATTTGCTTTACACAAAGGCTTGTTGCCTCTGTGATGGCAGTTTTGATATTTCCCCATTGTTGCTCCACCCCTCAGTCTAGCCTGTTTGCTAGTGCTTTTCTAAGACATTCTCCCATCTTGCCAAAGTCAGCCCTCCTGAAGTCCAGAACCCTCACTTTTGTATGGCTTGACTCTGTAGCTAAGTTTATTGTGAAGCACACTGTTTGATGGTCACTTGTTCCCAAATGGCTATCCACTTCTAGATCTGAGATCCTCTCACTGTCCCCATTTGAGAGTATGAGGTCTAAGATTGCTCCTTCACGAGTAGGTTCCAAAACTAGCTATCTGAGGCATGCCACCTGAAGGGCATCGAGAATGGCCCTACTTTTGGATGTGGCTGCAGCAAAGGTGCTCCAGCTAACATCTGGCATATTAAGGTCCCCCATCAACAGTATCTCCCCTTTCTCTGCCATCCTAAGTATGCCTTCTATCATATCCTTGTCCATTCCCTCCCCCTGACATGGGGGTCTGTATACAACCCGTGTGTGGATTGTGGTGCCATTTCCAGTCTCTAAGGTGACCCACAGTGCCTCCTCTCCTCCCTTTTTACTCTTTTGTTCAGTTGCTTTTATCCCTTCCCTTACATAGATAGCTACTCCTCCCCCCTTCTCCCCTCCCTGTCTCTCCTGTATGTTGTGTACCCATGTATGTAAACATCCCAGTCATGGTTCTCTGTGCACCATGTTTCTGTGACTGCAATGATATCCAGACATCCCCTCTTCCATCAAAGCCACCAGTTTAGGGAGCTTGTTACCCAGACTACGGGTATTGGTACTCATTACCCTCAATTTCTTGATGGCCATACCCCCTTTTGCCCCATCCCTGTCCTTATTACATTTGTCACTTTCTCCATTTACCCCTGTGCATCTCCCTATCGACATCTCTATGTTGGTGTCTACCTCACTTAGTACCCTGTTTTTTTTTAGGTGGGGGCTAGGATTTCCCTGCTCCTCTCCAGTGCCTCCACCCTTGGCTGGTTTAAACTGCAACTTTAACAAGCCATAACTCCACCAGTCTTTAAGAAATGTTTAATATATCCAAACAAGGATCTTAATGTGTACTACAATAGTAACACATAATACCCCTGGAAAAATTCATGGGGTGGGCATAACACCCCCACAATCCCCTCCCAATTTGACCATGGTGCCAAATCCATAATTTAAGTATGACATTCATCAGAAAATGCACCAATTATGCACCTCCTCTTGGACTACAACCATACCAAAATTCAGATAAAGTCAACAAAATTTGACCGTCTTATACCTAAAGGAGTAGTTAGCGAAAGTCATTTTGACCCAGCTTCACCTTTGTGTACCTCATGGAGAAGTTACAGATGAAGTTGCAAGGCAAAGCTACCAATGGTGAATTTCCTATTAAATAGAAAAACTTTGTGAAATAGTAGTAGTGGTAGTAACAATTGTTATTCATTATAATGAATTGGCAGCTCAACTGAGTTTAAAAAACTCATTTCCAGTGAGATCCATAAAGGTGCAGTGATTACATCAGTTACATAATATATAAACAGTCAAAAACATTACAGTCAGTCAAACAGACACTTTAACAATTCATAATCATAAATATATGTTATAAATACACTATAGATACCAAATACCTCGCAGACCTTGTAAAATCATCAAGTCAGATATTCTAGTCAGTCATTTCCCTTAACTGATTTAATCCTTCCTTCACTAAACCAATTTTTTATATACCCTACATGTTTTCTTCTATCCTTGATCCTAATTTCAACAGGCAATGTATTCCGAAGAAAAGGACCCTTATAGAAGAAATGAGCTCTACCCAATTCAGTATTACACTGTGGTAAAAGATATTCTATCCCTCTAGCAGACCTTAGACCTGGTTTAATTACTCTCACTTGTAAACAATCCATAATATACTCAGGAACTTTGTTACCAAAGCATTTCTCGATATACAGGAGTGCATGCAGGGATCTTCTATGATTCAATGTACAGTATACCATCCTAAGGTTTGATAGAGTTCCTCTCTGTGTGTTCTTTTTGGGGGCGATAGTAATATAGCATGCCATTTTATTATACATAATGTCAAGGTAGCATTTGCCCCATGTATATTAATTCTCCATAATCTAATAGTGGGATAACTGACATAGTTATGACATGTCTTCTAATAGCCTCTGTAGTGCAATGCTTGATTTGATACAAGGCACCCATACACCTGTTAATCTTCTTAATTGTTTGCTTTATATGAATGTTCTAGTTTAATGAACTATCTAAATATGCACCCAAATAGCGATAACTTGATACTTGTTCTAAGACTTGATTGTCAATAATTTTAATTTGGAGCACTCTATCGTCTGGATATTTCTCTTTATCTCTGTGAAAAAACATTACCTGTAATTTCTTTAAATTCAAAACAAGCCTTGACTGTATCAGAAACCCCAGTACTTCATCAGAAGCCTCTTATAGCATGTTCTGTATCAGATTGTCTATAGTACCCTTGGAGTAAATTATAGTATCATCAGCATATAGATGAAAATGTATTTCTGGGTTTGAACATTTTAATGAATTCATATAAAGATTATACAACATGGGGCCCAATACTGAACCTTGCAGAACTCCAGACTTAATAAAACCCAAATTTGATTCCCAACATTTAAGGGCCACTAAATGATGTCTGTTTATAAGGTAGGATTCAAACCAGTCCACTACACCACCTGCCAAGCCTACTTCCTGGAGCCTGGACAGGAGGATGCCGTGGTCCAACATATTGAAAGATTTTGATAGATCTATGTATATAGCTCCCACTGACAGTCCCCTGTCCAGGCTCTCATTCACCAATCTAGTTACTTGTAGCAAGGCAGAAGTAGTGCCGTGCATGGGTCATAAACCTGATTGATATTTATTCATAATTTTCCCTGTTTCCAAGAAATTTTGGAGTTGCTTGGCAACCAGCCCTTCAAAGACCTTAGCAATTGCCGGCAGGAGAGATATAGGTCTATAGTTTCCTAATATCTTTTTGGGACCAGATTTCTATATGGGTGCTACCTTAGCAGTTTTCCAGACTGATGGAAATTCAGAATAAGTCAATGACATGTTATATAGTTCCACCAGTGGGTAGGCAATAACTGGGGCTTCATATTTAAGCAGCATATCTGGAATCCCATCAACCCCTCCAGATTTGTAAATATTTAGTTTTCCCAGAGCTTCCAGTATTTCATTTGGTTTAATTGGCTTAAATTTGAAGATATCTGGTACCACTCCATCCTTCCTCAGACTTACAGGGGAGTTATCTGCTAAATGGGCCTTTATTTTAGTATCCTGGGGATTGGCCAGCATAGTAGTCTGTGTTTTTGTTCCCACAGAGATAAAAAAATTAATTAAAGAAATCAGCTACCTTCACACCCACCAGTATATTAGCTTCCTGTATTTCAAAAGTATCTGGAAGGATAGAGCTTTGTATACCTTGAACGTCATTCATGACATTCCAAAATTGGGGTTATATGTTAGATTAGAAGTGAGTTGTTTTCTATAATAATTTTATCTTGTTCTCCTCACTTCTAATGTATAGAAATTTCTTAGGTATTTATATTTAGTCCAGTGAAGGGAACTTTGAGTAATTTTAACATTTTTCCAAGCCCTATCCCTCTGTTTTTTAAGTTTATACAATTTTGAGTTATACCAGGGGGCACTGTTATTTTTTACTTTCCTAGTTTTTAATGGAGCATGTTTATTACCTGTACCCATAAAATCTCCATAAAATAAGTCCCATGCATCACTCACATTGGGAATTAGACTTCCCTTCTCCCAGTTAACACCTTCTAAATCTATCATAAAATTGACATAACCAAATGCCTTATAATTTCTAGCTGTAACAGTTTTTCCTGGGGCTTTATGTTTAATTGATTGTCTAAAACAATACACCATTTGGTGGTCAGATAGAGAATCTGGAAGTACTCCACTAGCAACATATTTTTTAGGATGAAAATGACCCTCAAAGGTGAATTTGGCAACTTTGCCTTAATGTCTCCCATGAATTAAAATTTTGAAACATCTCTACTTGGTAGCAAATGATCCCTGTGGGTTTTGGTTGAAGATTTGAAGTTATGAACATACGAAATAACCAGCAGAAACAGAACTAAGTTACTATTTTATGTATGTTACTAGCCTTCCTATAATCCATACAGGAAGGGATTGTAGTGTACAGAGGTTTAACTGCAATTTGTGCTAATTCCTTAACAGAACTTTACTAAAATGATTAACTTGTGGTGAAAAAGTTGCCACAAATTTAAATGCAGACATTCCTGTTTCTCTGTTGTCTTATATGTGGTATCAGCAACTCCCCCATCTCTCAAATCTGCAGCTTTTCTATTTTCCCTCAAAACATGAAAATCATAGCCAAATTCAAAAAATATTTTTTGCATTTCATCTACTGTTTCATTAAACACATCATAATCAGTGCAATTCTCTTTTGAGTTGGAACTTATAGATATTATTCACAGTGTGGCAGGGATGACAACTGCTGGTTTGGAGGATAGAGTTGCAATCCGTAGATTTTCTGTGTAGATCAGTAACAACCCCATCCCATACATCTTGTTTTATTTAGGTCTAGAAAGCGAATTACACTTATGCAGTGTGCACTGTGACATTTTAATTAGAATTAGGTACCTCCACATACTGAAAACAATATTTCCAATTTTTTGTTCTCCCAAACTCCTTAATAAATGTTTATATAATTGAGGGCAAAATCAGCCCTTATCAGTATCCCCTTTTTCAGAAAGTAATTCTCTTCCAAAAAGGGTGAAAGAATAATAACGGGATGAGCAGTTTATCTGGAATCTTGAGCTGAATCCATTTCCACTGTATTGATGTCTACAGGAGGTACATAGATGACTTGTTTATGGTGTGGTGTCGATGAAATCAGAAATTTGAATTATTTTATATATGAAGGCTTCCAGCTTGAAGTTCAAATTCAAAATACACATGTGAGTTTAGCTTTTTAGACCTAGTCATCAGAAAAGACTGAAGGGATGGGGCTGTTACTGATCTGCACAGACAATCTAATGACTGCAAGTTTGTTAAACGGCAGCACGCCACAATAATTAATCTCTTGGACTGTGAATTCATGGAACTCCAGTACAAAGTTTTGTTACAAGGGACTCTCCTTTGTTACCACATTGCATGTAACTAAATTTTTCTAAAACCTGGACTGTTTAAACTAGAGAAAAATAATAATAAAAAACCTACATGCATTCAAACACATGACAGGTGGTTTTTGGAAAGAAGTAATATAGAGACCTCTTCATCTTCACGTCATGACAATGATGATGACAGCTCAGATTTGAACCATGAAATACCAGAGAATGGGCTTGACACCATGATGGATGTTATGCTGGCAGACTTACTGTCAGACTTGGAAACTGCTAATGTGGAACAATAGAGGCTAATGGCCTACACCAGAAAGCACATTTTACTTTAGATCTAGGAACCCAGGAACCTCTGTAAGTCTATTTTAATTTTTCAATGTAGAGTTATGCATGATGTAGAAATACACTTACCAGACTGGAAATGCCTGTCACCAGCCCAATCCTGTGGGGTGGGATTTCTCTCTGTTTCACAGCAAATCCCTCCAGTGATGGGGGACAGGGATACCCTTTCTCTGTCCTTCTAGCATGCTTGCTGTTTCACAGCTGAACATATGCCAGAGAATCCCAGGGCACCCTCTCTTCATGTGAGGGGACACAAATGCAGTCTTTAGTCTGTGTCTCTGGGGTAGAACCATCTTGGCCACTACACAATGAATCCAGAAAGCCACATGCATGTATAGGCTTTGGGGGAAGGGGCCCTATACACCCTATTGTGTGTCTTGTCTCAGAAATGTAGAGTTCATTTCAAACCCCCACAGGCTCCTTTTGAGATTCTACATAATTCCTCCCCTCCTTTTGTCATGAAGTCCCTAGTGGTACTGTACTTCACGTTGGTAGCATTTAGCCTTAAAACAGTCACACAGATATAGCATCATTTGAACAACCCTTACCAAGGCAACCCACACAACAGACATAGGCAGAATTATTTTAAAAATAGGCCAAAGGCTTTACTAATTAAATTAATAAGAAAACGATAAATAACATTAAGAAAAATAATTTTAGGTGTTGGTTACAGGATCTTGAAAATAAAAAGGAAAGTATACATAAAAACCTACACTTTAAAACTCTGAGATTTAAAGTCTACCTCAAGTCCTTAGTGGTTGAATTTTTAAGTGCAAAGTCTTTTGAAGTGGTAGTTGAAGATTTTGGCTCCTGGAAGTACAGAAGAATTCCTGATGAAAATGTCTCTGCTCTTCTAAGCAGGTAGAGAGGGTCTCAAATGCAACAATGGCAAAGGCTTCAAGGCAAAGGCTGGCAGTATAGCCTAGAGGTTAGAGTAACGAGCTGTGAACGAGCTTGGTACATCCAGCAGACCAGACCTGGGTTTGATTCTCACAGCCTCCACTTGCATACTGTGTGACTCTGAGCAAGTCACTTAACCTCCTAGGTCTCCCCTGAAAACAGGCACTTGTGCCCAGTGGGCCTTATCCGGTTACCAAAGACTAAAATAAAAAAATAAAATAAAAAAAGCAAATGCTGAAAGGCTGAGATACGCCTCTACATCCTGGTATTAAAGGTTTTCAAAAGGGCAGGTCCAGTGGTTAGCAGCTGGCCCTGCGACTGGCTAGCATTCTGTTTCTATGATTACCCAACCAATCAGACTTTAGTATTTTATTACAATATCACAGATATGAGGTTCTGAATATATAAAAAAAAGTCTCAGAGGTCAGCAAGCCCAAACTGCATTTCTGGGGGAATATTTCAGCCTCCCTGCTGGGAGATAGCTGTAGTTAAACTGCACTCAGTATTGTCATTTATTTAAATGGTAGCCCATTTCAGCTGGTAACAAGCTTAAGTCACTGTGGCCTTACAGATACAATAGGAAGCCAGACATTCTGTCCCCTCGAGATGCTGTGGTACATTCAGACACAAATGAATGTACCTGCATACCAGCTCTGCTTAATTATTTCTTTTGTCTCCTTTTAAATAATTTAATTAACTCTAGCTTCTGCTAGCAGCAACAGTTTGTTTTTTTCTGTAGTAACAAGAATATTACTTCATTCTACAGGGCACATGTACTTATATCCATGATCCATTGCACTTACACTCATCACTATGTGCATCGCTGATGCATTTTATACATAAAATTATATAAAACATGACCAAAACAATAAGATATGGACTTATCTCATCACACTTATACCTCCTTAACAGAACCTGGGGGGAACACACCCCTTTTTAGTAAGGGTTTCCACCTGTTCTGCCTTTACTCCAATTGGTGGGATAGACTCTCAGTTTGATTGTCTCCACTGATGACTCCTGCTTGCTTTCCTCTAGCAAGTCCAGGAGGGGTGTTCTTCATCCATCCGCTCCCCCGGACTACAAACAGCAAACACTATGTTGGCCTTATTTACATATGGCTTCATCATATTGACATGATAGATTCAGTGGGTATGTCTCCTGTCAGGCAGTTCCACAGTATAATTCACATCATTTACCTATCAGACTACCTTGTATGGTCCTTCCCACTTGGACTGCAGCTTGTTCTTCTGGACTGGAATGAGGACAATTACTTCCTGGCCTGTGCTGTACAAGTGATCTCTGGCTCTGTGATTGTACCAGACTTTTTTGCTTTTGCTGGGCAGCTGACAGGTTGCTTTGGGACATCCCCATAAGCTCCTTCAGCTTCCCCCTGAACTAAAGGACATACTCCACTACAAGAGTCCCCTGGCTGCTGTGCTTGCATTCCCAGTCTTCACAGATCAAGTCTGGGGGCCCATGCACCCTACGTCCATTGAGGAGTTTGAAGGAGGAGAACCCTGTTGACTCTTGGGGCATTTCCCTGTATGCAGCAACAGGTGGGGAAGGTATTTCTGCCAGTCCCTCCCATGCAGTTCAGCAAACGCTTGGAGTATCATTTTTAGGGTAAGGTAACATTGAATCTTTCCATGAACCCATTAGCTTGTGGGTGATAAGGTGTCATGCATCTTTGCACCACCCCACACTTCTCCCACAAGAACTTCATCAGGTCTGACATGAAGTTAGCCCTTTGATCAGATAACCTCCTGCGGAAACCAGATATGGGAGAAAATCCCTAGCAAAGGCATCTGCCACTTTGGGTGCCTTAATGTAGGAGAGGTCAACTGCCTCTGGGTATTGGGTGGCATAATGGACCATTGTCAGAATAAACCCTTTTTCCAGAGGAGCTTGGGGTACTCAAGGGTCCCACAATATTCATTCCTACCATCTGGAATGGCTCCTCCTCAATGGGCAAGGGAAGTAGGGCAGCTTTTGTTTTACAACCTGCCTTCCCTATCTATTGGCACCGGTGACAAGACCTGCATTATTCCTTCACCTGCTGGGTGAAGTTGGATCAATAGAAATTTTGGGCCAATCACTGCATGGTGTATGTGAGTCCCAGATGTTCAGATGTGGGGATATCATGGACAACCTTGAGCGACCACTCACGATACTTCTGGGAAATGACAAGCTGCCTATCTATCACCCCCTCCCTGGATCCTCACAACTTGTGTATACAACAGTCCATTGTCCCAGAATTCCCTATATCTCATGTCATGTCCCTGTGCTCCATCAGATTGCGCATAAGCCTCTTTGAACAAGGGTCAGTCCTCTGAGCAGCTGCAAAATCTTCACATTTTCCCGGAGCAGAGAAATGTCCCCCTCAGTTTTTAAACTGGGGTCCATACTGTAGCTCTAGTGTCACAGCATTCAGAGTCACTGACATCCCTAACCTTCTTTCTATTGGTTACCCCTCCCTCCTCAGAGTAACCTTCTATAACTGTTTGGTGAATGGCTACTTGGGGAAGTCCTACCTCCCTTTCACTATTCTCCATTTCAGGTGACACAGGCTGGGAAACCAGCCTCCTATTCTCATCCACAGGTGCATCTGTAGAGTTCAGGGAAATACAAGGCACCTTAGCCATCTGACTGTGGGTAACCACACACACCATCCCCATCTGTATATTATTCCCTATAATCACATCCAGGGTGAGGTTGTCTGCCACTGCTACTTTTTGCACTCTCTCCTGTTTCATCCCAATCCAGGAGAACACTTGCTAGTGGCAGGGTTTTCTCCTCCCCTGTGAATCCCCTCACAGTGACAAATTGATTAGTTATAAGCTGTTCAGGCTCAACCAAATCCCCTTTTACAAGGGTAAGAGACGTCCCTGTGTGTCTTAACCCATGGGTCTGCATCCCATTTACAGTAACAGGGTGTATGTGCTCCCTCATATTTACAGGCATACTCTCAGTGATTCACAGTAAACCCACCTCCTTTGGAGGGACACTTTGTCCTCACTGTGCCTTTTTAGGACACTGTCTAGCCAGATGCCCTGGCTGAACACAAAATCAACATTCATCATTCTTTTTTTTCAAGACCTTCCTTCTTGGTAACTTGGGGCTTCCCCCTTTCTACAGAAACGTTGAGGGTTTCAGCTGCCCTGAAGGTATGTTTCTCTCTTTCTGTGCTGCAGCACCTACTCCCCCACTTCCTTTCAGAGCAGGCCAGCTCCTGGCATAGCGATCTGAGAGCTCTTTTTTTTATTTATTTAGTTGTTTAACCAGGTATAGCACACTAAGCTGAAAGCTTTTTTACAGGAGCGACCTGGGAGCACAAGAAGGTTAAGTGACTTGCTCAGAGTCACACAGTATGCAAGTGGAAGCTGTGGGATTCAAACCCAGGTCTGGTCTGCTGGATGTCACCAGATTTGCAGCTCAGAGCCTTAGACCACTGCGCTATACTGCCTCCAAAGCTCAGCAGCTTGCTGTGCTGTTTTGGGGTCCTGGTCCTCCAGCCAGGTTTACAGCTCTGCTTGGCAAGCCCAAAAGAACTGTTCTAAAAGCATAACCTCCTCAACTTTCCCCACAGAGTTTGCTTCCACCCCCTCCCTCCAGTGCTTTAAAAACTGCCATCGCTTTGTGGCTAGTTCTTCAAAGCTCATGTCAGGGATTTTTCTGAGTTTACAGAATTTATCCCTGTAGGCCTCAGGAGTCAGTTCATACTTTTTAAGTTAAGCAGTTTTACATTTCTCACAGTCTCTGCTGTCCTCATTATTCATTTTGCCTAGCACCTCATGCCCTTTACTAGTAAGTAGTGGGGATAGCTGGAAGCTCCAGGACTCCCTTGGTATTTTGGCCTGGATACAGACCTTTTTAAACGAATTCAAAAATGCATCCATATCCTCCCTCTCTTTAAATTCAGCTATTAATTTTGAATTTAACATATAAGACAGCCCTGGAGTTTCAGGTTCACCCCTGCCACTTATCACCTCTGGCACTGGTCGTTGGAGTCTTAGCTTTTCCAGTTCAAACTCTCTCTGAAGCTGCCTTTCTTTTTCCTCAGTCTCTCACTGGCATTGTTTTTCTTTTTCCTTAGGCTTTCTCTAGTGCTGTTTTTCCTGCATCTCCATTTCGAAATTCTTCTATTACTCAAACTCCTCTGCTGCTGAGCTTTGAACTTTCTCTGCTCAAATTCCAGCTCCAGTTCCCTTTCTTGTCACTTTTCTGCAAGCTCAATTTTCCTAAACTCAAGCTGCAGCCTGATCCCTTCCAGCTCCTGCTTTGTGGTGGTCTTCCCCTGGTGCTGTGACCTTGGGTTCCTTCTGGTCTCGCTGTCCTCCTAACTGGGACTGAACACTGCGACGTCCCTTGGCACCCCCACACCCAAGCCCTGGTCCTTCTTAGTCACCTGCTGTGACTCGAGGTCCTGGGAAGTCACTTGCTCATCGGCTGCTACAAGAGCCTCCATGAGGTTAATTTTGCTTCACCCCTCATATTGGACCCCTCTTTCCTGGCACAACTGCTTTAGCTCTTCTATAGTGTAGCTGCTGTACTTGGAAGTCATCTTTCTCCCCTACTCTATCACTAGTCTGTCTTTTACTTGCAGTAAAAAAAAAAACAGTGGGAACTATAACATGTAACCAATTTGCCCTTTTTCCAATTGTCTACACTCTTTGTGTATGCTTGTTCAAACAGTTCTTCAGTCCCACTGCTGCTCACTAGATCTATCACCAGCCAACTCCCGTGAAGCTAGATTTCTCTCTGAATCACAACAAATCCCTCTAGTGATGGGGGAGGGGGTCAGGAATATCCTTTTCCATCCTTCTAGCAAGCTCACAGTTTCACAACTATTAATGTACACCAGAGAATCCCAGGGCACCCTCTCTTCATGCAAGGGGATACAAATACAGTCTCAGTTCTGTGTTCCTGGGGTAGAACACTCTCAGCCACTACACAATGAACCCAGAAAGCCACAAGTGTCTATAGGCTTTGGGGGCCCTATGCACCCTACTGTGTATCTTTTCCCAGAAATGCAGAGCTTGGTTCAAACCTCCACAGGCTCCTCTTGAGACCCTTCATATTTCCTCCCCTCCTTTCATCATGAAGTCCTTAGTGGTACTTCACTTTGGTAGCATAGTATAATTTGAACAATCCTTACCAAGGCAAACCACACAATAGACATAGGCAGAGTTATTTTAAAAAATAAGCCAAAGGCTTTGCTAATTAAATTAATAAGAAAAGAGTAAATAACATCAACAAAAATAATTTTAGACATTGGTTACAGGTTAATGAAAATAAAAAGGAAAGTATACATAAAAACCTAGACTTTAAAACTCTGAGATTTAAAGACTACCTCAAGTCCTTAGTGGTTAAAACTTTAAGTGCAGCATCCTTAGAAGTGGCAGTTGAAGATCTTGGTTCTTGGTAGTACAGATGAATTCTTGAAGAAAATGTCTCTGTTCTTCTAAGCAGGTAGGATTTTTTTTTGTAGTAACAAGAAATCACTTCATTCTACAGGGCCCATGTACTTATACCCATGATCCCTTGCACTTACACTAGACACTATGGGAGTCTCTGATGTATTATATACATAAAATTATATAAAACATGACCAAAACAATAAGATATGGCCTTATCTTGCCACAATGCAAATATTATTTAAACCTATCACTGCAGGAGAAAACAGCTCTGCAAGAAGAAGGTACCGTGATTAAGTCATCTAATAAAGGTCCTAATATCATCATTATGAATGAGGCAGACCACATAGAAGAAATAGACAGACTACTCTTATTCTCTAGCAGTTATGGTATTTTGACTGCTAACCCAACAAGTGCCCTTAAAAAACAATAATATTACTTTCTGAACTACTCATTGCAGGAAGTGTGGATCACTGAAAAATAATTTAAGATGCTGCTCTGACACTCTATCTGTTATCTAAAGTCCATAAAAAATATGGGGAAACCACTTGGTCAACCAAACATGTCAGGCAACAGTTCCCTGAACAAGAAATTGTCACACTATCTAGACCAATATCTAAAACAACTTGGACACTTTTCTCAAAACTCCTAGAAAGGCGCAAGTGCCACTTGCACCAAAAGATGCACCGAGAGTGATTCTGAAACGCAGCATGCATCAACTGCAGGCTAAAGAATGAAGAACCAGCACTCCAGACCAGCGTATTCAGTAGTGAACAAGTATTTTAATATGAAACATCACAGTACTTACAACAAATATTGCAGTTAAATAAGTTTCAAGACTTCAAAATCAAATTTCAGGTTTAAAGCTCAAATCAACACACAAACATACATCTTGTCCCTGCACTTCAAGATATCCTACACCTTCCTTAGGGAGGCATGACTAACAAAGTTACTTCAGTGCATATAAATACCCTTAGAAAATGGGTCCAGCCTATGCTAATTTCTGATTGGCTGATAGATGCAATGTGCTGGTCCGGTATGAGGTGATAGAGACCAGTAAATAATTAGTCCCAGTCTCTGTTGCCTCATACCATTAAAGTATTATTGGGCTAGTAGAATGTTCAGATGACCAGCGCCACCATGTTTGTTTTCTCGGCTAGCGATCGAGCAAGTGCCTCCTCTCCCCCTTCAACACACATCTGCTTTAATCACTTGACAGTTTAGTGAGTCACAAAAAAAAATTGTAAATGTTTTATACCTCTGACTTTACATTCATGGCTCCTGTCCTAATGTCCCGTTCCATCCAGACAGTACAGTGCTTCTCGGCTTGACTGCTTGTTGCCTGCTCTCTCTCTCACAGACTCCACTTCATGGCCCAGTTAAAAAGAATATAACAAAACAAATGTAAATGTAGTGGTCTGCCATTTCTGTATGTGTGACACATGCAGTCAGCGGTTCCATAGTAAGCAACTGCCTGTTTTTAGAAAAGGCAATCAGTAAGATGAATATTTTTTGTGTGTGTGAGCGCCACTGCTTGTTATCCCACTTGCACTATGGCTCCACTACATGACTCAGTGCCACAACTAAGGTAAGGTTGTTTGGGGAAAAATAACATTAATAAACAGAAACACATTGGTCTACTGCTTGTGTATGTGATCAGTGTTACACTGATTTGACAGGTACAGTTAACAGTGAGCAGTCCCGTATTTGGTGGCTATGTGTTTTAGTATGACTAATGTATTTTAGAGACTCGTGCCGGGTGGCCCTACCAGTTAAAATCTTTGATTAGAAAATGGAGAACCATAGTTAAATTAAAAAAATGACAGGCTGTAAGACAATCCTATTTTATCATTAAAAAATATGAGAGTCACTATGAAACCGTCATCCCCTTGTAGCAGAAATGTGCACGAGAGCACTGGTATTTTCTTGGATTTCCATACCACAGATGGACGTCCACCTGTGGTAGGGAGAATGAAGAAAGTACTGGTCATCTCATTCAAAGTAGAATTTCGCAAAACAGCAGACTGTCAGTTTCAGGAAATAAATGAATAAACTGCTGTTGCTTTCTGTAGGGTTAGTTTCTTTACTTCTCAGTCTACCTCCGGTACCTGTTTCCCCAGCAATCAAACATCTAGTGAACCAAATACAGTGAAGGAATCAATTTATGGGGGGGTCACTCTCAACAAAACAGCTTCAAATGAACTCCTATGAGTGTTTGGGAGTGGGTGGGGGGCAAGAAACCATGACACCCAGCTCAAAAACTAACAAGTATGGGTACTCCATTAGGAAAAAAATTGCTTAGCTTTAAATAAAGGCAGAGGAACTATTTTATTTTAAAAATTAAAAAAAAGTAAGAGTTTCAACACTTAAAACATAGAAATTTTTTTTTTACCAACATATAAAATGCAGTGGACCCATTTTCTAAGCCCAATAATACCCTCCAGGGTGGGCGGTATGGTCAATACCGGACATTCCAGGGTCTATAAGGCCCTCCGCCTGCAGCGTCAGGCCACATTACACCCCTTGGTGGTCCAGTATTGATCAATACCGCCCACCCTGTTGGGTATTATCGCTTACTTATTTACCATGTACAAACCATAAACAGCAATTACTCAATTGTTATATTATATGAATTGTGATAGGAAACTCATTACAGGCTTAACCCTGAAAGTGTGTCTATCAGCATCAGCTCTCATTACTGATGTCGGTCCATGTATGTCTGGGCATAGCAGACTAATTTAGTGGAAATTTTGAAAATCCCAGATCAATTCCACTGCTGGTCCAGAGGGACACAGAACACAGGTACCCGTAATTAAATTACATTAAAATTTCATGTTAATTACTATGGCGCCATAGTATTGGGGGTGTGTGGAGAAGCCAGTATCATATTTTCTCTACCCTTTATTTATCTTACTTCTTTATGCATCAGATTCAAAATGTCATGGCCAGGATTCACAAAGCACTTGTGCTTGACGCATCTCGGATGCCCTGGCGCAAATGAGATACACCGAGCGCATGCTGTGGTATTCACAGATGATGTGCCAGGGGATGCTCCTAGTGCATACCCTCTGTGAATACCCAGGTGTGCCCAGCCCAGGATGCACCAGCACAACCCCCTGGTTGGGCTGGGAAATCAATGGGGCAATTCATCTCCAGATGCGCTGTGCCTGAGGCTGCTATTCACAGCCACTAACATGCAAATGGGGCCATTATGCATGCAAGGTATAAATGGGGCAATTTGCATATCATTATGTCCCCATTTGCATGTATGTGGCAGGGATGTGCCCGGCAGAATGTGCTGGGTGCTCTGCAACCTCCTTGTAGCATTAGACACTCCATATATCCCCCTGGTAGTCTAGTATCCCCCCCCGCCCTGAACCGGATCGTAGTGTAAAACACGTTAGAAAGATGCTCCCTGGTAGTCCAGTGGCACCCCTCTCTTCCCTGAGCCCTGGCCATACCATAATCCTACATCAAAATACCCTGGTAGTCTAGTGGTGTCCCCCTTCCAGCCCCGATTGTAACATAAAAATAATTCCCAATTTTCCCTGGTAGTCCAATAGACCCCCCCACCCACTCTGGCACCCCCTCACCACCCTGCTCTCCCCATCCCTGCATGGGTAAAAGGCCAGCAGGCAACTCAACTCACCCGCACACCTCCATGGCTGCCTGCTGACTGTGCTGTCCATGAATGACAGAGTACTGTACAACTGTAAGTGCATTGGTGGACCTTGTCGACCAATGGGCTTGCAGCGTGTAATGTACACAGTCATTCACAACTTTAATGAAGTCATTCACAAAGTTGTGAACGACTGTGTACAGTACCTTTGCAAAAAGCCTCTGGTGGCAGGTACTCAATAACACTGTACATGCTGTATTTCATGGACAGCGAAATCAGTGGGTGGCCGTGGAATGTGTGACTTCCTGCCAGCCTTCTACCCATGCGGGAAGAGGGAGCAGGTGTGAGAGGATGCCTGAGTGGGTGGGGGTGGGTGATCGACTGGACTACAGGGAAAATTGGGTTTATTTCTATTATACAATCGGGCTGGAGGCACTACTAGACTACCAGGTATTTTGATGTGGGATTATTGTGGACAGGGTTTGGGGAAGGGAGGGGGCCACTGGACTACTAGAGAGCATCTATCTAACATGTTTTAAACTATGATTGGATTTGGGGCAGGGAGGTGAGAACACTGGACCACCAGGGTTATTATGGATGTACATTTCACACTGCAATTGGGCCGGGGCTGGGGGGGTACCACTATACTGCCAGGGATATCACAAAAGCATATTAGTCATGTTCAGGATTATAGGTGGGGGGGGCCTGGACTGCCAGGGTAGGTAGGATGCTGTGCTGCTGTTTACAGTACAGCAGCCTGCCTGTGGGAGGACACCCACTTGTATCTACTTGATGTAGACTTATCTTCTGGAGGCTCATCTCCAGCCTTGCTCCGGGGATGCACCTCCAAATTGGGCTGTGAATGAGGCTGCACACCTTATGCATGGGCACACCCACTGCACAGCACCTCCAGATGCACCGCATAACATTATGGGTGGTGTGTGGCACATCTGCAATGTGCCAGCTCATCAGTGTCCTTCCAGAATCATGCTACTGTGCAAGTCAGAGATGCGCCATTGCATTTCGGATGTGCCGGTGCATCTCAGATGTGAGGGGCACATCCCTTTTGTGAATCCTGCCCCATATCTTTATTTCATCCATGCAGTAATCAGCCTACAGTAATTGCATGTTCCTGACCATTTTTTTTCTTAGTTAAACTATCTTATACCAGTAAACAAATTCATATAATCAAGAATAATTGTAGATTTTGATTGCTATAAATTTTAGGACTACCTTCACATCTTCATTTATTAGGGCAGGTGGCATAAGACCAAAAAAATGTTTTTAAAGCTAGGCTTTTTGCTACATGATAACCACAGGCTTCCTACACCAAAAGGGGCTTGAGCTGTCCCTGCGGCACAAAATGGGCTATAGTATGGTGCTGGAGGGCTTGTGGCAGATGCAGTCTGCCATATCCCTTCAGAATTCTCAAAACTCTCTCAGAGGGCACATTTCTAAGCGCAGGGCTAGTTTATGGGTACTGAGAATTTCAACCTCTTGAGGGTTTAGCAACTTGGGTCAATGTACCAGTCCCCATTCTCCAGCCCAAAGTCCCTTTTATAAAAATAATCTGGTCCCTCATGGTCTAGCAGACCCCCCATCCCAATCCCCTTATCATTAAAATAATCATGTCCCTGGTGGTTTAGTGGATGTCCCCTACCCCAATCTGCCTGAATAATAACATACTCTGTCCCTGGTGATCTAGTGGACTCCCCCCACCCTGATCTGCCTGAAGAGTAAAATATTCTTTCCCTGGTGGTCTAGCGGACCCTCATCTCTATCCCCAATCAGCCCATATAATATAACTATATATTTCTCTGGTGGTCTAGTGGACCCCCACCCTGGCAGGCAGTGCCCCATCATCCTGCTCCCCCATCCCATCCCCGAGCCAGTGACTGGCATAGCCCTTTGCTCTCCACCATGGCCAGCTGCCAACTGAACTGTCAAGGAGCACGTTCTCTTGAAGTACACACTCACTGATTCACAGATCAGTCAGCAGCTGGCCATGGTGGAGAGTAGAGGGCTGTGCTGGTCGCCGACTCATGAAAGGGACGGGGGATTGAGTTAGTAGGGCACTGTCTGCTGGGTGGGGGATGGGGGTCCACTAAATCACCAGGGAATGTTATATAAATGGTTTGGGGGAGACCGGGGATTGGGAGGTCCACTAGATAACCAGAGAACGATATCTGTCTATTGCAGGAGAAGATCAGGGAGATGGAGGGGGATTATGACATTGTGAGACTGATTTGTTTTAATACCTATTAGAGTATGGCAGCTACTGTACCTATGAATTGTACTGCACAGAAGGGTGTTCCAAAGACAGAATGTGCAGCTACCAGGGCTGTACCCTCCTGGTGCCATGTCACGTTCTGTCCCCAGAACCCTCCCACCACATACAGCATATTTCATAGGTATAGTATGATATGCATATACAACAATAGCAAACACACCCCACTGGGTGCACAGGACTCCCATTACTGCCCAGATATCCCCCTAACTCCCCCTATTCTACCTCCTATGTCCCTTCTGCACCTGGCCACCTCCCACCATCCCAGCCTCTCTTGTGTTGCACTGAGCAGGGGGGGCCAGATCCCTGTGGCAATTCCCGTAGGTGTGCCAACTGTTCGGCATAACAGTTGTCTTGTAGAAAACCCATGGATTTGATCATGGGACCCTGATTTTTATAAAATCGGGCACTGGGCCTGTGGCACAGCCTGAGTTTGCTGCAGCTCTGGAGCAATTCAACTTGCGTCACTCTAAGAGTTCTTTAGAAATCAGGTCCATGATGTGTATTTTGCTGAATCTGTAAATTAACTGCAAAATTCATGTGACAGAGAGTCAGAAATGATGATATCAAAAACATATCATCACCTTACAGACGGTCCATTGCTGGAACAATTTCTGAATGCTGTCTCTGAAGGTACCTGAGTATGTGTCCAAAACATTTTTCTATAGAATGTCACTGAGGCAGCAATGGGGGCCGATCAAATGTGGCTAAGCATGTTAAAATGGACAAGAAATTTGGGGGTTGGGGAATTCAAACTCACAAGACGCGGTGATGTAAAACCCAATCAGCAAAGGCAACCTGTCATGTCATGATACCTGCAGTGTTGACTGCTTTGCTTAGAAAAAAGACAAATCTTGACTCAGTTCCTTAAATGTGAAAAAATGAGGTATTTGTCTTAAGAATCAAAATTATGAAATCAAATACAGTATATGAGTGCAAAGAAGAGTCCAGTCAAGGAACTGTGCTTATGTCTATTTTTACTACTGAGCACAGGCATACTAATTTAACATACTTCTTGAGTGCAGTCATGCTCATTGGGGAAGGCATCAAAAATGTTACTTTCTGGGCCCAGCCTTTCATAGAAGTTGACGGCAGATAAGGACTGCAAGGCCTATCCAGTCTGCCAATTTATTGTTCTACCTTAGGAATGTGCCATTGGCCTTTGCTCTGTCAATGGCCTATCTATTCATACTCATCTGTATTGCTTCCTTACGCCTATCCCATGCCTGTGTGAAGCCCTGCACTGTATTCATATCCACCACTTCCTGAGGTAGGCTGTTCCATGCATCCCCCACCCTTTCTGTGAAAAAGAACTTCCTCACATTACACCTTAATTGGCCTCCCTCTAATCTTATGCTGTGTCCTTTTGTCCTGCTATTTTTCTTATATTGAAACATGTTAGACTCTTTCACCTTGTTAATGCCCTTAAGGTGTTTGAATGCTTCAATCATATCACCTCTCCCTACTTTGCTCTAGGGTATACATATTGAGCTCAGTTAATCTGACCTCGTATGTTTTCTGATGCAGTCCCTGCACCATTTTGGTTGCCCTTCTCTGGACTGCCTCAATTTGGTTAATGTCCTTAAAGGTGTGGCCTCCAGTACTGCATGCAGTACTCCAGATGGGGCCTAACCAGTGTCTTGTAAAGAGGGATTATTACCTCCCTCTTCCGACTTGTGATACCCCTACTAATGCACCCCAATATCCCTCTAGCCTTACCTACTGCTTTAGTGGTCTGCTTGGATGATTTCAGGTCATCGGTGCTGATGACACCCAAGTCTCTTTCTTCCCTTGTGACTGCCAGCAACTCCCCTCACAGCTTATAGGTGGCTTCAGGGTTTCTCTATCCTATGTGCATGATCTTGCACTTCTTTGCATTAAACCCCAGTTACCACTCTTCTGACCATTTTGCTAGTTTATCCAGATCTCTTCTCATTCTGCCCACCCTATCTGGATCATCAACTCTGTTTCAGATCTTGGTGTCATCTGCAAAAAGACAAACCTTACCCTCCAGTCTTTCTGCAATGTCACTGATGAAGATATTGAAGAGGACTGGCCCCAGAAGTGATCCCTGAGGTACCCCACTGGTAACTTGCATCTCTTCTGACTGTATACCATTTACCACCACTCTCTGTTTTCTGCCCGTCAACCAGTTTGCCACCCAGTTGACCAACATCTGACCCACCCTGAGCCTACCCAGCTTATTATTCAATCTTCTATGTGGAACAGTATTGAAAGCTTTGCTGAAGTCAAGGTAGGCAACATCAACTACTCTCCCTTGGTCCACCACTCTGGTTACCCAGTCAAAGAAATCTATGAGATTAGTTTGACAGGACCTTCCTTTTGTAAACCATGCTGTCTTGGATCCTGTGCTCCTATGGATTCCAGGTGTTGCACTATCCTTTCCTTAAGTAGTGTCTCCATAATCTTGCCCACTACTGAGGTAAGACTGACTGGTCTGTAGTTCCCTGCCTCCTCCCTGCTACCAGTCTTGTGGAGCAGGATCACATGAGCCCTTCTCCAGTCTTCTGGGACCTCTCCTGTGCTCAGAGAATGACAAAACAGTTCTGATAATGGCTCTGCTAGTTCCACCCTTAGCTCCTTTAGTACCCTGGGATGTATGCCATCAGGTCCCATTTCCTTGTACACCCTGAGCTTATTGAGCTCTTGCAGGACCTTTTCTTTTGTGAAGTGACTAGTGCACACCTCCCTCCCCCTGTGTCCATGGTGCTGAGCTGTGGGCCCTGCCCCACCTTCTCTTTAGTAAATACTAAGCAGAAGTATCTATTTAGGATAGATGCTTTTACATGGTCCTCCTCCTCACATGCCCCCTTATCCACTTTGATCTTAGCAATACCCCCTCTGGATTTTCTCCTTTCACTAATGTATCTATAGAAAGTCTTGCAACCTTCTTTTACTGTTTGTGTTAGTGTTTCCTCATTTTGGGCCTTTGCCTACCTTACTGCCTTCCCTGCTTCCCTTAGGGAAGTTTGGTATGCCTCCCTATCTTCATCCTGCTGTGTTCCCTTATATTTTCTGAAGGCCAGCCTTTTGGCTCTGACCTTTTCTGCTACTGTGTTTGAGAACCAAAGTGGTTTCTTTCTTCTTTTGCACTTCCTTTTCTCACTAACACAATAGGATGTTGCTTCAAGTATTGTATCTTTAATCTTGCCCACTTTGCCTGTACCCCCTCACCTGTATTTCTTTTTGCCAGGGCTAGCTTAACTCTGTTGGCCATCTTATCAAAGTCAGCTCCTCTGAAGTCCCATATTTTTGCCTTGGAATGGGATGACTTTGTTCTAGTGACCAAATTGAACCATGCCATGTGATGGTCACTGGCACCCAGGTGACCTTCTACCTGGAGATCTGTGATCCTTTCCCCGTTAGTCAATACTTGAGCTAGGATAACCCTGTCTCTTGTGGGTTGTTTTACCAGTTGTTTGAGGCCCTCCCCCTGCAGGGAATCCACCAAATGTCTAGTTCTGGCAGATACCCCTGCTGATATTGACCAATCTGTATTTGACATGTTGAAGTCTCCCATTATCAGAACTTCATTTTTAGCTGTCATGTTTTATATATCTTCTAACAGTAATGTGTCTGTGTCCTCCCCCTGGTCTGGATGCCTGTATACAACCCCAGTTAGTATGGCTGTCCAATTTCCAGGGTGACCCACAGTTCTTCTGGCTCCTCATGTGTATTCTGAATTTCTGTAGCTTTGATATTTTCATTGACATAAAGGGCCACTCCCCCCCCCCCCTTTTTGCACCTCGGTCTCTTCTGAACAGTACAGAGACTGGTACTGAAGTCTCCCAAGTGTGGTTACTGTAAACCATGTCTTGCTAATGGCTACTATGTCCAGTTTAGCCTCTATCATTATTGCCTACAGGTCTGGGATCTTGTTTTCCACACTGCGAGCATTTGTGTGCATGATTTTCCATTGGCCAGATTTCAGTGTGTTAGTTGTTGGGCGAGGTCTGGCATTTCCCCTGTGTGTTGTATGGGGAGCCGGACCTTTTTCTTTACCTGGTGATGCAAATGAACTACAAACATGTTGAACTCCTGTTTGACCACTAGCTGAAAGGGAAGGGGTGTTCTTCCCATTCTATGTATGGGGTGCTGCACCCCTCCCCCCAATTGCTAGTTTAGATATTCTGCAAAGACGTCAAACTTCTGCCCCAATGCACTGACTCCCTCCTTAGTCAGATGCAGTCCATCAAATTGAAAGTACTTTTGCTCCCAAAACTGTTGCCAGTTCCCTACAAATGTGTGTCCTTTTTCCTGGCACCAACCCTTGAGCCACATGTTTAGCACCCCTATCTCCCCTTCTCTGACCTTCCGTCCATCTGTCCCCCTCTCCCAGACTGGCAGGATCTCAGAGAAGGAGATGCCAGATGAAATGGATGATAATTTGTCACCCAGCCTGGTCAGGTGTTCCTTGATCTCTGCAACTGAACGGCTGGTGAGAGCGTTAGTCCCTATGTGTACCAGGATGTCAATGTTATCTCCTGCTTCCTGAACAATTTTAGCAATGCGGTCAGTGTCTCTCCACGCTGATGTACCTGGGAGACATCTGATCATTACCCCTGGCTGGAGATATGTATCAACTCCCCGAATCATGGCGTCTCCTAATCAGAAGTTTTTTGGATTTCCCTTTTGCTTTTTTTGTTTTGGTTCCTGTTTTGAGTGAGCTTTGTTGTGCTAGCTCCTGTGCTGCAGTGTCCTCTGCCCCTTTGTTTGATTTATGAGATAGATGCAGATACCTGTTTGTAGTTTTTATATGGTTTGTGAAGGTAATATGTTGGAGAGCACTGAGTGATGGGGCACATGATTTGCTCCTTCTAACCACCTGCCAACCTCCTGGACCAACTACCCTCTGTGGTCAAGGTGCTTCTGTTGGATGTCGGGGAAATGGCGGGCAGTTCTTATAATATATTTCCTCCTGAATGTGCAATTTGAGGCAAACAATCTCTGCCCATGCTGCCTGGAGCTGAGCCCTTAGATCTCTAATGGCCCAGCAAGTAGGACAGTGTCCTAAATCCTGTAAAACTGCCCTTCTGAAAAGTGTTCCACAGTACCTGCAGTTAATGATATCTATTACAGATACTGTAAGTTGCTGGGTTTATAACCTGGTCAGAGTAATTAGAAGGAACAAAATGAAAGCAAAAGTTTGATTTTGTGTTTTGTTTGTTTGTTTTTGTATAACTTGTTATAACAAGTTAAAGTACTAGTGCCCCTGCAAATGAGGTCACTGTGTGGATACTCCTCTGATCTGCCCCTTCCTGTTTTGCTACAGGAAATGTCATGACTGTAACTTTCCTTAGTAAATGGGGTTTGGAATTCACACATCAGTCTCTGCCTGGATGCAAGGCTCGGTTCTGCATGGTTGATGGACAGATCCTGTTAGTACCCATGGCTAAGGTTTACTTATAGTGTACATGGTACAGCAGGTCAGTAGAAATGGGAAAGTTATATGAGTGCCCATTCAGCCTGGTAACAGGAAATGATCTCATGCTGAGGTCAGATATAGCCTGCACAGTCATGTAGGGAAGAACAAGTCAATTATGGCAAACCACAGCACTGGAATCTGTGGCTCAATTTTCAAGGATGCCGTTAGATCAGTGCATGGCGCAGTGAACTGCTGGCTGAGCAGACTTGGGTGCGCCATGGACCTTGTGCCTAATTTTACAAAAAGCAGGATCCTGGCAACAAAGTCCCTGGGTTTGCCACTAGCTGACAGCTGTGCTGAAGAAATGGGGCATGGGGGAATGCCACAAGCCATGGGATGGCTTGTGGCAGAAGCAGCCAGCAATGGCGACCAACCAGGTAGACAAATATCCCAGGGCTGAAGCCAAAGGGACGTTTGTTAAGTTTGTAGTATACGTAGCAGGCAAAAACACCTCCTGTATCATCGAGCAATTTAGCCCTGTAGAGGGGGTGTCCAAGCTAGAGGGCAGAGTAGCAGAGCAGATAGAGTATGGAATCCAGAATAGCTGGCAGTATGCAGGAGAAGAGAACGATAGTACCTACCTCCGGTCACTTGAACAGGTGCCTAGCACAGTGCCCTTCTAAAATTGAATGTCAAGTAATTGATTGCAGTTTCTTGAACATGATATGTGTGCCCCCATGTCTCCATGAAATCACAGAGCCGAAATTGGAACCACAAAGGAGACTACAAAGTTTGTAGACAATGGTTTGGTAAATTTAAACTCTGAACAGCATGGGCAGGAGAGAACAATGGGGAAGGGCTGCTGAGTAATAAAGCAGTGAAGCAGCAGATCATAGCAGGAGATCTATATCATAATTATGTAGAGATTTTACTTTACTGCAGTAGTATTTCAGAGGTGCTAAGTCTGCTGCAAAATCATGGAAGTAAGGTGCATAGATACTGCACCGTGTGTAGTAATTTCTCATGTTGTTTTATGCTTCGTTGCTTTGACTTTCATTTATATTGCTGACTGAGCGACTGAAGTCTGGCCAGGAACAGCAGATTTCTTAGGCATGGAAAGGTTCAGAACGTTAGTACACTTCCATAACCTGAGGGCTGAAGGCACATGCTCCCAATGCTGGTTTTAGTAGTGGCTGACATCCCATGGAATTCAGAGTGTAGCGTAACATGAATATGAGCTGCATTGTGTCTGTAGGAGTTTGCTATGTGAGGCGGCTGCAGTTGCACGCTGGGGAAGCAATCAAGGAGGCTCTGGCAATGGAAAGTCCAGTAGCCAGATAACGAGCGACTCCCTGAGATAGCAAACAAAGCGGCAGCATGGAGCAGTGGTTGCTAGAAGAAAACAGAAGAGGCAACAGAGAGGAACATGGAGGATAGCAGAGCTGGAAGCAGTAACAGGGAGCAGAGAACAGTGGCGGCTGACTGAGAGACTGTGTGAAGGGGGGGGTAGAGGGAAAGGTTGCGGAGCACAAGGCAAGGCGGCAGAAACCCACCAAAAAGCATGAAGGGAAAAACAAACAACAGGGCAAAGGAGCAGAAAATGGGGAGAGGGAAACAAATAAACTAGAAACGAAGAGCGAGACACAGAAGGAACAAGCAGGACGGGAGGTGGGGCACAGACAGAGGATGAACAAGAAGCAATCACGACCCTACAGCATGCCAGCAAATTCAACTCGCTCAAAGCAGAGCAGCAGTAGCCTGCTTGTTTAAGTAGGATGTGGGGAGGAGCTCTTCTCCCACATAACTACAGGCATAACCTTTCAATTTATGTATATATATATATTTTTTTTAAATAAGCAATCAAACAGTGTTGCACCAGGCAACTTTAGTTAATTAGGCCTGATAAATACAGGATACCATTTGCCAATCGGACATGCTGACTAGATTAATTTCTAAATGCAGCAAAAAGTGAGGACTGAGCCTCTTGCATCTGCTTTTTAACCCCAGTAGTCCCTCCCCTTTAGCACCAACCCTTATCCAATCCTATTCTTTTTCTCTCTCTCTCTCTCTCTTTCCAGCCCCTCCTCTCCATGACCTCACTTATGAGGTCACAGCCCCCACCCCCCTCCTCTGATTGCCACAGGGACACCCCCATTGGCTGAGGCCCAGAGGACAACAGGGCCTGCCTCTTTAAACTGGCAAGCCTCATTGTGTGTCACACAGGAGTCTCATCCAGAAGGCAGGACAAATAGAACTAAAAGAAGGATTAACTAGGTGGATTAGCAACTGGTTTTCATATAGGACACAGAGAGTGGTCTTGAATAGGTTACTCTTTGAGGTCATGAAAGTCACAAGCTGCTGCAAGGGCCTGTCCTGGGGCCAGTACTTTTTAACATGTATATTTTTGACATCAGGGAGCAATTACAGGGTAAAGTGAGTCTGTTTGCTGTTGACACTAAATTCTGTGGGAGGGTAAATGCTGAACAGGGGATCAGCAGCGTAACAAGGGAAGTACTGTAGAAAAGCTGCAGCAGTGATCTAACATACAGTAAATAAAATTAAATGCCAACAAAATGTGAAGTGATGCACACAGGAAACAAAAATCCAGAAACATAATTTTGTATCAGAGGGAATCAGAATATTTCACTCTAATGAGTAAATGATCAATGGGCTATAATAAACAGTAGTTTAAAAGCTATCCCCAATGTAGTGCAACTTATAATGATAAGAAGATAATGAGATGCATCAGACATGGTTTTGATAGTTGCACCAAAGAGGTAATATTTATACTCTACTGGTAATTGATTAGACCACTCCTGGAGTACTGCATGAAGTTTAGGAACCCACATCTGAAGAAAAACAGGGAAAGATTAATCAATGGAGAGCAACAAAAATGTTCTTGATCTGTGAACAGCAAGGTAAGATACATCAGTAAAAGGTTAGGCATTATTAACATGTTTTCACTGGACAAAAAGACAGGTAAGGGGGACATGATAGAAAACCACAAGTGCATACAAGAACATCATAGGGTGAACTCCTCAGATATATTTGAGCCAAAGAACAGCACAGACACAAGGGAACATAACCTTAAACTTGTGTGTGGGGGGGGGGATTCAAGAAGGATGTCAGGAAATATTCTTCACAGAGAGGGTGGTGGTAGGTAGGTAATATTTCCTGTTTGATTCATTTCAAGTCATTACAATTTTTACAAAAGGGTCAAAAACAGGCAAAACATGAGAGTGCAAATGACAGTACAGTAATAGCACCAGCGTGAGTTACATACACTGAGACTATATAAATACAGTTACATAGCAGCATCCGTGTTTACCATAAGGAGTCATTTGTTTGATGAGTTTTAGGAAATTGACACATTTTTTTCAAGGAGACTATATAATAGATTTAATATATAATCCAAAATATCAGGAGGAGACAGAAAAGTGTTTGATAGAATCCATTTAGTGCATTACTTATACAGTAGTGCAATGGGCAGTCCACTATAACGTCTCACATCTTCAATAACACTTGAACCACATTTACATAGCTTTTGCTTGACAATAGTCTATTATAGTTCACTTCTGTTACTATATGTGTAAAAGTTTGAAATCTATAGGATGTGTATATTTTTCCTTCATCAGTATTGGTCAATACTTCTGACTAAAGCTCAGATCTATGAACTCTTGAAATATAGAAGCAAAGATTAAGCCTGAAAACTTTAAGTAGGACCATATCCTCTTGTCTTGAACTAACATAAATGTGATCACTAAAAAACATATTTGTATTAGGGGCTAAACACAGTGGGCGGGATATTCAGAAGGTTGTGCATGGCACAACACAGTTGCACCATGCGCAACCCACTGATGCGCCCCAGCGCGATATTCAAAAGTGGAATGTGCCTGGCACAAATTCTGATGTGCCGGAGTGCATCAGTAATGTATGCGGCACAAGTAGGGGGGGACGTGCCCATGCATACTCCATGCATCCCAATATTCAGCCCGGGATGTGCTGAGCCCATGCATGTGCAACCCCTAATTGCACTGCACACAGGTGAGCCCCCCTAAAAAAAGAAGCAACAGCTGGCCACCCACAGGTGAGCTGCCATATTGTAGGGCACATCACAGCAGCTGCCAGCTGTGGGTTGCCACCCGAGCTCCAGTGGCACCTGCATGGTAGCGACCCCCCATGCCCAAATTGCGGGCATATGTAGTGATATTAACCCTCCCACATCCCTGATGGTCCAGTGGACCGTTCACAGCCCAATCATGGGTGTATGTTGAAATTTAATAGTCCTATATCCCTGGTGGTCCAGTGGACCGCTCACAGCCTGAACGCGGACATATGTTATAAAGAATAGTCCTATATCCTTGGTGGTCCAGTGGACCGCTCACAGCCCAATCACAGGCGTCAGTATTATATTATGACAAACCAATCCAACCCTAGTGGTCCAGGTGTACCCCCCTTCCCACCTGCCCACTGAGCCCCACCGCCCCTCTCCCCCCTGGTCAGCGGCAGGTGGCAGCTCCCCACCTGCTTGCCACTCTGCCGCCTGCCGACTGACTCTGTACAGTAGGCTGTCGCCCGATGGTCCACAGCATGGCCAATGGGCATGCAGCCCGTACTGTACACAGAGATCAGATATGAATGGATCCATTCATATTTCTGGACTGTGTGTGGCGTACGGGCTGCAGCTCATTGGCTCACGCTGAGGATGAATGGGCGACAGCTCTACTTACAGAGTCAGTCGTGGGCAGCAGGGGTGGCAAGCAGGTGGGAGCTGCCGCCCGCCGCTGACCGGGCGGGAGTGGGGTGGTGGGGCTCGGTTGGCCGGGGGGAAGGGGGTACAGCTGGACCACCAGGGATGGATTGGTTTGTCATAATATACTACTGACACCCGCAATCAGGCTGCAAGCAGTCCACTGGACCACCAGGGATATAGGACTATTCTTTATGACATAATCCTGTGATCGGACAGTGGGGCACTTTGCTGCTTGTGCAGGGGGCGTCGGTCTCCAACGGCTGCAGCCTGGTAGGGCGCCAGGTGCAAGTTGCCGGGGATCAGCACACCTGCATGCAAATGGGGCCAGAATGACATGCAAATGGCCCCATTTGCACCTTGCATACATTATGGCCCCATTTGCATGTGCACTTTTGAATATCATGGTAGTTGCACCTATCGCAACGGCACTTGCGCTAGCGCATCCTCCTACTCCACTCTGGCCACTTATGCTGGTGCAGTGCCACTGCACCATGCACACTGCGGATGGCCAAGGAGCGATATTCAATGATGCTGTGCCATGGCGCAGCTCTGTTGAATAGCACCCTGTCAATGCCCCTGCGCATCCATGTTGCACTGCGCCCAGGCTTGAGCCACAGCCTTGCGCAGTCTGAATAATCCGCCCAATACTATCTTCTTCAAGTTTCCAAAAATTAGAGAAACCTAAATTTATCAATACATTTTTTTACCAACTGTAACCAAGTCTCAGAAACAGTATTTTATCTGCCAGACATAGAGCAGGTCACAGCATCTATCCATAATGTTGATTTTAAGCCAATATGACAGAGTCCTGAGTTCAGCTTAGTTAGTAAACTTAATAAGTCCCACATATGCTCTAAGAAGAGCTGCTGGTGTAGTTCTGGGTAAGCCTAAGGCTAGTATAAAAAGTGTAATTACTTTTGATTTCAAAGAGACAAGATATAACAAGCCCCAGCTTTCAGATCCGAATAATGCTTGTTTATCTATTTCAGTATTAGAAGTACTAACTAGTAAACCATAAATTGAATACACATCACATCATACAGTCTGTAAAAAGTACAGTAAGCCTGAAGCAGATTGGGAAGCTTATTTACTTAATTTTGTAATATGAGTATTCTATTTGCCTTTACTGACAAAGACTATCCACAAACAGCAATAGTGTTAAGCTACCTCTGGTTCAGCAGTATTGATAGACCATTGGGATGATCTTGCTTTCAAGCTAAAGGTAAATACTTTTTTAGGGTTCAATTCCAGTTCTAGTTTAAGACAATGTAAGTTTGAAATATATCAAGATTCTTTTGTAAACCTGCTAGAATCAAAGAGAATAAGATTAAATCATCTATGTCTGCAAGTTGAGGACAGTTCTGATTAACAATATGTGTTGAATATAAGAGTTGATCATCTAAGCTGATAAAAATATCATTATTATAACTATAGAATAAGATACGGGGCAGAAGCCAGCCTTTTTTGATGCTACACTTTGTCTAGGAGGCATCAATGTGTTCACTCGTAAGTCTAAAGCTGACCTTTATCTATGACTGATCATGCAGATTAATAACCGTTCTTAAAACAGAATGCTCTAATTCTATTAGTTTCTTCAAAAGAATATTATGTGATTATAGAGTCAAAAGCTGAAATCAATAAATATGATGTATGTTTTCTTATTAGGATATATTTCTCCAATAAGTGAAAAACTGCAAAGCAAAGGTCAGTGGTTAAAAATGACTGAGGAAAACATTCTTGACAAGAAGAGTGTGTATTTTTGCTGATACCCACCTTTCTAGAATAGTTAGGATAACTAAGGTAACTTCTTTTTGTGCAAAATAGTCATCTAACCCTAGAGATCATGATACATGGAGTACAGGCAAGTGCCTTAGGACTAAGTGACCCAATCCCAGGAGTGCCTCATTTCTTTTATAGCATATGGTAGAATGGTGTTCTACCTAGAAATCCATTACTGGAATACCTTTGTTGTGCCGCAGTAGTGATGCCTAAATGTTTTTGTGCTGCAGTACAGACGTCACTACCACAACACAATAATGTAGAATGTCACCATGCTGCAAAGTGTCTGGTGCTCTGGCTGCAGTTACTAACACTGTGAGCCAGATTTTCAAAGCCCTACATCTGATGCAAGGTGGCTGCGGCAAACAGATGTGATACAACTTGCACCTTGCATCATTCTTTGCAGCATTCCTGATTCAGACATGTGGTCTGCATCTGAATCGGGAGCCACTGCACCTGTGGGGGTCTGTGCCACCCTTGCAGCCAAAAGAAGGGTGTGTCATGCTGCAAGAGTGCCTGCGCCATAGCGGGGCTGAAACATCCCCTTGAATGGGATTCAAGAAGCCCCATTGTGGCCACAGCAAGGGGCTGGAGATAGACCAGTGAAAACCTGGTCTAAGCCCCTTGTGCCACTGCAGATGCTGGGGCGATGTGTGGGTAGGGGGGCCCTAATAGGCATGTACAGGGGTGGCATGAGCATAGGATGGTACTGTGCCATTTGAGGAAGAGATAGGCATGCATCTCATTGTGGTTGCACTCAGATGGGGTTCTGCTTATGGCACAATACTAGCACTAAACACATAGAGAATGGGGGGTATATTGACACACAGTGCCAGGACCCCATGTGGGCACAGCCCTGGCAGCAGTCTCCAGGGCCATGCCCACATGAGGTAGTGGTACTGTGTGTCACCATAACCCACCATTCTCCATGTGGAGTCTGTGCCAGCATTGTGCCATAAATGGAACCCTGCTGGTGCAACCACAGTGACATGCCTGGCCCACCTTTCCCAAAATGCCACAGTACTAACTCAGCCTGCCACCCTGAAACTCCCCCTTGCCAGCCATGTGTGTGCCCCCCCCACTTCTGGTCATCCCAGCACCTTTTCCATTGTGCCAACTGTGTGGGGGGGTGGATCCTGCGGCATGATCCGCAGGTGCGCTAACTATGGGTGCAGCAAATCCTGGATTTCTGGCACAGGGATCCTGCTCTTTCTGAATACAGTGCAGGGTCCCAACACAACTTGGATGCAGTGAAGTCCCTAGATTGCCACAAATTGTGACGATCTTTGAAAATCCGGCCCTGTGTGTCTAATTTTGGCAATTACTGACAAGCACACAGCACTAAAAATCTGTGTGATTATGGCAGCAATCATTTTTTTTTCAGCCTCAAAATTTAGATCACCACAAAATTCAAGTGCATCCATGGGATTAGTGCAGCTCGCACCTTTGTATGCTCTAAACTACTTCTGCCCCCATGACATGGTGACGGAACTGTGTTTTCTTTTTTTTTTTTATATATTTACTCTTCTGATGTCATGCTGGTCCCCTCAGTGAGTTTGATCAGATTTGAAAACCAAGTAAGACGATCAAAATTGTTTTCCCCTCTCTAATAAGCCTGTGCTAAGTTACTGTGCTTAGTACAAACACTAGTTTAGCAGTTCAGTTTAGCTGTAGATGCAGTTTTTACCTCTGAATGCCAGCTTGTTAAACATGGTATTCATGCACTGTAAGAAACAACGTATAGGTAGCTATTCACAGATTAGTCATGTCAACAAGAAACCCCTTGAACTTTACTTCTGAGCAGGGTATAAAAATTCCACCTAATGAATTTCGCTAAGGCAAATTTCAGCTAAAGTTCAGAAACCATTTTCACAACTTCTGCAGAAATTCTACCTTAAAACTGCAGAATAAATATACAAACTGCAGATTAATTTATTAAACTGTGGGAGAAAAATCTGCAGAATGGATCACTGCCAGTGGTCAGTTCTGAGGCTTTTCTTAACTACAGTTTAATTCATTAAACCACCCCCCACTGTTCAGGGGTCCCAGTAAATAAATACCTCGAGTCCCTCCCTCGGACCCTCTTGGTGTCTAGTGGCCCCCCACCCACTGATCATGGCCCCCAAAACATTTTATTTCCCTGGTGTCTAGCGGACCTTCCTCCCTATCCTGGTTTCCTTAATCCACAAAAAAAACAAGCTGTCAGTCCACCAACTCATCCCCCTCTATTGCCAGTATTCCCTAGTGTCTAGTGGACCCTGCCATCCCCAATACTTATAAAAAAGTAATCCCAATTCCCTGGTGTCTAGTGAATCCCCCCACCCCCACCCTGACAATTCATCCACCACCACCAGCCCCCACAATGTCCCCTGAGTGGCCACCAGTGTAGCCTCCTCTCCTCCACTACTGTGGAACGACATCTGTCAGTGAATGACCGCATGGTTGTACAAGCATGCATTCATTCACTGACAGTTCATTAAACTGTGGATAGAATAAATTCTGCAGTTTATATGTATTTTCAGCAGTTCACAAAAAAAGTCTGTGAAACTCGATGAAAATCCATGGAAAATTTCCGAAATTTCGCAGCAGTTCCGCGAAAGCAGAATTTGAAACTTTCGACCACCCCTATTCCTGAGGTTTAGTGGTTGCCTTGAAACCCTCTTGATGTAAGCACAGGCGTGTTGTGCATGGCAGTCTGTACAGTATCCTCTATATTATACAAATGCACACTTAATATGTGTAAGCAAGGTAGCAGGGTTTCACAGTATTGTTAATTGGTTATGCATAGAACTGAGGTATCATTGATTCGGCTATCAGAAATATGAAATCCTATCATCTTGCTTACACAAAATACGTGGTGTTAAGGTCAGTTTTGAACCTTACTCAAAATTTGTGGTTTGTCCATAACCCTAATGTTTTCTTAGTTTTTTTTTTTAACGATTGTTAAAAAGGAAATTTAATAACAGATCATATATTTAATAACAGATGTATAGGGGGAGAGGCATAGCTGTGTTTGGGTGGAGGACATGCTGGGTATGACAGCAGAAAGGAGGGGGACAATCTGTTCTAAAATATGCTAGAGGGGGTAGGAAGAAGCCTCATTTAATTATACATTTGGGGACAAGTGACCTGGCTGACAGAATGGTAGATATAGTCCAGAGGAGGTTGGAGGAACTAGGACAATTATGTGAGGTGGCAGGAAGATCAGTAACTTTCTCAGAGATACTTCCAGTGCCCAGGTAAGCAAAGCAACAAAGCTAAGAATAGAGGAATTTAATGGATGGCTAAGACCCTGGTGTCATGCTATAGGGTATGGACTGGTGGGGGGTGGGGGAGTGGGGAGGAACTTGTGAGGACAGTAGTCTCTATGCCAAGGATAGACTACACTTGAGCGAGGAGGGAAAGAAAGTGTTGAAACAGAGGATGGATGAGTACATAGAGGTAGTTGGGAATTTAAACTAGGAGTGGGGGGTGGCAAGTGGGCAAGGGACATGCAGAGACCACAGATTAGGAAGCCATATGAACTTACCCCATAACAGTGACAAAGGACAAAGCGCAAGTACTAGTGGTGATGCTAGTAAAGGAGGGCAGGAGGGGAGGGGGGAAGGGGGTCACCCTAATGCTAGGAGCCTTGGGAAGAAAACAGCAGAGCTACAGACTCTCATGGCAGAGGAGGAGGTGGACATGGCAGCCATCACCGAAACATGGGCCACCCAATACAATAACTGGGACCTGTCGATACCAGGGCACGGGATATTTCATAGAGATAGAGCGAATGAGAAAGGAGGGGGTGGCACTATGTGTGAGGGAAGGACTGAAGTGTGTATGGGATGCTGGTAGTACAGAGTCACTATGGATGCAAATCCAGGATTTCAAGAATAGGACTCAGGATGGGAGTGGTGTAAAGCCCACCCTCTCAGACAGAGGAGTTAGAAAAGGAACTAGCGGGACAGATCAGGAGGACCTGCAAAAAAGGTAGTGTGGTGATCGTGGGGAATTTCAACACACCAGGAGTGGACTGGAGTACCCCAACAATCAGGAATAGAAAGGAGCAGGTACTGCTGGATGCCTTCCAAGACAGCTTCCGGATGCAAATGTTCAGTGAACCAACCAGTCTAGGGAATACCCTTGACCTTGTGCTGGAAAATGGGGAGTTTGCGAGGGAACTGAGGGTGGAATCTGGCACAAGGGTGCTGGACTTCAGGAGGGCCAACTTTGGGAGGACGGGGGAAGTGGTAATAGGGTATCTGTCCAGAATTCAACATGGTATGGGCACTAACCAGAGGTGGGAGCTCATAAAGCTGGGGATAGTGGAGGCAACCAGAACCTGCAGCAAGGCCCGAGCAAGTAAACTAGGGCAAAGAAACTTAGCTGGATGAGCAAGGAAGTCATGGAAAAGGTAAGGAGGAAATGAGCTGCCTTTAGGAGGTACAAAAAAAAAAAGGAAGGAGGAGGACAGGGAGGAGTACCTGAAGGAATTGAAGGAGCTGAAAAGGGTAGTAAGGGCAGCCAAGGCATCAAAGGAGCTCAGGCTGGCACAGGGCATTAAGAAGGGGGAGAAGAACTTCTTCAGGTACATCAGGGAGAAAAGGAGCTGTAAGGACCATATAGTAAGGATTAGGAAGGGGGTTGGGTTGAAGCAGGGGTGAAAAGACAGAAGTGCTAAATGATTACTTCTGCTCAGTATTTACTAAGGAAAGGGGGGGATGATATCCAAGGGAGGGCAGGAATGGAGGGGGAGAGGGGTGATGGATGGGGAAATCAAGGAGGGCGGGGTTCTGGAGGGTTTGAGGGCACTGAGGGTAGACAAGGTGCCAGGCCCAGATTGCTTCCACCCCAGGGTACTGACGGAGCTGGTAGAGGTCCTGGTGGGACCTTTGGCAGACCTATTCAATGCCTCACTACACTCAGGGTGTGTACCACAGGATTGGAGGATGGCTCATGCTGTGCCCCTCCACATGAGTGGCCCCAAGGATGAACCAGAGAACTACAGACCAGTGAGCCTCACATCCATCGTGGGTATGCTGATGGAAACTATCCTGAAGGAGGGTCTGGTGCCCCTTCTGGAGGCCAAAGGGCTACAGGACAGTAGACAGCATGGATTCATAAGTGGTAGATCCTGCCAAACCAACCTGGTGGAGTTCTATGACTGAGTAATTAGGCAATTGGATGGGTGCCATGCTGTGGATGTCCTGCACCTGGACTTCAGTATGGCATTCAACTCTGCCACATGGGAGGTTGGAAAGTAAGTTAGAAGGCACAGGGGCAGGTGCAAAGCTGGTGAGATGGGTAGGGAACTGACTTCACGGAAGTCAACAGAGGGTGGTGGTGGGTGAGGAGCTTTCATCCCCAAGGGTAGTAATGAGTGGTGTTCTGCAGGGCTCGGTGTTGGGACCAGTGTTTGGGATATTCATTGCAGACATATTACTGGGCATCAAAAGCAAGACCAGTCTGTTTTCTGATAACATCAAGATGGGAGCAGTGGTGGACAACCTAAGGGGATGGCAGGGAATGCAGGATGATCTGGCAAAGCTACAAACCTGGTAGGACACCTGGCAACTGGAGTTCAATGCCAAAAAATGCAAGGTGCTGCATTTTGGGGAGAAAACCCCCAGGAGGAGTTATCAGCTGGGGGGAGTGCAGTTAGACAAGACAGAGAAGGAGAAGGATCTGGGGGTGCTCATTACGGGGTCAATGAAAAACTCAGCACAATATAGGAAGGCAGCTGCAAAGGCCAACAACATGCTGGGTTGCATTGCATGGGGTATATCCTTAAGGAGGGGGGAGATGATTCCACCACTGTATAGATTATTAGTTAGACCACACCTTGAGTACTGTGTGCAGCACTGGCGCCCATATCTGAAGAGGGACATTAAGTTACTGGAGGGGGTACAGCGCAGGGCGACAAAGATGATCCAGGGGCTGGAGGACTTATCATATGAGAGGAGGCTGAGGGAGTTGAACCTGTACTCTCTGGACGAGAGGAGGGACAGGGGGGATATGACTGAAACCTTCAAGTACATGAAAGGAATAAACAAGACAGGTACAGATGTGCTGTTCAAAGTAAGGGAGGGGAGGGGCACCTGGAGCCATGATATGAGACTGAAGGGAGGAAGGTTCAGGAGGGAGATGAGGAGGCACTCTTTTACGGAGAGGGTGGTAGCTGGGTGGAATGCGTTGCCAGCTTAAGTGGTATCCAGTAGAACAGTGGGCTGCTTCAAAGAGTATGGGACAGGACAAGGGGAGGGTCAAGGGAGGAGGAGGGTGGGAGGAGGGCAGCTGTATAATAAGGGTGCTAGCTGCACATTCAAGCAGACTTGATAGACCACTAGGCCGTTATCTGCTGGAAAATGTAGTATGTTCATATATTCGTAGCTCATTCATGCAATCACATTATGCTGCTTGGTATTATCTTTTTATTTACTTTCTTATTTTCAAGGAAACGGTATAACTCAAACTTACAGATACACTCCTAAGTGGCTCACCATAAACATGTCCTTCCTTGGAAACAGACTCCTCATAATGCTATGTGAGTAGACCTAGAGATAAATTGCAACAGGTCAGGTCTCAATAAGGTCCTATTTCAGACAAGGGATTACACCTTGGTATCACAAGTAGATAGTCCTAGGATGATGTCACCACTGAAGACTTGACATAAAATCCTGAATCAAAAAGATCATAGAGAGTGGACAAGGTGGCTAAAAATGCCAGCGTATAACTCCTCCTACCCACCCACACAAATGGATCATATGTATGCTGCTGTATATGGATACAGTTGGGGTTAACATACACATTTCACTTATATGACAATGATACACTAAAGTCCTTTGAATAACTAGTTCAGGAATTTCACTTAGACAAGGAAGTTTGTTACAGATATCTACAGCTCTGATGCTACCTGGGCACTACAGTTGGTCTGAAAATTGACCACACTGCTTTTCCATCAATAATAACATTAATAGATGGGGCATTGCAGGGCCATGTCCCTGTGGCCTCATCTGGAGTACTGTTGGCAGTTCTAGAGGCCACACCTTTGTAAAAACATTAACAAGATGGAGGCGGTACAGAGGAGGGAGAAAAAGATGCTCAGAGGTTTACAGCAAAAGCCTTAAGAGGAGAGAGTGAGGGACCTTAATATGTACACACTGGAGCAAAGGAGGGATTGGGGTGACAGGATTTAAACATTCAGGTACCTCAAGGGCATAAACAAGGTTAAAGGGGAAAATATGTTCCAGTTCAAAAGGAATGCCAGGACCTGAGGACATGACATGTGACTAGAGTGAGGCCGCATAAGAGGAAATGTGAGGAAGTTCTTTTTCACTGAGAGGGTGGTGGATGCATGGAATGGCCTGCCCCAGGAGGTGGTGGTGCTATGTACGGTGGCAGGATTTAAACATGAATGGGACAGAAATTAAGGAAGACAAGTGATGGGAAAAGGAACAGTAGTGATGAGAAAAGGAACACTAGTGAAGGGAAAGTAAAGCTAAAGCTAATGACCATGAAGGGTCATGGGTCACTTTTACAGGCAGTAAAATGGCAGGCTAGATGGGCCTGGTGGTCCTTATCTGCTGACAATTTCTATGTATCTATGTCACTATTTCTGTCTGCTATCAAGGTCTTAATGGTCATTTAGGGTTTACCATGGAAGCAACTGAAAATACATGTAATGTAGAATTGTCCAGTGAACTAACAGATTCAGAATGGTCCCTGACATGGTTCAAACAACATAAAATCACCAGGTCTTACGTCTGGAAAGAGTACAGTTGGAAAACTCATCAGGTATTTTAGAACCAACCAGATAACTGCTAAGTTTATGCATGAAAGCACATCTGAATCCTGGAGGGGGTGTAGACAAGAGATTGATACCCATGCTCACATGTTTTGGCCCTGTCCAGTACTGGTTATTTTTGGAGACAAAAATAAATGTCATGATACAGGATTATGAGTTTTTGACTCCTCAGATTGCTATACTATTATTTTATTCATTGAATATTAAATATACAATACGGCCCGGATATTCAAACTGCGCCAGGCTGTGGCGCAAGCCTGGGCGCAGCTCAACTTTGTTGCGCAGGGGTGTGGCCTGGGCGATATTCAACGGAGCTGTGCTATGGCATAGCAGCTTTGAATATCGCACCCTGGCCACCCCACTGTGCATGGCGCAGTGGCACTGCGCCAGTGCAAGTGGCCAGAGGGAGCATGGAGATGCGCTTAGCTAAGTGCCATTGGCGCCATGCACAGCACCTGCGATATTCAAGGGGACATGCAAATGGGGCCATAATTTATGCAAGGCGCACAGGGGCCATTGCATCTCAGTATGGCCCCATTTGCATGCCATTAGCTGCACGTGTGCCGATCTGACGACTGCATGGCAGCCCTAGCGAGCAGCAGCCATCGAGAGACCGGCGTCCCTGCAGCCGATCGTGGTCATTAGGTGTAAAATAAAAAAAATGTCCAATATCCTGGTGGTCCAGTGGACCTCTATGTGCCTGATCGCGGGCATCGGTATAGTCCCCCGTCCAATATCCTGGTGGTCCAGTGGATCGATCACTGCCGATCGCGGGCATCTGTAACACATAACAGACCCCTACTACCCTAGTGGTCTGAGTGTACCCTCCCCACCCACCCACTGAGCCCCACTGCCGCCCCCATCAGCTGGCGGTGGCAGCACCACCCGCCTGCCGCCCCACCGCCCACGACTGACAGCTCAGTAGGGCTGCATGCCCATTGGTTCACAGTGTGAGCCAATGGGCGGCAGCCCATACCGCATTACCAGTCCAGATATGTGGTTTGGCGCGATCGGTCCACTGGACCACCAGGGATATTGGACGTGAGGGGGGACACCGATGCTTGCAATCGGCACATAGAGGTCCACTGACCACCAGGGATATTGGACGGGGATTTATACCATGCCCGCGATCGGCACATAGAGGTTCACTGGACCACCAGAGATATTGGACAGGGGATTTCGCTCCAGGTATGCCGCGATGGGGCATGGGGGCAGGAACTGGTGGCCATCCACAGGTGGCAGCTGCCATGTTGCACCCTGCAATGCAGCAGCTCACCTGTGGGTGGCTATCACTGATCCTTTTTTGGCTAACTTTGTGCAGGCGCGGGTAGGGGTTGTGCATGCATGACTCTGCACATCCCGGGCTGAATATCGGGATGTGCAGGTTATGCATCGAATGCCCCCACCTGTGCCTGCGCATCATTACTGACTCCAGCGCGCCGGGATTTCTAGCGGCGACTTTCCCTTTGAATATGCGCTGGGCGCATCAGTGGGTTGTGCATAGTGCAACACTGTTACGCCATGCGCAACCCTTTTGAATATCTGGGCCAACATCTGTAACTTTTGAATATATTACAGTAGCCAAAAAATGCTTTTATGATTATGGCTAAATCAGGACCTCCCATCAACCACACACTGGGAAAACACTGCATTAGATATTTAGAAAATGGAACAACTAACAGTCCAAATAAAAAATAGCCTTCCAAGAACGCAAAATAAATGGAACATATGGGTAATGCATTTCATGTTACTAAACAAGATATTGTTCTCTGAATGTGGTTGTGGTGGGGTGGCTAGCTGTGAGATATCTGGCTTAGGAAAGGGGGTATTGCACTATATTAAATAGTGTATTTTAAGCATCTCTTCAGAGTACCTACAGTAAGTTAAAGATGCAGATCAAAGATGGGGTTTTTAGAAGGAACACATAAGACATAACTAAACATTGAAGGTGATTAGCAATAATTCCTGCATCTTCATACCTGTACAAATAATCTAATGTATGTGATTTCCCGTGCTCTGATAGCCATCTTTATACCAAGCATAAACTAGATGTATAATTGTCTGTACAAGAAAACAATAAAGTTCAAGTTTAAAAAAACTTCAATGGATTGGATTGAAACTTTTAGGGTTTGTGGGTCCAGTCACTCCCATCAGATCCTGAAAAGTGCAACTTGATTTGTAGGCCAGTTTTATAAGTACAAGTCAGTAACAGACTTGGGTTCCTTCAAAATCGCTCTTCAGAATTACCTTGGGAAAAACACATGTACAGTAAGTGTTGCATGTGAAACACAGATGGTTACCTACAAATGTCATATTATGATATTACAACAAACCTGGGGGTTGAGTCATTTTCCCCAGGTTAGAGCTGTTGTAGACATATTGTGCCCCTCTGATGGCTAGTAAACAACTGAGCAACAGCTATCCTGTAGCCGTTGTGAGGTCACTGCAGATTCTTCAACCATTGTAACTTCAGATGGCATCACCAGGGCATGATGTCACAATGGTAGTGACAGGATCATACTAAGAACTGGGTGAGGAGCCAGAAGGCAGTTTACCCATTGATACTGATTAAATATCTCACTCAGCGTAGTAATCTAATTTCCTGCCAGACAGAATATATTTGCCCAATTTGTTTTTAAACTCCTTGTTTGTATTACTAATTATAAGGGAGGTGAGTAATTTCTTCAGGAGATTTACAAACCTAAGGGTATAAAAGTATTTTCATTTGTTTCTTCTAAACATGACACATAGGGCCCGATTCCAAAATGCATGGCGCATCTCGTGGGCATATTCGAGTTGTGCCATGTAGCACTACGCTGGGGACCCTGCACCCTATTCCAAGACAGGCAGGGTTCCCGGCACCTATGCCCATGTGGCAGCCACAGGCTAGTGCCAAGAGAATGGCGCACTGGACCTGGGCACTACAAGTTGTGGCATACAAGCAACTGCCCCCCAGAGCCCCCCTGCCCCATAAAGCACCTGAATGCAGCTGGGGGCATTGGGGGGGCTGGCCAGTTGGCACTGGTGATGGGGGGGGTATGACTGAAGATGGACCCGGAGGACCCCGAATTCCAGGGGTTGGGGGCATGACTGTGCAGGGGGGCATGCTGGGCATGGACGTGTGGATTCCGTGGTGCTGTAGGGGGCATCCATTGATGTTCCAGGATGGATGCCCCTTAGACCACCTCCTGGCTGGTCTAACCCCGCTATGCCAAACTTGGTCTTGGAATGGCATAGGTGGGTCACAGTAGCCACCCTTCCAGAATAGGGTGCAGTTGCTGCTGTAACCCACCCTTGCGCCATGCCACTGTGGGTTGTGGGCATAGAGGGTTGCATAGCCCACCTTTGGTGCAACCTGCATATGACATGGTGCAAGCCATGACTTGGAATAGCTACTTGCATTATGCCTGGCAGAAGGTGCAATTTGAGTCATTGTGTTATCATGTTTGGCGTACATTGCCTTGCGTTAGGTGTAATGCCTTCTGGAATTGGGCCCATAATCTGTAATGGGTGTCCTCTAGTTTCCCTAATGTTGTTTTTGAATTCTATACCCATTTCACCATTAGATAAGGGTCATTAATGATTTCAAACATTAACAAGAGGTCACCCCACATTCTTCTAGCCTCCAGAGTCATTAAATTCAAGCGTGTAAGACTATCTTTGTATGTTTTGTCTCTGAGATGGACTATTCCCTTGGTAAATCTTATTTGCATATTCTCTAAGCTTTTCCTTTCTCCTTTTTACAGCTGTGGGTGGAGCCTACTGTTATTTTGGCATGTTCTTGCTTTAAAACAGCCGATCATGGCACCTTCCATTGGACTTTTGGAAGCATCCTTCCAAAAGTCCAATGGAGCTTGAAACACTCCACCACGATCGGCTGCTATGGAGTAACAGTTGCACTATTTCAGCTGTTACGTCTGCATTCCAGTGCTAGAACTGTGCATGTGTGACTCACATGCATCTGCAGTTCCGCTGGTGCCACCATCTTGTAAATGGCAGAATGCCATTTACTGCAACTACACATGCATGAGTGCCACGCATATGCAGTTGTGTCACTGCTACCATCTTTCAGATAGCACTCCTCCCACACCCTTCCACTGCTCCTTTCCTCCCTGCTCCCTCCCAGCAATGGCAGCAAAGAAACCCTCCCGCTCCCTCCCACTGCTGCTGTCCTCCCCGCTCTCTCCATTCCCTGTCTCCAGGCCAACATCTGGGTGCCCAATCCCTGTGTCGGCATTATGTACCCCCCAACTCATGTGGCGCACTGGGAGCCCACCCCAGTGTGCCCAAATTTATGTTTTTTTTTACTTTTTATTCCTCAATGCTGACATCAGGGTGCTCAATCCCCATGTTGGCATCATGTACCCCCCAACTCATATGGCACACTGGGAGCCCATCCCAGTGTGTCCAAATTTATGTTTTTTCCCTGTAAATAAAGAAAATGTCCCCCAATGTTTTTTTTTGTTTTCACCTGTAAAAAAGCAAACGGTCCCTCATCATCATCCCAGTCCCCTCTCCCCAATCCCCGCCCTCCCACTGAGCACCTACCTCCCATAGCCCATACTTACCTCTGGAAGTTGGTGCTGTCATCTTATCTGGACCGGGACATGTTTGCACTCTTGAAATCTGAACCGCAAACTGAAGGGTCAAAGGTAAGCATGGTATAATGGCAGTCAATGGGGTTTTCAACTTATGTTGATATAGCAGCCATTTTTAGGAATTTGGCCCCAAATTTTCAACATGGGGTTCTTGGGACCCCACCTCGTGATCACTGTCTCTGTCATTTTGTTACTCAGCCTCAAAAGGTGATTTCGCGGTCACTGCGTGGAATCACCTTTCTGGACTAATTAATGAAACAACAGTGCCACTGTCCATGAGGTGGGGTCCCAAAAAGGCCATGTTGCAAATCTGGTTAAAAAAATCCCCAAAAATGACTGCATTACTAGCGTGCATTGCACAGTTTCTATGCACCCTCCTAACTTTGACAATTTTTAATATTTTCACTCCAGATTTTCAATACTGCCATTTTTGTACACCTCCTTATTAGCAGTACAGCTGTCATTTTTCACATCCTGCCTGAAACATGTTTTTGCACCTGTGGCACTGAATAGCATGGTCACTCTGCGAAATCTCCTTTTGGGATAAGTGAATGAAATGACGATGGCAATCTTCATGAAGTGGTGTCCCAAAAAGGCCATGTTGAACATTTGGTGAAACAACTCCAAAAAATGGCTGAGTCACACTCAGGTGTTCAAAATTTTCCATGCACACATGTAACTTTGGTCATTTGGCAGTTCACCACATCGGCTCTGGCTAGAGTTTGTTGAAAGGGACACTACAGCTGTGATGCATACTCGAAATACGGGCAGACATAGGCCCTAAATAATGCATCAAAACCCTTCCATCTCAGGAATTTATATATTCTTTTGATGGACCATACTATTTTCCTTGATTTATTAATAGTTTGGTTAATATGTTGCTTGCTTTCAAAATCATTGGAAATACCTATCCCAGATCTTCCTCATTGTTGGATGGCATTACTACCTTTCTACCTAGCCAGTACACATTTTGTGGATTTCTTCTACCCATATGAATTACTCTGCATTTGTCCATATTTAAATTCAAACCCCAGTAGTCAACCCATGCAGTAATCTTACCCATATCTTTTTGCACCTTATTTATGTTGGACTCACTGTCACACAGGCCACCCAATTTGGCATTGTCTGCAAATTTAACAGACCAGTTTAGTGTATTGTTAGTCATGCTGGAAATGAAGATCTGAAGCAAAGATGGACCCAGCTCAGAGCCCTGCAGGATCCCACTCGTCACCTTATCTGTAGAGGATATATACCCATTTATAACATTTCTCTGTGTTCTGTGGGTCAACCAATTTAGACTGTTTGCATCAGGCCATTTACACATAATAGGCCTTGATGGAATATTTGGTCAGTTGCCTAACAACTTCTTGTCATTAGACTGCAAGAAATCTGAATGAAATTATAGGGACATGAAGTGATCTGTGCCATTTAGGACCAAGTGGTTGAACTAGTAACATCTCCAGCCTTAGTCTAATAGGCAAAGCCAGGTCATCATTTGCCTCGAGTCTGCCTGGGTATTGAGATGAAGACCAAGAGCCAAGCTGTGCAAGCAATGAATGCTCTAGTCTGAGGGGTTCTACCATGGCAATAAGGACACTAGTGAAGCCTGCGAGAAGACAACAGGTAATGGATCTAGAATGAGCTTGCATTTTGCCATGCTCTACCTACTTGAGACATGAGACTGCATTGTATTCAGCCAGCTACAGAATGAGCTCCAGCCAGAAGAAGCCACCACCTCTGTGGTCCACTGCCAGGGCTTAGCAGGACTCACATTCCATCAGGGGTCAGCTGTGCTAAACCAGTAGCTGTGACCAAACATGACATTCAGCCTGCTACACTGCTCATACATTAAGGTCTGTATTTATACGTAGCTTGTGTGCTGTCTCTTACTCAGATCCCCAGGATGGAAGCAAGGCATCAATAGAAAACATAAAGGCAAATGCAAATACCATGTTTATGCTTTTCAACAGTTTTTACCTGCTTTACATATAAGAATGTGTTTCAACTTGTATTTGTTTTCTAGTTGCAGCTATTTTAATGGTTTTGTTTCTCATATTACTATATGACTGTATTTTACTTCTTATTCTTAGTAGTTTTACTGTTTAGTTATCTTCCTCTCCCTAAGGATACATCTGGAAATGAGCTGTTATCAGCTCAGAACATCTTTCCTGGTTAAACAGTTTAAATAAATAAAGAAATGCACTATACTGGTGGAAGCAGTGGGATTCATATTCTTTTCCTGGGAGATTCTAGTGAAAGAGTGGCAGTATGGAGGCAGCAGGAGCCATCATGCTGGAGGACATGCTGACTGAACTCTAGGCCGGTTAGGCCATGATGGCAGCTGAACTCAAGGTCAGTCATATCAGGATAGAAGCTGAACTCCAGGACACCAGGGGCAAGATGGAGGCCAGATTAGATAGGACAGAGGTTGGAAAATCCAGGACGGAGAGTAAACCAGAGGCTGGCCAAGCTGAAATGGAGGTGTTGTAAGCAGTAAGACCAGAGTGGATAGAAATGCAAACAGAAGGATGGACATAATGATGACCCAGGTGTGGGTGGATCAAGAGCTGAAGTCTCAAAAATGGATTTGGTGAAAGGTGATATTCTAGAGCAAGGGAAGAGTGTGTCTGAGGAGCAGAAGATGGAATTGGTGACAGTGAAAATGCACTGGGCACATGAAGATGCCACTCCAGGGTTTCTGCACCAGCTGGCCATGGTGGAGTTTACCAGAGGCACACTAGGAACAGGTAAGATGCCACAATATGAAGCACAAGTGCTGCAAGACTTGGAACCTGGTGCAAAGGAAGAGCCTACCAAGAAACAGCTAAACATGGGACAGGGCAATCTGTCCTCAGGGAGATTGCAAGGCCTTCTGGTTTTAACTGGAGGGGGTACATAGGGTCACAAGATTATGCATGTAGGCCCAATTTATGTAATGAATTGGAGGGGTGGTGTTCAGTCTGGGCTTCTAAGTCTTTAAGGGGGTATGGAAATTGAGTGCAAAAAGGGCTGATAGTGAGGAATGAAATTAAAATGTTCCTTTACAGGAAAAAAAAAATCCATTGCCAGGGTTGGAAATCAAGACCCTTTCTGTCTCTGAAGTGCTGGTTTAACAAAAATGAGAGTAGGAAAAGAAACTGCTTTATGCTGTAGTGTTCTAAGTACAGATGTAAACTGACTACCCACATTTTGTTAAAAAGCTTTGGACAAAGATGCCTGTCACCACTAGCCCTGAGCAATCAGAAAAGAACTAATTTGGCATGTCCACAGCTTTAGAACTGGATGGGCAAACTTTACATATTTCAATTTTGGGGTTCAGTATTTACAAACTTTGAGGAATTATGAGGGATATTTACTTGGGCAGTTTGGTAACAAATTACTTTAGAATGAATTGCAGGCCAAGAGGGGTGTGGCCTACCGCTGAGCTTGCAGCACTACTTTTGCAGAGCTCTGCACACTGTACCTATTTACCTTAATTTTGTTAAATTTGACTTTTTCCTTGAATACATATAGTCTGCTGGACATCTGAAGTGATATGGAGGTGACTAATACAACTTTGAGATTTCTTGGACCAATACAATTGTAGTTATGGGCAGAGGGAATAAACTAGGAGCAGGGGGAGACAGAGCCTATGCCAAAGACCCAAAGCCAGGCATGAGTAAAGACTCCAGCCAGGGAGCTGAAGCCAACGTGACACCACAACCTTCGAATGCCACATTGCTCAAGGCTATCCAGAGATTAGACCAGAAGACGAAAGATTTTAATACTTAATTTAAAGTTATGGACACAAAGTTGGGACTGTTGGAGAGTGAAACAAAATCTGCTTCCCAATATGATGAGATGGCATTATCCATGTCCACTGGTTTGATTAAGGAAAATGGAGTGCTTCACTGCAGACTTGAAAATTCAGAAGATGCTTCCAGAGCTACCCGTGAGGATTTTAGGGCTTCCTGAAGGAGCAGAGGGAGACAGTGCTGAAGTATTCATTGCATCTTTTTTCCTGGAAACCCTGCACATTGAGGGTTTGATCACTATTCTAAAGCTTTATCAGATTAGCCCCGGGGGTGGGAGAAGCCACACAGTTACAAATGAACTGTCCCCACACACCCTACTCGTGGTACTCGGTACTCCTCTGGACAGGGACAATATTTTGGCTGACGCTAAATAACATGCTCCTTTAGATTTGCAGGGCAATAAAGCACATATTTTCCCAGACCTGAGCTACATGACCAGGCAGCACCAGAAAAGTTCTGATGGGGTGTGTATTCAACGATGGCAGTTGGGGGTACATCATATCCTCCTAATGCCTGCCAGTCTAGACATTGTTTATGGGGAAAAAATCATACCAATTTGCAGATGCTGGAGAGGCTGTAAAAAAAGTGGATTGACCAGAGAAAGAGTTTAGGGCCAAAGGCGAAGGCTTTGATTCAGACTTTGGGGACAATAAGTAAAACATTCTGGGATGCAGGTGCCATGCTTGTATTAGACTATAGGGTGATTCCATACCCTGGTTTCCCAAAGAACCCATGGCATTAATTTGATATTGGATATAGAAAATGTGTATATTAACCATGTGTGGGATTTGTCTAGGGGACATTTATTTATTTAAGAGTTTCACCAGGAAAGCATACTGAGTGGAGTACCGCTTGATTCCAGATGCGTCCTGGGGGAATGGGGAGAAGAAAGGTACTGAAAATGAGACAAATGCATTACAGTACTGTTAGTTTACAGTACAGAGCAAACAGAATTATACAAAACTAAACACAGACTAGGCAAACAGCTAACAGAATACCTAACTACTTGCAATTCCAGTGATCCCACAAATCAACTAAGCATTTTAGTGAGAATAAGTAGCACTGGAAGGACATTTGAAATTTATAGCGGCATTACAGGCCTGATTTCTCCAGATTCTGTGCTAGGGCCTGTGGCATGGCGGGTGGTGAGGGGCAAAGTGGACATGAATTAGGTGTGGGAGGGGGGATATAAGGCATTACTGTGGAGAGGGCTGCACAAGTAGGAGGGAGGGATGGATGACTTGAGGAGTTGGTTTAGCTGCTGAGTGGTATCTGTGTGCCTAATGTTAGCCTGCAGAGCATTCCAAAGTTTAGGCATGTGGTAGCTGAAAGTGGCCTGGCCTTTGGCTATGGTCCTAGAGGGACATGCAATAGCCAAGAGTCAGTGTTCCTTAGGGAATACGCTGAGGGGGCTTGAGCTGGAAAAGCAGGCTCTAGGTAGGAGGGGAGGGACTGCGTTCATAATTTAGCAGTTAACTTCACGCAGTGGGTTGTTCTTCGGTCGTGTAATGAGGGGAGGTCAAGCCACTTGTAGAGGTCACAGTGGTGCATGGAGGGAGTGCAGTCCAGGGCAAGGTGGCAGAAGGAATGGAAGAGGGGGTCAAGCCTTGCAAGGGTGGACTTGAGGGTTGCGCTGTAGACTATGTCACCACAGTCAATTATAGGGAGAATCATTTGTTGTAGGATTGCTTTGCGAGTTGCCAGGGGTAAGCAGCCCTTATTGAGGTATAAGGCACCCAGCTTGGGGTGCAGTTTCTTGTGTAAGGAGTTGATATGGGCTGAGAAGTCAAGGTGCTAGTCGAGCCAGACCCCAAGGTACCGGAAGGAGGTGCAGTTCTCCAACAGAGTCCCATCGATAGTATGATAAGTAGGGGTGGTGGGAAGTCAGGTGAGCCTCTGACTTGTACTGAAGGTTAGTGAGATTGTTTTTTTGGGATTGAGGAAGAGCTGGATTGATTGAAACCAGAGCTGGACAGCATTGAAGTCATACTGCAGTCTGGTAGTCACTTCAGTGGGTGAGGGACAAGCGGCATATAATACCATGTCATTGGCGTACATATGAATGAATGAATGTGCATTTACATACTGAGGGTAGGTCATTCAAAAAAATGGAGAACAGGATCTGGCCTAGTACAGAGCCTTGGGGGACTCCGGAAGTTACAGGGAGGGGAGCTGATGTACAATGGCCAATTCTTGCAGATTGGTTTCTGCCAGTTAGGTAGGAATTAAACCAATTTGTGCAGGTGTTCGAGAGACCTGCCTGGGTGAATTTGGATAAAAGCAGGGTATGAGAGATGGTGTTGAATGCTTGGCGAGGTCTACAAAAATATCTGAGTTGATGTGCCCATGGCTCATACCCGTGAGGACAGCATCGGTGAACCTGAGGAGGGAGGTGATGGTGAAGTGCATCTTCCTGAATCCTGATTGGTAGGGTGTGAAGTAGGAGGAGGCATCGAGAAATGAGCAGAGCTGGTCTAGTACAAGGTGCTCCTGGATTCTGACCATAGATCGGAAGCAGGGAGATGGGGCGGTAGTTGTTCGAGGTAGAGAGGTCTCCCCCTTTAGGGAGAGGGATAACAGCACTTTTCCAGTCAGATGGTACTGAAGCAAGTGAGAAAGAGAGATTGAGGAGAGTAGCCAATGGGGAGGCAATGGCTGGGTAGATAGGTAAAGCAGTTTGGAGTCAAGACCCACGGGACATTTACCTTTGTTAGGGTTAAGTGTCTGTAGGGCTTTTAGCACTTCTGTAGGTGTGACCATGTGAAAGGCGAAGCCCAGAGGTGAGTGAAGAGAGGGAATGGGTGAGCTATGGTGGGATGGGGGGAGAGCAGATATGAGAGAGGCCATGCAGCTGGTGAAAAGGTGTTAAAGACCTAGGCCACTTTGCCTGAGTCAGTGATGGTAGAGCCATCAACATTTAGGGCTGGGGTGGGGGGCTGGGTCGGAGGGGTGAGAAGCAGTTTGATAGATTTCCAGAATTTCGCTGGGTGCTTTACGTTATTGTGGAAGGGGTCCTTGAAGTTGCTCACTTTAGCCTGCTGTAGAGCCTAGTACAGGAGTTGCAGAGTGCTCACTAGAACTGAAGTGCTTCCAAGGTATTTGAGGCCTTGTAGGCTAGCCATGCTTGGTTCCTGGCATGCAACTGGTCAATAATTTTGGCTGTGACCCAGGGCAGATGGGCACCTCTGATGTGAGTCCTTCGCAGCAGTGCATGGTGGTTACACACGGCAAGGAAGTTAGATTTGAACTGGTCAAAGGCGGCATCGATAGAGGAGGCCCAAGGGATGAAGGACCAGTCCACGTTGAACAGATCATTTAGTAGGGCTGATAGGTCAAGGGATTTGTAGGATCTGGTGAGCAAGATATGGAGGTGGGGGAGCTTTGGGCATGAATATTTTCTTACTACGTAGATCATGTGATGGTCACTTAGTGAGTCCGGGAGGATTCCTGAGTCAAAAATGCGGTGTGGTTGTGTTGTGAGTGCCCAATCAAGTAGGGAGTGGTTTAAGGACTTGATTAAGACTAATTGGTTTGGAAATTTGTTGGGACAGATTTTATGAGGATACATGGCAACGAAGCTTGGAGCTTGCACTGGAGAGACAGTTCGAGTTGAAGTCGCCAAGGATAAGGAGTTCTCCCCCAGCACCTAGCTGTTTAAGGGTGCTTAGGTGGGCCATTATGAGATGTAAAGGGGTGTCAGGGGCACAGTGGGACCCTGCTATGTAAATCGGGATAGAGTGTGGGAGTGACAGCTTAATCAGTAGTGAGTCTATTGAGAGTGTGGACATGGCAAGCTAGATAGGGGTGAGTTGCAGGTGACTGGCAATGAACATTGCAATGCCACCACCCCTTTTGTTACCCTGGCGGTCATGAAAAATTAGTATATAGCCAGGGATTAAAAATTCAGTATCCAAATTATGGGACTTGAGCCATGTTTCGGTAATGATTAGAATATCTGGCTGTAGTGTAAGAACATTAGGTTGAAGGAGGGTAATCTTACTCAATATGCTGCATATGTTCAGGGTGCATTAGTTTAAGTCCCCTGGGTAGATTGAGGTTTGGGAAGGGTTGGGGTGGGGTGGGGTGGTCCAGGGTTACTCTCGACATCACCTGCAAGAAGCAGTAGCAGAATAAGCAGTAGTTTGATTTTAGGCAAAAGCCCTTGCACCTTCCGGATGGCATGGAGTGGCTGGGAGGGTATCTGAGAGTTAGCAGGATATGAAAAGCATAGTGCCATTTGTCCAGCATGGAATGAGGGTGGCAGGATAGAAGCACCTGTAGCCCAATTTAGTAGGAGATGATGAGGCTGCGGATCTGTAATGGTGGTGGCCTGGTAGGGCGGTGGAGATGCGCTGCTGCCTGAGAGTTTGGTGTCTTATTGTAGTTGTGGCTATGGGTGGGGAGTGAAAGGAAGGGCTGATAAGGGTAGGAGGAGGAATAGTATGGTGAGCTGCATTAGGAGCATTGCAAGAACTGGTGGATTGTTTGTTCAGCTCAGTAATTAGGGGGCCAGAAGTGATGGATGCAGAAATGCTGGTTTGTTTGAGGAGCTCAGTGTATTGAGAGAGTTAGAGTGACCACTAGTGGTGGGAGCAGAGTTGCTGGTCTGCTTGAGGAGCGCAGCACTTTATAGTGGCCACTAGTGGTGAGAGCTGATAGCCTGCTAAGGGAAAAGTGGGCTGATAGTTAAAATCACACGATCCTCTTGTGCCTATATAAGGCAGAGTCCACCAAGGGTGGTGGAGTAGCCAGCGTGTAACGCCGGTGGGGTATCACTTGGCTGAAAGCAATGCTCCGAGTTCCACAATGGCTGCGTGGAGTATCGTACCTTGATGTCCTTACTGTTCAGCGGGGGGTTTGGCTTGGGGAAGGGCAGGACCAGCGAGGCCCTCACGACCACCTCATGGACACTGGGATAAGAGGAAAGAGGTGAGTTATTTAAGAGGTAAGTAGGAGGAGGGGCTCCCTCTTCACAGTATCACCTGATTTAATTGCTTGTGCAATGTTCAGATTCAGATTAGAGAGGGTCTCCTTGCACTGCTAAGCAAAAGTTTCGCATTTAAAGATCACTCCTGGCACTAGCAGCTGAGCTCCGGTTTAAATATATCTTAGTTGGGGCTCCGTTTTAAAGCAAACAGTTTAAAAAGACACAGCAGCTGAAATTAAATATACTCGTGGGGAGTTGCAACTAAGCTCCGTTTTTTAAACATGTAGCAACTTGCATGAACTCCAGTTTAAATAAGCCTTGGCTGGGGCTCCGTTTTAAAGCAAAGTTTAAAAAGACACAGCAGCTGAAATTAAATATACTCATGGGGAGCTGCAACTAATCTCCATTTTAAACATGCATCATTTTGTATACAATTACTTGCACACTCAGTTTAGGCTGTAATGAGCTAGGATAAGCAGCAGCTGGAATTAAAGCACCCTCAGGTGACTGAGTAAATACTGAACAAAGGCATAAAATAAAATAAGTAGCTAAGAAGGTACAGCTGAAAATTAAAGCACCCTCTGGCTAGTGATCAAAACACAGTTAAGGCAAAAGAAGGTGAATAAAACTATAGCATTGCTCTGCCGATGGAAATTCGTTAGGGCCCTGAAAAGGCACCAAGATTCAAAAAGTCTTTGTTCACTTGGCTGAAAGCACTGCTCTGAGTTCCACAATGGCTGCGTGGAGTATCATACCTTGATGTCCTTACTGTTCAGCAGGGGGTTCAGTGTGAGGGAGGGCAGGACTAGCGAGGCCCGCATGATCACCTCACGGACACTTGATGTTCTTGCTGTTCAGCAGGGGGTTCAGCTTGGGGGAGGGTAGGACCAGCGAGGCCCTCACGACCACCTCACGGACACTTGATGTCCTTACTGTTCAGTGAGGGGTTCAGCTTGGGGGAGGCCAGGACCAGTGAGGCCCTCACAACCACCTCATGGACACTTGATGTCCTTACTGTTCAGCGGGGAAGGGGTTCGGCTTGTGAGAGGGCAGGACCAGCAAGGCCTTCATGACCACCTCACGGACAGAGAAGACAGGGTGTTTGGTTAAAATGGCATCCTTGATAGAGCACTTGTTTTATTGAGACATGGTGTGCCTCTCTTCCTTTTTAAGATGATCTATTTTGGTGCCTTCATATATTGGTGCATGTGCACACTGAGGACTTGGATTCAAATGGATTCGAACAGTTCCATACACAGCATCTAAATCTTTCTTATGGATTTAATGTACTTTAATAGTACTCTGTTGTTCACTAAATGTAATAGTTTGCATAATAACTATTTTGAGCTATTAACCACAACATTTAAAAGTTATGCTATGGAGGGACATTCTAGTTCCTTCTCATTTTTACAGCTACTGTATATGTGCAAAGTTCTGCATCTTTCACTATGATGTTGCATCCCATGTTAAATTACAGGATGTTTTTACCCATATCAGAGTATGCACTATCTTATTTTCTGTCTGATGTAGGTAACCCCTGCTCATGGCTGTAACAGCCAATTGATATACTTGTATGTTGGGATGTTGTATTTTAATTGCAGTAACCCCCCAGGTGATGTAACACTGAATGGGATGTATCTAATCCTGAGTGTAATAATGCCATTCTGTATTGTCTATGATATTAATATGTGCCTGAATGTTGGATGCATGTTCTGTGTTTTTGTATACAGATAAAATAATAAAAATAAAGTTTAAAAGGAAAAAGAATTCCAGCCATGCCAGACACAAGCTAGAAGGGAAGCATGGATGTGCTTTCTCCCAAGTGGCCAACAGGGCAAAAAGAGCTGTGGTTGCTGTTTTGTGCAAGGAAAGGGTATACAGTTGTCTGGGGTGATTGTGATTCTCCCTCAGGCAAGCCTGAGAATTTGCATGGCTATGAATGTTTCTACCTTGGTTGTGAGGACAGGGGAGACAGTACTACAGGGTAAACCGCAGAGCAGGAATGACTGCTGGAAAGGAAAAAGATGATTTTAATAAAATTTGTGAAGCTGGAAATTCATTAAAGAAGCCATCCAAGTTAAATATTACCTGGAAGTATGCACTCTGCACATGGTTGGATCTCATAAGCCAGTGATTATTTTATTTTAAAAAGCGGGAAAACAAAGTCTTACCAGTTTGTTGCCCTGCAGGAAATGGGTTGAGCCATGGTATCAGAATAACAATATGAAGGCTCTGGCTTAAGTAGGTATTTGATGAAACATGAAAAGTCGTGTAGTGCCTTAAACTACCAAAAGTTCAAAATCTCTCTGGGTTAAAAAAATGTAAAAGAGACAAAAACTGAAAAAGAGGGATTATACAAGAGTATGGTCTTTTTTTAACCATTTAACTGTGGGTACTGAATATATTCATGGCACTTCAAATGTGCCACTACAGCAGGAGCCGACTATACTCAGTTTTACTTTTATAGTGCATCCAAACAGTCTATTTCCACATGGTCAACATTTGTGGTGCACAGTGGGACATGCATTCCATTAGGAATACTTTACTCTGTGTCTGACCATGTGACATATCTCGTGCAGGACTGGCAGCAAGAGTGATAGGTCAAACACAATTTCATCAACTTAGTTGGCAATGTGGCAGCAAGGAGAGAGGACACAGCCTGCGTTGTGGTTGCATTTCAGCTGCATTTGTGGGCTCTAATAAGCCCTTGTTTTCAAATTAAAACACATTGAAACAGTAAGTAGGGACTAGAATTACTATTTTTAGACAGGATTATAATAAAACAACTGAGCTGCACTTTAGGTAGGATTATTAATGTTCTATCCCCTTTTTTTGGCCGTTTTGGCTTTGAATGTAAAACAGCCTTGGGGGGGGGGGGACTGAACTACAGCACAGAAAATGAATAATTGGTTTAGTATTCACTAACCTGAAGCAGCTTTGAGGTATTTTTTTTTAAATATAAAAATAAATGTCTAAATTTGCTGAGAAGAAGGGATGTTTCACAGTGATGACAATTGACTGAGAACTGATTTTGTGTCACAACTACACCAAGTGCATTGATGTAGTGAGATGAAAAAATAGAAATAACATGAAAAAATAACTTAGTTTCTTACATTAGTTGTGAGACTTTAAAAAAAAACTTAATCTGAACTGCAATTATTTTTTTACTCCACATAGAAAGCATAACATGTGGACTGGACTGAAAAAAATTCATAATCGGAAATATGTACATATATTTTTATTTGGTACATATACAGGATTGAAGTGTTCATTTTCCTTTAACAGGAAGCCAACAATATTATTGCTGATTGCAGCTAGTGGTCCTAATATCATATTCAGAAAATTTCATTATTATCACTCAAAAAAAAAGATATACGGATTTACATATGAGGTCAAAATTTCAGCAAAATCACTCGCAGCATAGGATCTAAATTTACACCACTGACCAGCAGTTAACAGGTTAAGAGGGGGCAGTGTAACAACTGTTCCCATAAAAATTGTGCTGCAAACCTTGGTACAGGGTTGATGCAAACTGGGATGGCCAGGCCCCCCCAACCACAAAAAATGAGCCAAGTCCCCAGTCATGTGCACGGACTAGTAGAGTTGAACGAAACTAGGAAATTCCAATTTGGCTGAATTTTGGTAAAGTTCCACAAAATTTTGCAACAGTTCATAAAATTTTGCAGACATTTCTAAATTTCTTTCATTGGTTATAACTCAGTTTGTATTATAGCGAAAAGTCTGAAATTGTGCATACAAATTGGATGGAAGATGTCCTAAAGGTTTGCCATGTACTGTACCATGTCATTGGAACAGGGGCAAGGAAGTCATAGGGGCTGAAAGTCTGGCAATTTATTATCGATGTGATCAATTCTGAAAATGTTTTTGTGGTTACAATTTAGCCACCTTCGGAACTAGATAATTGAAAATGTATATGCATACTTTCTTGGAAGAGTCATAGAAACTGCTAAATAGAGGGATATAATTGGTTATATAAATTGTAACTTACAGTAGTTCAAATTTTCACAATTTAATTATTTGTGAAATTGTGTGAAGATTTTTCTGCACTGCTGTTGCAGGTATACCCTCAAGATTTGGCATGCAAACCAAAGCAAATATGTCCAGGAATCTAATTAAGATGGATACATATGTTTTAGTAGGTTAAAATTTATTGTGGATACTTTAAAAATTACTAATTGGCAAAATTGGCTCAACACATTATGGACTCTTAAGAGGTAATGCCACTAGAATTCAACTTGTGGAAATTCATTTTCACTAAGTACTTATCACCAATGAATCACCTTATCTGCACTAGCATCATGGCCCTGCAATATTCCTTCAATACTCCTGTGTCTGTGATGCCCAGCATCATGCTCCATCATGGCTAAAGATAGCCAGATACTACTGTCACAATGGCCTAAGTCACAAATAGTTATATGGCTTAGTGTCACTTGGTGCCACTGTTGCCAAATGGTAAAAATATACATTATTACCTACAGGGTTGTTAAACAGTCAGCGGGTGATATTGTATAGAAACAATGTTACATGTACATGTGCTTTCACACGTCATTGAAATCTAGTGGTTATCTGCCATATTGCAAGAATTCAGGCTAGTGCACTGTGATGTCCATGACTGTTATTCATGTTAGTTACTCAAGATAGTGACCTGACTCTGGGCACCACTATACTTTTACTGTAGTATGAAGCTTCTTATGAATTTTACCTTACTGACATTTTACCCAACCTTTACCATCTTCTACAAAGGTTACTTGAGTGTATGACTGAGCAAAATGTGTGGACATGGCTTCAGCATTCCACAGTTTTTACAAAAAATCCTGAAATTCAACTTTAATTACTGATGTTATTTTGGAATCTTTGGCTGCTTATAACTTGGCCAGCCTTCAAGCAAGAGATTAGAGAATTGATACAGACAGCCTCTTGTTTTCTCCATATTGTTTTTTCTCCCAGCCAGCAGCTTGTCTCTTATGGACACACCCTGTTAACCAGGATATACCCTGATAAGGCTGAACACCACCATCATTCAACATTTGTTCCTCCCATCTGCCCTGGTGGGGATGGTGTCTCAGCAGGAGTAAGCTCCCTCACTCAGCTGCAGGTTTTACTGTGTCAGTGGAACCTGCCAACAGCCCTCCCCAATTGAGATGCACTGCTATGCAGCAGCTGTCTTGGCCATTGCTTGCTTCATGACATGACTTCTCAGTCTCGCTTCCAAGCCCATGTCATTAGCATGGCAGTGTGGCACTCTACTGCCAGACTGTGGGAGTGACCTCAAAGCTTAAAATTTAGGGTCAGTGAATCTAAAAAAATCAGTGATATTCCTTTATCAAGTTTTAACGCTACAGGGGCTTAAAATTCCACAGTTTACACAATTGCAAAATGGAGTTTTAACATTTCTTAATATTTGATGGCTTACTGCTCAGTCACCTTTAAAATTCATATAGGAAACTTGGCAAACTTCTATGCAGTATTGGTGAAGTAACGTTTCCAAATTTGGTGTAGTTCAAACAAAGACTTTCTAAATTAGAAAGAAATAACTAAAATTACAATTTGGGCAACATTTTGTGAAATATTCATGGACATTTTAGGAAATTTCACAGAAACAAAATTTTAATGTTGACAGAATTTCACTGGCAGAAGATAAATTTCCCCCAGCCCTTCTCACCAGGCATAATGTAGGCAGGACAACAAAATATGCAAAGGTTGTATTTTATTTCAGCAACAGAGGCACCAGGTTTGAATGATGCTGTGTGACCATAAGGAGTCACTAGTGATACCTCTCATTTTTTCCTCTCCCCTACTTTCTTTCCTTCTCTGTTGCAAAATGCAGACTTAAACTTGCCCCTGCCTTCCTCTGATTATCTCCAGTACGCAACCCTCCACATGTATCCCCCCTCTGTCACCAGCTGGGAATCAAGGCTTGCACCTATAGCACCAGAAGCAGTGGTTCTAACCTTTATACTATCTAGGAGCCACAATTACTACATGATTTTAGCAAACCTTTAAACTTACATCATCTCCCATTACACTTGCCTAAAACACTAGGTTGCAACCTAAACTGGTTTCAGTCTTTGTGAGCTTTATCCCCCTCCCAATTGGGAGGCAGTATAGCACGATGGGTTAAGGTAGTGAGCTGCAGATCTGAATACCTGACTTTGAATCCCACACAGCTGCCTAGGTGCATACTGTGTGATCCTGAGTAAGTTACCTAACTTCCTTGTGCTCCCAGGACACATCTGGAAACTAGCTTTGGCTTAATGTGCTACTTCTGGTTAAACAAGCTTCCTATTCCCATCCCTCTCTCTGAAAATCCCTCTGTCTCTTTCTACTTACATCTTCAACGCAACATCTGCAGGGTATAAGCCGTCCTACCATGAGCCATCTTTCTTTTTTTTAATGTCCACTTCTCTTCCCCTCTAGAGGGAAGCAGACAGCCTGCAGATACACTGAGCTAACTAGTTGCAATTCAGTCAGTATGAAAAAATAGCTAATAATCTAAAAAAAAAGGAAAAAAACACATCCTCTCAATCCTCTCTTCCAGCCATTTCACTCCCTCCTCCTGCCCTGCAATTTCCTTCCATAGCACTCTTGCCCCTCTTTCTGGTACTCCCACATTCCACCCTCTCCATCCCCTGACCAACTCACCCCTTCCCCTGAACCCATCTCCTCCCCTTTAGACTTCCCCCATTTGGTCTCTCTACCCACATGCTAACCTTCAGACCCACAATCTGTCCCATGCTCATCCTCCAACCTCCTTCAGAAGACTCTTCTTCCTCTCCCACCCCATCACCCTCTACTACCTGTTTTTTTACCAAGTGCCTACCCATCACTCAAGTCATATGCTCGAGATCCCAAAAACCTACTGTAAGTTGTTACCCTTCATCTTGAGGTTTACTAGGACCCTTATCCTCCTCCTCCTCTCTGGAACCATCCAGCCAACCCCAACCTGAGCTATCCCAACACGTCTACTCCACCAACTTTCACTAATAAAGAGAAAAAAATCATCCTAGTCTGCCTCAACTACAGAGTCTTCCAGCCAAAAAAGATGCCTTCCATGCCTAGGTAGCGAAGCTCTCTCCATCCACCTGCACCTATGTCCTAATAAAATCCTCATCCTTACCACAGCCTACATCCCACCTGGATCCAGCTCTCTGACCTGGAGTCACTTCTAGCCCTCAAATACTACCTCCCACTTAATACAGAATGGGTTATCCTAGGGGATTTCAACACTGACTGGGACTCCAGTCATGCCGACTCTGCCAAATCCTGTATTGTTGACCTCAGCCTTCACCAGATTATCGCTTCCTCACTAGAACAAATTTTAAGACTGGGAATCAAACACTTATTGACTGGATCTTTGTCACCAATCCCACATGCATCACTGACTCCGGAGTTCTGCCAGACTGTATCGATGATCACTGTGCCACCTATTGTCTATGGTCAACTCATCTACCAAAACACCCCCCTAAGTTCATCTTCACCAGAAGGTTGAATAACCAGTGCATCGAGAATATAACCTGCAATCTCAGTTTAGTTGACTGGTCATTCACAGATGCGCCAGGCAACTGCAACTCAATCCTTGAATAATTTTCTAGCATCCTCAATAGCATATGCGATATACACGCCCCTGTCAAAAAGATCAGAGTTTGGGGCCAAGTTAATGAATGGACCTCTACATTATTAAAATAATGAGGGCAAGGGACAAAGCTTGGGCCTGGTACTCAAAGCACAGAGACCCCGCCCAGCTCTCCCTGTACAAGTCACTTAGAAACAAGTGCAAATCTGTCATCAGAAAAGCTAAAATTGACTTTTTCCATAATAAGCATCTCCGTGAATTATCGAGCCTCCATCACCTCTGGAGCACACTGAACTCACTGCTCAGTAAAAGTAAAAATGCCAAACCCATCACGCTGTTCCATGGTGGTAGACAGATGAACGACCCAACCAAAGTGGCAAACTTCTTCAACTCTTTTTCTGGCAATCTTACCTAGATACATAGATACATAGACAATGTCGGCAGATAAGGGCCTATGGCTCACCCAGTCTGCCCATTTGAGCTTGTAAGTTCAGTTTATGTTTTCCTAGAAGTCTGTTGCCCCTTACCCCTGACCTCCAGAATTCCTTTATGTCTATCCCATGCATTCTTAAATCCCTTGATTGTTTCAGCCCCCACCACTTCCTCTGGCAGGGTGTTCCACTTGTCCACCACCCATTCTGTGAAGAAATTCTTCCTCATGTTTCCTCTGAATCATCCTCCCTCCAACTTCATCCCATGCCCTCTAGTCCTGGAACATCTTTTTCACTTAAAAATAGTGTTTTCCTGCACCCTGTTCCTCCCTGTAAGATACTTGTATGTCTCTATCATATCCCCTCTCTCCCTCCTCTCCTCCAGGGAGTACATGTTCAGTTCCTTCGACCTGTCTTCATAGGACTTGTGATGCAATCCATGCACCATCTTTGTTGCCCTCCTCTGAACCTTCTCTACCCTGTCTATGTCCTTATGTAGGTATGGTCTCCAGAATTGTACACTGTACTCCAGGTGGGGCCTCACTAGTGTCTTGTATAGTGGAATTATGACCTCCCTTTTCCTGCTGGTGATGCCCCTGCCTATACATCCCAGCATCCTATTTGCTTTACCTGCTGCCTTGTCACACTGTTTTCTATTTGAGGTCATCAGAGATGATAACCCCAAGATCCCTTTCCTGCTTGGTGCATGCTATATCCTCACCCCCAACTGATATATTGTGCCAGGGTTTTGTGCCCCATATGCATTATCTTGCACTTTTTGCATTGAATTTCAACTGCCAAACCCCTGACCATTCTTCAAGTTTCTGCAGGTCCCTTCTCATTCTGTCTACACCTCTGATGTGTCTACTCTGTTACAGAGCTTTGAGTTATCAGCGAACAGTGAAATTCTGCCTTCTAGGTCCCACGCATGTCACTGATGAAAATGTTGAATAGGACCGGTCCCAGCACTGATCCCTGTGGTACCCCACTGGTCACTCTCCCTCTGTGGAGTGACAGCCATTTACCACCACCCTCTGTGTCCTGCCACCAAGCCAGTTACCTACCCACCACACTACTGTCCTGCCCACACCCATATTCCCCAGTTTATGTAATAGTCTTCTATGTGGCACAGTGTCAAAGGCCTTGCTGAAGTCCAGATAGGCCATGTCCACTGCCCTCCTCTGATCCACCTCCCTAGTCACCCAGTCAAAAAATTCAATGAGGTTGGTCTGACATGACCTCCCCCGGTGAAACCATGCTGCCTTGGGTCCTGTAGTCCATTGACAACCAGATGTTCCACCAATCTCTCCTTCAGTAGTGCTTCCATGATCTTCCCCACTACCGAGGTGAGGCTGACTGGTCTGTAGTTCTCTGCTTCCTCTTTGTTCCCACTTTTGTGTAAGAGGACTACATCTGCTGTCCTCCAGTCTTTGGGTACCTCCCCTGTTTCCAGTGATCAGCTAAACAAGATTGCCAGAGGTTCAACTACCACCTCTCTTAGTTCTTTAAGTACCCTGGGGTGCACCCCATCTGGCCCCATTGCTTTATCAACTCTATTACTCCAGTTCCTTCAGGACCCTTTCGTGTAAAGGACTTGTGTCCATTTCTGCACCATTCTCACCCCTTGTACTCCCTTCAGACCCATTACCCTCCTCTTCCTCAGTAAAGACTGAGCAGAAATACCTGTTCAATATGTCAGGTTTACTGTTGTCATCCTCCAAGCGGCTCCCATCCTCCCCCTTCAGTCTCACTATCCCTCCCTTTGTCTTTCTTTTTTCACTTATGTAACCATCTTGAAAAATATAACCCCCCTTCCCCTCCTCTGTACCCCTCTTCCACTTCCCTTCCCCCCAGCCTCAACACTACATCCAGACACATCCCCAATTTCTACTTCAGGGACCTAAAACACACAGACGCCATTAAGCTTATCAGCAGAAACAACCCCACAACCAGCAAAGGGGTGGATGCAATTGACTATAAAATCCCCAGATTGTCCATTAATTCCCTAGCAGTTCCCATTAACAATCTTCTAAACTGCTGTCTCTGCTTGGGCTTGTTCCCTAGCATCTGCAAAACTGCTACCATTATCATTGTTCAAATCGAGGTCCAGAAATAAAGTAAGGTAGCCAGCCAGCTGGTGCTGAGGGTTGAGGTACTGGCTACCACACTTTGTGCCATGCTAGTGACCTGGCTTTGGAAATGAGCCTGGGCCTCTGGTGGTCAACAGGTGGAGAGAGGACTGCGCATCTGGAGGACTGCTCTTCTCTCTCAAGGGGAAGGGGACTAGTCATCCCGCTCACTGACTGCCTCTGGTGGTGGCTGGAGGTCAGTATGGGTCGAGAGGCTTGAAGCTGAAATCCTTCCATCAGCAGGGAAGGGGGCCAGGTGAAAAAACAGGAAAAGTGAGCCTGGCAGGTTCAATGATGCTCTCCTGCCCCTGGGAGGGCCATAGCTGCCTGCCATGGCTCAGGAGGAAAAACTACCAATAAAAAAATGAAGTAGGGAACTACTGACCCATCTCCCTCCTAGCCTCCCCTTTCCAAAATCTTTGAAAAAGTTGTGCTTTCACAATTCACCACTTACCTCAACTCCTATAACCTATTCTGTGATGCCCGGCATGGTTTTAGATCTGAGCACAGCACTGAAACTGCCCTGGTCAGGTTCACAAGCGATATCCTCAAGGTGAACGACAGGGTCAATACACAGGGTCTGTTTTTGTTGACTTGACCAAGGTGTTCAACCTTGTACACTATGACCTTCTCCTCATCACCCTCAAGGGCTTGCATCTCTCAGAAAAAGTCATTAACTGGATCGGTAACTACCTCTCCGGCAGCTCTCAGAAAACCACCATTGAAGGTCATTTCTCTGATGAATAAATAAATAAAAAAAAAGGTAAATAAGGTGTTCCCTCAGGGCTCAGTTCTGGGCCCACTCCTGTTCTTACTTTTCATCAATGACCTCCCTTTCTGCAAAACCACTCAACTAGTCCTCTATGCTGATAGTGCAGCTCTATACTGTAGAAATACAAACCCTGACACTGTATTCTACAATCTGAAATCTGATTTCATCAAGTTGCACACTTGGTTCTCTGGCAACGGCAGGGTCCTTAATTCAAAGTAAACCAAGTTCATGATCTTCTCTGGCCCAAAGAAAATGCCAGTCTCCAGCATAACACTCTTAGATGGTAGTCTGTGATGTTAGCACCTGAGGCAAGGTGCCATCTGAAATGGCGACGCATTATGTGGCGAAAGCCTGAATGGCGATGGGAGGGTAGGGTGACCGAATGTGGTGGGGTGGGCGATTGCAGTGACAGGATGTTGCTATATGTACATGCGCGTGTGGGGGTGGGAGCGTGCAAGCGAGCCTGGGCTGGGAGGCGGTGGAAGGGATGTTGGGGGTGGCACTGCAGTCCACTGCTGAACTGCACATTGGTGTCGGGGGTTGGCCTGCAGTTGCAGTGTGGAAGGTACTGGGTTCGGGTCCGGGTCCAGGCACTAGTGCAATTTTGTTGCGCCTGGCCCAAAACTTACTTGTTTTTGCTTTCGCCCCCCCAACATGCACCCCCCCTGGAGTTGAGAATCCTTTAGTAGGGGGGTGCAGCCCCCCAGAAAGCAAGAAACCTAAGTCCCCAGTGTCGCTCTTCCATACTGAGATCAGAGGGCAAAAAATATTTTGTTGTGCCCGATGTCGTGATAACGCTGCTCATTTGGCAGTCGCCGTTATCACATAGAACCCTCTTAGACAACTTAGGTAACCATATAGAACAAGTGCCTGGGTTCAAATACTTGGGTCTGTACCTCGACCCTTGCCTGTCCTACAATATCCATATTAGCAACCTCATAAAGAAGATCCATGGGAGGCTTGGTCTTCTTTACTGAATTACAAAGTTCCTTATTCCCACATCCAGACTACGCCTCACCAGCTCCCTACTCCTGCCTCTACTTGACTATGGCTCTATTGTCTACTCTCCTCATACCACTTCCCTCCTTTCCTCCAAACTGAGGTCTACATATAACAATATCACACGTTTTGTCACCAGCCTTCCATGGAAGAATCACCAGTGTACCCTCTACTGGTCCCTCAACTGGACCATCCTTGAAGGGAAGTACCATCTTAAAATGCTCTCTTTCCTTCACAAGATTCAGCTTAATTTACTGCTGTCCAGTGACAACTTCCTTTTCCCAATATTGTCCCCAGGGTGCTGGACAAGAGGGACCTTCTGTCAGGTTTTCGACACCCCTTTCTATGGGGCCAAGCATGTGCAGAATTCAGTCACCTACAAGGTCACAAAGTTGCACAACAAACTGCCCCCTGAAATCCAGGCCTGTAGATCCATTTACTCTTTCAACTCCTCACTCAAGGATCACTTTCTCAAATTGTCCACCTGTGCCTGCCCTGGTCAGCCACCCCTCTGAACCCAGTAGGCACCCCCCCGAACTCTAAACCCCCATACCCTCGGTTCACCCTTAGGACCATTCTCCCCTCTCCCTACCCCCTTTTCTCCCCACTCTATGCTCTCCCTCTTACCCATGACCCCTGCTCCTCCACCTCCCTCTGCTCTCCTCCACATCTCTAACTCCCCTGGTCCCACTCTAAACTCTGAGCCCCCATTCTAGTTGCTCACCTCTCTTCACCCCTCTTTTTCAGTCCCAATTCACCCTTTCCACCCCATCCCCTCCCATCCCAGCCCCCTCGGGCTCTATCTATGTTATCTTCCAATAGATTGTCACTCCCTGCCTCTTTTTCTCACTGAACCCTGTCCTCAAACCTGTATTAACTGCATACCCACCTTGCATTCCCCTTATCTCTAACCTTCTATATATTAGCCTCCTCTCTCTCAGCCAACCAACTTCCCTAACCCAGTCCTCACTTCTGCTCATGCCCGTACATATCTCCAACCACAAATCCACTTGTCTGGTGTCCCATCGGACATCCCCAAAATGCGTCACTCACTTTCTAAACGTTTCATCATACTTCATCCAGCTATGCCCACCTTTTACCTTGTAGGCATTCTTTATTATCAGGGAATATGCTAGTAATGGGGTAACCAGCTTGGGTTTCTTTTTGATAACTATGGTGGTATAGTAAGTGAAACCTGTGGACCAATTGTTCCAAGACTTCCTTTTTAAAGGTCTTATCCTCCTCCCCTTTTCCCAATAGGACCACGGTTGCCGCCATATCCTTCTTTTCAAAACTCTGCTTTTCTTTGTATTTATCTAGGTTGTCTGTGTTGGCTAGGGCAAATATGGCTACATACTCCCCCTTCCAGATTTTCTTCTTCATTGCCACAGGAACATGATCTCCAGTTCTAAAACCTGGGGCCCCTACTTCTGGTGACTGTCCTCTTACTGTCCATCCCGGGGTTTGTGCCTCTTCCTACTTCCACCTTGTCTTGTTTAATCTCCCCTAGTACCTTCTCCAATTCACCCATCCCCGTGTCCCCAATAGACTTCAACATTTGTTCGACATACTCCTTTACACTGCTCTCTACCGAGAGATCCAAATTACCTGTTTTGGGAGGTTCAAGTTCAGGATTCGGTATTAGCATCGAGGGCCAGGCTGGTACGCTGTTGTCAGGAGGAGCTGGCTCATCCAGAGATGTCGTAGGCACCAGCACTCCAATGGGAGCTGACAGGGCAGGAGGGACTGGTTGAAGCATGGGTAAGGGAGCCAGCTCCAGTCTTGGCTTGAGTGCTGGGGTGAGAACAGGGGCAACAGTTTCTGGTGCCGGTGGAGGTGCTGGACCCTTTGGCTCTGGGGCAGGAGGCTCCGCAGGCACTTTTTGTTGCCTTATTTTTTTCCCACCCTTTTTCAACCTTCTGCTTCTCCCTTGCCCACCCTTGTCCCCCACATCCTCCAACAACCTGTTCACTTTCTCTACCAACTCCATGACTACCTTATAACAGTCCTCTTTGCTCTTGGTCACATTCTTTCTGGGTGCAATGACGTTGTATCCTGCTACAAGAATTTGCACAAGGCTGTGGGAGAATCACAAAAAACATGTTAATATCCAAATGATAGCCATCACACTTTCCAAAGGCACCTGCATTCACTGCTGGCAGACCGGCTGAGTGTTGTCCCCCTGGTGTCACATCCTGCACACCCTTTTAGTATAAATTAAAAATTCAATATATACGTGTCAAACATTCATGCATATATATCTATGTAATTGCTATATACTGTATATAATTTTTTTTTGCTCCCTATGTGGTCAAGCCCAGTCTTCAATCTCTTAATCCAACCTCATAGCCTGTCTCTCGTTACTACTGCTCCCAACTTACTTAATCCTGCTAAATCTTCTTCCTTACTCTTTTTTTTTTTCTTAAATCCCCCCCAACCCCATTAGCTCCTGTTTTCCCAGCAGGGCTATGTATTCTTTTTGGCCTGCCCTGCTGACTGTGATGTGTTTGGCCAGCCCTTAAATCATTTCTTTTTCTATTGTATATTTATTATTTCTTTGCATAATTCCTTTGTCTTCAGGTTCTGTGTAATGTTGCTGGTCCCCTATCAATCAAAATGCTGCAGTGTCCCATAGTAGCTGAACTCCAATGCTACAAAATGGCAGCCGCTATGTGTGTTTCAAAAAAATGGCTGCTCATGTGGCCAAAAAGGTGGTCGCACACAATACCCATGTTCTCTTTTATTTATTTCTTTTTTTAATTGCCACCTTTCAAATTTGCCCTTAAAAACTGCATGTTGATCTACTAGACCGCATGCTCGGTCTTCATCGTCTCTGGACCAGTTCCCATGTGCATGCTGTTTTAGAATGGTGGTCACTTGTAATTGTAAAATGGTGGCAGCCTTCCCCGTTTTACTTTGCCCTGGTTGTTTTTGCTTGAAAATACAAGCGCATATGTCCATCCATTCACCCCTTGCCATTAAAAACCCATGCCTTACTGTTCTGTGTGACCCAAGTCTCCCTTTTCCTTTCTCTTCCCCCCTCCCCAGATGCTCGCCCCAAGCATAATACCAGATAGCACCTGCCACCTGGTTGGCCAGGCAGACGCCCCCTGTACAATCATCCTTGCCACCATTGAGTCTCTCTCTCTCTCTGGGAGGAGTGCTTACTGTGCAATCTGGTACAGCCTATTATTAACTCTTCCTGGCTCTATTCTGGGTCTTCTTTTTTTTTCCTTTTTGAAGACTCCCCCACACCCCCTCCATGCCATACCAATTACAGTGCAATTCGTAGGTTGAGGGGTGGACTGGAGAGGATAAACTTCATTGTTCTGCTTTTTGATTCACCTTTTCCCCCAGCCATTCCATACTGCTCTTACTGGGGAAAAGAAAACAAAACCTTGCTCCTTTCAAGCCTCAGGCTGGGCCACCAATCTGCTCCCCCATACAAAGTGAGACATTTTGGTGCCACGGCCTCTGCAGCCAACAACAGAAGGACCTTTGTCCACCTGCAGCCAGTTGCATTCTGTTTGTTATAAACTGGGAAAACTGCCACATTAAACATCAAGATATTTTAAAATTAAATGCTTACCTGAAAAAATCTCATGATCATTAGGACAAAGTTATTCTCGGCTGCAGATATCTATGACCACTATCACTTTGTTATCACAATAAACTTATACTTAATCTAATGCTAGTAATTGAATTCTTTATTCAGCATCAACTATTGGTTAAGAATACTAGTAAACTATACCTACACAAAGAAATAAAACACAATTCAACAGTTATTAGCGTCTATACTAATTGCCAAACTGATGTGCTGTCTTGCTGAACAAACGAATCCAACGATCAAGAAAGGCAACAAAATTTGTGGGCTCCTCTCCTCTTGCCCAGCCTTTTAAAGCCCCATCGCTCAGCCATCTCTCTCTTCTTCTCTTCCAGTCTTAACCATTTCAATTTGTGATGTCACCAAGCCCCTCCCCTACCCCCTTTTCTGTCTCTCTGTGACCTCATCTAGTCAAGCCCCTTCAGGTCTCCTTCTATATTCTTCCACTAATGAATGTCCTTTTCAAACCAGACTCACCCCTCCTCCCTGAGCACCGGGTTGATAGGAGGGCCTACTGACAATAAAGCTTGCCTCTTAATCAGGCTAGCCACCTTAGCTGTTTGTAACATCCTCTTAGGAGAACCATACACTGCTAAAAGGTTTTTGCCTTTAGAGCTGTGAAGCACTCAAACAGCATTATCAACTGAAATGACAGAAAGTAAAAAGCTTTGTACTTTTAAATCCTCACTGCAAATATTGCATGTCCAATATTTAAATAGTGTATGGTAGAACACTGTTGAGCATGGAAATTCATGCTCACAACAACGTTGTTGTGCTTGACTCAGTGCGTCAAGATCTTGTTGTGCTGCACTGAGTACATCACCGGTGCAGCACAACAAGATCGAACGCATTCGTGCATGCGCAGCTTAGCAGCCGCTTCACAGAGGAAGTGAGTAGTGTTGGAGTGAGCCACAACATTGAAGCCAAGTAAGGCTTGATTTAAAAAATGTGAAAGTTTATTTCTGTGTCCATTCGCTGTTTTGTATTGAATAGACTCTCCATACACTATCAAAGATTGTCTATGGGGAGTCATTCACAAACAAGGATATTCTCGATCGAGAGGTCTCCTTGGCAATATTAGACTTCGAGAGTGAAGGCCAAAATTCTTTGAGAGCTCTTCAGTGATTATCAAAGTATAAACTCTGTAAATATTGATTACTTTGTTGATTTGATAAGACTCTGGTTTCAATTAAAGAATATAGTATATGGATTATTCTTCTGGAGGCATGGAATACAAAGACATTACTAAGCATTTATTATTGGATAATTACAGTTGGTTGTATGTCAATGGCTTTAATTGTAGGATTATATTTTATTCATAATATTTATATTACTTTTTAGGTAGAGTATGTAAGAATAAGTTATGTGTTTTTGTTTATGTTTTGTTAATGATGCAAGACCATTTGCAGACAAAACTGAACTGAACTGATAGAAGTATGCAAGTCCTTGTGTGGCAAACTGAAGAGTCTTTAACAGAGCAAAAGTTGATTGATAACAGCTCTCCACATCTTCCTAGTCACCTCACAGCCCTATCCTTTCCTTCTCCATTACCCTTATTCCTTGGAAACCACAGAGGAAAAACCTCCCTGCTGGTCCATCGTGTGTGGAAAGGTGGCTGTCAGTGAGGTTGGCAAGACCTAAAAGTGCCAGCTTCATGTTGCACACACTGCACTTCTCCCTCTTAGTGTCTCCCACCTCTCTAGGACACCACTGACAAGAACGCCAATGCATGCATGCCCATGGGTAACCTGCTTGTGGACAGGAATCATATGGCAGTTTTCATCTGGATCATTAACTTCAGCTGCACTGCTGCACTGCTCTGTGTGGTCACTCAAGGGGTGGTATGATTTAGAGTTTACTATGCTCCCTCCATCCCTCACTTACAAAACCAGATCAGTACTGTGAGCAGTTGCCTGGCTGCTGTGATGATGGGCAGGTCAATAACAGGCTTTTGTTTTGGTTTCAGTTAAGACTGAGAATGGAAAACTACAGATATGTGTTTCATCCTTTTGGGACACCTCACTGTAGTATCATCACTATCACAGTCGGGTGGCAGATCAGACCCAGAAAGAAAGTCTTGTATGTCAGCACTGTTGCCTTCACCATTTAATTTCTTGCTTAGAAAACTACACAGTGATGAATGTTGATTGTAAAGTTGTTGACAGCAACAGGAAGAAAATGAATGCAACTTTAAGTGGGAATTTCCCAAATATGTGTATCATACTATTTAATTGAAGCTTCACAGCACAACAGCATCTGTGCTCAATGTTTTTTGCTGAGAAGCCACCCAGACAGAAATTACTCTCATTTATCACTCTCTTAGGTAGGCCTGCATCTCGTTGCAAAGAATTATTACTTATATTGATTAAACAGAAAATTACTTCCACATATTTCTGGAATTAATGAGTGGTCTGTCCATTCATCCATCCGTTGATTCATCCATCCATCCATCCATCAGCCCATTCGTCTTTCTGTTTGTCTGTCTATTACATTGCCAATCATCAATCTATTGTGATGTTTCCTGCAGTTTTTTCCACTGTCTTCAGTGGACTGAATTTGTCATATCAGACCAACAGCAAACATTAAAAAGTTTTGAAATATGAGACTTTTTATGCCAGATTTTCAAAGCCAATTATTTGCTGCAAGTTCCCAAAGCATCAGGCATTTGATGGATTGCCTGGGACTTCTGGCAAATAAATATGATTTTTATCCCTGCAGCTAAAAGATGCCTGCTAGAACACATTTCCATGGCCTGGCATGTGTCAAATTCAGAGGCACTGGATTTCCACAGCTTGCATCTAACTCTAGAAGCAAGTGGACTCCGGATGGAAAGTAAAAAATAATGTTGTACTGCACATGTGACTGAAATTAGAAAATACAGAACAGGCTGGCCATGGGGATCTATGCACCAAGTGTAAGAATCACCACAGCTGCAGCCAGGCTGCAGATCTTGGCACTAGGTTTAGAACACCAATCCCACTGTATCTAAGAAATCAGTGTGTACCAGTGTAATATACCTCATAGGTTTAAAAACGAAATATAATCAGTTTATTTAAAAAATATGTCTAAATATTCAAGTCATGTTTGTCTATGTATTGCAGGTCACAGCAAAAGATGATCCTGTTTCTTCCACTACAAGCAAAATCACATGTCAGTTTGCTGAACAGAAACACACCAGTGACAGACCCCCAAAAAATCAGTCAGATGCTTTTAACCCCATTGTACTCCATGTGTAGATTTGAGCTGTGGGCTCTGGTTGAGCCTTAGTGACACAATATGGCAAAATACTCAGAAAAAAATTGCTGTGCAAAATAGTAGTACAACAAAAGGGCCAGTCCATGGGATTTTTGCATTAGCTGGTGGAAAGACATCACCCTTTTAGAAAGATATAAAGTAGAGCACCAGTAAGATTGTTTAGCACTGCTGGGAAATGTGTGGCAATCTGTTTATTGCAGCTTAGGTTCATATCTCATTGAAAAGGTAATATATTACTACTAGTTTATAAGAAATCCTAACAATTGTCCCTGTTGCAAAAATAGATTGAGAGGTTTGAAAATAATTTGAAATATAATTTTAAGAAGAACAAAGAAATGCAAATTTTAATTGTAATATTTTATAAAGATGGATGAATGCCTGAGGGATGATCTGGCAGGGGAGAATGGCCTGGGTAGGGTGGAGGAAAAGTGGATGAAGCTAAAAGAGCATAGTAAAGTCAACAAATCTTTGCATCAAACAAGTGAACAAAAGCAAGAGGAAAAAGAGACCGTAGCTATTCTCAGAAGAGGTGGCTGAAAAGGTAAAGGCTAAAAGGGTAGCATTCAGAAGGTATAAGGAAATCAGAGGGAGGAAGTTAGGAAGGTGTATCAGTGGAAACCAAGAGAAGCAGGGAAAGCAGTAAGGAGTGCAAAGGTGCAAACTGAAGAGAGAATTGCCCAGGAGGTAATGAAAGGGGACAAGACATTTCTTTTGGTATGCAAGTGAAAAGAGGAGGACTGGGGTGGGATTGTAAGGTTAAAAAAGCAAAAGGAGAACTGTGCAGAGGGGGGGCCAGGAAAATGCAGACATCCTGAGCAAATACTTTTGTTCAGTGTTCACAGAGGAAGAAAAAAGGGAGGGGCCACAAATAAGTAACAGATGCTTTTGAGGGAAGGTGGTGGACACTAGCCCTTTTTTGGAGGAGAGAGTCTGAAGGGACTCGTTAATATGAAGGTGAACAAAGCAACAGGGCCAGAAGTGGTGCATCCAAAGGTGCTGAGGGAGCTCAGGGAGGTACTAGCTAAGCATCTAACTGTCCTATTTATCAGCTCACTCTAAAAACAAGAGTGGTTCCAGAAGGCTGGACATGGGTGGGGAAGGGGGTTAGTCCTACTACACAAAACTGGTAGCAGGGAGAAGGCTAGCAATTAGAGGCCAGTCAGCCTGACATCAGTGGAGCAAAAATTGATGGAGTCACTGCTGAAGTAAAGGATTGTGGAATATTTGGAATCTAGCGGGGTACAAGACCCGAGGTAGCATGGGTTCACAGTGGGGAGGTCATGTCAAACGAATCAGATAGAATTTGTTTTGACTGGGTGACAAAGGAATTCGATCTGGGTGGAGCAGTGGATGTGGCCTTCCTAGATTTCAGTAAGGTTTTTGACACTGTTTCACATAGGAGACTAATAAGCAAGCTGTATAGCTTAGGAGTGCGTAAAAAGGTGATAAACTGAATAAGAATTTGGCTAGGGGATGGGCAACAGAAGGTGGTGGTAAGTGGAGGCCACTCTGAAGAAGGGAGGGTGACCAGTGTGGTGCCTCTGGAATCAGTAGTGGGACAAGTCCTCTTTAATATCCTTATAAATGTCATTGCAGAGATGCTGGAATTGAAGGTCTGCATCTTTGCTGCAAAATCTACCATAAGGTGGACACTCCAGGTGGGTGGAAAGGATGAATAGAGACCTGAGAAAATTAGAGGAGAGGTCAAGGGTATGGTTGTGTACATTGAAGCAGCTTGGTGGAGGTTCAGACAGGCAAAAGGGAAGGGTGTAGGTGAGACTGCTCGGTGGGGGGGGGGAGGAAATGACCACAAGGTCATGTGTCACTAATAGGAAAGTCAGTTCAGCTGCACTACAGTGAGTCTCTGAGGTGGTGCTGGAAAGAGTGGCTACCCCATGCAATGTCTAGAATCATCAAAACAAAACAGCAGCAGTCACATAAAGCTTTTGAGTCAGAGAGCACACAGGATTCTAAGCTGCACAGCCACTTTATTTCCAACTGGCAAACAAAATGAAACAGCATACAGAGTATACAGTGCAAACTGACATGGTTCTTTTCACAGAGTGGTGGTACTAACCCCAGTGCTTTGCCATCAGGTTTTATCAGTTGTCATTAATAAGCAGGTTTTATGTAGAATGGATGGGCCGCAAGATTTTTATTTGCTGACAGTATCTATGTTTCTAACACCAGGTTGCTGGTGTCAAAATTGGAGAGAGGCATCTACCTGATACCAAACTTGGGCACCCGTTGTCAGAATGGGGCAGATGAATGCTATTCAGAGGCACTAGACTTGAGCCACTGGTGACCACTTAGAGTTTTCAGTAATTATGACTTTAGGGTTTCAACCTGAAACCACATTCATGCACTTTGACTGTTCTGCATATGTCAGAGGACGACGCATGCAAAGTGACCTTATTTTTGAAAAAGCTGGTCTCTTTTACAGTTTTTGCTCATCTCTAGCCACAAAAACACTGAATGAAATTTCACCAAGCTGGCCACGTGAGGTGATCTGAGCCATAGATCATGCTTTTAAAGGTTTTGTGGAAACCCATTAGGAAATGGCTGTGACATACTGTAAGTGACTGAAAATCGTGATTTAAGATTAACCTTTTATTTTTTTTAACTTTGTTTGGGAATTTTTGACTGAGAAAGGAAGATTAGACAATTCTGCCTATTTTCAGCCTTGTCCCGAGGAGGGGGGGATATAGATGGATGTCAACTGACATTGAATCAAATTAAGCTGTTAGGGCACTGGGCCAGACTAGCACTGATAACAATAGTGTGGTCAAGAGCCATGCAGCAAAAATAGTGCAGATTTTTTTTTTTGCGGGGACTCCACCCTCCTCACCCCCTTGACTTAAGGATTCCTATTCCGGGGAGAGTGGATCATGGGGCCAATTACATTTCTGGGGCCATGGAATACCATTTCCACAGTCCCTTGAAAAAAAAAAACAACTAAGTCCTGATGTGTGTAAAATGAATGTAGACCAGGATTAGAACCTTGGTCTCCAGTGGTACTGGACAAGCTGCTCTATGCCCCAGCCCTCCACACCATGGGAGCAGCTCAGTCAATCTCCTGGATTCTGGTGCCTTTATGATGCACCAGCACTATGGCCAGTGACCAGGGGAGCACTTACAGCATGCACTGTAGATCCCCAGTCACTGTCCATTAGAGTGCTTACCAGACTAGCTCAGTATAATGTGGCGCTATTCTGGTACCTCTCACTTGATGGGGTACCAGCTGTGGGTGGTATTTTAGTGAATGGGAAAACTTGGCCAGGATACCAAGAAACATCCCCTACTCTTCATAGAGGGGTGCTGTGTTGAATCCCGGAAAATGGAGATTAGTATTGGTCTGGCAATGGAAGAGAATGATCACATGGAGCACCCACAGGATGGTGCAATAATGGAAACTACTGAAATTTCTAGTAATAGTGACATGGAAGTTTCAAACACCACAAATATGGACTAGGTAACTGCAGCAAACCTAATGGAGGACTCAGACAGGCAATTTATTGAGGCAGAACAAATGCTCCAGCAGGCATTAAAGAAAAAATTATACCTTTGTGAAGAAGAACTACAGAAGTCTGAAGAGGCATACACAGTGGCTAAATCCAAATTGGAAGTATAAAAGTCCAGTAACAAACAGCAAGCAGGATCACCGAGAACTTACATTCCTGAAAACACCAAGGATTTAATTTTTGGTCCAGGGAGTGGTGACACTGTGAATCAGAAGGACCCAAGGGCCGTAGGGGAGGCAAACCAGATGCCTGCTGGAGCAGAAAATTGGTCTCCAGAATGAGCACTGCAACAAACGGGGTAGATTCAGTCTTCGGAGGGTCAGTGGTTCCCAGACCCACGTATTCCACTTCTGGGAGAAAGTACAGCAGACACTGCAGTGAACCGAACTGTAACTCAGCTCCAGGACGATACTCAAGGAGCATATCCAGTGACTTCCAAGGAGTGGTAGGCAGAAACGGAAGCATCAGGTAACATTTCTTACTCACCAGTGGATACTACTGCAGCAATATTTTATGATGCACAACCAGCCAGGCCTGGTACAGATGGCTACTGGGATTGCAGGGCAGAAAACTGCAAGGGAAGGAATACCTGATAATACTGAACAAGATAAAACAAACAATACTCAGTCAGCAACAGATAATCTAAGTAATTCAAACACCAACACGCCTACCTTTGCAAGACTTTTTGAAAAGCTGGTTGAATTTGCAAAGAGGAAAAATACTATTTGTTTATGTTATCTTGGATGTTTAGAAGCACCTCTAGACAGATATTAAGTGGGGAAAATCCTGATGAAGCAATCTCTTGGATTTTCCCTAGCTGATATATATACCCGGATACATGCTCCTGGGGAGCATTCATTTGACATCAGTTTTAGAATGGCAGCACTGTTGGAACATTTTTGGGCCAAGCACAGGGCCTGTTCACACACATTCATTCATATGTATGCAGATGATATAGTTCTGTATACTTCAGGTCCCTCCCCACTGGTAGTGGCACCCAGACTCCAGCAAGACTTCAATGCTATCCAAAACTGGTTTCATTCAAATCAACTTATCTTAAATGCAAAAAAAAAATGTTTTCTTTAACTTTCGGCATGAGGCAGAGACTCTCCCGTCTCCCCGCCAGTCCTACTTTTAAAACCCTAGAAGGGACTCCCATAGAAAATTGCACCTCCTTCAGATATCTTGGGGTCTGGCTGGACCAGCACCTTGATTTTTCGGCACACATCACTGCTACCCACAAAAAATGGCACCCTAGACTGGGCGCCTTATTTCAAAAATGTGGCAGTATTGCTCTGCCAGCCTGCGGGGCAATTGTGCAGAAAATGATACGTACTAACATACTAAAATGCCAGTAGAATAGGCCTAACGGTCTTTCGTGTCTGATCATTTGGTCAGCCCGCACTCTGGGAGCTGACCTTGCTGCCCCCTCGCCTTCTCTGGCTTCTCTCTTCCCAGTTACAGATATTCTCACTGCATTGGATTTTGCTTCCAGCACCCTTTCCCTGTACCTGTCCCACCCCCTCTTGAACCCATCCACCATCTCTGCCTCCACCAGCCCCCTGGGCAGTGCATTCCATGGCTCCACCACCCTCTCAGTGAAGTAGCACCTCCTCCTTTCTCCCCTGAATCTTTCCCCTCCAGCTTCCACCCATACCCTCTAGTTGCCCCCTCCTCCTTCCTTCAAAGCACCCTGACTGCTCCTCCCCTATTTACCCCTTTCATGTACCTGAAGACCTCTATCATGTCCCCCCGGTCCCTTCTCTCTTCCAATGTGTACATATTTAGCTCATCGAGCCTCTCCCCATAGGTCCTGTCCCCCAAGCCCCAAATCATTTTGGTTGCCCTCCTCTTGGCCCTCTCCAGGAGTTTAATATCCCTCTTTAAGTGTGGCCTCCAAAACTGCACACAGTACTTGAGGTGCGGCCTCACCAAGCAGTTATACAGAGGGAGTATCACTTCCCTCCTTCTGGAGGTGATCCCCCTAGCGATGCATCCCAGCATCCTGTTGGCCTTGGCTGCTGCCCTCCTACAAGTCTCTGAGTTGTTCATCTTGACATCCACCACCACCCCCGGTCCTCTCAGCCATCGAGACTTGTAGCATTTTCCCCAGGGTGTACACTTAGGCCCAGGTTTCTGGCCGCCAGGTGCAGTGCCTTGCATTTCCTGCATTGAACCTCAGCTTCCCACTTTCTAGACCATCTTTCCAGAGCCTCCAGGTCCCCTGTAGGCCACCCCCTCCTCCCCATCCACCACCACCCCCAGTTTTGAGCCATCCACAAAGAGACTCATCTCACTCCTGATAACTGTCCTTATGTCAGAGATGTAGGCGTTGAACAGGAGGGGCCCACCCAAGGACTGATCCCTGTGGGACCCCACTAATGACCCTCCTTGGGGATGAGAATATCCCGACATCTACGACCCTCTGGGTCCAGTCCTGGAGCCAATTTCCTATCCATCTGATCATCTGGTTCCCCAACCCCATTTCTCTCAGCTTATCCAACAGGCCCTTGGGAGGAACAGAGTCAAATGCCTTGCTGAAGTCTAGAAAGAGGACGTCCACTGGTCTACCCAGGTCCAAGGCACTCATCACCCAGTCATAGAACTCCACAAGGTTTGTCTGACACGATTTCCCCGGGATGAATCCATGCTGTTTATCGTCCAAGCACCCCGACTTTTCCAGGTCCTCCCCAGCCTCTCCTTCACAATGCCCTCCATCACCTTGCCCACCACCGATGTCAGGCTGACAGGCATGTAGTTCCCTGCCACCTCCCTTGATCCCCCCTTGTGGATAGGCACTATATGCGCCACCTTCCAGCCCTGGGGCACCCACCCTGTCCTCAGAGAGATGGTGAAAAGCTCCGTCAGGGGTTTCACCAGAACATCCACAAGTTCCTTCAGCACTCTGGGATGTAATTTATCCAGCCCCGGTGCTTTCTCCATGTTAAGGGACCTGAGGGCTTCCCTCACTCTCTCTGCTGTGATTTCCACCTCCACTACCTCTTCTCCCTGCTTAGCCTTCCCCTCCTGCCAGTGATGCCCCCTCTCCCAGACCCGCTGATCGGTAAGGCCCCCCAGTATCACTGTCTCCTCCCATGTATGATGCAGCACCCCATTTTCCTTGATGAAACTGAGGTGAAGTACACATTTAGTACCTCAGCCTGCTCCCCTGGGTCTTGTGCCCATCCCTCCCTGTTTTAATCCTGCTAATCTGCCCTTCGCCCTTTGTTTTTCCCAATGTATCTAAAGAACCCCTTGTTCCCTCTCCTAATTTCCCTGGCCAGGTTCTGCTCCTTTCTTGCCTTAGCCACCCTCACCACCCTAGTGGCCCTTCTAGCCATCAGCTCATACTCCCCTCAATCCCTCTCACTCCTTGAGCACTTGAATTGCCTATAGGCTGCCTTCTTTCCCAGTACCACCTCCTGGACCTCTCTGGTCCACCAGCAGGGTTTTTGGGCCATACTGCATTTTTGTCTTACTCTTGCACAGGAGTTGGTAGCATCCTGCACCCCTCTCCTGATGATTTCCCACCTACTGGCAGCGTCCATGTCTGACCTAATCACATCCAAATGCTCCTTAAGAATCCTTCCCATTTCCTTAAAATCTGCCCCCCTGAAGTCAGTTACCTCCGTCTTTGTGCAGCCTTCTAACCCTCCTAGGTCAGGCAGAACCAGACCGTGGCATGGTCACTCCCCACCAACGGGTCCCTTACCTCCAGGCCCCCAATCTGGTCACTGTCTGCAAGGATCACAATCAGTACCCGCGCCTCCCTGGTCGGTTCCCCCACCTGCTGAGTTAGGAACGCATCTTGAAAGATATCCAACAACCTCTGTTCCCTGGCCACTGAGGACGTCATAGTCTCCCAGTCTGTTCCTGGGATGTTTAAGTCCCCCAACACCACCACCCTTCCTCTGCTCAATCTGCAGTGTCTCCCAACATCTGCCACCAGACTCTCCTCCAGCTCCTCTGCCAGCGCAAGGGGTCTATACACCACTCCTATTTTTACTCTCTTGCCCCCCCCTTGTTATCAAGGTGATCCACATCGCCTCCACAGTTCCCTCTGCCTCCTCTACTCCCCCTATGCTGTTTTTGACTATTACCGCTACCCCTCCTCCCCTACCCTCCCCCCTGTCTTTTCTTTTTTTTAATTAAATATGCTTTATTTGAGCTTCAAACAGACAACGTAACCTACAATCAGGTTAACAGAGACAAATACAATTGCATCCCCCCCGTCCTTCCTGAACATAGTGTAACCCTCCAGATTCAGGTCCCAGTCATGTCCTGTGGTGGCCCAGGTCTCAGTGACCACTGCCACATCCACCGCTCCCTCAGTTACCATCACCTGGAGCTCAGGCATTTTATTGACCAAGCTCCTGGCATTTAGCAGGACTACCTTCCACCCTTTCCCTATACTTCCATTTCCCCTGCTCGTGTTCCCATGGGGATTCCATTTTCCCCTGGTCTGCACTTTACCAGTCAGCCTTTTCCCGCATTCCTCCAGCTCCCCAGAGGGGTGGAGACAGAGTTCCTCCTTTATCGGACCCCCCTCGACAGCCTTTTCTCCCATCCCTCCCTCACAAGTTTAAACCCCACTTTTCACCAATGAACCCCTCTATTTTCAACTTAAGGATTCCCCTTCCCTCCAAATTGAGATGGAGCCTATCTCTAGCATACAGCTCCTTATCCTCCCAGGTCTCCCCCCAATCCCCCATCAACCCATACCCTCTGGCCTCACACCACTCCCTGAGCCACTGGTTTATCTCCCTAATCTTCCTTTTGTGTTCTCCACTAGCCCTTGGCACCAGCAGGGTTTCTGAGAAGGAAATTGTGCATCCTATGTCATGATAGACCCTGGCAAGCTCCCTGAACCTTGCCAGTATCTCTAGCTCACTATTTCCCTCAATGTCATTTGTACCCAGGTGGACCAGTATGTCCAGGGAACCCCCACAATCCTTTGCCAGCTGATATGCCTCGTGCTTGGCAGTGTGCACCATTAGTCCAGGGAAGCATTTTGTTCTAACTGGCCAAGTTTCTCCCTCCCTATCCCATTTGATACCCCTGATCATAGAATCCCCCAACAGGAGCACTCTGACTGCTCCTTTTCCTCCATTTCCCCCCTTCCATGTCCTTCATCCTTTCTACCAGCCCCTCCACCTAGCCGGCTCCTTGTTCCTCCCCCTATCTTGATGCCACATGCCGCCCCCTCCTTATTTACCCTGGCCACCCCCTACCCTACGATCCTATGCCTCTCCTCCTCCCGAGTATCCTTCTGTACCTTGCTAAATCCCCCATCACTGCTCATGACTGGTTCTTCTCCCCCATCCGCTAAACTAGCCTGGCTCATCCTCTCTTCCTTCCTGTCTCTGTTTAGTCCCTCCTTGCTTGTCGTGCTCCCCTGGCCTAAAACCTCAGCTCCCTTTACTGTATCCTTCTTGTACTTCTGGTCCTTCTCCTTGCCCTTTCCTCCCAACTGGTTCTTCTCCTTGCACTTTCCTCCCTCTTCCCCCGCCACTCCTGCTCTGATCCACTGCTCCCCCCATTTTCCTGCATTTCAGGTTCCCCCTGTTCCTCCTGCTATCCAGCCCCCACCTCCTGCCCCCCTACTCCCTTTCCATCTCTATCCACCCCTGTCATGGCTACATCACCCCTCATCCTCAAGCAGAAGAAGAGAATTGAAGCAGTTACTGAGCATCAGGTTCGATCCACCTCCTCACCTTGCTTCCTTCTGTCCAGCCCCAGCCATCTGCCTGCTTCCCTGAGAATGTTGTCTCTCTGGCCCCCCTTTGTGAGGGTCCCCAGTGACCTGCCTGCTTCCTTGGTAGTGTCCTCCTTTTGGGCCCCCTCTGCCAGGGTCCCTATGTGACCCCAGAGTATTGTCCTGCATTCCTTTCCCTATGCCTCCAACCCTAGTGCTTGGAGCAACCCCGTGGGAGATCCCCTGCCCTCTTCCCCAACCACACCTGCCCCTTTTCCCGGCTGTCTCCTAATCCCCGCAACCTCCTCCCTAAACTGTGCCAGCTGGTAGCACACTGTGCAACCACCGAACTTCCAAACCCAGTCCAATATCATGGCTGCCCCACACCCTGTGCACCCCACCAGACTCCCAAAGATGCCGGCCCTAATGACATGTGGTCCCATCCCCCTCCAAGTAGGTTTCCTTGGGTGAGCCACCAGGTTCCCCACTAGTCCAAGATACACCCCTGCTGACTAATCAGGTCAGCCACTAATCCTAGATACAGTCCCACAGTAAACCGGTAACCCTGTTACTAGGTGCAGTACAACACAGTAAACTTATAAGGGAAGTGAACAACTCCCTAAGATCCTCTCTCCCAGCCTTTAAATCCAACCCCCGGTGGCTAGAACTACATGAGCTGCACCTGCAGCCTTTTCCTCCAATTGCAGGGCAGGTGTTCCCCTATAAATAAGCAGAGCTCTGGGGGAGGGAGGGGTGGGGGACGGTGGATTGGGACCTACACCCGACTCTCGAGAGAGTGTATCAGCCATGTGTCTGCCCCTCCAAGCCCTGCAACCAAAGAAACAGCCCCTTAGAAGTAGTAAGAAAGAAAAGAAATAACCTTCTACCAAGTAAAATCCACAAGAAACCCTATAAAAACAACAAGAAGCAGCTACTGTACTGGAACACGTCTGATCCTGTCCCCTTCTAGTTCCTTCTGAGAAGCCAAAGCAACTGACATCACAAACCTGATTCAGCTCTGCCTCCAGTCAATTAGCTGGGTGAGACTGGCCAGACCATTAACACCCTTCCCCCACTATGCACTAACCTTTGCAGCTAGTGAAGTAAGCAAAAAGGAATCAAAATTCAACTCAAAGCCCCCAAAATATGTGTGCTACCAAAGGAAACAGGTCTCCAATTCAATCAGCTTCACTAACAACACATCAAAATAGGCTTGAAATTAACAGATATAGGTCTCCAATTCAAATAACCAGCCCCAAGCAAATCCCACCAAATAGGTTTTAAATCAGAAGAAATAGGCCTCCACCAGCGCAGCCTGCTACACAGTGAAACATCGAACAAATGAGCCCACTTACAGCCACCAAACCAGTTTTCAAACTTCCAACAGCCCCAAAAACAATACCCTGCTAGCCCCTTGGAAGTAGTAAGAAAGAAAAGAAATAACCTTCTACCAAGTAAAGAAGCAGCTACTGTACTGGCACACATCTGATCCTGTCCCCTTCTAGTTTCTTCCTCCCTATTCTTGATTATGAGGATGCAGTCTACAGTGCCACACCTAAGTCCACCCTGGCTAGACTAGATCCCCTTTTCCACTCCTTCTGTCACTTTGCCCTGGACTGTACTCCCTCCACCCACCACTGCAACCTCTACCGGTCTCTTAACCTCCCCTCACTCTACGATAGGCAACAGTCCCACTGCAATAGCCTCACGGCCAGATTCTGGACCTAGTCAATTCCCTCCTACCTTGTTGATACCCTAACTGCCAAATTACCCCCAGCATACTCTCTCAGAAATTTACACCGCTGGATCCTGCATGTCCCTAACATGTCAACCTCTGCCGGCCAGTTGGCCTTCTGAGCTCACTTGCCCATGCTATGGAACTCTCTGCCTGTGGACATTCGGCATGCTTCCTTCTCTTGGCAAATCAACTCACTCCTCAAAGAACACTTCTCCGCCAACTGCTCATGTGGACTAAACTCACAACAGGTACTAGCCCTCCAACTGACTTCAACTGTGGGTACTCCTAATAAATAACTCTGACTCTTGTAAATGTTGTCATTTACACTGCATATCAATTTAGCAGCCGTTATACCCAGATTTTCTGGTTACTTGCTGTGTTGCATTCTGTATGTGTACTGTACATATCATTGTATAAAATGTAGCCAATTTTTTTTTTGTACTTATTTTTGGAAAAGTCTGTACTTTGAATTTGTATGTATTCCTCCCATCCCCTACACTCCACAGGACGCATCTGGAATCAAGCGGTAGTCTGCTTAGCATGCCTTCCTGGTAACATTTTTAAATAAATAAATAAATAAAGACTAATCCACTGTGGGTGCCATTTCAAGTAATACCTCTTATGAAGCAAACTTTAAGAATAATCATGGTCCTGTTTCGCAATGAGGTCGTAAATGTGACAGACATTGTATATTGGCTGGAAAAACAGTGTGACATTCAGGGGAACCCGGAACATGTTTTGGATGGGGAAGGGTTTTGGAATGGGGCTTGGTGGATCAAAATGAAATTGCACCAGGATGACAAGGATTTTAAACACTTGCCAGATTGATTTTATATTGGATGAGACAAGGGATTTATTTTCTACCCCAGGCAACCCAGGCATTGCTAAAGTGTGGGTCACCCAGGCATATCAATAATAACTGTGAGGCCATAAAATGTGCACAATGTGGAGAACTGGGGCATGCATATTATCACTGTGTCAACATCTTGAAATGTAATTTGTGTGAGACAGAAGGGTACTTTTCACTGATTTTTCCCTGGGCATCTCATAATAATGAAAATGCAGACTATGGAGTCCAAGATTTTTACATTTACAAAGTGGCAGGAGCTGCTGCTGACTTCAGAGGATTCCAAACTCCCCCAAGGCCATCGGGGAGAAATAGACCAGACCAACCCACCAACCACACTATCGGTAGCCTGGATCATGAGACAGGGGTAGCATCCCCTCCAGTTCCCATACAGGTGCAAAAGCTGAGAGTTCAAGCTATACCTCCACCCACACCTCCACCCCAACCACACCAACTGGGCTATCAACAGATCCCGATGACTTTCAACTGGTTCCATCAAAAGGAAAGGGGTCCAAAGAACTCCCATAAACAACAGAACATATGGAAATGATTCCATTGGAAAATAAATTTGCTGTCTTACAAAATTAACAATTGAATAAAGATGAGGAGTCAGATACAGGTTCTTTGGCATCCTACCAGATGGATGTTCAATCTGACAAAGAAAAGTGGAAGGAAACTCCCCCTAGAGATAATAAAAAAAAGGAAAAATGGAGAATGGGAGTGAGGGTTGGTTTACATAAGAGTACCATGATCCAAAGCACCTAGACACTCAGGTCCCAAAAACTCAGCAATATGATATTGCTATTGCTAGTCTCAACACTAACAGTGTAAAGTTGGAAAGAGAGCATTTAGCCACCATTGAGATGTTCATGGGCAATAAGTTTGACATTGTAGTTTACAAGACACTAGGCTACACTCCGTGGCAGAGATATCAGAAGCCTCAGAAGGATGGATCTGGGGACCGAGTTATTGGTCCATGGGAGACGCAACTTGCAGTGGGGTAGGAATCTGTTTTACCAATCCATCCATCACAGTAAAACATATGGTGGATATTTCACCAGGAAGAGCTTTACTGCTTGATGTTACAATTAATAAAGGATTTTAAGTTGATAAATATGTATGCAACCCAGATTAAAACAGATAGGATAACATTGTTGAAACTAGTACTGCCATATTTATATATAGCCAGAAATGTTCTATTTGGTGGAGATTGTAATACCAGTAGAGCTAAAGAACATAGAAGGACAAGAATCACAAAAGCATATCACAATGCTTCTTATCTAAATCAACTTCTAGACCAAACAGATCTGAAGGATGTGTTTAGAGAGCATTGTCACTCAGCCCCACACACATACTTCAAGGGCTAATTATAAACCAGAATTTATTACTGGTTTGTGATGCCTACATTGGAGGTCAGGATGGCTTCTTTTGATTTGGTGGCTACTTCTGACCATGGAATGTTGAGTGTGTCCCTGGCTAATACAGCCACCACTTCAAAAGGTCCAGGATATAGAAATTTAAATATTTCTTTATTGAATAACCCCTTAAGTTACCAGGGCTTCCAGAATGTAATGGCTACAAGGAAATCAGAGTACTTCCTTTATGACAATGCTTCTGACTAGTAGGAGGACACCAAAACAGATTTTAGAGACTACTTCCAGACTATGGGCAAGATTAATGGCACAATAAGTAAGGATAGATAGACACCTGGGACAGACACTTTACTTATTACAATCTAGGTTGAATGCAAGGGTTACTGGACTTAGTGAGCAAATCAAGTCAGTAAAGGAAGAAATAATACAACATCAATATGATAGAATGTGAACCCAGGAAATAGAACAAAGGTTCAGGACTCACGGGAAACAATCATACACCTACCTTTTTGATAGCTGTACTTATCAAAGGAACCATAAAAAGTTTGCACAAGTCAGAGATGAACATGATAATATAATAAGTGAAGGTAAAGCTATCAGCCAGGAAGTGAAAAAATATATATCCCAGTTGTTTCAGGAGGATGACAATATGAGTGAGGATAGGTTGGAAGACTGGTTAGCTAATTGTGACTTATCAAGCTTACCAGTATTTTATATGAAACAGCTCATAAAACTAATTTCTGAGGAGGAGCACCACAAGGTGATCCAGAACTTACACTCAGGGAAAGCCCTGGGGCAGGATGGTCACCCTAATGAATTTTACAAGCATATTGTTCAAGATTTAGGTACAGAGATGGTACAAGTTTTTAATTCCTGTTTTTTCAACCACCAATTGGCAAAGAGCATGTGCTGTATAAAAGCTTGGTCATGCTGTTATACAAATCATGGGATAAAGCACTTCTTTCAAACTGGAGGCCTATCACTTTGTTAAACACTGACTGTAACATTTTGAGAAAAAATTATTAGCAATCTATTAGCCCTGGTACTGGAAGATATTATTCATCCAGTTCAGTTGTGCAGCATCCCTGGTAGAAGGATCACTGATGGTTTAATACTTCTAAGGGAATAATTGAAAAAGGGGAGTCAGAAGAACTTATAGGCTTTTTGGTAAGCATATACCAGGCCAAAGCTTTTGATAAGGTGGCACACAAATACATATGGAAATGCCTAGGAAAATTAGGCATTCCAGATGTTATGATACAGGTGATTCAAGCTTGTTATGAAAAAGCTGTGGTAACACCATATGTAAATGGATGGGTGGGGAAGGATTGCAAGGTGGGTAGAGGGATTAGACAGGGCTACCCTCTAAGTCCTCTATTATATATCATATCATTGGAACCCTCAATTAGAAAAATTCAAGATGATGGTATAAGAGTTTTTTCTGTACATAGCGAAGATAGTGAAATTAAAACTATGGCATACAAGGATGTCTGTCTGACTCTAATAGATGTAGTATCCAGTGAAAGAACAGAAGACATTTTGTTAGAATTTGCCAGTGGAACAGAGTCAGAGACACATTTTTCAAAAAGTCAAGCTTGGTATATTGGACAGCACACAGGTGAAGTAACAAATATTATGGGTATCCCTATTCAAGACACCCCTTGTAAGATATTGGATTTTTGGGGAGGTGAGATGTGGCATTTTTAATTGGAAAAATTTATTAAATAAAGCTAAGGAGAAGGTAGAGAGGTGGAGCAGATGGAGAATGTCAAAGAAAAAAAGGATATATGTGGTAAAAACATTCTTGTTAAGCATGTTTTTACATCTAAGTATGATTCCCCCCTTCTGAAACACCTAGAGATGTCCATCTACAGTATCTTTTTTCATAGTATATGGGGGAGTAGGTTGATCCCAGTGAAGAGAGGGGTGATATATCTATCAACTGAGAAAGGAGGATTAGGGATGGTTAACTCCATTGTATTTTTTTCTGTATATTTTTTACTGTGAATATTAAACTCCTATTGCTCAAAATCAGAAAACCATGGGCTATATGGAACATGAATCAACTCCAACTTGGTTATTATCTTGGGCTCAGACAGGGATTCTACACAAATAAAAACTAACTGTTGGATTACTTGAGTATTATCAGACTTGTTTTGGAAAGCTGAAACTTTGGGCTATTCCAATACGTGCAGTCCTCACCTTATCTAGGAGAGAGTTATATGATTTAATCATGATGCAATATTTTATGGATCAACCCATTTTGGGGACAGGCCACAGGCATGTAGCATTAGCAGCATGATGACTCTGTCATGTGCTGTGGCTGTGTCTCCATGGAAAACTCAATGTTAAGTATGATTTGAAACTTAAAGATCAAAGTGAAAGATTTGTCCTAGAACAGACACTTGTTCTGACATACCAGAAACTATGGAACACCTATATTTCCATTGCCCATATACCTTAGCCTTTTGGGGAATAGTTTTTGACAATTGGGACAAATCCCCCTTCCTATTTTTAAATTCAGAGATATTATTTTTGGGAATTTTACCCAAGGCATGGGACAAGGATGATACTGGAACAATGTGGATCTTCTTAATATTTTTTAAATATCACATATGGATCAGTAGATGTAAACTGACATTGCAGAATACAACAATACCTCCTGAACAGTGTTTCTGGTCCATCCATAACTCACTCAAGACTTTTCAAAAACAGGAAAAACAGAAAGTTCAAGTTCAGGTGTACCAGAAGTGTTGGAGACACTGTGAATGGTTTTCAGATAAATTGAAGTGAGGGAGGAGGGTTGGATTTAGGATACTTTCCATATTTACTTTCCTGTTAGGAGCATTTTTTTGACCTGTAAAGAATTTTGTTTTTAAGCTACATTTTTACAGTCAAGACTAATGAGTTATTTCATTTCTGTTTGTTTAGTTTTCTAGGTATACGATTTACAATCCTCAAACAATTGTGTTGTATATATTTATCTTGGGGAAATATTTAATAAAACATTCCCTTGGTTTTACACCTGCAGATGTATACACCATGATTCATGCTACAGGAGAACATACGTTTGACATTAGATTTCGCACTTCTGACTTGCTAGGCCATTTTGGGGTGAAACATATGCTACTAAAAACAAATCCATTATAAACTCCCTTTCAAGTAATGCCATTAACAAAGCAATCTTTTAGGGTAATAACAGTGCTTTTTTGGAATGAGGGGTCAACATTACCAGTATTCTGTTCTGGCTTGAAAAACATGGTAATGTACAAGGGACTCCGGATACCATCCTAGATGGAGAGGGCTTCTGGAATGGGGGTTGGAGGCTAAAAGTTAAACTATTTCACTCTGATAATGACTTTCAACACCTGCACAACTGTTTTTACATGGGCTGGGACAGAGAGTTTATTTTTTAACCCGGACAGCCACATAGGTGCTATAAATGTGGTTCAGGAAGACACATTAGTTCATCATGTGATGCAGTACAGTCCACCCAATGTGGAGAATTGGATCATTCAGGTTTTCTTTGTGCAAATTCACCCAAATGCAACTTGAATGATGAAGGAGGTCATACTTTTACTGATTTCCCTTGGACAGCACACAATAAAAAGGATGCAGATTATGGAGTCCAGGACTTTATATCCTAAAAGCTGCAAGAGCAGCAACAGACTTTGTCAGGGCAGCCCCCCCCCCAAAGCCTCAGTCACAAATAAGGCATGAACCTTCTACTCCTTCTACAGTACATACAAGAAACTTTGATCCCCCACCTTGACAAATGGAAGCAGAGAATGCTGTTCTTTCACAAATTACTCTAGGAACTTCTGAAACTGTCTCTTGTTTGCAGTCCAAGATACAATCTCATAATGTACAACATACTAGCACCATGCCACTTTCCCCCTCATATGACAATTTCAGAACAACCAGAATTTCAACTGGTTTCTAAAAAAAGGAAAGGGATCTACAAAAATAAACTGAGTCAGACATCATCTCAGAAGCAGTACCTTTAACTAATAAATTAGAAGTTTTGCAGACAGAACAAATGAATGAAGATCCTGGCTCAGATAATGCATCCTTGGTGTCATCCACTTCTGAGTCAGAAACAATTAAAGAACATCCCAGTAAAGTTAAAAAGAAAAGGTGTATGGGGCCAGGGGTTGGTTTAAGGAAAAACACAAGGAAAACTACAACTCTGACTTAACACTTTGAAAGCAGATTTAAAACATTATGAGCTACTCTAACTGCAGCAAATCTGAATACCAACAGCATGAGGTCCAAAACTAAGAGAGTGGCTACTTTTGAGGTTTTTTTTTTAAATATGTATATGATATAGTTTTTTTACAGGACACTAGGTTGTACTCTCTAGTCTCTAGAGGATTTTGATACTGCTTTGGCTACATGGGAATGGGAACCTAGTTATTGGTCGGGGGGGCTCTTTGCTGTATAGTAGGTATTCGTTTCCCAGACACAGCAATATCAGTCACCCATATCTTAGATATTCTCCCAGTCAGGGCCCTTTTATTGGATGTTTGTATACAGGGGATCGATTTTCATTTAGTTAATATATACAGTATATATAACACAATGTAAGGTGGCACACTTAGAGTTATTACAACTGATAAATAAGGCAGTAAGTTTTTCACAGACCACGCATATTTCATGAATCTCGCAAAAACCGAAACAGATTGTGAAATTTGCAATAAAATAAAATAATATGTTTTTTGCAACAACAAAATCTTATTTTAATAAAATTAATAGAAACATAGATGCCAGGTATTCTGTTCTATTTTTAATTTAATTTGTTGCTGTGACCGCTGTGGGGTATCACATTACAAGGTTGCATTACAAGACCAATGAAACAAATTACCTGACAACTATCACCTGCTAATCAGTCAATTACAGTCTTACCAACAAGTGTACTAAATTGTCTCTTTGAATGTGAGCTGCAGTAACTGCTGCTGTTCATTCTGCTTGAGACCACTACTGTGTAAGATGCTGGGCAAACCGCAATGTCAGTGCTACTGAAACCACTTTCAGCACCCAAAACTGGCAATATGTTTCCCAGACAAAACTGCAAGCAATATGAAAATGGGGTATTTCATGTTTCTGGTGATGTGATGTTCTGCACATGCTACAATGTTGCAATAGACCACAAACACAAAGCCAGCTGTGACAGACACTTAGAGTCATCTACACACATAAGGAAAAAAAGAAAACTCAAGGAGAAATCAACCTCAGTGGTGGAGAAGCAAATCAAAATAAGAGAGTTGTTCATGCAAAAGCCACACACCAACAAAGCAGAAAGGTATCTTTATTTAATCTTGTAGAGGCTTTTACTGCAGCAAACATTTCTCTCAATGCTCTCTATAACCCTGTCCTACATTGCTTTTTAGAGGAGAATTTAAAGTCTGTCAGTGTCATACCATCATCTCAGTGGCTAAGGACTGAATATTTGCCTAAGATTTAAGCATTCCATGTGGTAGAATTAAAAAAAATGTTAGATGCAGTGTCTGTCTCAATAGTGTGTGACGAGACAACAGATGTGGAAGATCGATACATTCTCAATATTGTGGCGATTCCTTCAATTCACAATTGTTCTGTACTATCCACAAATATTACAAAATTAGAACCTGTGTTGCACTGCACTATACTAGATGCAACTAACTTCAAAACAGTATCCCAGGCTGTGTCACATTGCTTGCAGAAGTATGATATTCCATATACAAATGTTTCAGCATTTGTGTCAGACAAAGCAATGTATATGAACAAGTGTAGGGAACATTTTACTGGTTCACCTGATTTTAAACGAAATTAAAAATGTGTTACCTCTATATCTGTGAATGTGTTTTTCATGAAATCATGAAATCGGCATTTTAAGCCATGAAGCAGCCATGAAAAATGTAAATTTCCACCGTGAAAAACTTATAGCCCTACTGATAAAGCCTTATTTGTATACTGGTAAAAATATTTTGTTTGGAGGAGGTTTTAATATTAGTAGATTCACTTCTGATAGAGGTTTAAGAACTAACAAAATCAATTTTCAAAGAATTTAACAGAGCAGGCTGAACCCAACTGAAAGAATAACATAATTACACATTTCAAAAGGGGGTCTGGGGATGGTGAACCAGACTGTGTTCTTTTGTTACATGTTTTTATATACAAATTTAAGACCTCTATTACAGAATAAGATTACTATCTGGGGGCCCTGGGTAGTAGACCAAGTGCAACCATGGGTACAGGGGTGGGACCTGGACAACGCTATCCCTAGACAGAAGTCCCTAAATGGATTACCTGGTTATTTTCAAAATTGCTTTGGGAAGCTGAAATTATGGGGAATTTCAAAAATATCAATATGCACAGATTGGTTAATAAGCAGCCCACTCACTAAATGTAAGTACATAATATAAATCTTTTTTTTAATTTCTATATATATATTGTATATATGAATAGGTGATACAGTCAAATAATGCAGACGTTTTGCATCAGACTCCTTCAACAGTGCTTGTCTGTATGACACCTTGCAACCAATAAAAAATATATATACATATAAGTTTTAGTACTTCATTAGTCAAAAAACTTATAAACATTTAGAACTATTTAATTAGATCCACAAATAAATCTCACCATATCAAAAATAATCATCACCAGCTTGTGTATGCAGTATATAATAATTAATTAACAGAGAATTATAAATATACTGCTGCTCATCTCAAAATAATTATTTAAATTGTAAATCAACAATGTTTAGAGAGCATTCTTATGTACTCAACTTATTGAAACATATTTTAACTCCTTTTGTTTTAGGTAATGAATCCAGTTTTCTAAAGACAGATAAGTAAAAATCTGTTTAGGTATATGTTATATATCTTCCTTAAATATATATGTGTCTATCCATCCATTCATTCTGTTAACTTGAATTCATAACACAAAATATGTAGTACCTTATATAAACATCTTTTTCTCCACAACCTGGATTTCTGTAAAATAACACAAACCAAATCTCAATATTATAATGGTATCCTTGTCTGCTTATTTATACATTCTTAAGTTGAGTTGCTTCTGAGCATCTATTTTTATAAATATTGTAGCCTTTTGTACTTGTGCTTCACCAATTTTAAATGTAAAGGTCTTTAAACCTCATGTGCTCACACGATCTTTAGCGCATCAACTCAGTACTCAACTGCACTCTTATGAAACACTGAAACTTTTTAACTTTTGTACTTAAACATCACCAGTTTTAACTGTAAAGGTATTTAAATCTCATGCATTCACACAATTTATGGTGCACTGACTGAGTACTCAACTCCCCTCTTCTAACACATTCTGAGACTTTTTTCAGACTTTTTAAGTGTTTATCAAGGTAACTCTCTGCATTAAATTAAGGTGTTTCACAATAGTTCTCAACTTGTAAAGCATTAAATAGCCTTTCAACCTAGATAAATTTTATCACAGTGAGTGAAACACATTTCAAAACTGTTCTAAACTTACAGAGAGTGCTGCTGGTGAGGTAGATGGCCTCCTGCTTCTTCTAGTGTAATGGAGGTAGCACACCCTCTCCATGCCCTTCTATTTATAGAGTGAGATCAGAATCAGGCACTAGGCAACCAGCATAGACACCTGACTGTCAATGACATCAGTGACATGCTCAGAAATGCTTGGAGCCTGACCTGCAATTACTGCAGCACCTGAAAGGAAAATCAGGCATCTGATCTATGAACTTATGTTTCTTAGCTTTTTTATTTTGTGTTGTGCGGTGAACCACTTTTCTGCATCACTGAAAGAGGATTGAAGGGAGAGGTGGAGCTGGGTGGGATCAGGATTGGAGGAGTACAGCACGGCGTCATCTGCATAGACTAGGATATTGCCCAAACAGGACTGGGGGAGGGAGTTGAGGAAGAGACTAATAATGGTCCGAGGATTGACTCCTGTGGGACTCCAGAGTATACTGGCAGCCTGCTGGATAAGGTGGTACCAATTTTGACCTGCTGGAAATGATCTACCAAGTAGTCAGTGAACCAGCAGAGGGTATCTTGAGAGATGGCAAGTTTGGATATAGTAGTTAGTAGGAGGGAGTGGTTGACAGTGTCAAACGCCTTGGTGAGTTCAATGAAGACCGCATCAGGGAGATGACCACTGTCCAGGGTGGTATGAAGGTGGGAGGTGAACTCGAGAAGGGCAGTGGTCATACTATGTCATTTGAAGAATCCATGTTGCTGGTTGCAAAGTATATTGTGTTTGTTAAGATGGTCAGTGAGTTGATCAGAGACAATACGCTCTAATGTCTTAGATAGGGGAGAGAGAATAGAGATAGGGCGATAGTTGTGGGGGGGGAGGTACGATCCCCGCTCTTAAATAGAGGGGTAATAGAGGTGAATTTCCAGTGTGTGGGGAATTTCCCAAGACATAAAAACAGGTTGATAATGTGGATGAGGGGGATTAGCACCTTGTGTAGAGTGAGCTGGAGAAGTCTGAGGTCTAAGGAGTCGCTGCTGTATTGGGAGTGCCTTATGGCTTTTTTGAGGTAAGGTTCAGCAGACCTGGGGGAGATGCATCGTAGGAGAAATGGAGGGGTACTGAGGGGAAGGGGGCATTGAAGACAGGGGGTGGATCAAAGAAGTGGGAAGGGAGGACGTGGCTGAGGTCAGTGAAAGCGTGGTTAAGTGTGGCGGCTATCCAATTGGGGTCGGTGGTCGGGCCCCCTTCGACTAAGCTTTTGCGTGGGGGCAGGGTTTGGGGATTTTGCCACAGATGCACTTAATATTGCTTCAAAATTTACACTCTTGGCCCCAGGTAGTGGTTAGGGTAGATTTGTAGTACTCAGCCTTGGCTTTACGCAGGGATCATGTGCATTAGTTTGGGGCTTCTCTGTACTTCTGTCTGTCTGCTGGCAGGCCGGTCTCAATGGAGAGGTGCCATAGGGAATCCGTAGACCACATCAGGGCCAGTATGTGGTCAGAAATCCAGTGCACTGGGTTGCCTTTGACCATCCTTTTGGCAAGAGGGGCAAACATGTCACAGATAGCATTGAAGGAATGAATGAAGAGATCAAGGGCTCTGTCAGGGACAAGGGTGTTTGTTATGAATGACCAGTCCAATGTACTAAGGTGAGCTTTTAGGAGTGTAAGTTTACCAGGGCCAAGTTTATGTCATAGGACCATTTTTGTAGGGGACTTGAGGGCCTTACAAGACCAGAAGCAGTGGACAGGGGAGTGGTCACTAATCGCATCTAGGAGAATAGTGGTGCTAGTGATTTTGTGAGGATGGTTAGTGAAAACTAGGTCCAGTAGGGAGGAGGACCCTACGCGATGGTGCAGGTGGGTGGAGGAGGGGACTATTTGTGTTAGGTCATGGGCTGTGGCTTCATCGATGAAAGAAGCAGTGGACTTAGACAGTCAATTGATATTGAAGTCCCCCAGAACAATATTTTCATTATGAGATGGTAAGGTGGCCAGTTGGACATGACAGAGTGGAAGGCCACTTTTTGGTCCCTGGGAGGAATGTATATAGCGGTGATGAATAGGGGGGTAAGGGATCAACCAAAGGTAAATTTGAGGGTGAGGGCCTGTGGTCCGCATATGAGATGGGGAGGGGGGAGCAGCTGTACATGCAGAATGTCCTTGATGTAAATGGCACAGCCTCCACCACACTTTCCCTGTCAGTCAGCCCTGAATATGTTATACCTGGAGAGTGATACCAATGAGTCAGGGATACGGGAGGAGAGCCAGGTTTCACCCACGGCAATGCTGTCGGGCTGGCCATGGCTGGACTTTGCAAACATACTGCATATTATTTTGTAAACATTCAGAATGCATTGCTGTGTTAGAAATAAATTGATTTATTATCTTTGGGAAAGAGTCAGTCTGATTTACTACTGATTTATTAGTTTCTCTGGGCAATGAAAGCAATCACATCAGTGTGTTGTCTGTTTAGTGCATTTTTTAAATCACACTGGTGATGATGCAGTACTGTGTGTCAGTAATACAGCTTTAAATGCCTCAGACTCATGTTTTCTTTAATGGCTGGGATGTGTTGAGTTAGTTTATTCCATTTAAAGTTGAAAATGTTTTGAAAACTTCAGTCAGTTTAATATATGGTGTGGTGAAGTGAGGCAACTTTAAAACTGGTTTGAATTTTCACCATTTATACAGACACCGAGTCTCCTTGCTGGGTGTATCTGCTACTCCACTTCTATTAAAAGTACTCAGGGTTGTTCTGAATCTGAGTCACTGGAGTCCTGAGCGACAGTGCTACCCTGGTGCTGATGTGCCAGCTTAATTATAAATATATTGATCTTTATAAAATGTGCCACAGTCTTAATGGTCGCAGCATGTCACATTACCGCTCATTTTTCTCTTATGACCACACATCTTACTATTTTATTTATGTATTTCATTCTGTGTATGACTCCAAATTCTGTCAGTAAAAGGACAGCATCAAAACCAAGTTCCTTACTTCAAAATCAATGTAAATGAATTACATTTGTATCAAATAAAACTTTTTCATATATCTATAGCTTTGATTTTGTTTATTTATACATCCATACATAATTGCAGTTCTAAAATGCTAAGTTTGGATTCATACTCAAATGTGACAATATCAGCAGAGTGTCTGAATGCTAGTGCATGTTCAGCTATTTTATAAAATTACAACATTCACCCAAGCTGAAATTCCTAGCCTGTGCATGCCTAGCAGTGTTATTACTCTTATTAATCTAAGTTATCTTGCCCACATATTAACCCAATGTAGTGATTATTCTAAGCAGTGGCATGGGTTTACAGACTCCCACCCATGTGGTTTTGGCACCTTATCGATTAAGAACGTTTATTTACTAAAAGTGCTCCTTCTAGGATAGCCATATGAGATGCATCATCTTGATTTTATGTGAGTTCTAGGGGTTTACAGTAGGTAATACACAGATTGCACTGTTTGTTGCATTACTGCAAATTCATAGGTTCATCCTTATATTTGGTGCCCCAATATAATCAGCATGGTGGCTGGTAAGTGGTTAGGCTTACCACCTTTTAAGAAGCCCAAAGTGGGACATTTCTTACTGAAACATGATTTTTCGCAGGGCAGTATGCAACCACCACCAATGAAAAAGACTTGTTTTCTCAAAATAATCAGATATGAGACTAAGGGCCAGATATTCAAAACTTTGCCCAGGGGCAAAATTAGCACTGCCCAGCGGGCAAACTGAGCCCAGAGCACAAAGCAAGCCATATTCAAACGGAATAGCCCAGGGCAAACAGCTTCTGAATATAGCATGGTAATGAGGCCATGCAATCTGGGCTGGGAGTGCAGGGCAAACATTGCCCTGGAATAAGACAGCACTGAATAAAACAACCAGGAAGTGCAACCCACAACAACAACACAGTACACAGCAGCGTGAGGGCAGGTACAGGCGAACACGTGGCCAATGTGTGTGCCAGCAAATGCATGGACTCAGTACAGTTGCAGGAAGCAGCAGATGAGAAAGAACAGTGATCAAAACTTTACAATATTCCCCGTACCATTAGCGCCGCGCTAACACATTAGCGCGGAGCTAAGCAGTTAGCCTGGAGCAAACACGCTTGCCCGGAGCTAAAATGTGCCATATTCAAAAGTGCCATGCAAATGAGCCTACTTAGGTAGTCTCTGGGCAAACAACCGGATTAGCATCTCATTATACCCTGATTTGCACACAGTTTGCCTAGCATTACTGCAGGGTCCCATAGAGCCACCTGTAGGTCAGTCTGGAAGTACAGGGCAGACAAGGTCCAACCGCAGACTCCATCTGTAGGTCAGTCTGGCTGGTGCACCATGATAGCTACAGGCTACAGGTAAACAGTACAGCATAGCATAGTATAGCATATTGTACCCCAGGGGACAGGACAGCATAGGCAGCAGGTGGTGGTGGTGCTGCATGCAACTGTCACACTGTAGGGCATGCTACAGTGCACAGCAGACACTACAGTAGCAAGGGAGACAGTAGTGTGAGGGGATGTAGCACTGCCTATGGTGTGTGGGGCAAGTGATGCTGATTGCACTGTACACAGTGACAGGCCCAACCTGCAGGTGTTTACTGACAGTCGACATTACTGTTACACTGTTGTGTGACCCACAGATGCTGTACCTGTGGCATGTGATGCTCACAGTGACATGTACATATCTGGCTTTGTGTGTTGTGGCAGTTGTACAGCTGTGTGGTATGTGGCTGGGGGGCATATAGTATCCAAAGGCACACTAGTGTTGGGGTATTCTAATACTGGCCCATGTGCACTGCATGCTGAGTCCCAGCCTTGTGGCTACACCTGGTCTGTGGCACAGCCTGGCCACCCATACACACTCCTCAACATCCTCCATGCCCACAGTGCTGCATGTGTGCAGGCATCTGTTTTTGTCCACAGATATGTGTGGTCAGCAGGTGTGTGCTGTATGGCTACACTGCCATGCTGTCCACTGGCGGCAGGGTCACCACTTACTGCCTGGCATGGCTGGGACTGGTGGCAGATGATGGCATCATTGTGATGCCATTGGTTAGCAGCAAGCTTCCACTATGTTTGGCTTTATCTATGTGTTATATTTATGTATTAGGGTCGCGCCAGACCAGGCTAAACAGCAAATCCGGCGCACAGCCATTTATGTTGCGCCAAAGCTGATTGCCAGAGTTAAGACCAGCTTTTTCTGGGCGGTAATCTACACGCGCTAACTGTCGTTTTAGGTTTAGAAGCTAAACCATTTAGCGCTGGGCGCTAGCTACTGAATATAGCATTGCGCTTGTATTCATGTCAGTTTGCCCCTTGCATACATTATACTTTTGCCTGGCGCTAATGCAGTTTGCCCGCGCTTTTTGGCCTTTTGAATATGGCAGACCCGAGCTAATCCCGCGCTAAACCTGCGCAAATGATTTTTGCCCAGCGCAAAGTTTTGAATATCTGGCCCTAAGTGTTGTAGTTTTTCATTTGTTTATTGGTTTCTTATCATCGTAAGGTATTTTACTTAAGGTATTATAGTTTTCTGCAGCATCTAGAGGAAAGTAAGAAAGTATTTGTTTCTACGATAATCAGGACTGTCCTGTGAAAATCAGGACAGGTGGTAACCCTATAAGTGGTCATTCAAGACTTCTTAATGACACCGATGATCTTGTGACACCATCAAGCTATGATCAGTGGGGTTTTCAATCTTTTTACAAGTGGTCAGAAAAGTGTTTGCAACAGTTTAGAAAAGGGGTAGCAGCTACAGTGTAAGTAATCCTCTAGGCCATTTACAAAGGCATGGTGGCTGTCTTATGTCCACTCAGTCTACTGTGCCTTTTCCTGTAATTTATCAGGGTTACTATTTTCTGCTGCATTCACATTTATGTCTGCTGTTTATTTTCCTGTAATCTACCCAGTGGTTGTTATTTTATGCTGCTTTCATATTTCTGTTTGTGAAGTTAATTCACTGCTAGAATATTGCTCTGAATGTTAAGTCTTCATCTTCTTTTTTTTTTTATTCTGCATTTAATGCTGTTGACCCATTTTAACCCTTTGCTGTACAATATCTGCTTGAATTCCATACTATAGTTTGCACTGCTATCCACTTTTTTAACAGTATTATAACATTGTCTGCTGTTTTGTATTTTATTTTAGGCTCTGCTTTTTTGCCATTTCACATCTGCCTTACTTAAACCCATGCTTTCCATTAGGCATAGCTAGCTGCCCTGACTCTTAATTAATGTTCATTTCTCCGCTCTCTAACTGTTCTTGTCTACTTTTTCACTTTGACTCATTTCTCCTGAGTCTACCTGCACTTTTGCACCATTCGTTTCCTTTCTAACTCCTTTTCAGCTCCCCTCCTATTTCAGTAGCCCACTTGCTTTCGTTTTGGTGCTTTCAGTTTTTGTTTCATCTGTTCCTCATACATATTGAAATTACTTGCCTGCCCCCCCCATATCGCTTTTCACTCTGCCCCTTTTTATGGCTGTGGGCAGAGCCTGCAGACATTTTGCTATCTGTAGCTTGAAAATGGAGTATCGTGGAACACATTTTTTGAACTTTTCAATATATCCTTCCACATCTACAAATCACTATGACAACTAAAATAAAATAACTCCTTCTTTCTGTTTATAATGTTGGAGACATAACTCCAAGCTGCTTATCAGATAGCCATTAGGAAACTGAAACAGCTTGTTAAATATTGGTTGCCAATTAAACTGGAAATTTGTTTTCCCCCTTCAAAATGCAACAGTCTGCACATTTAAATAACTAGCATTTAAACATGTTTTTGCTACTAACTTCAGCACTGTTGAGGGGGAGTGGGGGCCACTACACTATGGACATGGACTGTAGGTGTATTCAGGTACAATTAGGGATGGCATTGGGGTCCCTACAATATGGAATTGATAAAGCCTGGACTCTGGTATGATCAGGGCTGGTGGAACAGGTAGAGAGGTGCCACTAAACCACTAGAAACTTCAGGGCCTGTCTCGCATGTGAGCAATCAGTGTCGGGGCTGGGGGTGAGAGCTGCATTCATCCACATGCCAACATGCAAATGGGCTGGTAATGAGCATGCATAAGGGCCTTTTGCATCCTGCATGCTTAATTAGTTCATTTGCATTCCTGGGCTGAACATCACACATGGGGGCTGCGGTGCATACACATTCCCCCTGGAAGGTATTCAGTTGGAGTCACCCTATATGCACCTGATTTGGCGACCGCTTGCACTGTGACTCCTGTCCAGGGTCACATTTTCAACAGGTACGATGAAGCCTGCCAGGATGAAGCACAGTGTCACAGGTTTACTGCATGACAAAAGGGATTAACTCCCTTTGAAACATGGAAACATAGAAACGTAGACTTTGAAGGCAGATAAGGACCACTTGGCCCACCCAGTCTGCCCATTTCCCTACCTATTGGATAAACTGCAGATCCTAAATAACTAACAGCCTACTTCCTCCTACCCCCACACGAATCTCTTTATGTCTTTCCCATGCATTCTTGAATTCTCCCACTGTTTTTAACCCCACAACCTCCTCAGGAAGGCTGGTCCATGCATCCACTACCTTTCTGTGAAAAAATACTTCCTTACATTGTCCCTGAGCCATCCCCCCCTCTATCTTCAAATTGTGGCCCCTTGTCCTTGCACATCTCTTTTTCTGAAAGATGCTACCCTCTTGGACTTTATTGATTCCCTTGAGGTACCTAAATGTTTCTATCATGCCCCCCTCTCCTGCCTTTCCTCGAGGGTATACATATTAAGCTCCTTTACTCTCTCTTCATATGTCTTCTGATGTAGACCTTGCACAATTTTAGTTGCCCTCTTCTGGACTGCCTCCATCCTGTCTATGTCCTCGTAAAGCTGAGCAGAGAACTGCATGCAGTATTCCAGATGGGGTCTCACCAACTGTCTGTATAAAGGGATAACAACTTCTTATTTTCTAAAAGTGATGCCTCTCCCTATGCATCCCAGTATCCCCGCAGCCCTCCTTACTGCCTTCTCACATTGCTTGCTTACCTTTAAGTCATCTGATATGACTACTCCCAGGTCCCTTTCCATTTTTGTTGTTGTTATTACTCCCCCCACATTGTGTACTCTTCCCCTGGGTTTTTGTTTCCCAGGTGCATTACTTTGCACTACTTGCATTGAATCTAAGCTGCCATACTTCAAACATTCCTCCAACCTTTCCAAGTCCCTTCTGATCCTTTCCACCCCCTCTTGTGTGTCAACCCTGTTGCAGATCTTTCTGTCATCTGCAAAGAGGCATACTTTCCCTTCCAGTCCCCCTGCAATGTCACCTATAAAGACATTAAAGAGGACAGGTCCCAGTACTGAGCCCTGCGGTACCCCCACTAGTAACCCCCCTTTCTTTAGAGTGGACTCCATTTACTATTACCCTCTGCATCCTGTTGTCCAGCCAATGTTTTACCCAGGCTATATATAATCCTGGGACCCACTCCAAGGCTGGTTAACTTGTTTATTAATCTTTTGTGTGGGACTATGTCAAATGCCTTGCTAAAGTCTAGGTAGGCCATGTCCACAGCCCCTCCCTGGTCTACTACTTTGGTCACCCAGTCAAAGAAATCAATTAGATTCCTCTGGAGCTCGCATTTTTTCTCAAAAACCTATAATAACAGCTAAGAAAACAATGACATTGGTAAATAAACTGGTAAAAACCCAACATTGGAAACCAGAACAATCACCTTATACATAGCTGAAATGTGTTTTAAAAGGATTATTCACTTGTGGCAATTGTGTGCTTTGCAACAGTGGAATTAAAACCAAGTCCATAAAAAATACTTGCACAGATAAGAAACATGATATAAGAAGTTTTATTACATGCGATTCCAATTTTGTCATTTACTGCATTGTATGTCCCTGGTCTTTATACTATATAGGAGAAACTACAAGACCTTTGAAACACAGAATCAGTGAACAAATATCAGATGAGGGGATCTTAGATCACTACTATCAAGACATTTTTTGGAATCAAAATATCAAATTTCATCTCTTACATTTTTTGGTCATGGACAAGTACATCAACCAAAGAGAGGGGCAATCGAGAGTCCATTCTCTTGAAGAGAGAAGCCTGGTGGATTTTCACATTAAGGACCCATAAAAGGAAATATGGACTGAATGAAAACCTGACCTGGACTACTTTTGATTAAAACATATCACTATATTGAATCAGTATGCTTTTGTAGGACTCTTGACATTTGTGCTGCAGTTGTGCTGCCTCCCAATAATCCTGTTAAGTATTATTTTATATGATTCATTTATATGTTAAATTGTTAAAAAAGACTTTTTGTTGTTTACTACTTTTTCAAGGTCCCTCAGTTATGTCTATTTCCAACTTAAACTTATTGCTTCTTTCCTCCCCCCCTTTTTTCATTTCCTTTCCCTCCCGTTTCCAAAATCCCCCCTCTTCTCCTCTAACTTTCTTTCCATTTAGATATACGTGTATCATATAACAGGAGTTTCATTGATTTCTAATTTGTATCTCTACTTTTTCTCCAAGTTCCATGTAATTAAAAATTAGTTGCAAAGACAAGTTAAACTGAAAAGGGAACACTCGCTGATTCATTTCAGCATGAGTGGTTTTCTTTTGAACCGGGTCACATAGGGTGACGTCACATTGGCCGGGCCCCTTCATTCACTTCTAGTAAGAAGAAGAAGAACATTGTAAACAGTAACTCTTGGCATTCTACTAAATGGTGGCAGGCACTTTGGCAATTTGAAAATATTAGTGCTGTTACAGAGTTTTCCTAGGCATAAACAGCTCATTATGAAGTGAGAGAGTATGCGATATAATGCTGACAAGGTATAGTAAATTCAAATCTTTTTCAGTCCTATAGTTTGAACTTGAATAGTTACATGAGACGTACTTATGTTTAAGAAGCTTCTTTCTTCTCCTACAGAGGTGGTAACCAAAATCTGTGGGGCTCTTAAAAGAATCTTCTTTTTGAACATGTTTATGTATGCTTTAAGGTAAATATTTAAATCAGTTTGAGAATTTTTAGAGACATCTAAATATGGTTGGTTCCAGAATACAGTATATGCACTATTTACTGTTGTTTCAGAGAAAAGAAAAGAACAGAAACAGGGAGGGTAAGGAAGCTACTAGAAGTGCCTATCCTGCCTAAAAATATGAACCACCTATTAGCAGAACTCTAGATATATACTTTTTGTACCATGAAGTGCAGGTTAGTTCCCCCTGCTTTAACTCATATCTACATTTTCTATTCTTTTGTATTATTTTGCATTCGTTTTGAATAACAGTGAAACTGACATAATACTCTCTTATACTGTATATGTTTGTAATTACAGATTAAGACTGTGCATTGAAACACTGTGAAAACAAAATCACAAAAATGAATTTTGGATTTATTTAAAAGCTCAAACGACTGAAGAAGGAACATTTAGGTTCCAAAACATTACAACTAGTTAAAATAAAAAGACCCACAAGTTAAAAAGAAATCTAATACCAGTGTTGAATATTTCTCATTTTATATTCAAGAGAGCACAAGGTTGAGTGGGATCCCCTTTTTAATTTGAAGTTATTCCTTATTCCAATTTCCCACTCCCTTCTATGACAGTTACAATAATAAAATGTTTCTAGAATCTAATTCAAGTTGAAAAGGAACCCTGGGAGACACTAAGTGGTAGGAGTGTCTACCTGTAAAACCCTTGACCTGTTTTCTCATTTGCTTGTACAACTCTTGCCCCCCTTTTACTCTGTGTTATTTTGGCACTGGATGCTTGTAAAAATGGGCAGTTTTGCTCACATGCCTTTTCAGTATAAAAAATAAAAATTAAAGGTATGTGTGGTTGAAAACCCTATTTTAATACATTGAACTACACTTATCTAGTGCGTCAAAATCGGTACCTCCTTCTCAGACTATCACCCTACCAGCATTGGGGTCCCTCATGACTCAATTCTCTGACCACTGCTATTCTCTCTTCATATCAATTCTCTTCATCAATGCTTCAAGCATAGCTCTCTTCTTCTCTATGCTGATGATCTCGTATTCATCAGCAAAGCCCCCAATGTAATAATAATAATACATTTTATTTATTTAGTGCCTTTCAGGAACATCAAGGTGCTTTACATAAAAATTAAGTAAAAACAGATTAAAACAGGCACACAATAAGACTGATAACCATTAAAACAATACAATTAGGCAGCATATGCTTGAAGCCATAAGTGTGTTTTTAATGCCTGCTTGAAAGCCCCATGGTCATGTACTCCCGTAGCTAATGAGGTAGAGAATGTCAAAGGGCTGGGGTAGCATACATAACTGCACAGGCCCTGGAAGATTTTAAAGACACCCTTAGAATATCTAGCAACCCCTCCTCAGCCGAGTGGAGCAATCACTTAGGGCAGTAGGGAAACAGAAGCTCTTTCAAGTAGTCAGGGCCAAGTCCATGTAGGGCTTGATAGGTCAAAAGTCTGACCCTGAAGGTGATCTGCCACCAAAACGGCAGCCAGTGCAGTTCACGCAGCACCAGTGTGATATGACATGTCTGAGGAGTCCCCATCAGCAGCTGGGCTGCTGCATTCTGCTCCAGCTACAGGTGGCAGATATCAACCCCCGGTAGCCCTAGGTAAAGAGAGTTGCAATAATCAAGGCACGAGGTCACAAAGGCATGGACCAATGTAGGAAGGTCACTGGGCAGAACAAGATACTTGACTCTGGTGATGCTACTTAGATGGTAAAAGGATGACTTGATGACTGCCAACACTTGAGATCATAGTGTCAGCCCATCATCAAGCACTACCCCCAGGTCCCACACCTGTTCAGAGGCAAGAAGCTGGGAGCCCCCCAGGAAAAGTCCTGGAGGCAGACCAGCCCCTGATCCTCCTGTCCAATGATCAGGGTCCACAACCATCACCTCAGTCTTTCCCGAGTTCAACTTCAGCCAGCTGGTATTCATCCAGTTCTGGATTTCAGTGAGGCAGTTATTAATGACTGACAGTGCACTATCCTGGTTGGGTGCAAAAGACAGGTAGAGCTGGGTATCATCAGCATAGACATGAAACCTCAGACCATACCATCTTACAATGTCTCTGAGGGGCAGCATGTACACCACGAACAACATGGGGGACAGCACCAAGCCCTGAAGGACTCCACATGACAGAGAGAGGAGGTCAGGGGAGTAAATCCCTGATATCACCCTCTGAGTTCTGCCAGTGAGGAAGGACTTAAACCACCTGTCACCAGATAGGCCACAGATGAACCTCAGGTGCTCAAGCAACAGGTCCACAGTGTCAAATGCGGAGGAGAGATCCAGAAGGAACAAGATGGAATAGTTCTTCTGATCTCTTGCCATCACGAGATCATTGAGCACTCAAACCAGAGCAGTCTCGGTACTATGCCACTTTTGAAAACCAGATTAGAGAGGCTCATAGATGCAATGGATGGTCAAATGGTTCTCCAACTGTATGGCCACTACCTTCTCAATAACCTTCCCCACAAAAAGGAGGTTAGAGATAGGTCTGTAACTGGCGAGGCATTCTGGGACCATAGAAGCTTTCTTCAGGAGGGGTGTCACCACCGCCTCCTTCAGGGAGCTGGGAAACTCACCCAACTCAAGGGAGCAGCAGACTATCTGTGCCAGGACTGGGCCAAAGATGTCGCAACAACCCATGATCAGGGAAGTTGGACCTGGATCCAAACTACAGCACGTAGTGCACATACCGTGGACAACATGCATAATATTCTCGAGCTCCAGCTGGTCAAAGGTACTCCAGGAAAAGAGAGGGAAAGTGACCGAGTGCCAATCAATAGCATCCCTCTTAGAGTGTGCTGGTAGGATCTCCGCCATAATGTCAGCCACCTTATCTGCAAAGAACCGAGCAAGCTCTTCACACTCCAATTGTGAAAAGGCTGTTTGAGACTGCAGACAGGCTGGGTTGCACAGCCTGTCCACAGTTCAAAAGAGCTGAGCTGGTCAGTTCTGAGCATCAGCAATCTCCCCGGACAGGAACACTGCCTACTTACAAGAGATTGTTGATTAATAGGCTTGATAATGCTCTAGCAAGCTAAGATGGTTGGCCTCCAGGGCAGATTTCCCCTAGCAACACTCTAACTTTTGTCCAAGTCACCACATCTCCTTCAAGGTCCCATCAAACCAAGGGGACTGAGGGTGAAGGGAAAGAGGATGAACACAGACAGGAGTGATAGAGTCCAGAGCTGTGGTAATGGCCTTGTTATAGGCCTGAACCAAAGCCTCTGGACTCCTGCTTGCCACAGGAAACTGATAGGTCATGTACCACCACCAGGCCTTCAGGGTTCACTTCCCATAAAGGGCGGTATCCGGCCATCTCCACAGGGTTAGTCCTATGAAGGGGGGCCAAAAAATTGAATCCCATGGTGTAGTGATCAGACCATCTGACAGGTTCCACCCCCAAATCAGAGGTTTTGATCCCCAGGAGGAAAACCAGGTCAAGAGAGTGACAGTGTTTATGCGTAGCAGAGGTAACAATCTGTGTAAGGCCCAGTGATGTCATCAACTGAAGGAAGTGTTGTCCAAATTGTTAGAACTTGTCATCGACCCAGGCATTCAAGTTGCCCAGGACCATCAGCCTGGGTGACTCAAAAGCTATGTCAATCACAAAGTCCACTATTTCCTGTAGAAATCGCTTCTCATCCCCGGGTGGGTGGTAAATGAGGGTTATCCTACAACCTACACCTGCTACTACAGTGCACTCAAATGACACAGCCTCCTCAACTGGTACACTTGTGAGACTCAATTTGGTCTTAAAACAGACCACCCCCCGGTGGTCCAATATTGTGTGGTGTATCATCAAGTACCTGGCTGGAATCACAGCCTCCAATATGGGGCCAGCATTTTCATCCAGCCAGGTCTTGGTGATGCAAGCCAGATCAGCTGACTCAATAACATCTGCAATAAGACAAAGAACCTTGGCGTGCATGCACTAAGACATTGATTACCCTAAAGGGCACTGGCCGGGAAGCCAAGTTTCAAAGAAATACGAAATCACACATACCCCCATAATGCTGTCTTGTTCTTGATAGATCTGGCATTCCATAACACCACTCGAGTTGGATGGGTCTCTAGGGCTGTCCAAGCTACCTGCCCACCAATAATGGAGGTGCCCTTGGGTATGGAGACCAGACATGGTGGACCATGTTCCAGAATCTATTTTGCCCCAGGGCATCTTCTGGACCTAACAGCCCTGATGTGAGAGCCCCACTCATCCATCCTCCACCATTTGCATCCTCTGTCCCAACCCCTTCTCCCACTGTGGGCAATGTTCAGTGCTCTGAAGCACTGATAGGTTGAAAACTTTAAGGGGGGGAAGGGTGGAGGGCATGGAGGGCAGAGGATGAACAGCGCATGACCGGGGGGGGGCAGGCCTCCAACACATAATACATGCCAAGCTGAAACAAACAGAAAAAAAAACACCACCAAACAAAACCCAACATAAAACAGTACAGCACTCCCACAACTCTCACTAGGGGAGTGACCAACAAAATAATATGAAACAATACAACAGAAAAAAACCCAACCCACCCCTTCCAAAATTATACACAACTTAAAACTCACTCACCATGTACACAATCGTTATAAACACCCATACACCCATGCACACACCCCTATGTTAAAACAAAAAATACAGTAAACAAACAGCTATAATAAAATTAAAGTCCAAACAAATAATGTCCAAGAGCCAAACAGATGGTAAATGGATAGCCCAAAGTCTTCCAACAGTATATGATAATGATCCTTTTGGTACACTCCTAACAAGTAATGTCCAAGAGCCAAACAGATGGTAAGGGGATAGCCCAAAGTCTTCCAACAAGTATGATAAATAGAAAAAGGCGCTCTCACTGCTACCAGTCCTCAGTTAAAGAAAAGCAGATTAGACGTCCACTGACAGTACTCCTTCCACCTCCTGGTTCAAACTCGGCATCCAGCTATGAGAGTCTCCAACACAGATTGCTTGCCCAGCCATCCCCGAGGAGTTGCCAGAGACACCAGCCATGGCCAGCTCAGAGAACTTATTAATCATATCCTTTCATCAGCCCTCAAGACAGTCTACCAATGGATCTCAATCAATAAGCTCATAATGAATTTAACCAAATCCCAAGCTATGCTCTTTAGGACTCCTGCATGGCTAAGAAACATAGGCACTCCCCCCTCAGTCATTGATGAGAATGGTTCTCATCTAGTGACAGTCACCTCTTTTAAGTACCTAGTGGTCACCCTTGACCCCTCTCTAGACTTTTCTGCATGTGTAACCACTGTCTGCAAAGCTATCAATGTAAGTCTTGGAATTACTTACAGAGCCAGAACAAACCTCTCCCTTGTTGCATGGCTAAATACAGCATGAGTATTACTATTTCCCAAATTCACCTACATCCTACCAGTTTTAGCTAACACTACTACATCTCTAATGTGCAAGTGGATCTTAGGCTATAATAACATCTGCTGTTTTGCCCTTGCCTGCAACTGACTCACCCACCACTGCCAACTCTACAACAAGTTAGGATGGCGCTTTCTCCCAGCATTAACAGAACTTACCCTAGGGAGTGTGGTCCATGGTATAATGCAAAACAAAGCATTCTTTTCCCTTGTAACCCACCTACCACCCAACACCAATCACTGCATAGTGAGATTATCTTAATCTGAACAACTGTCCATACCCAGAACAAGATCTAAATACAGGGAACTTGCTTTCTCCTCAGTATCCCCTAAACTTTGGAATAGCATACCCTTACCTGTGAAGCAAAACTCATCTGTTGGCCCTTTCAGATCTCAATTCTGAACCCTCCTGCTCCACAGCCAACAACGCAGCTGCACATACAGTGGCGTGAAAAAGTATTTGCCCCCTTCCTGATTTTCTCTATTATTGCATATTTGTCACACTGGATGTTTTCAGGTCTTTAGACAAAATATAATATTAGATAAAGGGAACCTGAGTGAACAAATAACACTTTTTTTTTTTACTTATTTCATTTATTTAATGAAAAAGTTAACCAACACCAACTGGCACTGTGTGAAAAGTAATTGCCCCTAGTTAATCAACCCAATTAAAGGGATAATTAGAGTCAGCTGACTGAACACAGCCAGGCTTGATTACAGCCAGCCCTGCTCAATATAAACCTCACTTATTTTGACCCTTACCATCAGAGTCACGTTGCCAGCACAAAGATTCAACAAGCACATTATGCCATGATCAAAGGAAGTTCCTGAAAAGATCAGAAAAAAATTTGTTGCCCTCTATCAGTCTGGAAAGGATTACAAAGCTATTTCTGAGGCTCTGGGACTCCATCGAACCACAGTGAGAGCCATAATCTCCAAATGGAGAACACTTGGAACAGTAGTGAATCTTCCCAGGAGTGGGCAGCCTCAAAATTACTCCAAGGGCGAGCGTAAAATCATCCAGGAAGTCTCAAAGGATCCTAAAACAACATCCAAAGAACTGCAGGCTTCTCTTGCCTCAGCTAACGCCAGTGTTCATGACTCCACAATCAGAAAGAGACTGGGCAAAATGGGCTTCATGTGAGAGTAGCATGGAAACCACTGCTAACTAAGAAGAACATAAACGCTGTCTCTCATTTGCCAAGAAGCACCTGGATGATCCACAAGCCTTTGGAAAATGTTCAATGGACAGATGAGTCCAAAGTGGAACTTTTGGGCGACATGGATCCCATAATGTCTCACAGAAAGCAAACACAGCATTCCACAGTAAGAACACCATACCAACAGTCAAACATGGTGGTGGTAGTGTGATGGGGGGATGCTTTGCTGCCTAAGGACCTGGATGATTGCCATAATTAAGGAACCATGAATTCTGCTCTGTACCAGAAAATTCTTAGGAGAATGTCTGGTCATCCTTCCGTCAGCTGAAGCTGAAGCGTAGTTGGGTCATGCAGCAAGACAATGATCCAAAACACAAAAGCAAGTCCACATCAGAATGGCTAAAAGAAGTAAATTAAAGTTTTGGAGTGGCCTAGTCAAAGTCCAGACTTAAACCAATAGAGATGCTGTGGCAGGACCTGAAACGAGCAGTTCATGCTCGAAAACCTACCAAATGTTACTGAATTAAAGCAGTTCTGCGAGGAAGAGTGGTTAAAATTCCTCCACAGCGATGTGAAAGACTGATATTGAATTATAGGAAGTGTTTGGTTGCAGTCATTGCAGCTAAATGTGGCATAACCAGTTATTAAGTGTAAGGGGGCAATTACTTTTTCACACAGTGCCAGTTGGTGTTGGTTAACTTTTTTTCATTAAATAAGTGAAATTAATAAAAAAAAACAAGTGTTATTTGTTCACTCAGGTTCCCTTTATCTAATATTACTTTTTCTCTAAAGACCTGAAAACATCCAGTGTGACAAATATGCAATAATAGAGAAAATCAGGAAGGGGGCAAATACTTTTTCACGCCAATGTAACATGACACACAACCTTACCCACAGCAAAATGAAATACTCAATCTCATGCACTTATCTATCTATTGCACTTTCCCACTACCGCTCAGCTCTCACCAGTAAATAGCATTCTCTGTCTCTGGAGCCACTGACTACAATCTAACATCTATGTACCATTATAATCTAATATCTATGCACCATTACTATGCATTCAGAGGTTACTTTGTATTGTGTACCTATAAATTCATAGATTACTTTGTAATATGTACCATTCTTCCTATTGCATAAGATGCTTCCCTGATTTTGTCCTTCTTAAAACCTACCTTGTCTTATGTAATACTATTTGAAGCCTGTACAATCATTGTTGTCATCCACCATGTGTAATTCTCTTATTGTAAGCTCCAGGGTCATGCTTGAAAACAGGAAAATGTATGCCTAGTGCAGCCTACCCAGTCAACAAAAATTAAATAAAATAAAAGATATAGCAGTCGCCGAGTCCAGCAGCAAGACGTGTCTTCTATGGGAGAGTGGATATTCACTGTAGGACCTGTTCAGGTGAGTGAGGTTGTGTGGGAGGGTCTGGGAGAGGTGTGGGGTGGTGGCTGCTCAGTTGGAGGTCAGTGCTAGGGGGACGGGGTCACTTCATCGATGGACCATTTCTTTTTTACAGATTAAAAAAAAGACATCAAGGGACTGTGTTCTTCTTTTCAGGCTCTGAGGGACATCAGAGGGTGTGTGGGGGGGTCACTGGAGACCAGGGCAAGCATTACTATCAAGAGGGAAGGCCATCAGAGGGTGGGGGCACCACTTGACTCCAGAGATAAAGTGCAGCATTACAGGGTCGGGCATGAGAGAGCGGGTGGGCACCACTAGACACCAGGGTTACATAAATAATTTACAGGGAGGTTAATCAGAGACTGGGGGATGCCACTAGATGCCAGGGAAAGAAATAGCATGGGGATGACAATCAGACAGTGGGGGGGGTACCACTGGACACCAGGGAAAAGTACATATAAATATATATATATATATATATATATATTAGAGGCAAAAAACTCTGTTTAGTGCATCAGCTAGAGTTGTACCACAGTGACAAAAGTGAGGAAATTCAGTGTTAGGGTTGACAGCCACCCTTGCATCCCCCAACCCGCCACCCCAACTGCCAATGGGGTGTCCATTGGGGTCATCAGCCTTAATTCCCACCCCATCACATGTGTAAACAAGCTGAGGTATAGGAGAATGGGGTGAGAGTTAGTATCGACGACCCCAATGGACACCCTGTTGGTGGTTGGGGTGGCGGGCTGGGGGGTGCAAGGGTGGCTGTCAACCCTAACACCTAATTTCCTTGCTTTTGTTGCTGTGGTACAGCCCTAACTGATGCATTAAATGGAGTTTTTTGCCTCTAATTTGCCTTCTTTTTGAGAATGTGCAGTAGAAATAGTGACTGGAATGTGGTGGTGGGGCCCTGCGCTCCCACCACGTGATGTTCTATGACATAGTAATGGTAAGTGCAAGGGAAACGCAACTGCTAATGGTTGTGCACCTGGTGAGGGAAACATAAATGGTAAAGCAAACATTAATAGAAACGCAAGCGCAAAGTGACGTCAAAGTGAACAGTGACGCAAAAGGAGATGCAAGCATGTAAGGAACATTCATGGTACGGCAACTGGAAATGCAAATGGTACCATTAACAGTAGAAATAACGCCAAAGGAAGCAGAAATGGAAACACGAATGCAAGCACTTAAACAAATGAGAAAGCGAAGGGTAATGCACATGGTGGCATACACAGGAACAGTAATGCAAACAAGTATGGAAACGCAAGTGGGAATGCTAACTGTAACAGTAACGGAAGTGCTCACCATGTTTTTGCCCAACAGCTGCATACAGAAACACAGTGGCCCAGATACTCAGACTGTGCCAGGCTGTGACGCAAGCCTGGGCACAGCACAACTGGGCTGCACGGGGTGCTGACAGGGTGATATTCAATGGAGCTGCGCCATGGCACAGCATCATTGAATATCACAACCTAGCCACCCACAGTGCACATGGCACAGTGGCACTGCACCAGCGCAAGTGGCCAGAGTGGAGCAGGGGGATGCACTAGTGGAAGTTCCGTTGCACTAGGTGCAACAACCGAGATATTCAAAAGTGCACATGCAAATGAGGCATAATGCATGCAAGGTGCAAATGGGACCATTTGCATGCCATCGGGGCCCCATTTGCATGCAGGTGTACTGATCCCCGGTGACTTGCACCTGGCACCCTGCCAGGCTGAAGCCATCAGGGATCGATGCCCCCTGCACAAGCAGCAACATGCACCGACTCCCGATCGCGGGCATATGAACACCATGTAAATGTCCAATATTCCTGGTGGTCCAGTGGACCACTCGCAGCCCAATCACGGGCATATGTTTTAATTTCAAAGTCCAATATCCCTGGTGGCCCAGTGGACCACTCACACCCTGATCGCGGGCATATTTTTTAATTTCAAAGTCCAATATCCCTGGTGGTCCAGTGGACTGCTCACAGCCCGATTGCAGGCATATGTTTTAATTTCAAAGTCCAATATCCCTGGTGGTCCATTCACATATCTGGACTGTGTAGTACGGTATGGGCTACACGCCCATTGGCTCATGCTGTGGACCAATGGGTGTACAGTCCTACTGTACGGTGTCAGTTGGCGGGCAGCGGGGTGGCAAGAGGGTGGGGAGCTGCCGCCCACCGCTGATAGGGGGGGAGCAGGGTGGTGGGGCTCAGTGGGCAGGTGGGGAGCAGGGTACAGCTAGACCACCAGGGTTGGGTTGCCGTGGCATTAATGTTTTACTGATGCCCATGATTGGGCTGTGAGCGGTCAACTGGACCACCAGGGATATTGGACTTTGAAATTAAAACATATGCCCGCGATCGGGCTGTGAGCAGTCCACTGGACCACCAGGGATATTGGACTTTTAAATTAAAACATATGTCCGCAATCGGGCTACAAGCGGTCCACTGGACCACCAGGGATATTGGACTATCCTTTTACTACATATGCCCAGGATTGGGCATGGGGGGCGCCACCACAAAGGTGCAGCTGGAGCTCGGGTGGCCACCCACAGATGGCAGCTGCCGTGTTGCGCCCTGCAATACGGCAGCTCACCTGTGGGTGGCCAGCTGTTGCTCCTTTTTTTATTTGCTCACCTGTGTGCAGCACAAGTAGGGGTTGCACATGCATGGACTCAGCACATCCCGGGCTGAATATCGGGATGTGAGGTGTATGCATGGGCATGCCTCCCCTTACCTGCACCGCATATATTACTGATGCGCTCTGCGCATCGGGATTTGTGCCTGGCTCAGTCCTCATTTGAATATCGCGCTGGGGTGCATCAATGGGTTGTGCATGGTGCAACAGTGTTGTGCCATGCGCAACCCTCCTGAAAATCCGGGCCAGTGTGTACAAAGAATATATATATATATATATATATATATATATATATATATCCATTACAGTAAAAGATGAGTAGGCAGTTTAATGTCAAACCTCAAATTTTGTGCTTTAATACCTTTGCAACCACTCAACGGATTTGCACAGCATTTGGTAGGTGCAGTCCCATGGGAAGAACTCTTGATGTGCCATGTTTTGTTTTGATCAGATGTGCAGATTTTGCACAGCACATAGTGAAAAAAGGGTAGAAATGGCTTTTTTTGCTAATTTTTCCTCATTGGGCTGCAGCCACACCATTTTTTCAGAGTAGAAAGAGCTTACCCCAAAGAATATGCCAGCATTAGTGTGGTGAAACAATATTAACCTGTTATAAGTTATTCAATGTTGAAATTTCAGGTTCTGAGCATGCTCAGTTCAGTCTTTTGGATAGCTGCACAGCTTTGAACAAGGATTTGGGTTCACGCACAAGGATTTTGACAGCTCCTAAACAGGGATTCGTTCAATCCCTGTTCATATGAAAAAAAATCCCTGTTCGTGAGTCGCCATCTTGTTTTCAATTTTCTTCAAAAACAAAACCTTGTAACTTGCCCCAGGGATGTCTTCTGTACGCATTGAAGTATGGGTTTTGTTCAGGGTGACACCCTCTACAAACCCATGGCTTTGGTTCCATTTACTTTAGTCAAAAAATAGCCATTTTTACATTTGAAAATCCTTGTTCATGACTCGCTTCTGATCCCTGTTCGTGAGGTGTCCAAATCCCTGTTCACGAGCCGATCTTTGTTTGTGAGCTGTCAAAATCCTTGTTCATATGGGGGCTACCAGATGGCCCTATCTTGTGAACAGGAATTGGCTCACGAACAGGGATTTTGACAGCTCATGAACAGGGATTCAGCCTATGAACAAGGATTGTAAAAAAGAATATCTGTTCATGAGCTGTCAAAATCCCAGTTTGTGAGCTGTCAAAATCCTTGTTCATGAGAAATCCTTGTTCATAAGCTGTCAAAATCCACATTCGTAAAGGGACAACCAGATGGCCCTAAAAATCCCTTTTTGTGAGCTGTCACAATCCTTGTTCGTGAGGTGTCAAAATCCATGTTTGTGAGCCTATCCCTGTTCATGAGCTGTCAAAATCCTTGTTCTTGAGTTGATGACCAGATGGCCCTACTTTGCGACTAGGGATTGGCTCATGAACAGGGATGTTTCACATTATGAACAGGGATTTAGCTCATGAACAAGGATTTCGACAGCTCATGAACAGGTATTTTTAAAGGTTGCTGTTTCTTTGCCACTTCACTGTAAAGAAACGTTTAGGACATTTAGCTTGAAATTTGCATGGTAGAAAGGGGGTATGCCAGAGACGTGACTTATGCCGGTTTGGTGTAAAAATTTGCATTGGTTCCATAGTTATGGTATTCAGAAGTTGAGAAATTTCCCATAGGATAAGACTGTGGCGAATGTGGTGCCTTTCAGTGCCTATATGTCGAAAACAGTTCAAGATATGGATATTTCACCAAAGTACACCTTTAGCTGTACTAAGCATGCATGCAGGTTACCAGTCCATGATTACAACTGCAGTGGATTTTTTCCCAAAGTTGCTACAGTTGCTGAGATATTGCATCAATTGCTGCACAAGGCTTTCTTGGAATGTGTTTAGGGCTGCTCTACATTGCTGCAATTATAGGTAAGTGGGGGTGCAGGGCCCAGAGAACCCTGCACTTCCACATATGGATACCATTATGCAATAATCAGACTGATAGGCCATCCATTATGCAATACTGGGAGTGCAGGGCCCTAGGGAGATGACAGTCCATTACAATATCTCTGTAGTTATGGATAGATGGGAGCACGGGGGGTCCTGAGCTCCCAAAACCATATAAGGGAAAAATTACACTTTTTCAAAAATAAGGAAATTCATTGCAAAAGCTTCATTAATGCATCAGTTAGGGTAGAAGCAACAAAAGTAAGAAAATGAGGAATTAGGGCTGATGCCCTAACAGCCCCCCATCCTACCACCCCACCCCACCCACACCCTCCACAGACCAACAGGTGAAAGGGTGTGCCTTGGGTCATCGGTCCTGACTCTCATACCATTTTCCTATACTGCACATTTCAGCTTTCTTATACATGTAATGGGGTGAGAGTTATGGCCAATGACCCCAAGACACACCCCATCACCTGTTGGTCTGTGGAGGTTGGGGGGTGGGTTGGTAGGGTTGGGGGTGTTAGGGTGTCAACTCTAATGCCTAATTTCTCTAACTGATGCATTAAGACAGTTCTTTTGCAAAGAACATATATATATATCTATATATATATATATATATATATTCTTTCCAAGAAAACTTCATTAATGCATCAGTTAGGGTGAATAACACAGCAACAAAAGCAGGGAAATGAGGTGTTAGGGTTTCCAACCCTAACGCCCCACCCCCAGAGATCCCACCACTACCACCCCCCATCCTCCACACACCAGCAGGCATTGAGATGTGCCATTGGGTCATCAGGCCCAACTCTCACCCCATACCACATGTAAAAAAGCTGACACACAACAGTGTAGGACAATGGGGTGAGAGTTAGGCCTAATGACCCAATGGCACACCTCAATGCCTGTTGGTGTGTGAAGGGTGGAGTATGGGAGTGAAGTGGTAGGGGTTAAGAAACATAGAAATATAAGATAAGGACCGCTTGGCCCACCTAGTCTGCCCATTTCTCTGCCTAACGGATAAGCTACAGATCCTAGTTAACCAATAGCCTACTTCCTCCTACACCCCACTAGAATTGCCTTATGTCTGTCCCATGCTTTCTTGAATTCCCCCACAGTTTTAGACTCTATGACCTTCTCAGGAAGGTTGTTCCATGCATCTGCAACCTTCTCTGAGAAGAAATACTTCCTCACATTACCTCTGAGCTGTCCCCCCTCTATCTTCAAATTATGCCCCCTTGTTGTTGCACATCTCTTTTTTGAAATATGCTACCCTCTTGGACTTTGTTGATTCCCTTGAGGTATTTGAAAGTTTCTATCATGTCCCCCTCCTCCTTTCCTTGAGGCTATACATTTTAAGCTCCTTTAGTCTTTCTTCATATGTCCTCTGGTACAGACCCTGCACCATTTTGGTTGCCCTTCTCTGGACAGCCTCCACCCTGTCTATGTCTTTGCGGATATGGGGTCTCCAGAACTGTACACAGTATTCCAGATGTGGTCTTACTAACTGTCTGTACAGAGGGCCAACAATTTTCTGTTTTCTACTGGTGATGCCTCTCCCTCTGCATCCCAGAATCCCTCCAGACCTCCTTACTGCTTTCTCACATTGCTGGCCCACCTTTAGGTCATCTGATATGACTACCCCCAGGTCCCTTTCCATTTTTGTTGTTGTCAGTATCTCACCCCCTGTTGTGTACTCTTGCCCTGGGTTTTGGTTTCCCAGTTGCATTACTTTGCACTTCTTTGCATTGAATTTAAGTTGCCATACATTTGACTATTCCTCCAACCTTGCCAAGTCCCTTTTCATCCTTTCCACCCCACCTTGCATATCAACCCTGTTGCAGATCTTTGTGTAATCTGCAAAGAGACATACCTTCCCCTCCAGTCCCTCCACAATGTCACTTATAAAGACATTAAAAAGGACCGGCCCCAGTACTGAACCCTTCGGTATCCCACTAGTAACCCTCCTTTCTTCACTGCGGACTCCATTTACTATTACCTGCTGTGTCCTGCTGTCCAGCCAGTGTTTTACCGAGGCTACCACCCCGGGACCCACTCCCAGGCTGGCTAATTTGTTTATTAATCTTTTGTGCGGGACTGTGTCAAATGCCTTGCTAAAGTCTGGGTAGGTCATGTCCACAGCCCCTCCCTAGTCTACTACTTTGGTCACCCAGTCAAATAAATCAATCAGATTGGTTTGACATGATCTTCCTACTGTTAATCCATGCTGCCTTGGGTCCTGTGCCCCACTGGCCTCTAGGTACTCAACAATTCTTTCCTTCAGAAGTGATTCCATCATATTCCCTACCACTGAGGTCAAACTGACAGGTCTGTGGTTTCCTGCCTCTGTCTTGCTCCCACTTTTGTGAAGAGGAATCACATCTGCCCTTCTCCAGTCCTCAGGTACCACACCATTCTCCCATGATTTATTAAAAAGGGTAGTGGTGTTACTAGTTCTTCCCTTAGTTCTTTTAGATTTCTGGGGTGAATCCCATCAGGCCCCATTGCTTTATCCACCTTCAGTTTTAAGAATTCTTTCAGAACCCTTTCTTGTATGAAAGGACTAATATCAACCGCCTATCCAGAGTTCTTCTATTGACTGGATTAGGTCTCTTCCCCTGCTTTTCCATTGTGAATACTGAGCAGAAATATTCATTCAGTATCCCTGTTTTTTCACTGTCGTTCTCTGCCCAACCACCTTCCTCTTTATTCAGCCTCAGTATCCCTGCCTTCATCTTTCTTTGCTCCCTAATTTACGTATAAAAGGTTTTATCCCCCTTCTTAACTGAGTTGGATATCTTTTCCTCAGTTTTGGCCTTTGCTATTCTGATTGCCTTACCCGCTTCCTTCTGCTTTAACTGGTACAGTTCTCTGTTCTGCTCCTTCTGTGTTTCCTTATACTTCCTGAATGCTATCTTTTTTCCCCTTATCTTCCCCGCCACTTCTTTTGGGAACCATAGTGTTTTTTTCCTTCGTTTTGATTTGTTTATTTGCTTCGCACAAAGGTTTTTTGCCTCTGTGATGGCAGTTTTGATGTTTTCCCATTGTTGCTCCGCCCCACCTTCTTGCCTGTTTGCTAGTGCTTTTCTGAGGCACTCTCCCATTTTGACAAAATCAGCCCCCCTGAAGTCCAGTATCTTCACTTTTGTGTGGCTTGACTCTACAGCTAAGTTTATCATAAACCACACTGTTTGGTGGTCGCTTGTTCCCAGATGGCTACCCACTTCAAGATCAGAGATCCTCTCTCCTTCCTCATTTGAGAGTATCAGGTCTAAGATTGCTCCCTCCTGAGTGGGTTCCAAAACTAGCTTTCTTAAGCATGCCCCCTGTAGGGCATTGAGAATGGCCCTGTTCTTGGATGTGGCTGCAGCAAAGGTGCTCCAGTTAACATCTGGCATATTCAGGTCCCCCATCAGCAATATTTCACCTTTCTCTGCCATCCCAAGGATGCCTTCTATCATTTCCTTGTCCATTTCCTCCCCCTGAGATGGGGGTCTGTATACAACCCCTGTGGAGATTGTGGAGCCATTTCCAGTCTCCAGGGTGACACACAGTGTCTCCTCTACTCCCTGTTTACCCTTTAGTTCTGTTGCTTTGATCCCTTCATTTACATAGAGAGCTACTCCTCCTGCTATTCTGCCCTCCCTGTCCCTCCTGTGGATTGTGTACCCTGGTAAGTTGACATCCCAGTCATGGTTCTCTGTGTACCATGTTTCTGTGACTGCCATGATATCCAGGCATCCCTCTTCCATCAAGGCCACCATTTTGGGGAGCCTTTTACTTAGACTACGGGCATTGGTACTCATTACCCTCCATTTTTTTCTGGCTTTATTTCTTTTTGCCCCATCCTTGTCCTTACTGCCTTTGTCTTTTTCTCCATTTACCCCTGCCCTTATCCCTATCAACTGCTCTAGCTTGGTGTTTACCTCACTAACTACCCTGATTTTTTTTGGGGGGCTAGGATTTCCCTTCTTCTTCTCCTTTTCAGTGCCTCCCCCCCTTGGCTAGTTTAAATGCTTGCCAATGAAGCATTTAAACCTATCACCTAGGATCCTGGTTCCCCTTCAGGATAGGTGCAGACCAACGCGCCTGTATAGGCCTGCATCCCTTCAGGTGGAGCCCCAGTCCCCAAAGAAGCCAAATCCCTGAGCTCTGCACCAGTTTTTCAACCAGTCATTGAATGCCATGGTACAGAGTACCCTAGCCTCATCCATGCCATAGACAGGTAGCACTTCCAAGAAAGTTACTGTGTGTGTTACTTGTCTAAGGCCCCTCCCCAACTCCACAAACTCCTGTTGCACTGCTCTGATCCCATTCTCAGCCAGGTCATTCGTCGTTAGGTGGATAATGACATCCAGCTCACTCTCCCTTGCAGCTGCTCCCATGATCCTGAGGATTCATTTCCTGTCCCTCCAACCCTGGTGGTGGGGCATTAGGGTTGGAAACCCTAACACCTCATTTCTCTGCTTTTTTCACTGTGATATTCACCCTAACTGATGCAATAATTAATTTTTTTGTAAAGAATTCCCCTTCTCTTTCAGATAGTATAATTATATCCTCATTTTACTGTGGAAGCACAGGGTCCAAAATCCATCCATCCAGATAGTACAACAGTGTCCATATGTCATGGTGAGAGCGCAGGGTCCTTTGGACCCTGTACTCCCATTCCTTCATTTAGATAGTACAACACTCTCAATATGTCATGGTGAGAGTGCAGGGTCCTTTGGACCCTGTACTCCAGTACTTTCATCCAGATTGTACAATAGTGTTCATATGTCACGGTAGGAGCACAGGGTCTTTTGGAGGTGATTCTGGGCAGCCACCATGAAATCACCTTTTGGGACCATGAAATGAAATAACAGTGCCAGTGTTCATGAGGTTGGGTCCCAAGAACCCCATGTTGAAAATTTGGTGCCAAAAATCCCCCAAATGGCCAAGATATCAACATAAGTTGAAACCCACTTATGAAGTACAAATTTTCACACCCTATCTAGATATCCACACAAATATGCATTCTTTTGAAATTTTAAATGTCTGTGAAAGTCAGATTTTCACACATTTATCCACATTTGTGCAAATCTTACATTCATTCGAAGTACAGATTTTTGCACCCTATCTGATATCCATACAAATATGCATTCTTTCAAAAATGTTAAATATTTGCAAAGTCAAATTTTCTCACATTTACCCACATTTGTGCAAATCTTGCTTTCATGCTAAACACTTAACTTTTCCCATAGGAAATAATGGGAAATTAAAAACATTAACAACTTTTGAACGGATTGATATTTTTTCACCAAACCCTCAAAAGGCACATATGTGGCCCAAGGGCTTTCTACCCTGAAAATTTCAGCCCACAACATAGAGACATTTCTGAGATCCAGGATGACAAATAAATGTCAAAAAATCATAATTTTTCTGTTTTTTCAGTACTTTATATCTCAGAAACCACTCAACAAATTCTCATCAGGTCAGGAGACCTACCCCTAGAGATTATGCATGCCACATTTCATGCAAATCCATTGAATGGCTTCAAAGTTATTAACCCTCAAAGTTTGAACTTTAACATAGAAGTGCATTTTCACCCTAACTATACTGGCGTGGCTGCTTCAGTATTGTATGTATGTGTATATGTATATGTATATATATATATATATATATATATATATATATATATATATATATATATATATGTGTGTGTGTATATGTATATGTATGCATGTATATATGTATATAGGTGTATTTGTATATATATAGGGATACATGATGGGCATGAGTGTGATATGACAAATATTGTCACTCCTGCAGAGTAAGCTCTGGATATCTGATGAGTGCTAAAGGCATGAGTGAGCTATCCAGAGCTCACGATGCAGGAGTGTCAATATTTGTCATAGCACATGATCTGCCCATCATGTATTCAATATATACAATAGGGCCAAGAGTTTTAGAAGTTTTGTTATGCTGTCTTGTGTTCTGTTCCTGTTTATGTGTTTGCTCATTCTGTGTGTTAGCTTTTCTGAATGGACTGGTAGTGTTATAAACTCTGGGAGACACATGAGTGTGTTTTGCAATGCTAAATGAGTTAGTTTTAGGTAGGACTGAGAAACATACTTTTGTGAGTCTGTATTGTTTAGAAGTCTGGCTGCAGTGAAGCTGACAGCATCACAGTAATTGTAATGAGCTGAGAGGCCGAGTGTCAGAACAGCTGATACTGTTTTCAGTGGTAATTAAGTTAGCTGCAGGCAGAGTGCAGAGTGTTCTGTGAAATTGTGCTCTTTAGGATTCTGGCTGCAGTCAAGCTGAAAGTATCACAGTAATTGTAATGGGTGAGAATCAGAGTTTGAGGAACAAGTAAGAGTGTGTTTCAGTGGTAGTTGAGTTAGCTGCAGGTAGTAGTTTAGACTGTTCTGTGAAGCTGTGCTGTTTAGAACTCTGGCTGCAGTCAAGCTGATAGTATCACAGTAATGAGCTGACAGTTGGGGATAGGTGTGTTTTGTAATGCTCATTGAGTTAGCTGTAGGCAGCAGTGAGACCTCTGAAGTAGTTCTGCATTTGTGTCTATGATAACAGCACAGGTGTTTCTTGCATACTAAGGGGAAAGCTGCCCAGAGTGATGACCTTTTGTGACCTGTATGTGTAAATGGCTGATATCATCACAGTAGAGCAGAGGGCAAAATATCACACTGCAGTGGATGATACATTGTTTTATCTCACTCATTTACCACTCACCCCTATTTTATATATATACTGTATCTATCTATATATATATATATATATATATATATATATATATATATTACATATATTTTTTTCATTGCAAAAAACTTTGTTAATGCATCAGTTAGGGTTCTTACTAAAGCAACAAAAGCAGGTAAATGTGGTGTTAGGGTTTCCAACCTTAACACCCCCCCACTCTGCAGATCCTGACAGGTGTCGGGGGTGTACCCTGGGGTCATCGTAACACTCACCCCATTCCATAAGTAAGTAAGCTGAGATGGGCACAGTATAGGAGAAAAGGGTGAGCCCCTAGGGCTGATGACCCCAAGCCACACCCCGATGCCTGTAAGTGTCTGCAGTTTGGGGGGTGGGGTGTTAGGGTTGGAAACCCTTGCACCACATTTCTCTGTTTTTTGTCACTTTAGTAAGAACCCTAACTAATGCATTAATGAAGTTTTTTACAATGAGTTTCCTTACTTTTTCAGGTAGTATAATCATATCCCTATTTGTCTGTTGTAGCACAGGGCCCTCTGGGACCTGCGCTCCCATCCCTCCATAGATTCACATATGTTTGTAGGTGTGGAAACACAGGGCCCCCAACACCCTGTGTTTCCATTTACAGGATGACAGTGACCAGACTGTCAGCATAGGCATTTTATTACCCCACCTCATGTACCGAGCTACAGAAAAATTGTCAGATCCATTCTCAAATGTAATTCTGCTCATCAGCTGCCAGGCCATTCCATGCCACAGGTGTGAAAACACATTTTCATCAGGATTTAAAAAATGCCAGCTGTGACATACGTTAGGTGGGGTAATAAGAAGGTTATGTTGAAAATCTGGGGCAGAAATTTCAAATGAAGGTGCAGGGCTTGCAACAAGCCCTGCACCAAGGGACTTTGCAATCAGCAGTGCGCCGAACCCCTGTGCCACAATTATGCTCTATTTTCCAGTCTTGGGTGCAGTTGTGACAGTTTCCCTGATTTATGGCTGCTTGTGCAATAGGTCGAAGTGCAGGCCCCATGTCTTTGGCTCTGGGGCATGGTAAAGGCTAAACCATAGCCATGGTCTAAGGTCCTGTGTGTGCTGCACGGGATGCAAAATCCTGATCAACCACTGAAGACTGCGACAAGCCCTGCACGCCATATGTTCAGCGCACTGGGGGCTTGTGGCAGTCTTAAAGCTCTGAAAATCTGGCCCCTGGGGTGAAAATATTTAACATTTCCAAAGTTACGAGTAGGCATAGTGAAATTGCAATGAAATGTCATCATTTTGATATTTTTCATATTTTAACCACAAATTTTCAACAGTCTTCTTATGACCCCACCTCATAAACCTCATAGGTGAAAATTTTAAACTCCATGCCAAAACTCCATTTCATGCCACAGTTGCTAAACCAAATTTTGGGCAGGATGTGAAAAATGACTGCTGTACTATTCATGAGGGGGTATGAAATAATGTCTATGTTGAAAATTTGGTGGAAAAATATTGAAAATTATCAAAGTTATGAGCGTGCATAGAACATTTTCAAAGAATGCACATAACTTGGGTTTTTTTAGGACTTATTTTAGCAAATTTTCAACATGACCTTTTTGGGATGCCATCTCATGAACACTGGTGGTAAAATTTAATCATTCAGGTCCAAAAGGTGATTTCACACAGTGACAACAAAATCACCTTCTGGGCACAGTTAACGAAATGACAGTCACAGCGTTCATGAGGTGGGGTCCTCAAAAGACCATGTTGAAAATTTGGTGCAAAAAGTCCAAAAAATAGCAAAGTTATTATCAGAAGTTCAAAATGCCATTGAAATACATCATACGGCATTTACCTTGATTCCTCAGTTCATGGTTTGAATTTGAAGAGTGCAGACATGTCCCAGTCCACAGAAGATGACAGCCCATGACCTCCATGGATAAGCATAGGGTAAGGGTGATGTGGAGTGGTAGGTGCTCACCTGGAAGGTCGGGATGGGGAAGGGTGGCAGAAAAGACAAGGGGCCATTTTCTTTATTTAGAAAAACATAAAGATGTCAGGAGACTGTTTTTTTTATAAGTTTTAAAACAGACACACTTCAGGAAGCTGGGAATGGACTCCTTAGTGTCCCAGATTGCTGGGGGGGATACATATATGGGGACACTGGGAGTGGGCTCTCCAGTGTCCCATACTGGCAGTGGGGTCATCCAGTGCCAACACAGGGATTGGGCCTACTGATGTCAGCAACAGAACGGTACATCAGGGGACTGTTTTCTTTATTTACAGGTTTAAATACAGTACATATATCAGGACACTGGGAATGGGCTCCCCAGTGTCTCACACTGCTGGGGTGCTTCTAGTGCTGACACAGGGATTGGGCACCCCAATGTTGGCAAATATGTAATACCATGCCTGGGCCTCCTTCATCTTAGAGGGTTTAAAACAATTAAATAATACTAGACTTAGGTAAACACCAATAGGTTGTACCTAATCAGGGGCAGAGGAATTGGATTCTGGGGTCAGTTAGCCCCAGAAATGTTTAGAAATGTTTGTTGTAGCCACAGAGCTTTTAGTGCCACAAATTGTGGGTACTATTTTTGTAAAACATGGGGGGGGTTCTGCCACAGCACTGAGTCCTTTTTCCACCATTTGCAGCAGCCCCCCGTTTTGTGAAATAGTGCCACAATTTCAGGCAATAAAACCTCTGTGTATAAAATAAACATATTTCTATCCAGTATCTGGGCAAACTAACCCCAGAATAGTATTCCTTGGGCCCCGATTAGGTAAACACAACTATTGGTGTTTACCATATATCAGTATTTGTTGAAATATTAAAATTTATTTGCCTCGCTAACTAAAAACAAAGTGGCAGAATCTCGACTCTACATTCCGCATTTGTGACAATAAAAAATGCTTTCATGGCAGCAAAGTAGTTGTTTTGCATGGTACATCTAATTTTTCCCATAGGAAATAATGGGAAAACTTAAACTTTAATAACTTTTGAACAGATTTTTTTTTCACCAAACCTTCAAAAGGCACATCTATGACCAAAGCTCAATATACCCTAGCAATGTCAGACCAAACCCCAGAGCCATTTCTGAGAAATGGTGTGACAAACAAGTTACACAAAAATTATAATGTACACAATTTGTGACATTCCATATCTCAGACCCCCGCACATCTGACCGGAACAAAACTTACGAAATCCAGAGACCTTTGGTCCCCGATGGAGCCTGCAAACTTCATATGAATCGGAAAGAACAGTTAGTAGTATAGCGTAAAATTTGGGTTTAACATAGAGGTGACTATTGAACTTAACTATAGTGACACTACCGTGCCACTATAATATATATTTTACAGGGTATGGTAGCCTGTTTAATGTTAAACCTGAAATTTTGCACTTTAATTGCTTTGCTACCAATCAATAGATTTACACACAATTTGGTATTCGCTGTCCTGTGTGGTAGATCTCTTGACATGACAAGTTACATTCCAGTTGAATGTGCAGATTCTGAGATCCAGATAGTGAAAAACCTTAAAAGTCACCACTTTTTGCAGTTTATTTCTGGAATAGCTTGTACCCAGTTGATTTGGAATTTTGGTGTGATTTGTTTATGGTAGAAAGAACATGGGTAACAGAACTGCCATGCTTTGTTTTGGTTAAAAAATTATTAATCTACTGCAAAGTTATTACGTTTTCATAGCGGGTCATATTGTCGTACACTTAATAGTGTGGCATTATAACATATCCCAGACCTGTCGTTCTCCGAGTTGGACCCTCTGGGTTAGAATCCTTAGTGGGAGTCCGAAGTTGCTGGCCCCTCTTAACAGGGGTGTGAGGCAAGCCCCACAGTACAAAGAAATACAGGAATCCATAGAACGTGATTAAGTTGCACGTGTTCTCCGCTGCAACATTTTGACCCCGAGCCTTAAGTTTTTAAGTTCCCATTATTTCCTATGGGAAGATCACTTTTCAGGATAGAGGTAAAAAGTGCAGCTAAGGATTTGATCTTGCAAAAAAGGATTCTTTCTCATGAGAGCAGTTCCTTTTTTGTCAGAAAAAAAAACCTTTTCATGAGCCACCTTCTTGTTTTTTTTTTCACCAATTAAAAAAAAGTGGAAAATACATAAGAATGTTGTCATTTAAAAAAAAAACTCACAACCTAGGTAAACAGTACTTGTTTAACTGGATTCTGATGTTTGAGTGTTTACATAATGCTCACAAATAGTTTTCTGGGCATCCAAAATAGTGGGTGCCCAGCTTTGTGACGAGAACGCTTCTCCCATATTCTCTTGTTTTCTTGAAGTGTCAAATTCACAAAATTTTGCTAAAAAAAGTAAATACAGTATGCAACTAAACTGCTTACAAGTCTGCTACTGGCTCCCGCTCCTGGCCGATGCAGACTGTTAGTTGCCACAAACTTTTTTGTTTTGAACCCCAAAACTGGCAGCTGTATCTGTATTGTGCAGGTGTACAGGGAGGTTTTTATTTCTTGACCACATTCCATTCATACGAACTGCCAACAAGATTCAGAATATTCATTAGATCAGATCAGATCGTGTGTTTATGAGTACCCTGTTTTAGTTTATTGTAGGCAGAGGAGTGCAATTGCAATCTGGTTTCTCGATCTGGTAAAACTGTCTGTAAGGTAACCCTGACAGGCACCGCATATAGCACTGTGTAGATGGTGCCCCCTTTTGCATTTTTTTGTATAATTCATGCAGATCACAGATCACAAGTGAACACACAGAATCAATATAGTGGCAGATCGTTGCTTGCTCTCCTGAGCAGTTATCTGAGTAGTGTCACTGGGAGAATTGTTTTTTATTAGTTTTAGTTTTTAAAGGTAAAAGGTAGAATATTTAATTATTTGCTAAGCACTAACTTATTGAAATGATGATTTTATTGAGCACCTGATTTTGTGTCTGATTGTTCTAGTGTATGCCTCTTTTTCCTACTACCCCTCCCCCACACACATTATTTTGTTATGTATGAACATCATGGCAGGACACCATTGCACATTAATCAATTATCAGCATAACATCCAAGGTTTGCACACACTAATAAATTAGTCCTGTGTGCAATTCTATCATGATTTAAACCCAGAACCTGAGGTGATCAGCAGTGTGTGTTACACTTTATTTTGAATATAGTATTGTAATGTGTTCAGCTGCAGCAATTATCTTGTTGATATTGAAATAAAGGACAAACAGCAGCATGTCTTTCATAAGAATTTATTTTGTTAGTTGGTTACTTTGTTGGAATTTATTGCAGGGGCTATTTGATGATGAACATCTTTTTAAATGCTACATTTTTCCGCACATCAAGTAAAGTAGTTGGTTGATTTTATACCTGTATTTTCCCTATGTAGCTGTACATCAGTTTCTTTTTTTCTGCAACAGCAGTACAGACAGGACTCAACTGAAGTTTCTAGAGCACTTACTCTTTTAGTATGTGTGTAATTTTTATCTGCATTATTCAAAGACTGCTATCTCCTCTCACTTGCTCTTTCTATCTTGTAAAAAGAAAACAGTCCCCCAATGTCTTATTATTTTTTAACCTGAAAAAAAGAAAATGGTCCCTCATTGTCCCTGCCATACCCCTCCCCAATCCCAACCCTCCCACTGAGCACCCACCACCCCACACTCCCCTTACCTTAAACTTACCACCGGAGGTCATAGGGTTGTCATATTTTATGGACCAAGACACATCTGCGCTTTTCAAATCTGAACCATTAACTGAGAAATCAAAGTAAGTGCTGTATAATGTTTTTCAATGGTGTTTTGAACTTATGATCATAATTTTGCATTTTTGTGGAATTTATTCACTAAATTTTCAATGTGGCCTTTTTGGGACCCCACCTCATGAACACTGGCACTGTAAATTGGTTAGAAAAAATAACCTTTCTGGAAAGAATAATGAACTTTCACCACCAGTGTTCATGAGGTGGCATCCCAAAAAGGCCATTTTGAAAATTTGGTGAAAAATTCCTTAAAATGGCTGAGTTATGAGCATTCCTTGCAATATTTCTATGCACGTGCATAACTTTGGTAATTTTCAACATTTTTCTGCCAAATTTTCAACATAGCAATTTTTTCACACCACCTTGTGAACAGCACAGCTGTCATTTTTCACATCCTGTCCAAAATGTGTGTTCAGAACTGTGACATGGAATGGTGTTTTGGCACATATTTAAAAATTTTCACCTATGGGGTTTATGAGGTGGGGTCATATGAATACTATGTTGAAAATTTGGACATTGGGGGATGTAAATGCCAACATATAGGATTGGGCCCCAGATGTCAGCACTGTTCATAAATTAAGGGACTGCACAAGGGGGGGATGGCATCCTACACCGGGGTGGGCATCTTGGTGTTGGATTATATAGCATAAAACAAATAATAACACAAATAAATAAATAAGTAGACTGCCACTGGAGATTGGGACCTCCGTTGTTCAGATAATTTATGCAGGCACAGACCAGTCAGGATGGCAGGTCTATAATGACAGTAACCCCGTCCCTGACCTACGAGTCATGACAACAGCTGGTTGCAATGTATGACACAGCTGTCATTTGTTAGTAAACGATAGCTGTGTTGTATAATGCAACCAGCTGTTGTCACAAAAATTCAGTTATTAATAGAACTTTTTTTTAACTGCTCATGCTCAGAAATGGGAACACTTTTCTTAAACATTTCAAAAACTTCTTAACAGCTAGACCTAAAAACCACAAATGCATGTACCTTGAACCAAGTTCTTTCAAACCTGAAAGTTTCAGGCTTCAAAACCTCAAATTTTTTTAGTTTTCGAATGGCATAAAAATCTTAATTTTTTAAAAATGGAGATGTTTATGTTTTTTTGCACCTCTGTAACTTTCTCCCCACTGAACTGATCTACATGAAATTTACAGGATCAAGAGATCCTGGCACAGAGGCTGGCTTTACAAATTTAATGTAAATCGGTTTAAAGGGGGCAAAGTTATTAAGGTGCAAAAATTTAGGTTTAACATAAAAATGCTTACTCAACCCTAATATACATGTGCAACCACACCTTTATGATATAAAAGGAATAAAAACTACTGTATATAAAAGAAATAAAAAAACAATAAAATATTACTTCATGTTTCTTATTTATATTTATTTAACATATTGTTCCCTGGTGTCCAGTGGCACCCCTACCCTCCAAATGCCCTTCCTGTAAAATGTTTCCTTTCCTTGGTGTCTATTGGAACCCCCACCCTCCGATTCATGTCCCCATAAATACTGTATATCCCTGGTGTCTAGTGACACCCCCATCTGTGAAATATCACTTCATCCCTGGTGTCTATGGTGCTCCCCACCCTTTGATGACCGTGTCCTAGATGTTTAAGGTTGCCCTGGTGTCTAGTGGCATCTCCCACATTCTATGAGTATTTACTTATTTATTTAGATTTTAATAACTAGGTAAGCTCACTGAGACCAGAGTTCCCTTTCTCAGGAGTGACCCGGTCATCAGGTAATGTGAGGTAAATGTGGTTCAGTGTATTGCAAAAGGGTTTTCAACTTTGGTGCATAACTTGGCTATTTTTCTACATTTTGACACAAAATTTTCAATATGACCTTTTTGAGATGCCACCTCATGAACAATGTCAGTGGCATTACACAAATCCAGTCTGAAAGGTGAATTTGTGGTCACTTGGCAAAATCACCTTTTGGGTGGGATTTCAAAATGTTCACTGCTCTTGTTCATGAGGTGGGGTTATAGGAAGGGTGTTCAAAATTTGTGGTAAAAATATATTAAAATGGTGAAATTATGCATGTCCATTGAAATTAAGCTATGCTTACTTGTAACTTTTGTAATGTTCAATATTTTCACCCCAAATTTTCATTATATCCATTTCTTAACACCAACTCATGAACGAACAGCTGACATTTTTCAAATCTTCACCAACATACTCTTGGAATGAGTGACAACTGAAACACAAGCATCTCCTCTACCAGGACTGCTCAGATATGTTATTTAGTTTCAATATAAGCTATGTAATGCATCATGAAGCATCTAGTACCCCAGACCTTCTATATCAGTGGTGAACATTGGCATTGACAAATGCTTGTTACTTGTTACCTTGCACTTTGTTAACCTCTTGGCTCTGGACTTTCACCATTTAGATTTTCAACATACTGTAGCTCTGTGTTTCTTATCTATTCTTTTTAATGTTTTCTTTGATAGGTGTTATTAATGCTAATGAAAGATGAAAGGTCCCTTTGAAGCAGAGATATGTCAAAGGAAAGAATACTCAAACCTAGGGCATTCCTATTTTAAATCAGTCTATCAGCTAGCAAGAAGCAATGTGCTGGTAATCCTGTAAGTAACAAGCCATTATACTAAAGTCAGAAGAATGAGCCTGCATAGAATGAGTCTGTGGAAGCTAAGTTCAATTTTTAGTGTAAGTTTTTTTTTAATGCATAACTGTCTTCCTGCAGGCTCCAGGGCAGGCAAGCTGTGGTTCTTCCGGGAAGGATCTCAAGTCTGCCTTTCTCACAGGGCTTCATTGAGCCTTTCTCAGTGCCTCATTTTTCATTTTCTCCCCCCATTATCCCCAGACCCCAGAACACAGCCGCACATCCACATGGAGGTACACATGCTCTCTGTGGCTCCAGTGATGGCCCCTTCCTTCCACCTGACTTTATACCTGGCTCCCTGATTGGCTTGGCACTGCCACCTAGCCTTCACTGGGTGGTAGCCAAGTGAAAGGGAAGCCCATGTCCCTCCCTGGGAGAGAGTAGCTGCCTTTCGGCTGCTCAATCCAGCTCTTCACCCTCCAGCTGACCCCCAGTGACTCAGGGTAATTTCTAAACCCACATCACTGGCGTGGGAGGAGGTAAGGCACCCAGTGCCTCAGCTGTCAATGCCACTGGGCCGGTTAGTTTAAGTTTTTTGATAGCTGTATGGTTCAAATATCATTTTGTTTATTTTTCCTTTTGGAATTTCAAACAATATTATTAATCCAAAACTGAATATATATATATATATATATATATATATATATATATATATATATATATATTTTTTTTTTGTTCTATTACTGTATATGCTGACATGCTCATGCTGTATGGGCAGAAGTGTATATTTTTGTTACTACTGTGTTAGTAAATATTTAAAGCCTCTCCATGACTTTCTGCTGTTTAATGGAAAGAGTACATATTTACTAACAACCAGTGCTCACTTGTAGAAGATGTAATACTAGGCAAATCTCAATACTTTAATGAAGGGAGTCTGAGTGTTTGAAGCAAGCAGCTATTTAACCTGTAAACTGGGCAGGTTGGTTCTATAGCCCCAAGGGTGCCTCCAATCTGTTCAACTTGTCTCCTGTACTGGATTATTAGTTCAGTTTCCAGTCAGTTGGCAGCAAAGCCAAGAGGTTCGAGCAATGAGCTATGAATGAGCTTGATATGTCCCAGAAACTTTTGTTTGATTCCCACAACCTTCACTCACATACTGTGTGACTGAGCAAGCCACTTAACCACCCCAGTGCTCCCAGGCATACCTCTCAACTGTACCACATTACGAGGAACGTTTACCTCATTTTACTTCACAAAAGCTCCCTGTTCCACATTGTAAGGACTTGTTCCACATTCAGTGTTAACATTTTAAAGCAAAAATCCATAGTCAATGATGCAAAAATATATTATTCAATCAATAACAGATTTTCTGAACATAAATGCAAACATTTTAACAGTGTTCTGAGCCTCCTAGATACAAATTTGATGAACTGTTCCACATTTTGCTCATTTGTTCCACATTTTGAGAGGCAATGGTCCACATTTGGGGGACAACGGGTTGAGAGGTATGCTCCCAGGTCATCACTGAAAACAGGTTTTGAACCTTGTGGACCTTGCCCAGCTACCAAAAATAAAATAAAAAAAACATTTGCAACATACTGTAGCTCTGTCTCCTCTGTATTACTACAAATGAACCTCCTTCACCCAGAGGTCCCTCTCCTATAGAGGCCCTTTCTGGATGACCTTAAGAAACTCAGCCAATTCAAAAAAGAACTCCATCACCTCCGGGTAGAATCCCAAGAGTGCAACTGCTGTGCACAATGATCAGAGTTCCATACCCTGCCCTACACTTCCAGCCCTTACCCCCTCATCTTCTTACCCCTCTCACACCATGAGTCCTCACCCCTTCCCTTGGTTTACACTTCCTCTAGGCTGCCCCATGCATACAGCATATATCAGCTTGTTCTTCCTCATCACCATACCCCTTCTCCAATCCCCTAATAACATTATACAATATGCCTCCTCTGTACCCATGCCAATACTCTTCATACCTCCTCATTCCTCCCCTTTTCTTTGACAAAGCTGATTTTTACTGCCAACTACAAGCAACCTGCACTTAATAACTAGGCCAATAGACTAGAGATATTTCTATAATAAAAGTATTTGTATTTGAGGTCATACTCCACATTTATCTTGCTTGTAAAATAGTCTTGTCACTTGGCTATTGTATGTTCTCGTTATATGATGTAAAATGTACTGTTTTGTCTGTTCTTCTACTGACTTGAAGCCTTTGTAAAACAGCCAGTTTTGCTCAAAGGTTGTAATTCTGAAACTGAAATAAATAAATAAATAGCAAGTGTGTAGCAGGGGGAAGGTGAGTAATAAACTGCCATGATGTCTCCAAGTCATTTGACATGGTGGACTATGGGGGTGTTTGTTTACAGACTCCAGTAGTATGAAGGACTGACTAGAACTATACTTACCTTGTATGGGTCATTTTTCACAGACAAGAAGTAGTCAGTCACAATTGTTTTTATGTTGGTGCGTATGCACAGCCAACATCTTGCAGCAGTGGGGCTTTGGAGGTGCGGTCGCTGTTAGGTGGATGCAAGGCACGCATCAGTAGGTGCGTCCCTCATTCCCCAATCAGCCTGCATGCCAGAGCCACACCATGCTTACTAGTGTGGAAAGCACATCTAAGGAAAGGTCCGCTGCAATCTGAGCAAAGCTCGTCATATGCAGCAGACCCTTCCTACCTGCTTGCCACATTAGTATGCATGGCAGGCGGCCGCCCAACTGCCGACTTTGGGGGTGCCCAATCCCCCCTGCCGGCTTACTCTGGTTTTTCCAAATCCTTTATTGTATCTGCATCGACGGTAAAACAGTTTCTTTCTTTTCAACACAGGCCTATTGTGATCCTTGCTAGCTAGCTTCTTTATCTATTAATGCATATAAATCAATCTATCTCTAGGTCTGGGAAAGTGAATTATTATTAATATAACCCTCGGGGCTTGCCTGTCCTGTTACATGATTCGACCCCTTGGCACACCACTGATCTCTCTGAAAACAGTTATAGCCAATTTTCTATTCTCTGCTGCCTTTCTGGACACATCGGCATTTGCTTTAAGGTGGCTGTAATTTGAAATGGAACTTTGAAGAAACTGATATTCCTCTGCACCGAGCTCTTGTTTCGGTCCCCTTCACACTCTCCTGCCATTCCTTTCATTCACAAAATGCTTCAGGAATATTGATAGAAGCTAAGAAAAGCTGTCCAGCAGCCTTGATTGTTTGCTGGAGGAGGGCTCGGGGCTGGTGAGGTACCGTGTGATTTGGTGATCGGGATCTTGTTTCATGTCAGTTCAGTAGTTCCATGCCCACTACCAGGGGTCTGGTCTCTGCTCTCAGCCTAGCCCCTCAGATGGTGTGGCTTCAGGGGGGTCGAATGCACTTTGCAGTTTGATTAAAGCCAGCATCCCCTCAGTCTGAAGGCAGGGCACAGGGAAGGAAGGATTGAAGGGGCCTGGACTGACTGAGCACAGACTAACAGACCTTGCTTTCCACTGATGGCTGTGTAGCACTATCACTGATTTGGGATTGTAGAAGGGACTCACAGAATCGGTATAAATTGAAGCCGCCCCATTTGATTCACAGTTGTGGGGCACCGATCATGGAGATGCAACAGTGGTCCACAAGGTGGAAAACAGAAAGGTGGCTCCGGGACTCCACTTTCACAACCACAGCCATCCTCATCGTTCTTCAGGCTGGCAGTGTCTGAGGAGGTAAGAGCCCAAGTTTCTGTCATTTTTTTTCAGAACTTGGAGATAAATGCCTGCTGGGGGTAATCATATCAGATGACATTAAGGTTGACAAGCAATGTGAGAAGGCAGTAGGGAGGGTTGGGGGGATACTGGGATGTATAGGGAGAGGCATCACCAGCAGAAAACAGGAAGTTGTTATCCTCCTGTATAGACAGTTGGTGAGACCCCATCTGGAGTACTGTGTCCAGTTCTGGAGACCCATTCTCTGCAAGGACATAGACAGGATGGAGGCAGTTCAGAGGAGGGCATCTAAAATGGTGCAGGGTCTGCAAGCGAAGCCATACGAGGAAAGGCTAAAGGAGCTTAATATGTATACCCTTGAGGAATGGAGGGAGAGGGGGGACATGATAGAAATGTTTAAGTACCTCAGTGGAATCAACAGAGTCCAAGAGGGTAGCATCTTTCAGAAAAGAGATATGCAAGAACAAGGGACACAATTTGAAGATAGAGGATGGCTCAGGGCAATGTGAGGAAGTATTTTTCACAGAGAGGGTGGTGGACACATGGAACAGCCTTCTGAGGAGGTTGTGGGATCTAAAACTGTGGGAGAATTCAAGAATGCATGGGACAGACATAAGGCAATTTTTGTGGGGGGTAGGAAGAAATAGACTGTTGGTTAAATAGGATCTGCAGCTTATCCTCTAGGTAGGGAAATGGGCAGACTAGGTGGGCCAAGCAGTCCTTATCTGCCATCAAAGTCTATGTTTCTATGTTTCTATGTTTCCCGGTGAATTGGGGAAACTTGCAGTCTGGTGCTGTTCGCGCCACACATCACCACCACTTTAAACTGCTAATGATATGCTCACAGCTATGAGACCCTTTCAGAGGACTGTTCTTGCAGTTCAAACTAAATGCAGCCAAGTTCTACTTAAGTTGGTGTTGGAATCCACCAGAGAATGGCACTGATGCCAGATACTGCAGTACAGCATATACTGCTTTGATAGCCTTGCTTTCGTGTAAACTTGAGCAGCAAGGTTAATATGTGAGAAACAAAAATCACCAGATACAATACATCTTCATATACCAAGCTTTTAGTTTCCATCCAATTGTTTTACTTTATTTTTTGCAACAAAACCCTTTCTTTCTTAGAATAATAGAGGTTACTCAAAGTTTTGGAGGCCTAATCTAGACGATAGTCACGTTACTTGGGGAATGACTGAGACGTCCGTTTCAGATTTGCATTATGAGGCTGAGGGCAGAATCAAACTGCACATTTAACTATTTAACTTTTGCCTGTGTTCAGCAGTCCTCACATAATTTGTCAGACATCCTGTAGGTTAGTCTGCTGCTGAGCAGGATGCAGAAGATGAGCGAGCTGGTGCAGAGCATGAGAGGATAGGGTTACCAGATGTCCTCTTTTCTGAGGACCTGTCTTCTTTTCCAGCTGCCATATATTCTTCATGTACCTTCTCTATTTTCTTGTATTATTATTACTTTTATATTTTGTTTACTCTCTCCTATCCAGGACCTCCTTATAAATGAGCTGTGAAAGCAGTGGAGACTTTAAACCTATTTACTTGGGGTCTGGCACAAGGGCTCATCGGGGGGGAGGGACTAAGTGTCCTCTTTTGGCACCCCAAAATCTGGTACCCCTATGAGAGGAGCTCCTACATGGCACCGAGTTGAGGCTGATGGTGGAGTGTGGGGGAGGGGAGGGGAGGGAGAGCGAGAGGGCTCAGCAACTTTCGATTGCTGTCTGTCAGGAACAGTGCAGGGGGAGATGCCAGGCTGCACTGCCTGTGTACTGCTAGACATGCACACAAGTGGTCCATTAGGTGTCGATGGAACCAGTCTGCAGGGTCCAGTTCCTATGCCTTTAATGCGAGCTGCAGCCTGTAGTTTTGGGACTAGAATTCTTCCACTGCAGGAGATGAGAAGGTTCAGTAGACACGGTGGATGTGGATAACTGTAGGGGCAGTGCCCTCACTGTACCTAATGTAAAGCAATCCTCTATCCTTCCTCCCCTTCCCAAATATACTGACTATCTGTATGGTATTGATTGATACTAGAGTCATATATTAGGAATCAGGATGATACCCATGTAAATTTTTCTAATACTAGCACACAGTAAACGACCAATCCAGCTGGATCTGAGCTTTTGTGTCCTGTCTGAATGCAGCTCTGACCTCTTGTGGTGTGTTCTAGGGGAATCCAAATGAGGCAGGAGGAGGAAATGAGAGCTGCTGCTGCCCATTTTTCCATCTCATTACAGACTAGAAGGCAGTACTTACTCACCAAAGTGATTGGAGCATATTGAATCAGCAGCCCATATATAATGTAGGGCTCCCAGATTTACAGGGATTCCTGTATTTTACAGGGATTTGGAACCATCTACAGGGAAATTCTTCCCATAGACTTACATTGGTTATATAGGAAAATAGAGCAATTCAGCTTATATAGGAATTATTGTAATCTATAGGAAAACACAGGAAAATCATCCTGGGGTTTCAGGGAAAATGTCAAATCAATCTGGGAGGACTGCCTGCAAATCATATACCTTGCTGAAATTGTATTTTTCATTGCTTGCCTTTATGTGGAAGACATTAGGAAACGTTTTAGTGTTAATGCCCCTATTTTATTAAGGTGCAAAATGTCATGTGTATTTCAATGGGATGTACTTACTGTATTGTGCAGTGTAAGCTGGTTCATGTGGCATGACATCCAAGGCAGAGCTGCTTACCTGACCACCTACTGCATTGCTAAGTGTGGAGGCATCTACTGCAGTGAAACATATTAAACAAGTGTCAGTTGCATAATACACCCATCTAATAAAATCTTGGCAGCTGATGGAGATGTGCCCTGTAGATCTGTCAGGAATAGGGCCCTTACCTACAGTACATGTAGCAGTTATTATTCACAACTTGTGCCTGCTTAGCTAAATTTGAATAGTTTATGGAAATCTTTAAATTGTTAGGCTTACAAATTTGGCATGGCACATCACACACATATGCATAGTTCTACCTAACTATCTGTCTGTGTTTAAGTAGATAGACTCAGATAGATTCATCCCATAAATAAGAACAGGTCCATGTACATACTGCATACTTGCATAGATCATGTACATGCTCAGTGCATATACAGACAATGCAGTTTACACACACACACACACACACACACATATTTTCATTTGTCTCAGTTGTGTTAAGTTTCACTGTGAATTATATTAACTTTTGTGCCATTTGCCTGCACTCAAAACAAGTGTTCACTTCCTAAATGAAGAGTCAGTAGTCTTACACTGTCTATGTTTAAGGGCTTCAAAGGGAAAACTCTACTCATTGGGGGCCTTGTAAGGCGGGACATGTGTTGTTAGTATGCTGTCTGACCCATACAGGCAACAATAAAATAATACCATTTGGTTGGTAAACATTGCAGTAAAAAAGCTTAAAGTCAGTTTACTGTGTCAATTAATGAAATATACGCACATAGTGCTGAATGGAACAGATGTAAACATTTTTGCTTTTGATTATAATAATCACAACATACTAATTCTGTTTGTTAAATTATCAATTTATTAGAAAGATCACTTAAACATGCATAGTAACAACTTGGGCCACACCAAATGAACACATTGCTAGCATCTTCAACCTGCACATCATAATATTTCTTTATGGTATATTATTTGTGTTGTTATAAACTACTTTGGTATAAATTAATTGTTATGTGATGTCAACGTAAACATGTAGGTGCAGTCTTTTAACATAGTGAGTCTGGAAGGCATAGAAGCATAATGTAGGTCTAGGCCCCTTAGGTTCCTTGAAGTGCAGGTGAGACTGAGGGTTGGGAGAGTAGCTGAAGTTAGTACCACAAACACTGAAATAGTGCAGCATTAAATCATTGAATTTTAAACCATAACTCCATGTTGCCAATAGTTGTTGCTGTTTATGATGGGAATGTGACAGTTTTCATCTAAACTGGTGATTTCTTAATATAACTTTTATTTATGCAATCACAGGAGAAAAGTTGACACACCAATCAGAATGTCATGTCACAGAGACATTGTGTTAAGTTTTTTTGTTTTGTTTTGGTTAGAAACCACATTTATTCTGATAGAATGTGGAAGTCTCACATAAATGTAGCAAGTATAGGCTAATTAAAAATTAGTTTGCCTTGCTTCACTTAAACTATTCCCAACAATGTTAACATCTATCACACTGGACTGAGGGACCTGTGTGGCCAGAAAGCTTTTGTATGATAATATCTATGTACACTTTCTTTGTTGTTTCAATAAATGATATCACAATATTCTGAAAATCCAACAATGTTATGTACTATGTTAGTTGATATCTTGGAGGTAGAAGACTTGGTTTGCTGGCCAAGGCACCTAGCTTCACCTGAGCTCTTTCCTTCTAAGACTGCTTGAAAGGCAGAGTAGAGAAACTTACCAGAGCAAGGGAGAAGGATTAAGACTTAGTTTGGCTAAGCAGATTTACTGTGTGGTGGTGTTTTTATTTTTTACTCACAGGGATTGCTACTGTTTGTTGCTAACATTTCATTGCTTTATTTTTTCTCTGATTCAAATTGTTGTTGCTGGTATACCTTCTTCTGCATTATTACAAGGTGTGCCTACAGGTGTGTGCTAACAGATTACTGCTGTAATCTTCTGATTCAAATTGTCTTTTGCAAGGTATGTCTTCTGTTACTGCTTTATTTTTCTCTGAGCAAAGTGTTTCTTACAGGGTATATCTTCTCTGAAATTATTACAGGTGCTTTACAGGTTTTACAGTTTTATCTAACATTAGGATAAGCTTTCAGGGTTACTGCATTTGTTGTTGACTGATTGTTTCTGCTCTTACCTCCTTGTTCTTTTCGTCCGTGGTTCTTCTTTTAGGCAGGGAAGGGCCAGCCACCACCCCATCCCCAACCACCCCACGCTACACTCCTTTTATAGGGTACCACAGTTGTGACATTTCCTGTGGCAGAGCAGGAAGGGGTGGATCAGTGGGGCCTCCACAAGGTGATCTCATTTACAGGGCACTAGTAATTTAACTTGTTATAACAAGTTAAACAAAGCACAATTAAACCATTACTTGCATTTTTTTCCTTCTAATTACTCTGACTAGGTTACAAACCCAGCAACTTATTTGGAATGGATTTCATTAACTGCAGGTACTGTGGAACAATTTTCAGAAGGACATTCTTACAGGATTTAGGACACTGTCCTACATGCTGGGCCTTTGGAGATCTTAGGTCTCAGCTCCGGGCAGCATGGGCAGAGATTGCCGCCTCAAATTTCATATTGAAGAGGAAATACATTATAAGAACCACCCGCCATTTCCCCAGCATCCAACAGAAAAACCTCAACCGCAGAGGGTAGTTGGTCCAGGAGGTTGGCAGGTGGTTAGGAGGAGCAAATCAGGTGCCCCATCACTCTCTGCTCTCCAACACATTACCTCCAAAAACCATATAAACACTACAAACAGGTATCTGCCTCTATCTCTGAAATCAAATAAAGAGGCAGAAGACACTGCAGAGCAGGACACTGCGGCACAGGAGCTAGCACAACAATACTCACCCAAATCAGGAACCAAAACTAAACTAGCACAAAGGAAATCAAAAACTTCTGATCATAGGAGACTCCATGATTCGGGAGTTGATACCCATCTCCAGCTAGGGTGATGGTCAGATGTCTCCCAGGTACATCAGCATGGAGACACTGACCGCATTGCTAAAATTGTTCACAAAGCAGGAGAAAACATTGATGTCCTAGTACACATAGGGACTAATGATCCGCCAGCCGGTCAGTTGTGGAGACCAAGGAACACCTGACTAGGCTGGGTGACAAACTATCATCTATTTAGTCCGGCATCTCCTCTCTGAGATCCTGCCAGTCTGGGAGAAGGGAGCAGATGGACGGAAGGTCAGAGAAGGGAGATAGGGAGCTAAACACGTGGCTCAAGGACTGGTGCCAGGAAAAGGACACAGATTTGTAGGAACTGGCAACAGTTCTGGGAGCGAAAGTTCTTTAAATTTGATGGACTGCATCTGACTAAAGAGAGTCAGTGCATTGGGGCAGAAGTTTGACGTCTTTGCAGAATATTTAAACTAGCAAATGGGAGAGGGTGCAGCACCCCATACGTTGAATGGGAAGAACACCCTCCCCTCAGCTAGTGGTCAAACTGGAATTCAGTGTGTTTGCCATTCATTTGCATCACCAGGTAAGAAAAAGGTTTGTCTCCCCATACGATGCACAGGGTAATGCCAAACCTCACCCAACAACTAACACACCAAAATCTGGCCAATGGAAAATCATGTACACAAATGCTCACAGCCTGAAATAAGATCCCAGACCTGCAGGCAATAATGTCAGAGGCTAAACTGGACATAGTAGCAATTAGTGAGACGTGGTTTTCCAGTAACCTCACCTTGGAGACTTCAGTACCTGGCTATGTATTGTTCAGAAGAGACCGAGGTGCAAAAGGGGGAGGAGGGCCCTGTATGTTAATGAAAAATATCAAAGCTACAGAAATTCAGAATACACATAAGGAGCCAGAAGAACTGTGGTCACCCTGAAACAGGAAATGGGACAGCCATAAGAACTGGGGTTGTCTACAGGCCCCAGACCAGAGGGAGGACATAGACACATTACTGTTAGAAGATATACAAAACATGACAGCTAAAGGGAGGTTCTGATAATGGAGACTTCAACATGCCAGATACAGATTGGTCAATACCAGCAGGAACATCTGCCAGAACTAGACTCATAGTGGATTCCCTGCAGGGGAGGGCCTCAAACAACTGGTACAGCAACCCACAAGAGACAGGGCTATCCTAGATCTAGTACTGACTAACAAAGAAGGATCACAGATCTCCAGGTAGAAGGTCACCTGGGGGCCAGTGACCATCACATGGTATGGTTCAATTTGGCTACTACATCTAAATCATCCCATTCCAAGGCAAAAATATGGGACTTCAGAGGAGCTGACTTTGATAAGATGGCCAACAGAGTTAAGCTAGCCCTGGCAAAAGAAACACAGGTGAGGAGGTACAGGCAAAGTGGGCAAGCATTAAGGATACAGTACTTGAAGCAACATCCCATTGTGTTAGACAGAAAAGGAAGTGCAAAAGAAGAAGGAAACCACTTTGGTTCTCAAATACAGTAGCAGAAAAGGTCAGAGCCAAAAGGCTGGCCTTCAGGAAATATAAGGGAACACAGCGGGATGAAGATAGGGGCATACCAAACTGCCCTAAGGAAGCAGGTAAGGCAGTAAGGCAGGCAAAGTCCCAAACTGAGGAAACACTAGCACAAACAGTAAAAGAAGGTGACAAGACTTTCTATAGATACATTAGTGAAAGGAGAAAGTCCAGAGGGGTATTACTAAGCTTAATGGAGAAAAGGGAGCATGTGAGGAGGAGAACCATGTACAAGCATCTATCCTAAATAGATACTTTTGCTCAGTATTTACTGAACAGAAGGTAGGGCAGGGCCCACAGCTCAGCACCATGGACACAGGGGGGGAGAGGGGTGAGCACTACTCCCTTCACAAAAGAAAGGGTCCTACAAGAGCTTGCTAAGCTCAGGGTGGATAAGGCAATGGGACCTGATGGCATACATCCCAGGGTACTTAAGGAGCTAAAGGAGGAACTAGCAGAGCCATTAGCAGAATTGTTTAGTGAGTCTCTGAGCACAGGAGAGGTCCCAGAAGACTGGAGAAGGCTCATGTGATCCCACTCCACAAGAGTGGTAGCAGGGAGGAGGCGGGGAACTACAGACCGGCTCAGTCTTACCTCAGTAGTGGGCAAGATTATGGAAGCACTCCTTAAGGAAAGGATAGTGCAACACCTGGAATCCATAGGGCACAGGATCCAAGACAGCATGGGTTTACAAAGGAAGGTCCTGTCAAACTAATCTCATAGATTTCTTTGACTGGGTAACCAGAGTGGTGGACCAAGGGGAGCAGTTGATGTCGCCACCTTGACTTCAGCAAAGCTTTTGACACTGTTCCACATAGAAGATTGATAAATAAGCTAGGTAGGCTCAGGGTGGGTCAGAAGTTGGTCAACTGGGTGGCAAACTGGTTGACTGGCAGAAAACAGAGAGTGGTGGTAAATGGTATACAGTCAGAAGAGATGCAAGTCACAAGTGGGGTACCTCAGGGATCAGTCCTGGGGCCAGTCCTATTCAACATCTTCATTAGTGACCTCGCAGATGGACTAGAGGGTAAGGCTTGTCTGTTTGCAATGACACCAAGATCTGCAACAGAGTAGATGATCCAGATGGGGTGGGCAGAATGAGAAGAGATCTGGATAAACTAGCAGAATGGTCAGAAGAGTGGCAACTGGGATTTAATGCAAAGAGTGCAAATCATGCACATAGGAAGAGAAACCCTGAAGCCACTTATAGGCTGGGAGGGAGTTGCTAGCAGTCACAAAGGAAGAAAGAGACTTGGGCATCATCATCACTGATGACCTGAAATCATCAAGCAGACCTCTAAAGCAGTAGGTAAGGCTAGAGGTGTTAGGGTGTATTACTTGAGGTATCACAAGTCGTAAGAGGGAGGTAATAATCCCTCTGTACAAGACATTGGTTAGGCCCCATCTGGAGTACTGCGTGCAGTATTGGAGGCCACACCTTCACAAGGACATTAACCAAATTGAGGCAGTCCAGAGAAGGGCAACCAAATGGTGCAGGGACTGCATCAGAAGACATATGAGGACAGATTAGCGAGCTCAATATGTATACCCTTGAGCAAAGGAGGAGAGAGGTGATATGATCGAGACATTTAAACACCTTAAGGGCATAAACAAGGTGAAAGAGTCTAACATGTTTAAATATAAGAAAAATAGCAGGACAAGAGGACACAGCATGAGATTAGAGGAGGCCGATTAAGGGGAATGTGAGGAAATTCTTTTCACAGAAAGGGTGGTAGATGCATGGAATGGCTTACCACAAGAAGTAGTGGCTATGAATACAGTGCAGGGCTTCAAACAGGCATGGGATAGGCATAAGGGAGCAATACAAATGACTATGAATAGATAGGTCACTGACATCGCAAAGGCCGATGGCACATTTATAAGGTAGAAAAAGAAATGGGCAGACTGGATGGGCCTTGCGGTCCTTATCTGCCGTCAACTTCTATGTTTCTATGTTTCTATGTTACTCTGCTGGTTATCCCTGTCCACAGCATATCACCCACCTGTAGTTGACTGTGCCAGTAGTTATCTCTGATCAGCCTTGCCTTCTGTATTGCGTATGTCTTACATTTTATCTTGTCTTTGAAGATAATTTGTATATTGCATCTGACAATTACGCAGATTTGTTTTTTGTCAGAAAAAGATCACAGTTAGCATGGCTCTATTACTTTGCAAAACGAGATCAATATGTGGCATCAGGCTTGTCCTGGTGTGGATTATTGGTAAGTGTTTTAAGTTCAGCAAAGAGAAAACAGTCTTGTGCCACCTCAGCCTGTTAAAACTAAATGAGCAGTGTTCCAGTATTCCACTTTATGAAACCTCACAGAGACCTATAGAAGTCCTAGAAAAGGGATATTAGTGCTAGCTGGAGGTGATTTGAGTCCCCAGGTTCAGCAGGTGAAAAGGTCTTTTCTTTCTTCCACAGACTTAGTGAGCTTGTAGGGAAAACTCAGCAAAAGATTAGTGCTTTTTTTATATATAAACTGCAATTTCATTGGTATGTCACAGAGTGTGATATTGACTTTTGCCTCTGAGAGAAATGTGACAAAGAAGTATGACTGACATGCAGTTCCTCTTGCTTTTTTTTTTATGTTGCCACGCTTGTGTAGCCAACATCTTGTGACAGTGGGGTTTTGTGGAGGCACGGTCACTGTTGGGCGAATGCAGGGCATGCATCAGTAGGTGCGTCCCTCATTCCCCAATCAGCCTGCATGCCGGCCCAACACCATGCGTACTAATGTGGTGAAGACATCTAAGGAAAGGTCAGCTGCAATCCGAGCAAAGCTAGACATAAGCAACAGGCCCTTCCTACATGCTTGCCACATTAGTATGCATGGCAGGTGGCTGCCCAACTGTCAACTTTGGGGGTGCTCCCCCTGCCAGCTTACTCTGGCCGCAAACATGCTGGGGAGGGGTGCCCAATCCCTCTCAGCTCTTGCCTGCCCCCCTTCTTTGTGTAGCCAACGGGGTGCCTAACTCGCCGCAAAATTACCCCCTTTGGTTGTGTGTTGACAAGGTGCCCAACTCCCTTTCGGCTGCAGCAACCCCCAAACAGTTAGGTGGCACGGTGGGAGCCCAATCCAGTGTGCCAAGTCCCCCTGAAAAAAAAACTGTCCCTCAATGTTAGTTTTTTTCCACCTGTAACATAAAAATGATCCCTCATAGTCTCCCTACCCACCACCCGCACCCACCCACTGCGCACCCTACCTCCCCACCCCATATTTACCTCCGGAGCTCGGCACGATGATCTTCAGTGGACCGGGAACATGTCTGCCCTCTTCAAAGCCGACTGCAAACTGAGGAAATGCCGGTAAGCTGTATAATGGAATGAATAGGGTTTTTTCAATTTTGCTGCATATCTCGGGCATTTTTTGGAATTTGTGCACCAAATTTTCAACATGGGGTTTTTGGGACCCCTCCTCATGAATTCTGTTACAGTTATTTCACAGTCACTGCATTGAATCACCTTTCAGGACTGATTAACACAAGGACAGTGGCAGTGTTCATGAGGTGGGCTGTTCAAAAGCCTATGTTGCAAATTTGGTGGAAAAAATCAAAAAAATGGCTGTTTTACGAGCGTGCATTGCGCAGTTGCTATGCATGCTTGTAACTTTGCAAATTCACAATATTTTCATGCCAGATTTTCAACATTGTCATTTTCCTACATCTCCTTGTGAACAGTACAGCTTTCATTTTTCACATCCTGGCCAAAATGTGTTTCCGCACTTCCAGCGCACAATACCACAGTCGCTGTGGGAAATCAGTGTTCGGAGCAGATTATGAAAATGGCAGTTACACTTTTCATGAGCAGAGGTCCTACAATGCCTATGCTGAAAATTTGGTGATGATACTCTATAACATCACTTTGTTACGAGCGTGTGTTGCACAATTTGCATGCACGTTCTTAAGTTCCGAATTTATAATATTTTCACTCCAGATTTTTAACATTGCCATTGTTCTGCACCTCCTTATGAACAGTACAGCTGTCATTTTTCACATCCTGACCAAAATGTGTTTTCGCAGTTCTAGCACAGAATAGCACAGTCGTTGTGGAACGTCCATGTTCGAGACACATTATGGAAATGACAGTGACACTGTTCATTAGCAGAGGTCCTAAAATGCCTATGTTGAACATCTGGGGCTGACAGTCCATACAATTAGTGTTTTATGAGCGTGCATTGCGCAGCTTGCATGCACGCTAGTGACTTCGTGCATTTCTTATATTTTCACTCCACATGTTCAAAATTGGCATTTTACCACACCTCCTTATGAACAGTACAGCTGCCATTTTACATATCCTGCCTGAAATGTGTTTTCACACGTCCGGCACAGAATTGCACGGTCACTGTGCAAAATCAGATTTCAGGGCAGTTTGAGAAAATGATGATGACACTGTTCATAAGCAGAGGTCCTAAAATGCCTATGTTGAAAATTTGGTGCCGAAAGTCCAGAAAGTGACTATGCTGCAAGCGTACATTGCGCACTTGCCATGCAGCCTTGTAATTTCATACATTTGCAATCTTTTCAAGCCACATTTTCACCACTGGCATTTCTACACACCTCCTTATCAACAGTACAGCTGCCATTTTTCACAGCCTGCCCAAAACGCATTCCCGCAACTGCGGTGCACAATGGCATGCTCGCTGTGGGAAATCACCTTTTGGGACACATAAACAAAATCACAGTGCCACTGTTCATGAGGGGAGGCCCCAAAATACCTATGTTGAAAATGTGCCTCAAAAACTCCCACAAACAATTGGGTTGCGGATGTCTGCTGCGCAGTTTGTATGCATGTTCATTGCTTCACCAATATTTCATATTGCCACTCCAGATTTTCAATGTTGCCATTTTTTACGACTCCTCATGAACAATGCAGTTGTCATTCTCCACATCCTGCTCAAAACTGTATTTTCATTCCCTCTGTCACCAAATGCCACAGCCACTGTGCAAAACCACCTTTCAGCTAACAAAGTGATTGTGCCGCTTTTCATGAGGTGGCACCTGATAATCAGCCCATGTTGAACATGTAGAGTGAAACTACCACTACACGCCTATGGTGTTAGGGTTTCCAACTGCAGCACCCCATCCGGTATGGACTGACACGCATCAGGGCTGTGACTTGGGATCATCAGATGTAATGCTCACACCATTCCACACCGCCACGCCCACCCTGCAGCCACTGACAGGCATCATGATGTGTCTTGCACTGTTTGGCCACAAACTTCACCCCACGCTCCTATACTGCACCCACGTCAGCATATTTCCTTATGGAATGGGGTAAGTATGATGTCCAAAGAACCCAAAGCACACCATGACACTTGTCAGTTTCTACAGAGTAGGGTGATAATTGGGCGGCACTACCTGATGACCAAAGACACCCACTGCCTGTTGCTCTCTACAGGGTGGGGTGGGTTGGTGCCACTTCAATACTTCACTGCCACTCCTATTATGCACCTCTAGCTTTGCCACTGCTAATGCCAATGCCAGCATGACAACATTCGGCATTGACAAATGCTTGTTTCTTGTTGCCACTAATTGGCTTGGACAGTAGTGTGCATCAAAAGTGTGTCCTCTCCCGAGTGGTCTTCCCAGTGTAGATGATGACACTGGTGGGATCATTAAGAAGCACAGTGTTGGGTTTCACTGCTATGTGAGTGATACCCAGATGTATCTGTCCACTAAACTGTGGATGTTTTATGCTTGTTTTGAAATGCTGCCCGGTCCAGGCTTGACTATCACAATGCTCATCAATTAAAGGTCAACAGAGTTATCCCATATTAAATGCAGCTAGTACAGAATGTTGCGGCTAGGTTGCTGACAAGCTTTTCTATGCCATGCCATGTGACCCTGGTCCTGCATGAGCTGCACTGGTTGCTGGTAATGTGGCACATTACCTTCGAGGTTGGGTTAGGAACATAGAAACACAGAAGTTGTTGGCAGAAAAGAACCACTTGGCCTACCCAGGCTGGACAGATGGCTTGCCTTGTCTGTCTCCACAGACCCTAACTGGTCTATGGTGACCATCCCTCCTCCCTGCCTATTTATTAATATTCATCTATGTTTTACTGATGCATCCTTGAAGCCTTCTACTGTTTTTACCTCCACCACTTCTGCTGGCAGTTTACTCCAGGCATCTACAACTCTTCAGTAAAGTAGTACTTCCTCACATTCCTCTTTAAACATCCCCCATCCAGGTTCATTACATGCCCTCTTATCCTGGGGTTCTTTCTGTTTGGAAAGAGACTCACCTCCGTTATGATGTTTACCCCTGTGTGGTACTTGTAGGTCTTTTTCATGTCCCTCTCACTCTTCTCTCTTCCAGGTTATACATGTTGAGATACCTCAGTCTCTCCTCATAGGGCTTTTGGTGCAACCCCTGCACTATTTTAGTTGCCTTCTTCCTGACTGCTTCCACCCTGTCTATGTCCTTTCTGAGGTGTGGCCTCTAGAACTGGAGAACATACTGCAAGTGAGGTCTCATCAGTGAGCGATATAGTGACCAAATCACCTTCCTCCTCATGCTGGATATACTTCTTTTTATGCATACCAGCATCCCACTGACATTACTAACTGCTTTGTCACATTGCCCTGCAACTTTGGGTTCATGAGATATGATAACCCCAAGGTCCCTTTCCTGCTTAGTGACTCTCAGTACCTTCCCCCATCCTATACTCAGCTCCAGGGTTTCTATGCCCTAGATGCATGATTTTTCACTTTTTGGCATTGAACTCTAGCTTCCATGCTCTTGACAACTCCTCAAGTTTCCCATGATCCCTACAGATCCCCTCCTGCCGAGTGTCCACCCTATTGCAAATTTTGGTGTCATCTGCAAAAAAGCATACCTTCCCTTCCAGTTCTTCTGTAGTGTTACTTATGGATACATTAAAAAGGACTACTCTGACAAGACCACGTGATGCCTTTTAAGGGATAACAGCTCTGGCAAACAGCTCCCGCCACAACTCCCATTTTTCAAGCTATTTCCCAAACTAATTCATCAGCCTTCTTAGTGCAAACAGCGATCTTAACTCTGCTAAGCAATAACCAACAGTGAGACGATTGCTCCAATCTTTGCAGCCTTCCCTAAGAACATGGAGGTGGAAATGCGCCAGGCCAACCTCCACACACCCCACCACAGACTCCCGGAAAGCACCCAAGAGAACTAAAGGACAGCCCAGAACTACAACAAAACCGGCTGCTTCTTCTACAATTAATCAGCAAACTTCAGCTCCACTCACTGAAAAGAAATTCCTTAAAGAACTACAACCTTTCAAAACAACAAGAGCTCACCTCGGAACTTAAATGAATGTGAGGAGACCTCACTGATGTGACTAGGGCAATTTCAGATGTGGCAGCCCATACATCATTGCTAGAGGGTTGGAAAACCAAAATAGAACCCAGGGTCATCAGTTTCAGAGAAAAGATACAACGAATGGATGCCTTATTAGAAGACCTGGAAGGCCGAAGTCAATGCAACAATATTCTCATCTTCAGCCTTCCAGAGGACACCGAAGGAGCAGCACCTATGCTACTCTTGCAGAAACTGTTAAGCAAAATTGTGGGGCCCTCTCCCAACAATACCACATATATCATTGAGAGGGCCCACTGTACTCTTAGGCCTAAACTAGCTAACGGAAGACCACCAAGACCTCTGATCCTCAAATTCCTAAACTATCTGGATAAGGCCCACATCCTGGGCAAAGTCCTGGAATTGCAAATAGATCCATTGGGAGGGCCAGCCCCTTCATTTTGCTCAAGACCTGCCAGCACCTACTAGATAACAGAGAGTGGAGTACCACCCAATGGTCACAAAGCTTATAGCGGCCAGCATTAAATAGAGGGTACAATATCCATCATGCTTATCCATTTATTGCAACAATACCTTGCATAGTTTTGACTCTGCTGAACAAGCTGTTCCTGCACTGCAAGCCTTGCTCCCCAACTTATTCCAGACTCATTGAAGAAATACTAACATACTCAGCCATGGAAAATTATCAGCACAAATGTGTGCACACAAAGTCCACAAGATTGATTGCAGAAAGTGTGTTTTCAATGATTTACCATGAGAGGGCAGCACAATTTTAGTTTTAAACAGCCTACACTCGGTTTGACACTGAAAAATACCTAATTCTCTTTTTTCTTTCCTACTCCATGTCTACCGGGCTGACCCAATTTAATTACAGACTAGTTCTTTCACTGAGCAGGTTTCTAATTCTTTAGCTCAATGCTTGTTGACAGCCGACATCTCTAATTCAGCCACAAGAGATGCAAAAGTCTCTCCTGCTACCAGGATCAGAAAGGTAGCTTAGAAATATCAACCGATGGCATCGTGCTCATGTTTGCTGTATTCTGACTATGTGCCGTTAGCCCCAACACTTGAACTGCTCCAGAGAGGAAAGGGTTAAGTCTATGCCAGGGCATAGAACGTTGAGCTCGAGCTCGGTTTTCAAACCTCTGTCCCAGGTACTCCTCAGTGAAACTGTCAGATTCTTACAAGCACTATGCTAACTAACTATTAAATAGAAATTGTTTTAGAAATTTTGTGCCAAAAGGCAATAAACAGATTGTTAGGGTCTAAAAGTCGAGAACCCCAAAAAGAATCCAAGCAGGTAGTTAACTTAACAATATATAGTTAAAATTATAACAACAACAAAAAAAAAACATTCTAAAAGAAGTGGTGACCCAGGTACACCTCTGGGGTGCAACACTGTGCCTGCCAACCCACATCCCAAAACATCTAGGTTCTAGGAGAGGAGGCAGGGAGGGAGGTCAGAATATAGCAAGACTCCATTAGAAGAAACAACATTACTATGATGAGTATTTTTTTCTTCAAACAACGTGAAGTCTTGCTGTATTCTGATTATATGCAGATTACCAAGCAGTACCCCCATGGAGGAAGGAGTTACATAACCTATTTTGGGAACAGACTTTGCAGCACTACTATGCCAAACCTAGCATCATGTATTGATTGAATGTCAAGAGAATAATGCTTAGTAAATATGTGAATAGTTTTCCAGGTGGCTGCTTTACAGATTTCCAGTAAGGGTATGTCTCTAGCCGCTGTGACCGAAGCAGCTGTACCTCTGGTGGAATGTGCCCTCAGGGCTGAGGGTGGCTTTTTCCCAAATTTTGAGTAACAGAACTGGATACAGGAGACAACCCACCTGGCAATAGTTCTCTTAGTGGCAGTTTTACCTTTTCCCACTTCTCCATAAGTAAGAAATAGCTGTGAACAGTCATTTCTATGAGCCTTGGTATATTCTATATAATAACTAAAGGCACTCTTTACATCAAAACTGTGCAGTCTTCTCTCCCCAGAGGAAGAATGGTCAGTGAAGAATACAGGCAATGACAGACTGGTTCAAATGAAAGTCTGATACCACCTCTAAAAACATCAGAAACCAAATCTCCTCCATTTGGAATTGTAAGTTTTTCTAGTAGAAGGCTTCCTACTAACCTTAAGAATGTCTAAGGTTGATTGGGAAAGATGCAGGCTTGCATATTCTAGCTCCACAAGAGCCAAGCGTTGAGTCTGAGAGTCTGATGATTGGGATACAGTGTCCTGTCCTGCGAGGAGGTGAGAAGATTGTACTGTCTTTGAAGAAAAATTGGAATTGTCACCGACATTGACAACAGTAGAGGGTACCAAGGCTGCCTGGCCCAATCTGGAGCCACTAGAATCACAGTGCAATGCTAAAGATCTGATCTTGACCAGAACTCTGAATATCAGAGGAAAAGGAGGAGAAGCATACAGAAACCTGCTTGTCCAATCCAACAGGAGAGCATCTTAAGGAACAGACACCAAAAGAGGGGATCTGCAGCAGAATAGGGGAAGCTGATGATTATCTGTGGCTGCAAAGAGGTCTATCTCTGGAGTGCCCCACCTCTTGAAAATGATCTGAAGAATTAGAGGATTCAGGACCCATTCATGGTGACCTTGAGAAATCCTGCTGAGAGTATCTGCCAGAACATTGACCTTCCCTGGGAGATGCACAGCTATCAGGGAAACCTGCAGGGAATAAGCTAGTGACCATATTTTCATGGCTTCAGTGCACAAGGCTGAGGACCATGTGCCCCCCCTGCTTGTTGATGTGCTACATAGTTGTGGTGTTGTCTGCCCTGATCTGCACCACTTTTCCCTGGATTGTGTTCGAGACTGTCTGAAGTGTTAGAAAGACAGCCCTGAGTTTGAGAAGATTTATGTGAAGGAGAGACTCCTGATGAGACCATGTTCCCTGAGCAGTAAACTGGTCTAGATAGGCTCCCCATCCCAGTAGGGACGCATCCATGCTGAGAATCACTGTTGGAGCCTGACTGAGGAAGGGGATACCTTGCCTTACATTGTCCTTCTCCAGCCACCACTGGAGAGCCTAAACCAGAGTTTGAGACACTGGAACTAACTTGGAGAGATGGTCTTTTTTCTAAGACCAAAAATATTTTAGATGAAATTGAATATCTCTCATTTGAAACCTTGCCCCCTGCACTACTGCAGTGCAAGCTGCCATGTGGCCTTGCAACTGTAAGAAGTGCCTGGCTGGCCAAAACACTAGTGGATGAAAAGAGGAAGCCAGGGTGATGAGGGACTGAACCCTTGAAAGAGGAAGAAAGACCTTGGCCTGGACAGAGTCCAGCTCCACCCCTATAAATGTGAGAAGCTGGGCTGGTTCCAGAAAATACTTTTTGAGATTTAGGACGAATCCTAAGGAGTTCTGAAGCTTTTGAGTGACCTCTAGAGCTGACTTGACTTGGTTTGAGGACTGACCCACTATGAGCTAGTCATCCAGGTAAGGGAATAGTAAGATGCCTTGTCTCCTGAGAAAGGCCACCACTACTGCCAGACACTTGGCGAACACCCTTGGAGCCGATGTTAGGCTGAAAGGCATTGCTCTGAACTGGTAGTGGCCTGAGAGCAACTCGAACCTGAGGTACCTTCTGTGGGAATGTTTGATAGGTATGTGGAAATAGGCATCCTTGAGATCCAAGGAGGCTAGCCAGTCTTCTGGTCTCAGAGAGTGAAGAATTATTCCCACGGTCACCATTTTGAACTTTGACTTTAGTATATGTTTGTTTAGGTATCTTAGATCTAGGATGGGTCAGTACTCCCCTGTCTTTTTTGGGGGTAAGGAAGTATCTGGAAAACAGTTATTTCCCCCTGTGATAGAGAGGTACCTTCTCTACTGCTTGTAGAAGTAGTAGAGAGGAGACCTTATTGTCAGGACCATCTTGAAAAAAGGCTTCGGCCTAAGATGTGAAGAAAGCACTTATCCTGAATAAAAATAAATCTTTTACTACTTCTGCCTCTAAGGCCTTTGTCTCCAAGGGAGAGGGAGGACTGAAAGACTTTGCGCTCATTTTTGGGAACCTTTTGAAACTGAGAGCAAGTCCCTGGCTCACTACTTCCAGGACCCATTTGTCTGAGGTAATAGACTTCCAAGCCTGGAAGTAATGAGCCATCCTGCCCACTACTGAAACTGAGGAGGCAGACCTGACTGACACATCAGGGTGTCTGGTAGGGGGCTTAGACTGAGTGGAGGATGGAGTCTGGGTCATTCCCCTCCTGCTTCTTCCCCTAAAGAACCCCTTCTGCTGGAAAGAAGAGGAGGCCTGGGCTTGGTAAAAAGGCCTTTGAAAAGGCCTGCCCCTGCCAGCCCTAGATTGCTGCCTCTGAGGAGTGACCTGCTTTTCCTTGGCTGCAGCACTCCTGTAGGTGGTCCTGTATTCATCCATCTTTTTCATGTAAGCCTCTGTTTGCTCTCCAAACAGAGAATTACCCATGACAGGAAAATCCATGGCCTTGGTCTGGGTATTTTGTGATAAATTGGTACACCTGAGCCAAGCAAATCTCCTCAGGGAGACAGATGTAGCCATAACCCTAGAATATACATTATTCAAGTCAACAGCAGCATGAAACTGGACCTTTGATGCCTCAATACCATCCACAGTCACCTGCTCAAGCTCCTTGGCCAGTAGGGGAGGGGCATTCTTATCCAGCTCCAGAACCGTATCCCACATAGATTTCTGGTATCTGACTGTATACACCATGTAATTAGCTTGCCTGAGCCCCAAAGAGGATGCCAAGAACTGTTTCTTTTCCATGGCATCCACTTTCTTGGAATCCTTATATTGGGGGTAAAATGCCAGGGGAATATTAGCCTTGTCACAGGCTGCAGCTTGCACTACCCCAACATGGCTACAATGATTTGTAAGGAATTCTGTCCCAGGACCTGACAAGGTATACCTCCTGTCCGTATTTTTATCCACAGGGGGTATGGATGTGGAAAACTGAAGAATTTTTTGTGTCCGTTTCCCCAGGGATTTACAGTATGTAGAGGGATAGACACCCTTTTGGACTCTGGGACATCCATCATCTCAGCAAAGTCAGATTCCTCCTGATCCTGTTTAGCCTCTTCCACAAGAAGCTGTAGGGTATAAGCCACTTTCTTGTAGAACAAGAAATGGGAGGAGGACTCAGAAAGTCTAGAGGAGACACATGAGAAGGCCTGTCTGGGGAGAAGTCAGGCTCTACTGGCTCATCTAGGCCTTCATAATCTTCTTCTTCATAATCTTCTTCTCCTTCCCAATCACCCTCATAAAATGCTTCAGGGTCATATTCAGAAGCAGAAACTTCCGACCGAACTGACCTTTTTTGAATTGATGTCGGTTTGGTCTGAACCAGGCAAAGAGATTGTACAATAGCAATCGCTTTAGCTATTTCATCAGTGGTTGGAACATGGGAACCAGGATCCGAACTAGCTGACTTGTGCTTTTTCTTTTAATCAGAACCAATTCCATAGAATCGGCTCTCCTTTTGCCTGAGGAGGTATCGCCCAGGTCAGTGGGCACTTCCTCAGGTTCAGTCAGAACCAAACCAGGCTGGCCATCCAGGTCAGCAGATTTCTCAGTCTCCCTTTCCTTCAGCCTACTTAAACATTTATCTAAAGTGGCTTTGGGAGAGGTTTTTCAAATTTGGCAGTCTTCTTTGAGGTGGTCAAACCCCAGATAATAAACACAGATGAGGTGGGGATCAGCCTTAGCAAAGGCCTCCCCACACTCGGTGCAGTGCTGAAACCCAGTGGGACCAATCTTCTTTTTGAGTTTCTCAGACATGCCTAAAAATAATAAGTTATCCTTACCAGCGTTTAAGCCAGGCATCTGCAAACGTACCGGTTCCAACAGTGTCACAGTTCGGTTAAAAAACCTGAAGAAAATATTGGGGTTTTTTTAGGATTTGATAGGTACTGGGAACCACAATACAAAAGGTAGGAAAAAATTACCAGAAAAAATAATACAGAATTGCTTCGGTTCCCAACCGGACTGACCGAAAAGAAACTGAACAAAAAACTATTTCTACCAACAAAACTCTAAACTACCTACTAAGTATATTTACTGTGCCATGGACACAGATCAGAATACTGAAAAATAAACGGTTGATAAAACTGACTGATTTTTACTTGAACCGAACCGAAGCGAAGGAGAGGATCTCCAGAGAGACTTCTCAGTTAGGCAAAGTAAAGTATCTGACAGATACACTGAGGAGTACCTGGGACAGAGGTTTGAAAACGGAGCTCAAGCTCAACGTTCTATGCCCTGGCATACAGTTTACCCTTTCCTCTCTGAGGCAGTTCAAGTACTGGGGCTAACTGCATATAATCAGAATACAGCAAGACTTCATTTTGTTTTAAGTGGCTGGTCTAATGCTATGCAATTCTTTACCAAGAGCACTGAAGGAGGCCCCTTCCCCACAGTAGAGACCTTTGAGAAGGGTCTCAAAATGCACCTGTCTGAGGAGGCCTTTGGTCACCTATAAAATGCATCTTTGCTGACAAACTGAATAATGCTGCTTCTTATTTATCTATTTAAGGATGTATCTATTTCCTATTTATAACTATTTATCATCCCTATGCTAGCCTGTATTTATTGTAGCTGTTGTTGCATTTTTTCTGTATAGCGCCCTCAGCCCCCAGGGAAGGGCACTGTATAAATAAACTTACTACTTCTACTATCACTACTAGTAGAGATTAAGGATTGGATCACTTAAACAGGTTGGCAATGAATACAGATAATGTTCAGCTGTGAAACTGGTGGTGCCTGAATGACAGGTATCTACTCTGAAAATGGAAAGCAATAATTTGGAGCAAAAAGTTGACATACAGTAGAGTTCACATAGACACCTCAGCCTACATAGTATGTGAAAAACCACTGATCAATCAGCACTAAGCGCTGAACCAGTGATGGTTAAGGCTGTAAGTTTTTCACAATGGAAATTTACATTTTTCATGGCTGCTTCATGGCTTAAAATGCCGATTTCATGATTTCATGAAAAACACATCCACAGATATAAAGGTAACACAATTTTAATTTAATTTAAAAACGGGTGAACCACTAAATGTTGCCAACACTTGCTCATATACATTGCGTTGTCTGACACAAATGCTGAAACATTTGTATATGGAATATCACACTTCTGCAAGCAATGTAACACTGCCTGCGATACTGTTTGGAACTTAATCAAATCTAGTACAGTGCAGTCCAACAACACAGGTTCTAATTTTGTAATATTTGTGGATAGTACAGCACAATTGTGAATTGAAGGAATCGACACAATATTGAGAATGTATTGATCTTCCACATCTGTTGTTTCATCACACACTATTGAGACAGACACTGCATCTAACATTTTTTTTTACTTCTGCCACATGGAATGCATAAACCTTAGGCAAATATTTAGTCCTTAGCGACTGAGATGATGGTATGACACCAACAGACTTTAAATTCTCATTTAAGAAGCAGTGTAGGACAGGGTTATCAAAAGCATTGAGAGGAATGTTTGCTGAAGTAAAAACCTCTACAAGATTAAATAAAGATACCTTTCTGCTTTGTTGGTGTGCGGCTTTCGCAATAAACAACTCTCTTACTGTAACTTGCTTCTTCACCACTGAAGTCGATTTCTCCTCAAGTTTTCTTTTTTCTTTATGTGTGTAGATAACTCTAAGGGCCAGATATTCAAAGCTTTGCGCCGGGCAAAAAACATTTGCTCGGGTTTAGCGTGGGATTAGCATGGGTCTGCAATATTCAAAAGGCCAAATAGCATGGGCAAACTGCATTAGTGCCAGGCAAACAATAATTGGAAGCAAGGGGCAAAGTGAACAAGAATACAGGTGCAATGAGATATTCTGTGACTAGCACCACGTTAAGGTGTTAAGCGTGACTTAGCACAACCCATAACGTGGTACAAATTACTGCCCAGGAAAAGCTGGTCTTAACCCTAGGCAAACAGCTTTGCGTGACATTGTTGCTTTGTGCAGTGATAGCGTGGCATTAGCACGGCTTGCACAGCCCTAACATATGAGTATGACACTTAGAAATTGCGAGACATGGAGGACACATGCCACTCACTGATGGCATCACCATGATGCCAACAGCTGCCACAGGTCCCAGCCATGCACAGGCAGTGAGGGGTGATCGGGCCCACAGAGGTTATCATGGTAGCATGGCAATACAGCACACACCTGCAGACCATATGTCTGTAGTGCCCAATAGATGCCAGCACACACAGGCAGCACTGTGGGCATGGTGGCCATTGAGGGGAGGGTGTACAGGTGGCCATACCACATCACAGCCCAAGTGTGGCCACAAGACTGGGACACAGCACGCAGTGCACATGGGCCAGTAGTGGGAATACCCCACCGCCTGTGTGTCTGTCGGATCCTATGTGCCCCTCCACCACATACAGCACAACTGTACAGATGCCACAGCAGACACAGCCGGCCATGTATATGTCACTGTGTGCATCCCATGCCACAGGTGCAGCATCTGTGGATCACACAACAGTGTAACAGTAATGTCCACAGTCAGGAAACACCTGCACGTTGGGCCTGTCACTGTGCACAGTGCAGTCAGCATCCCTGCCCTACACACCATAGGCAGTGCTGTGTCCTTCACACTACTGGCCCCCTTGCTACTGTAGTGGCTGCTGTGCACTGTAGCATGCCCTACAGTGTGATAGTTGCATGCAGCACCACCTCCCCCTGTGCTTATGCTGTCTTGTCCCCAGGGGTACAATATGCTATGCTATGCTGTACTGATTACATGTAACCTGCAGTTATCTTCATGCACTGCCAGACTGACCTACAGGTGGAGCTACGGTTGGACCTGGCAAGCCCCTGTACTTCCAGACTGACCTACAGGTGGCTCTGTGGGACCCTGCAGTAACGCTGGGTAAACTGCATGCAAATCAGGGCATAATGAGATATTAATCTGGATGTTTGCCCAGAGACTACCCAAGTAGGCTCATTTGCATGGCACTTTTGAATATGACAAAGTTTAGTACCGGGCAAACAGCTTAGCTCCGCGCTAAAGTGGCGCTAATGGTTTGGGGAATATTATACAGTTTTGATCACTGTTCTTTCACATCTGCTGCTGCCTGCAGCTGTACTGAGTCTACGCATTTACTGGCACACACATTGGCCACACAGTTCGTCTCTACCTGCCCTCATGTTGGTGTGCACTGTGTTGTTGCTGCTGTGGTTTGCACTTCCTGGTTGCTATATTCAGTGCTGTCTTATTCCAAGGCCACGTTTGCCCTGCACTCCCAGCCCAGTTTGCACGGCCTCATTACCATGCTATATTCAGAAGCTGTTTGCCCTGGGCTATTCCTTTTGAATATAGCTTGCGTAGTGCTCCGGACTATGTTTGCCCACCAGGCAGTGCTACTTTAGACCAGGGGCAAAGCTTTGAATATCTGGCCCAAAGTGTCTGTCACAGGTGACTTTGAGTTTGGGGTCTATTGCAACATTGCAGTATGTGCAGAACATCACATCGTCAGAAACATGAAATACCCCATTTTCATATTGCATGCAGCTTTGTCTTGGAAACACATTGCTGGTTTTGGATGCTGAAAGTGGTTTCGGTAGCATTGACATTGCGGTTTGCCCGGCATCTTACACAGTAGTGGTCTCAAGCAGAATGAATAGCAGCAGTTACTGCAGCTCACATTCAATGAGCCAATTTATAACACTTAGTGGTAAGACTGTAATTGACTGATTAGCAGGTGATATTGTACTTGTCAGGTAATTTGTTTCATTGATCTTTCATTGATCTTGTAATGCAACCTTGTAATGAGATACCCCATATCGGTTACAGCAACAAGTTAAATTACAAATAGAACAGAATACCTGGCAACTATGTTTCTATTAATTTTATTAAAATAAGATTTTTTTGTTGCAAAAAACATTATTTCACAATTTTGCAAATTTCATGATCTGTTTCCATTTTTGTGGGATTCGTGAAATCTGAGCAGTCCATGAAAAACATACTGCCTTGGTGATGGTGCTAGCAGCTGAGACTGGCCTGGTGGATACAGTTGACAGGGAACTTGCTGGCTGCAATATGCAGCAGTGTCAGCAAAGTAAATCACACATAGTTGTATCTATTGGGAATTACATAGATAAGATCTTAGAATGTATTCAACATTTGCCTGGAAATTTAAAGCCTTAAATGCTAAGATTAATTTTCTACAGCAAGAAGCCAAAGGGGGGAAAAAAAAATATCTCTGATAAAAAAAACAAAAAAAACAACAACAAAAAAAACAAAAACAAATGGACTCAAACAACAAGAATGTTGCCATTGTGTCAAAGAAGATTAAAGCAGTTGAAGTGACAGACTATGGTCTTATGAAACATGACTACCATACAATCATATAAATTAACTGCTATAAAATCAGATCCAGCATTAAAATACTTACGGTTATTGGCCTGCCGTTTAAAGAGGACAGGAAATAATTTCTAACTGGCAGCTGTTTATAAAGTTCTTATTCTCAGAAAAGATATGCATTCTCCTAAATTATCCATACTTAACTGTACTTGGACAAAAAGTGATGCGAAAAATTGTATTTTCCATTATTTTGTTTTCATGGCAGCATTCTGTTATAGTTTCTCTTCATGGAACCAGTGATTTGGAGTTTTATCTATGTCACACTTTGTGCACAGAACCCTAAGCATAGTTCTGATAGGTCAACAGCTCATAATTAGTGTCCTGTACACAAACTGTGACATAGTAGAAATTCCAAATTACTGGTTCTGTAAAGAGAACTGTAACAGAATGCTGCCCATAAAACAACAGTTTTTCATATCACTTTTTATTCAGATACAATTAAATATGGATAACTTAGGGGCATGCACATAATTTATGAGAATAAAAAGTTTATAAACAACTGCCAATTAGCACAAATTTCCTGTAACCATTAAGCTTGGTTCTGAATTTGATTCCTTAAGGGACATTGTTAAAGGCAAAAAAACTAGCAGCAGTATCAGTGAGTGGGCTGAAAACACAACAAAAAAATAGCAAATGCGTGCTGGTAACAGAAAATATAATTGATGTTTTGACAACAGATCTTATTTGGGAATTATCTACAAGAGAAAAAAAACTTTGCTTTTTTCTGTTTTAGATAATTCCCAAAGAAGACCTTCGATAGAAATATTGATTATAACACTATTTTCTATTTTCAGCATGCATTTAGTGTTATCTTTTCACCTTGTTAAAGATATGTTCATCTCAGTGTATGACCTTTTGCCAGAAAATTTACCTTTTCTCATCAAAGTTGTAGGGTTCCCAAAAGGAAAATAACACAGTCTGAGAGTTTCCAAGCTACAAATCCAGAAAGTAATCAAGTAAACCTGGAAACTAAAGTGACTATATTCATGTAACTCTTCTATGGGCTCACCTCATTTTACCACACCAGTGCTTGCAACACATCTAAATGAAATATTGCCTACAATAATATATGTATGTTTGCCTTATCTGTTCCCCAGCTGACCTGCCACTGCATGTTATACTCCAGTCTTGATTGGCTCTTCCCCCTCTTGGTGCTTTTATACCTTAACCTTTTTATTGATGGTTGCATTAGGTAATCCAAACCTGCCGCTCTTACTGCTCTGTTAACACTTTCAGACAAAGCCTACACCCCGTGTTCCAATGTTCTGTCTCTCTTGGCAGTACCCAAGTGCTCCTGTAAAATGGATGAGCAGGCATTTGCCTCATTTCCTCCAAGGATTTGGAACTCTTTCCCTCCCTATCTTAATGCTTGTCAGTCCCACTCCATATTCAAAAACTAACTTCTCAATTTCTTGAGTTCTACAGATAAATGTACTTGACTCTTTTTTTAGTATTACTGTTTTGTAAGTTCACAACCTGTACACTTTATTGATCTCCCACTATATTATATTGTTCTTATTACCTTTGACCAGTTCTGTCTTTGATTTTGGGCAATATCATGTTTTTTTCCCATGATGCCTACATATTTACCCCACCCCCTCCTGAGTGTCCACCCCATTGCAGATTTTGGTGTCATCTGCACAAAAGCATACAGTCCCTTCCAGTTCTTCTGTAGTGTTGCTTATGAATGCATTAAAAAGGACTACTCTCTGTACTGAGCCTTGTGGCATCCCGACAATCATTCTTCCATTATTAGAGTGAGTGTTGTTAACCACCACCCTCTGTCTCCTATCCATTAACCAGTTTCTAATCAAATTCACCACTTTGGATACCACCCCCTAAGCTGCTCAATTTCTTTATTAACTGGGGATTTATAAAGCCATATCATGTTTTTTTTCCACAATCTCTCATTGTTGCTTGATTCTGTGCCTGTTGATTCTTGCCTGCTCTTTGTGACTGTTATATGACACGCATTGTGTCTTTGTTGTTTTCTGTTCTCTTGTAATGTTCTAACATTGTTGTTTTTTTTGTAAATGTGGTTGTCTTTGTAACCTCCTGGGTTGTTCCTGAAAATAGACATTTTCCTTCTAGTGTACATACCTGATCAACAAAAAATAAACAAAAAACAAACTTTCCTTCAACTAAGACAGGAATCTGATTCTCAGACTTTCACAGAGTTAAGAAGCTTTAATATATAAAGGGCATCATGGTAACACTTTATTTTAAGTGTCCTTAACTACACTGAAACTACTGTATAACTACAAAGTAACTACTATGTACAGTAAGTTCTTTGTAGTTACATGTAACTACAACGTACTGTAATAGTTTACTAGTTTCACATTTGCAGTTTGGTGTAGTTACTCAATTTCCGTGAATTGGTAGTTACTGCAATTACTGTTGCCTCTCTTCTGCCTCAAATCAATTCTGTCTGGGAAATGTAACTATGTACGTTGAACTTTGCAACAGCTGTTACATGTGTAGTTACACTTCCAGCATAAATCAATTTTTCTGTTGCACTTTGCAACAGCTGTTACATGTGTAGTTACACTTCCAGCATAAATAAATGTTTCTGTTGCACTTTACAACAGCTGTTACATGTTTAATTACACTTCCAGCATAAATCAATTTTTCTGTTTCACTTTGCAACAGCTGTTACATGTGTAGTTACACTTCCAGCATAAGTCAATTTGTGCAACAAGAGAGAGATGGTTGTGGTTGCATGTGCAACTACCACATCATGCAATCTGTATAACTACACACCAGGAAAGGTCCCTACCTGTGTATCCTTCACCACCCACCCACCACCACTCTACTCAGCAGATCAGTGGTACAGCACAGTATGTAGCCATGCCCTACCCCCAGCCACCCACCTGGACCAAAGCAAGCCAGGAGTGTGGGTACAGAACAGGTGTGAGTCAATGCCACAGAAGCAGCTCATTTCTTAGTAACTACAGCACTGTTACAAGCCAATAAGTAATTATGTAAATTATTTTTATTGTATAAGTAAACAATGTAGTTGTATAGCAATTAATAATAAATTACATGTTTATTAGGCAGTAAGTGCATGAAGAAATGATTTCTGAAGGAAAGAATACCTCAGGACTACAGCACTGACATTCAATGTAAGCATATAGTAGCTACACCCTTCATCGTATGCTTTATTTTAAGTGCCAGTTTCTACGTACTTACTTTGCAAACACATGTTAGTTAGGAATTAACTGTGGAAACAACGCCACAGAAGCAGCACATTCCTTAGTAACTATAACACTGTTACACTCTTCTTCTTACACTTCAAGTGTCAGTTTCTGCGTACTTACTTTGTAAGTAAATGTTAGTTAGGCATTAACTTTGGAAACAATGCCACAGAAGCAGCATGTTCCTTAGTAACTACAGCACTGTTAAAAGTCAATAAGTAATTATGCAATTTAATGATTTTTTATTGTATAGCAATGTACAATGTTTGATTGCATGTTTATTTTTATTTCTTTGTTTTTTGGTCTCACAGTATACAAGTGGTGGTTATGGGATTCGAACCCAGTTCTTCAGGTTGCAGGTCAGTGCTTTTAACCACTACGTGATACTGCAGTAACTTCATGAGGGAATGATTTCTGAAGGATAATTTTGAGTGTCACTAACTGCACTGTAACTGCTGTACAACTACACTGTAATTGCACTACTATGTAGTTGTTAACTAGTTTCACAATGTGTGCTGTGTACTTATGTAAGTTTAAATGTGCTACTTCTGTGAGATTGACCCACACCTCTGCTGCACCAACACCCCTCTCCTGCTGCTGCCCAGGTGAGTGGCTGGGGGTGGAGCATGGCTACCCTTTGTTGAGAGTCCTAACTCTTCTGTATGTAAGTCTAAACTGTCCTGTTGTACAATGCTGGGCAGTCATAAGACTGACTGATTGTACTTCATATATATTGCACCCATACTTTAGCTGCTACTCTATTGTGTTTCAACTGGATTCTTGCACTTAATTGTACCTAGCTGTACTCAATATATTCAATGTATTCTATTTCCTGTGCCTTTCTCTGTTAATGTAAGTGGATTGTCTGCATTACCTATGTTCAATCTTTATGGTCTGGGTCATGCCTTAAAATGTTCCACTGAATCAGTGCACCTGCCTGGTAAAATAAGCAAATAAATCAATAAATAAATATCGCTGATCTGCTGTGTGGAGTGATAGTAGGTGATGCCAGATACACATGCTGGGGCACTTTCTTAGCTATTACATGCCCTTCCCACTAGCTGAATGAGGTGGCAGCCATGGCACCATCATTCACACCAAGCTACCACAGCCTCTGACTATACCATGAGGGCTTGGAGCATGGTGGTGAAGACATGCATGTAATGGCTAAGGAAGAGTCAGTGCCTATGTATGTGGCACCACCCACCATTACTCCACACAGCAGATTGATGATATATATATATATACATATATATATATATATATATATATATATATATATATAGAGAGAGAGAGAGAGAGAGAGAGAGAGAGAGAGAGAGAGAGAGAGAGAGAGAGAAAGAGATAGGCATGGTTGCGCCCATATAGTTAGGGTTGAGTGAGCATTTTAATGTTAAACCTCAAATTTTGCACATTAATAACTTTGCAACCGTTAAACAGATTTGCAAGAAATATGGAATACATGGTTTCAGGTGGTAGATCTCTTGATTTGCCAAGTTTCGTTTTGATCAGAGTTTTTGGTTTTGTGCAGGAAAGGGTCAAAAAATGTGTTTTTTGCTTTTTTTGGCAAATGTCAGGGTAATTTTTTGACATCACACTGAGTGCACACCATCTGGAAGTTTCACCTGTAATTTTCAGGGTGGAAAGAGATTATCTCAAGGAACAATCCAGCATTGGTTTGATGAAAAAATATTAATCCATTCCAAATTTATAAAATGTTGAAATTTTGGGTTCTGAGCATGTTCTGTCTTTGGGATAGATGCACAGTTTTGATCAAGGATGCCTGCTCATAAACAGCTGGCAAAGAGGGATTGTGAAGAGGGATTCATAAATCTCAAAAAAATCCATCTTTGCGAGAAAAATTGTCTTTGTCAGCCGCCATTTTGTTTCCCCCTTAGTGAAGGGAGAAAAAAATGTGATGCCTCCCATGTTTTGTTTTTCACTTTTGTTGTAGCTGAAAAAAGAAAACAGTCCCCCAATACCTTTTTTTATGCAGAATCCTGCATCAAACTGCCACCATATATCCTCCCCTCCACTACTGTGGCACACTGGGAGCCCACTACAGTGTGCTGAAATAGCTATGTTTTAATGTATAATATGTTTCTGACACCGGGATGCCCGCTCCCGGTGTTGGATGATCCCCTTCAAGCCAGTATATGTCAGTTGACAATGCCAGGGTGCCCAATCCCCGTATAAGCATATATCCCTCCCTCACTAATGTGGCACACTGGGAACCTACCCCAGTGTGTCAAAATAATTTTTGGTTTTAATATATGTTTCAGACACCAGGATGCCCACTCCCTGTGTCAGATACCCCCAAACCCGTATATGTCAATTGCTGACATCGGGGTGCCCAATCCCCATCTCAGCATGTAGTCCCCACTAATGTGGCACACTGGGACCCCACCACAGTGTGCCCAAATGTGCTTTACTGAAAAAAAAACTGTTAAAGAAAAATGTCCCTGACATCTTTTTTTTTTAATAAACCTGTAAAGAAGAAAATGGTCTCTCATCATCTCTCCCATGCCACCCCTCCTCCATCCTGACCTTCCCTTTGCACATCCACCTCCCCGCACCCCTCTTACCCCATACTCACCTCTGGAGGTCAGGTGCTGTCATCTTCTGTGAACTGGTACATGTCTGCATTCTTCAAAGGCAAACCATAAACTGAAGAATGAAGGTAAGCACTGTATAATGGCAGTCAATGGGGTGTTAAACTTATGTTGATATCTCAGCCATTTTTTGGAATTTTGGCCCCAAATTTTCAATATGGGGTTGTTGGGACCCCACCTCGTGAACATAGGCACTGTCAGTTTGTTACTCTGTCCTGAAAGGTGATTTTGTGGTCACTGTGCAGAATCACCATGTGCGAGCATTGCACAGTTTTTATGCATGCTCATAACTTCACCAATTTCTAATGTTTTCACTCTTGATTTTCAACATTGCCATTTTTTCACACCTCCTTATGAACAGTAGAGCTGTCATTTTTCACATCCTGCCCAAAACATGTTATCACATGTGTGGCATAGAATGGTGTGGTCACTTGTGAAATCAACTTTTGGGATGGATTAACAAAATCACAGTGCCTCTGTTCATGAGGAGAGGTCCCAAAAAGCCTATGTTGAAAATAATTCCAAAAAATTACTGCGTTATGAGAGTGCATTGCGCAGTTTCTATGCATTCTTGCAACTGCACCAATTTTTCATATTTTCACTCCAGATTTTCAGCATTACCATTCTTCCACAACACCTCATGAACAGTACAGCTGCCATTTTTTCAGATCCTGCCAAAATGTTTTTCCACACCTGTGGTGCAAAATGGCATTACAGTGTGGAGAATTACATTTCAACAGGGATTTGAAAGTTTTCTGTACTGGGTACATGTAGTGAGGTGATGAGAAGGTTATGTTGAACATTTGGGGTGAAAATTATTTAAGATGGCACAGTTATGACTGTTTGTTGCAATTTCACTATGCCTGCTCATAACTTTATGTGTGGAAGCGCAGGGGCCAGTGACCCCTGTGTTTCCACAGCTAGATACATATGTGCATCTGTGGAGGCGTGGGAGAGCAGGGTCCAAAGGATTATGAGCTCCCACAATAAAATGTTATTTATTTATTTCAATCTAGGATTACAATACCTTTGAACCGTGGCTGTTTTACAAAGGTTCCACGTCAGTGCGTGCAACAGTCATCATTTTTAGTTACAAACATATAGTCATTGACTTACAGACATGTAATAACCAGTACAAAGACTTGAGCTATGAGCAAGACAAGGGAAGATGGGGGTGGGGAAGTGAGGGTAGGAGATCGAGGGAAGGAGGTGCAGGGGGTAAGGGGGAGTACGGGAGGTGGTTGGGGGTGGGGCAGGAGTGAAGATCCGGGGAAGAGGTGAGCGATGGTGGGAGGCAGTGCAGCCAGGGGGCCTTGTCAAGGGAATATGACAGGTAAGGTGCTAGGGGTGCAAAGACTGATTGTAAGTGCTGGGTGCTGGAGCATCTGCAGCTGGAATGGTGGAAATGTTAAGCTGGGCAATCACAGGATACAAGCAGTGAGAGGCACAGCTTGGACATGAAGAGGCCGAGTGTTGGAGCAGTCGCTATGTCACTGCCAAGAGAGTTGAGCCAGTTGGATGCCCGATAGGTGAATGATCTTTGTCCTTGGGTAATGCAACATTGTGGGATATGTAGTAGATGGGAATTGGATCTTCTTGTAATGATGGTCCTATGTCTAGGCTTAAGGAGGGCACAGACACCAGGTGGGGCAATCCCCATTATAATTTTCTTGGCCGTGATGCAGGTTTGGTATTTTATGCGTTTGTCCAGTTGAACCCATCCAGATTGGGAATAAAGGTCACATGTGTGGGTACGGCGATGTGAGCCAGTAAAGAGATGACAGGCCTTATTCAGGGAGGTCATGATACATTTGAGAGCAGTGGTAGTTGCAGACCCATATATGATAAGACCATAGTCTATGATGCTGATGACGGAGCTTTGGATGGCCACTGACAGTGCTTCTGGGGTTAGGTGTTTCCTGTGCCAGAATAATATGCCTAACCTCGCTTTGGCAGACTTTGCAACATTGCTGATATGGACAGCGAATGAGAGGTGGGGATAAAGGAGTTGTTTGTTTTTGTTGTGGGGGCTGCAGAAGACCATAGACTTGTTTTTTTTCTGACTGAGAAGCAGTTTATGATTTAGGAACCAGGATTCGATGGAGGAGAAGGCCCGCTGAAGTTTATTTTGTAATTGGATTGGATCAGGATCTGAGGTGAGGATCACAGCATCGTGGGCGTAGAGAATTATTTGTTCTGGGCAGCTGTCCAGTAGTGAGTTTAAGAATAGACTGAAGAGGAGGGGTCCCAGAATGGAGCCCTGTGGGGACTCCCAAGTGGACCAGTCTAGGGTCCGAGAGTATATCAGTGATTCTTACTGTTTGGGACCGTTCTTCAAGGTAGCTCTGAAACCAGCCAATGGAGTCAGTTGACAGTCCAGTGTTCTGAAGCTGGACAAGCAGGAGGCAGTGATTGACAGTGTTGAAGGCTTTAGTTAAGTTAATGTAGATTGAGCATAGTAGCTCACCGGAGTCAAGTGCATTGTGGATTCTGCCAGTGAATTCAAGTAGGGCTGTGGAGGTGCTGTGACCTTTGCTGAACCCTTGTTGCTTGCACAGGATGTTGTACGTATCCAGATATTCTGTGAGCTGGTCCGAGATGATGCATTCTAGTGCCTTGGAGAGTGGGGTTAGTAGGGAGACAGGTCTGTAGTTATCGTGGGCAGTTTTGTCACTACTTTTATGGATTGAGGTGACAGTGGCAGATTTCCATCTGTCCAGGAACTGGCTAAGGCTGAGGGAGAGGTTGAAAATTCTGGTCAGAGGACTAAGCAATTCATCAAGTGTGAGAGACAGGATTTTGAGATCGAGGGAGTCATTACTGAATCTTGATTTACCAAGGGCTTTGGTAACATATTTGCGTACTTGGTGAGCCTTGACTGCTTTGAAGTAGAAGTGGGGGGAGCTGGTGGGAGTAGTGCTCATTGCAGACAGAGGGGCTTCACCATCTTTGAAGTAGTCCTGGAGTAGGACAGCGCTGAGGTCAGTAAAGGCATTGTTAAAGGTATCCGTAATGGTTTTTGGGTTGAGGGTTGTGGTTCCGTTGATGTTGAGTATTGTTGGGGGGGGTTGGGTGTATTCCAGGTGAGGTTCTTTATGTTCTTCCAGAATTCCCAACCATTGCCCCAGGAGTTTGTGACAGCATGCTTATAGTAGGCGGACTTCATTTGCCGGATGGTTTTGGTGCAGTCATTGTGGGCATGTTTGTAGTTTTGGATGTCGTTTTGCCTTCCAGAGTATCTGGCCAGCTCCCATAGGTGGTCTCTTGTTTTTAGCATCCTGAGGAGGTCACCTGTGAGCCAAGGGTTACTGAGTGATTTGACTTTACATTTCTTAATAGGAGCATATGTGCCACAGGCCACAGTGAAGATGTTTATGAAGTGATCAAGGGCAGTGTTTACATTGGTTGCATTGAAGATAGGGGACCAGTCTTGATGGAGGAGGTGGGATTTGAGTTGAGGAAGCTGACGACTGGGTAGAACCCTGCTGGTGATAGTTTTTGGCAGTTGTTTGATGAATTTATTTGACCAGGTACAGCTAACAGGGGAATGGTCACTAAGAGAGTCAGGGAGGACATTAGTGTTAGATATCCACGATGGGTGAATGGTAAGAATCCAGTCCAAGAGTGTGTTGGTGCCGGTCCTGTAATTTTTCCTCGTTTGGTGAGTCAACCATTTGTGTGAGGTTCACCGCAACAGTGGTATCCTTGTGTGCACCAGCATCGGCCGCAAGCCAGTTGATGTTGAAGTCACCTAGGAGGATGGATTTGGTGTCCAGTGAGAGTGACTTTACAAAGTCAAGAACAGCTGTTAGACCAGTTCCCTGTTCTTTGGGAGGGATGTAAATGGTGGCAACAGTGAGGGTTTTGTTTTGGGCTCCAAGGAGGATTCTCACTGGCAGTATCTGAGCAGTTGTGGGTTGGTGTGAGGTAATGATGTGGTGCCCATGTATGGAGTCTTTTAGGTAGAGAGTGCAGCCCCTGCCTCTTTTGGAGAGGCAATCCAGCCTAAATACATTGTAGCCAGGAAGGCTGATTGCATGGTCCGGTACTGATGGTGTGAGCCAGGTTTTGACAACTGCCAGGATGTCAGGGCAGTGTTGGCTGGTGAAGGCCTATAGGGCATCCGTTTTAGGAAAAGATACTATTATACTATCTCAAAAAGTGAGGAAACAAATTGCATAAAACTTTGTTAATGCAACAGTTAAGGTTGAAGTGACAAAAGTAGGGAAATGAGACATTAGGATTGAGACATTAACACCCCCAACCAACCCCACCAGCCCACTCCACACCCACCAACCACAGATCAACAGGCGTTGGGGGTTCCTTGGGGTCATCAGGTCAAACTCTCACCCCATTCTCCTATACTGTACCATGTCAAATTTCTTACAGGTGGAACAGAATAAGAGTTAGGCCTGATGACCCCAAGGCACACCCCAATTCCTGTTGATCTGTGGAGGGTGTGTGTGGTGAGGGCTGGTGGGATTGGATGGGGGGTGTTAGGGGCTCAACCCTAACATCTCATTTTCCTGCTTTTGTCACTTCCACCCTAACTGATGCACTAACAAAGTTTTTTGCAATATATATATATATATTTGTTTGTTTACTGGGTCAGCACACTGATCCAATAGATCGTTTTCAGGCACGACCCAGGCCATAAAGATGGTACATAGATAATATAGACAATACACTTACATTAACAAAGAAAGGTACAGGAAATCAAATACATTGAATATACTGAGTACAGCTAGGTACAACTAAGTGCAAGAATACAGTTGAAACACAACAGAGTAGCAGCTAAAGTGTGGGTGCAATATACATGATGTACAATCAGTCAATCTTATGACTGTTCAGCATTGTACAACAGGACAGTTTAGTCATAGGTAAAGAAGAATTAGGACTCTCATCTGAAAGTAGCGATGCCCCACCCCCAGCAATGCACCTGGGCATCAGCAGGACAGAGGTGTGGGTGCAGAAAACATGTGTGTCAGTCTCACAGAAGCAGCACATTTAAAGTTATTGTAAGTACACAACATGCATTGTGACACTAGTTAACAACTACATATAGTAGTAGTAGTGAAGTTATAGTGTAGTTATACAGTAGTTACAGTGTAGTTAATGACATTTAAAATTATCCTTCAGAAATCATTCCCTCATGAAGTTACTGCAATATAGCATAGTGGTTAAAACACTGATCTGCAAACCTGGAGAACTGGGTTCAAATCCCAGAGCTACGACTTGTACTGTGTGACCAAAAAAAAAAAGCACTAAAAATAAACATGCAATCAAACATTGTAAATTGTTATACAATAAAAAAAATCAATAATTTACATAATTACTTATTGACTTTAAATGGTGCTGTAGTTACTAAGGAACATGCTGCTTCTGTGGCATTGTTTCCATAGTTAATGCCTAACTAACATGTAGTACATACAAAGAAAGTACGCAGACACTGACACTTTAAGTGTAAGGAGAAGGGTATAACAGTGCTGTAGTTACTATGGAATGTGCTGCTTCTGTGGCATTGTTTCCACAGTGAATGACTAACATGTATTTGCAAAGTAAGTATGCAGAAACTGACACATAAAATAAAATGTAACAAGAAGGGTGTAACAGTGCTGTAATTACTAAAGAATGTGCTGCTTCTGTGGCATTGTTTCCACAGTTAATGACTAACATGTATTTGCAAAGTAAGTATTTAGAAACTGATACTTAAAATAAAGTGTAACAAGAAGGGTGTAACAGTTCTGAAGTTACTAAAGAATGTGTTGCTTCTGTAGCAATGTTTCCACAGTTAATTCCTAATTAACATGTATTTGCAAAGTAAGTATGCAGAAACTGACACTTAAATCTTACAAAGAAGTGTGTAACTACTATACACTTACATTGAACTTCAATGCTGTAGTTCTTATATATGATTTCCTTCAAAAATTATTCCCTCATGCACTTACTGCTTAATAAACATGCAATCTAATATTCTTAATTGCTATACAATTACATTGTTTACTTATACAATAAAATAATTTACATAATTATTTATTGGCTTGTAACAGTGCTGTAGTTACTAAGAAATGTGCTGCTTCTGTGGCACTGACCCATACCTCCTCTGCACCCACACTCCTAGCCTGCTATGACCCAGGTGGGTGGGGCATGGCTACATACCATGCTTTACAACCAATTTGCTATTTGCTATGTGGAGTGGTGGTTGGTGGTGAAGGATACACAGGTAGGGACTCTTCTCTAGCCATTACATGCCCTTCCCACTGGCTGAATGGTGTGTCTGCCATAGCACCATCCTTCACATCAAGCTACCCCATCACTCTCACTATACCATGAGGGCTGGGGGCAAGGTGATAAAAACAAGCAAACCTGTGGGTCCTTTTACTGGAAAACAGCAGTAATGAGAAAATCACCAATAACCCACAATTTCCCACTCCACACACAGTGCAGGATCCAGTCTGCTCCTTGTCAGACCACTTTATTGGATGGCTACTATTGATCACCAGGCCTGGGAATGCACATTTGACACATTGCATGCCACCTATGTGAACAGGGTCCAATATTAGATTGCATGCTTAGTAAGCAACAAGTTTATGAGGGACTGATTTTTGAATGAGAACTTAAATCACAGCTATAGTACTGACATTTGGTATATGCACTGCAAGTGTGTGTGTGAATGAGTCCGTTAAGACTGTATATGTCTGCCAAGAAGGGGGTTCTCTTATGTGTCTATTCCCCTTTTTCTGTATATTATTCTTGTATGTGCACTGTTGTTTGTCCTACATGGATTGGCCACCCATGTATTTATTGTATGGTGTTGTGTCTGTCCCCCCCCCCTTTCAGCTTAGCACACCTGACAGGTTAGAAGGTATTAGGGAAATCCCCTTATAAAACTAGGGGCTTAAGAAACATATGCTGCCCTAAGGTGGTTAAATATAGTTTGCATTGTGATAGGGTGACTACCTTGAAGAAGAGAATCAATTAGGCAGCTACATTTGTTTACAAGCTGCTTCAAATAAAGTATGTGGTGGTTAAAACACCCTCAGTACCTGTGAAAAACAAATTGCTGTGCTTCTGGTTAAATCTAGCTGTTTTAAAATGCTCCCGTTCAACTGTGGCATTTTTCCTCACAAATGTGCGCACATATGAGATAGCGGGGGCTGCTCGACAGTGCACACGTTTGCAAAGGCTTTCAAAATGCCGGTTTTCAACACTGAGCTCCTGAGTTAAAAAACAGCTTGTTAAGCCTACTGAAATCCTCCTACATACATTTCTTACGTCTCAAACCCAAATAGCCACTGTGTACGCTGTTAAATAAAAGTATATTGAAGGACTTTTGAACAGAAAGAATTAAAAGCTTACCTTAAACAGGCTACAAGTGCCTTTGTGTAATACCCTCTGCAACTAGAGCTCTTTTAGAGCTGGCCAGCCATAGAAGAGCCATATTTATGCTCAGCCTGTTGGTGGGAGGGACGATTAGAGTGTTTACCCCTAGAATTAACTAAAATAATGAATTAAAATAAGATTTGCTGCACTCCAAAGCAGAATTTAAATGTGATTGAATTAATACAATGAAATTGAACAAATTATAAAGTTGTTAAACAAAGTTTAATTTATGTTATGTAACCCCAGTTGATTGACAGATGACTTGAAGCAATCCAGGGCATTTCTCAAGGTATACAGTATCTGTGGATGTTTAACTCTACGTAGTCAGATGCAGTTGGAAAGCTGAAGCAGCAGCATCCAGAGGAACTAGTGCTTACTAGTTGTTTTGTTTTCCTAGAGTGTGTTAACACTGAAACTAAGCTACTTAAGTTTTTACTTGATTTGTTTATTTTATTTTATTTTATTATTTTGACGAAACAAGTCTGCTTATTTTTGTTCCTGTGTAATAAAAGAAGTTATTTTTGCAAGACTACAACTTGGCTTATGCGTCCATCTGTACCCACTTGGAGATTTTGACATATGGTGTCAACAGTGGGATACAGTGGTTTAAGCGATTTCCACTGAAAGGATCTGGAGAAGATCTTGATGGACAGCTAATGTCACAGGACAAAGTGGAGGACAGCAGGTTCCCAGGGGCAACTACCACAAGGGCAGCAGCAGCAGCATATGGAATACCCTTGTTATCCGGGCTTCCCCTGGCAGTAAGAAGACAGGAGAAGCAACAGCCCATAATGGCAGAATGCAAAGAAGATGAGAAAGCAGAACAGGCTACTGGAAGAGAGCCCCTTGAAATAGGAGAGCCCCCTCAGGAGCCTCAGGACTTGATTAGATGGTTATGTATACGGCAAGTGGAGTTAGAGAAGCAAAGGAAGAGGGACGAGAGAGAGAGAATGAGGCCTGATGGACAGATACTTTATGGGCCATACAAGCCATGAGCACCCATCAGCCCCCTGCTTCCCCGGTAATGTACATAAAGACATCAAATTAGTAAAATTATCAGAGACAGATGACATCGAAGCATATATAATGACCTTCTAAAGGGTGCCCTTGCATGTGCCTGGCCCCGAGATCAGTGGGTAATACGACTGGCTCCTTATTTGACTGGAAAGGCACAATTGGCCTACAGCCATGTGGACATAAATCATGCCAACGATTATGACTGGAGAAAGTCTGCCATATTAAAGAGATATGATATTAATACAGACATATAGACAGAGGTTTTGCACATATAAGTTTCAAGCCGCAGATACCTCCCAGGATGCTTACACACCCCTTAAGGATTTATGTCTCAAATGGTTATAGCCCACTACTAAAACAAAAGACCAGATAATTGAAGCTGTCATTTTGGAACAATTTATCAAGATATTGAACCTTGACGTACAATTATGGGTAAAGGAACACCGCTCAGAAACATCTGAAGTGGCCATATGACTAGCAGAAGACTATCTGGCTTAGAGAGACCAAATAGACAAAGAACGACAGCATCCACCACTACACATCCAACTCCGGTAAGACCAAATACAGGGGGAACTACTTTTGGGGTCAGACAGCCTTTGAAAACAGGAAAGGGGTATAATGCTGAGATCATTTGTCACAAGTGTAAAGGAAAAGGGCACATTGCAAGGTTCTGACCTAAAAAGAAAACTGAACCAACTCATTTGGCATTGGCTAATTGGGGACAGTATATAGTTCTAGTCATAATAGAAGGGAAAACCGTGCAAGGGTTACTGGACTCGGGAAGTAGACAGACACTGGTACAAAAAGATGTCATAAATTGTATGCCTAAAGTAGGAGGGCCAATGACAGGTGTGACATGCATACATGGGGATGTTCATCATTATCAATTGTAGGACATTACAATAACTATACAAGGCCATACCCAGCAGTTACCAGTGGGAGCAGTACCACAGTTGCCTGTGCCAATATTATTGGGACATGATCATCCAGATTTTGAGACTTTATTGACTGCCAATATATGTGCTGTGGTAACTTGGTCCCAAGCCCTTAAAGAGACTTTGGATCAAGTGTTCCCCTTTTCAGATGAACTGATGGAGAACCCTGGTAAAGATAGGAAAACCAGGAAACAGAAGAGGAACAAAAAAGGAGAATGGACTAACAAACATTATAGTATTGATGTACCAGACTCGTTAACACAAATTCAGAAACAAGAGTTCAGACATGTACAGCGTAGTGATGTCACTTTACAACCTTTTTTCCCACAGGGTCAGTTCCTTGACATTACTATTGCAGGTCATAAATATGTATTAGTAAATGAACTGCTATATAGAAACTGTATAAATCCAAGTACTGGGGAAAAGGTGAAACAATTAATGGTCCCCTAAGTATATAGGAAACATTTGTTAGAGGTGGCACATGATATTCCATTAGCTGGACATCTAGGCAGAGAGAAAACCCTGAAGCAATCATTATATTGTTTCTTTCGGCCTGGGATTCATGAGCAAGTAGCCACATACTGTAATACTTGCATGGAATGTCAGAAGGTGGTCAAACTGGGTAAATGGGATAAGGTACCTCTATAACCCCTCCCCCTAATAACAACGCCTTTTGAGCGTATTGCGATGGATATTGTGGGTCCTTTGATAAAAAGCTAAAAGGGAAATAAGTATATTTTAGTGATCAGTGACTATGCCATTAAGTACCCAGAGGCTGTTCCCTTGCATAATGTAACTGCCCCAAAAATAGCTGAAGAACTAAGCAAGTTATTCAGTCGAATAGGCATACCACAAGAAATCTTAACAGATCATGGTAGCAATTTCTGTTCAGTGTTGTTAAAACGCCTATACCGAAGCTTGGAGATAACAGCTATACATACAACCCCTTACCATCCCCAGACCAATGGCTTGGTCGAACGTCTTAATCAAACGCTTAAAAAAATGTTACAGAAATATGTACAAGAGGAAGGAAGGGACTGGGATATGTACTTATCCTACCTAATGTTTGCCTACCGAGAGGTGCCACAGTCATCCACTGGGTTTTCACCTTTTGAATTATTATATGGCCGAAATCCCAGAGGTCTGTTAGATGTTATAAAAGAACAATGGGAAGCTGGGGAAGTACCTAAGGGCATAGCACCCTCTGAGTATATGTTTCAGATACGTAAGCGACTACTAAACTTTATCCAGAAAGCACATTCCCATAATCAAAAACAGCAGATGGTACAAAAGTATCATTATGATAAAGGAACTAAGTTTAAAGAATTTGAAGAGGGGGATAAAGTTTTGTTATTATTATCTTCCTCGGACAATAAGCTTTTAATGAAGTTGCAGGGACCATATACAGTTCTAAGATGAACGGGTCCTGTCACCTATGAGATCACTATGCATGACAAAGGTGTTAAAAAGAAAATCTATCATGCAAACTTGCTCAAACCATGGTCTGAGAGAACTCCTCCTATGTGTGCCTTTATCTATCCAGAAGAATCAGATAGTGCCCTAACACAGGCATACCAGAGGTTGGAAAAGCCAGGGGGTTTAGATGAGATCACCATAAATCCAGATCTGACTTCCCAACAGTTAGTTGAGGTACAGACCATGCTTCATATATATGAAGACAGCTTTTCAGGGATTCCAGGGAGGGCCAAAGAGGTAACTCATGATATCACCGTAACCTCTGAAACTCCCATTAGACAAAGACCCTATCGTCTCCCTGAAAAGATGAGGCCTGAAGTGATAAAAGAATTGAGGAAAATGCAAGACCTAGGCATCATTGAACCATCTAAAAGTGAATGGAACTTTCCTATGGTGGTAATAGAAAAAAAAGAAGGCGGAGTCAGACTGTGTCTAGACTTTAGACGTCTTAACAATATCTCACAATTTGCCAGCTATCCTATGCCTAGGATTCATGATATCCTGGATCATCTAGGCAATGTCCAGTACATTAGTACACTAGATTTATCGAAAGGATACTAGCAGATACCTTTGGATGACAAGGCGAAAGAAAAAAAATGCTTTTAGCACCCCTTTGGGGTTGTTTCAATTTACGGTAATGCCTTTCGGCCTACATGGTGCCCCTGCCACCTTTCAAAGCGCAATGGATAAGATTTTAGCTCCCCATGAAGCTTATAGCGCTGCTTAGCTAGATGATGTCATAGTATTTGGTCCCACCTGGGATGACCATATACAACACCTAACCCAGATATTATCAGCCATTTTGAAAGCAGGGCTTGCTATCAACCCTGCTAAATGTTCTATAGCTATGCAACACACAAAATACTTGGGTTTTCAAATAGGACAGGGACAGGTGGAACCTGAGAAAAGTAAAGTGGAGGCAGTAACCGAGAGTCCTCGACCTGAAACAAAGAAAAGTGTCAGGTCTTTCTTAGGATTAGCCAGCTACTATCGCCACTTCATACCTGACTTTTCTACCCTGGCTACCCCCCTTACAGAGTTAACCCACAAATATAACATAGAAACATAGACTTTGACAGCAGAGAAGGACCACTTGGCCCACCCAGTCTGCCCATTTTCCTACCTACTGGATAAGCTGCAGATTCTAGTTAACCAACAGCCTACTTCCTGCAACCCCCAACTATAATTGCCTTGTGTCTGTCCCATGCATGTTTGAATTCCCCCACTGTTTTAGACCCAACAACCTCCTCAGGAAGGCTGTTCCATGTATCCACCACTCTCTCCATGAAAAAAAATTTCCTCACATTACCCCTGAGCCGTCCCCCCTCTATCTTTAAATTGTGCCCCCTTGTTCTTACACATCTCTTTTTCTGAAAGATGCTACCCTCCTGGACTTTGTTTATTCCCTTGAGGTACTTGAACATTTCTATCATGTCCCTCCTTTCATCAAGAGTATACATATTAAGCTCTCTCAGTCTCTCTTCATATAGCTTCTGCTGCAGACCCTGCACCATTTTAGTTGCCCTCCTCTGGACTGCTTCCATCCTGTCTATGTCCTTGCATAGATGAGGTCTCCAAATCTGCACGCAGTACTCCAGATGGGGTCTCACCAACTGTCTGTACAGAGGGATAACCACTTCCCTTTTTCTACTCGTGATGCCCCTTCCTATGCATCCCAGTTTCCCCCTGGCTCTTCTTACCGACTTTTCACATTGCTTACCCACCTTTAGGTCATCTGATATGACTACCCCCAGGTCCCTTTCCATTTGTGTTGTTGTTAGTACCTCCCCTGCTATTGTGTACTCTTCTCCTGGGTTTTTGTTTCCCAGGTGCATTACTTTGCACTTCTTTGTCGGCCAGACAAAATGCAGGCCAGAAAAAATACAATGGACACCTGAATGTGAAGTGGCATTTCAGACTATAAAAGCAAGATTATGCTCTTCACCTGTGTTAAAAATGCCTGATTTCACCCAACCTTTCCTTTTACAAACCGATGCATCCAATAGCGGATTAGGAGCCGTACTTACACAAGTAATCCATGACGAAGAACAACCCATAATATAAATTAGTCACAAACTACATGCAAGAGAGACTAGATATTCTACAATTGAAAAAGAGTGCTTAGCGATCAAGTGGGCAGTAGAAGCCCTTGATTTAATTTATGAGGGTACCAAGTTTGAAATCTGGACAGACCATAATCCCTTGTGTTGGCTCCAGGTAATGAAAGATAAGAACCCTAGAATAATGTGCTGGTATCTTACATTGCAACCCTACCAGTTTGCAATTAAGCATCGAAAGGGAAAAAGCCATGGGAATGCCGATTACCTATCCAGGTATAGTAAATAGTAAAAACTGAAGCATCAAACCTTGGGGTAATGACAAGATGTGGAGCTTCCCATTTTAGATAAAAAGGAAGCTTTATTGTTGTTATTTTGAATACAAGTAATAAGGGACCCCGAGGTGGAGCCATAAGAGATGGGTGGGCTATGGCTCTATCTCTCTGTTAGAGAGATTTGATGTTTCTGTAAGAATAAGGAGACAAAACCTAAGTAGGTTTTATCTTAGGTAGGGAGGAATGTGAATGAGTCCATTAGGACTGTATATGTCTGCCAAGAAGGGGGTTCCCTTATGTGTCTATTCCCCTTTTTCTGTATATTATTCTTGTATGTGCACTGTTGTTTGTCCTACATGGATTGGCCACCCATGTATTTATTGTATGGTGTTGTGTCTGTCTCACCCCCCTTTCAGCTTGCCACACCTGACAGGTTAAAAGGTATTAGGGAAATCCCCTTATAAAACTGGGGGCATAAGAAACATATACTGCCCTAAGGTGGTTAAATATAGTTTGCATTGTGATAGGGTGACTACCTTGAAGAAGAGAATCAATTCAGCAGCTACATTCATTTACAAGCTGCTTCAAATAAAGTATGTGGTAGTTAAAATGCCCTCAGTACCTGTGAAAAAACAAATTGTTGTGCTTCTGGTTAAAAGCTAGCTGTTTTAAAATGCTCCCATTCAACTGTGGCGTTTTTCTTCACAAATGTGCGCACATACGCGATAGCAGGAGCTACTCGACAGTGCGCACGTTCGCAAAGGCTTTCAAAATGCCATTTTTTCAATACTGAGCTCCTGAGTTAAAAAGGAGCTTGTTAAGCCTACTGAAACACTCCTAGGTACATTTCTTAAGTCTCAAACCCAAATAGCCACTGTGTACGCTGTTAAATAAAAGTATATTGAAGGACTCTTGGAACAGAAAGAATTAAAAGCTTACCTTAAACAGGCTACAAGTGCCTTTGTGTAATACCCTCTGCAACTAGAGCTCTTTTAGAGCTGGCCAGCCATAGAAGAGCCATATTTATGCTCAGCCTGTTGGTGGGAGGGACGATTAGAGTGTTTACCCCCTAGAATTAACTAAAATAACGAATTAAAATGAGATTTACTGCACTCCAAAGCAGAATTTAAATGAGATTGAATTAATACAATGAAATTGAACAAATTATAAAGTTGTTAAAGTTTAAATTATGTTATGTAACCCCAGTTGATTGACAGATGACTTGAAGCAATCCAGGGCATTTCTCAAGGTATACAGTATCTGTGGATGTTTAACTCTATGTAGGCAGATGCAGTTGGAGAGCTGAAGCAGCAGCATCCAGAGGAACTAGTGCTTACTAGTTGTTTTGTTTTCCTAGAGCGTGTTAACGCTGAAACTAAGCTACTTAAGTTTTTACTTGATTTGTTTATTTTATTTTATTATTTTGACAAAACAAGTCTGCTTATTTTTGTTCCTGTGTAGTAAAAGAAGTTATTTTTGCAAGACTACAACTTGGCTTATGCATCCATCTGTACCCACTTGGAGATTTTGACAGTGTGCAACTGCAATATATGTTGACTAGGCATTAACTGTGAAAACAGTACCAGTATTTCTTAGCCACACTCTTGTTATCATGCCCCCAAAGGGGGCCCAGCACTTCCCTGAGGGACATGAGTCCCTCAGCCTCTTATGAGGGGGGATCATGAAAGGAGGAAATGCATTACAGGCCAGTTAGGCCTGCGACTGTACAGGGTGAGGCAGGGTCTACCGTTACCTTGGAGACAGAAGTCACCCCTGTCATTCCCACCTCACCTTGTGGGAGAAAAGGTGGGGCCCGCAGAAAGCAGAGGCAAGCACCCTACGCTGATCCAAGGATGACAACCTTGATAGATAAAGCCACGCCATCTGCCTAATGAAAACTGCTGCCACCATTAGCCTTGGAGCTACCTCACTGGCATTGTAAGACACCCTTGCCTCATGCTTTGCGAGCTCCAGGCCCTGCATGGAGAGTGCAGTTGCCTGTCTGGTTGCATCTGTATCAGGCAACAATGCCAGCACCTGGCCTAGCATTGACCACAGATGCCTGTTGTAGGCAGCGTGGTGTGCCTGATAAGCAGCACGGCTGAACATGATACCGACCATAGAAAACACTGTCCATTCCCCAGTGGTTCAATTCCTCAGAGTCTGCATTTGGGAGCCAGTGATGTACTGGGTGTGTATGCCCAGTAGGGGAATCCAGTACCTTCACTCCCAAAGTGGGATGAGACAAAGTCCCTGAAGAACACTGAGGTGTGCAATACCTGAGCTGGCAGTCCATAGAGGCTGGAGTTGAGGCAGAAGGGCACTGTCAAATGCAGGATGATGCATCCTGGAAGGAAATCAGCCAGGAAGGGGCCACCGGGGGTCCACACTGAATATGCAAAGGAAGACACATGTCATCCAATCAGTATTGCATCTTGTGATGTGGGATAGATGCAGATTGCTGACCAGCCTTAATAGGAAGCACTGATGCTCTGCTTGATCAGCATCTGAGGACAGATGGACAGAGGTATCCACTTCCTCGAAGGAGGAAGATGAGGAGGCCAACAAATCTGATGAGTCTGAGTCTGGTTGCTGTGGGGAAGACAGGTGAAAGATCTGCTCATCCATAGCCCTGACATACCTGGGGAAGGCGGCAGCAGTGGTTCTGAACTGCTCCCAGGTCAAGGGTCCCAAAAGACCCACATGGCCTGGGAAATGAGGTGGGGGTGGCAGAGGCAATGGCGAGACACATTTCACCTTATGCAAGTGACCTCTGCCAGGGCTAGGGGACCTTGATGGTGATTTTGGACCTCTTGGGGATCCATTGGTCCATGCAGTCACAGGCAACTCAACCATCAAAAAGTGGTCAGGACTGAATCCTGAAGGGGAAACCCCCTATGAGGAGTCTGGGACTGCACAGAAGCAGAAGTGTGGACCCTAATCCCACCCAATAAGTCCTCCGTCAAAGTGGACGAGGGAGAGAAGAAGGGCTCAGCACTTCAGCTCCTCACCAAACCCCAAAGGGTCCCCGGGGAAGATCACTTTCCCACGCCCTGCCCCCTCAACTCTGAGGTTGACCTCTACCTCACTCTTGAAGTTAGGGACTACTCCAGTCCCGCAGAAGAAGGAGTCCTTGTTTTGGCCGTGGGGGGCTCAAATGACACTGGCACACAGAACAGCAGCTGTCTGGGACCTGAAACCCAAACCACCATTCCCTCAGACTGATGGCCACTATCAGCAGGCCCACTTTCTATGTCACCACTGGCGTGGGAGCCAGCACCAACCATAATCACCCATGCCCAGGAAAGGGATGTCTGGGATGGCACAGAGGTACTGGCACTGGAAAGCCCTCTGACTCTGGGGAGTCAGGCAGCCATTTCAGATCAGTCTCCCGATCATCTGGCTCTGGAGAGGAGGCAGAGATCCAGAAGACCTCCAGATGAGTGGACCCAGAGGTTTTCCCACTAACAGCAGCAGTTGGGGCATTGCAGAAGGGCCAGTACTGTTCATGGTGGTGTACCAATAACTGGAGCCACGAATGGCCCTGGGATCTGGAACGGCACCAGTGGGTAACATTGAGGAGCCACCCATACCAGGCCCAGCAGGTGTGGACCGTGATACCGGTGGAGCCTGCACCTCTGAGGAGGTGACTGCCTGTGCAGTGTACCTGGTCCAGTCCCCGGGAGGGCTGGACCATTCCTCCAGCAGCATGGAAGAGACCTCCTCCCTTGCAAGGCTAGAAGGAGAGGAAACCCCCTTCTCACTGGTCTGTATAGAACTGGGAGGGGACCTGGAAGAAGGTTGGCGAGGCCTGTGCTTGGAGTCCCTCATATGATTATGCTCTCTGAAAGTCGACAAATCATGGCTGACTTTCCAAGCATGGTGCTCCAGAACTCCGTGGTCCATGGAGAAGCAAGCGTTGCACTATCCATATCGTGAGATGGACCCAGGCAGGTGAGGCATTGGTCATGCTGGTCTGTGATGGACATCTGCCGGTGTAGGAACACCAACACATAGGAGGCTGGCCTGCCTTGGAAGAGTGCTTTTTGTCCCTGGAAAAACCCAATATAACTCGTGGTAACTAAAAGAATAATAAGAAACAGACTTGGCACCACTTCAAGAAAGAAAAAGGAAAGGTCTTACCAGATTCCTACAGAAAACAGCGCCGAGTTACTAGAGGACAGTGAAACTGGAATGGAGCAAAGACGGCGTCAACAACAGTGTCAAAACAACTGACTAGGCTGCAATGTTGCAGATGAAATTTCTTCAGGAAGTGTGAGGTGCTGCACTCTCAATGGTGGGAGAAGCAAAACTGGGGTGGAGGAGGAGCCGGTGACCATTGCTGGCCGACCCGCGAGCACCACATAATGTCTCAGCCCCCGAGGCGGTGACTGCCAGTGGCACTGCCCTCCCCTACAAAAAAAAAATGCTGTTTTTTGAAATAGAACCATGTTCCTTTAGGTAGGTCCTTTAAATTTAGACCTTGTGCATGCTGGGATGCATTGTTAAAGCATCAGTGTGACGTGAAACATTTGCCATGTAGTGTGTGTGTGTGGGGGGTTGCTGCTCCATTTGTATTTTACTTAATAAAATACTTTTTAACGTGACCTAGCACAAGGGTCTTTATTCAGTTGTTGTAGCAGCCTGACATTTGGTGTTTTAAAACACAATTTAGTTAGAGGACTGTATCATGTACTCAAACAATTATACAATACTAAATTAAGTATTTTTTTTAAAACTAACAGAAACATCTCAAATTCATGTGGAATCCCCATTAGAGCAGAGATGAAAAAGAAAGATACCTGTATACACAGTAAAAGAAATGAGAAAATACAAGAAATAGAATAAGATTAAAAAATTTTTGAGAGCAGATTAATTGTTATACTAATCATGGTCTAATAAGAGTTAGCGTCTATAGCCACATACATCAGAGTTAAAATATTACTCATTTATCCAGATTAAAAATATGACCATTTCTGCTAATATGAGTTGAAATGCCAAATTACTGAATTTAACCAACGCTATCATTATTCACTAGTGCCATGAACCAGTACACAAGTCAGTTTTGTCTATGGCATCTGACATAGAATACCATTGGCTGCTACTTTCAAGTCTCCTTAGGGAAAACCATTTCCCTTTGATAGACATGGAATGGCTAGTGGCAGTGGATCAGAGAGCAAATGGGGAGAAGATTGAAATGGAATATTCTATGATTAAGTCAGGGAATTCCAGGCTGTAGAAGAAGGGACTTTAAGTTAGGGTAGCCTCGATTGTGCCAAGGCCTCATTACAATTTGAGGTATGGTAAAGGGAATCTGCTGGCAAATTGAGGCCTTGCTGTCACAGGAAAAGGGGCTGAATACCACAGAGGAACTTAAAGCTATGGCAACCAGAGTGCTACTTTCCTTGGTGTGGGCAGGGTAAGGGCTGACTGTTAGGATAACAATAACATGTATATATGTGAATTCACAAATGTGAAAGATGAGGAACACGCGTGGTCACATTAGTGATGTGACAGTGTTTACACATAAAAGCACGGAGGCGCAATCCAAATTTAAAATAAAGTAAAGTTTGGCTGACATCTTGAAAATGAGTGTCACAAACAGTGCAAAACTGGCAAGGAGCCCAAGCAATAGATTTCATCGCAGTTTACTTAAAAATAGATACAGCACACATGATTGCAGTTCATACTGGTAATTACTACCTCAAGGATGCCGTAGGTTTCCATCCATGAGCCACTTCTTTTTTACAACAGTCTGTCTAAACAAAGCAACTCTTTAATATACATGTACACAGATGTCACAGCTCTATGCTGCATGTTTTATTCTCCTCTGGATATAACTGAAAAACTACAGTATAGACTGATTATAATAAAACTGATGCTCAGTTTACAAAGGAATAAAATACTGTAGTACTAAATGCAGCAAAAACAGTTTCTCTGTTTTTGAATTATCTTATTTTGATTTAGAAAAAAAATATTCCTTATTCTTATGGAAATCAGTTGGATAACCCTGGAACAAGTGAATCATTTCAAGCAATTAGAGATCTGATTTGAAATTATTTTACTTTAAATGAATATGTTAGGCAGGATTTTTCAAACTCTGCTGGTGACTTGCAACCTGTTTCCAGAAAAGTTGTGCTATTGCAACCCAAAAGTTAGATCACATTTATTTATTTATTTCTGTTTATCCGCCTTACTATCTCCGTCCACCACTCATACAGCTCCCCTCATACCTCGCAGCATCCTCCCTTATTGCCCCAGAAGTCTGCCCTAGAGTGCAACCCAGTCACTCAAGAGACCCTTAATACCCCCCAGATAACCCCCCAAGCAGGGTGAGGAGAGGCTTCCCCTTACCTTCCCTCAAACCATGGAAGAGCAGATGGCGCACAGTGGAGTCTGCCCCTGATGACAGCTTGGAGGATGTGCTGTTGCCTTCTGGAGGGGTCATCACCTAGGAGTGACAGAGTCCATTTTCTGTGTTCTGGTGCCCCACAGTCACTGACATTCCGGGAGAGCCAATTGGGAGATGTGCATTGAGATGCAACTCCTCCCAGGGCTCTCGGTTGACATCTGCCCCTCCCGTTGCTTGTCCCCAACTGCACTGCCAATCCCAGGTTCACCCAGGAGATGGCAGTATAGCAGCGGGACCAGCATGGAACACTCCCCAGAGAGGGAGAGCCACCTCTGGGTGCTCAATCCCTCTCTCCCCCTGCTGACCCCCAGTGGCCCGAGTCCATTTCCGAAATCAGGTCGCAGGCATGGAGTGAGGTGTGGTGTCCAGTGCCTCAACCCTCAGCACCACTGGGCTGTCTCTTTACTTATTTATTTTGATGACTGGCTAAGTGCATTGGCACTGAAGTGCCTTTTTCAGGCATGACACAGGTACAGAAAAGTACACAAGACAGTGGAACAGGTACAAGCAAATAAGTATCATAATACAAAATGAAGTTACAAAAGTAAAGCATTCAGATAGCACATTAAGTCAACAGTGTTTTGTAAATCATGCAAAGCAACTACAGACAGACTCTTGGAGATGTACTTTCAGCCCAGCAGTGAACGTTTTAGTGGAAGGGACAGCTCTGATAGTGAAAGGGATGGTTTTCCTACCAAGTGGGCTGTCATTTAAATGCAGTTGTCATGATTTTTTGCTAATGGTAAGGCTGGGTAAATTTTATTTTCAGGGTGCCCATTCCCTGAGGCTCTGGGCGCCTAACAAAACATATAAAAAAAATAAGACAACAGATAAAAACACAATAACATTTTTCACAATAAATAAGATTCAAAATAGCAACTTTAAGATCAACTTCAGATAACTAGAATGGTTGGGTTGGAATATCAGTCCATAAAAGCCAGGCTCAAGAGGTGGGCCTTACGCTTCAGCTTGAAAACCCCAGTCGAAGGGGCCTCCAGGACTGTAGCTGAAAGCAAGTTCCACAGGGCTGGCCCAGAGACACTAAAAGCATGGTTACCTGATGTCTTGAGCTGAACCCTGGGAACATCCAGGAGGCCCTTCAAAGAGGAGTGGAGGGAATGAGCACAGGTCACAGGTGTCAGGAGCCCCAACAGGTTGCCAGGAGCCAGTCCATATAGGGCCTTACAGATGAACAAGCCCACCTTGAAAAGGACCCTACATCTGACAGGCAGCCTGAGCAAAGCAAGCAGGACTGGGTCACATGACTGGACCTAGACCGGCCCGTCAGTAACCAGGCTGCCATGTTCTGCACCAACTGCAGTCTGTGTAGGGTCCCTCCCATGACCCTGAAGTATAGAGAGTTGCAGTAGTCAAGCCTAAAGGCAACAAAGACATGTTCCAGAGTCAGCAGATCCTCAGATGGAATGAGGGGCTTGATCCTGGTGATGTTCTGCAAGTGGTAAAAAACACTTTTGAGCCAGCCCAGTGGCGCTGAGGGTTGAGGCGCTGGATGCCATACCTCACTCCATGCTAGCAACCCGGGTTCAGGAACGGACTCGGGTCTCCAGGGGTCAGCAGGGGTGGAGAGGGATTGAGCATCCATGAACTGCTCTCCCTCTCCAGGGGCAGGGGGTTCTCAGTTTTCGCTGCACTAGCGATCTCTGGCAGAGGCTGGGGGTGGTGCGCATGCACTGTACATTAGGAAGGTGTGCTTGGGGCATGGCACCAGGGGGGAGCTCATGCAGAGATGTGCGTGCTCCCTCCATTGGTGTCATTGCACACCCCAGAACACATTAGGGTGAATAGGGGAAAATAGTGGCACTCGGTCATGGCGGCTTGATGACCGTTTCAAGGGACTGCCTGGAACTAGGGGCACCACCACACAATACTGGATACTGTGTCAGTGGGGAGTATGGGGGACTCCCTGCCACCCTACCGCAGGGGGCAAGCCGTGGGGGTAGATGGTGGTGGGGGCTTCACTAGGTGCCAGGGCAGAACTGGACGGCAGACAGAAGCAGAAGGATGCTGGGACATGAATGCAGACCAGAGGCCACACAAGGTAAAAAGCATTAACTAAAAAAAAAAAAAAAGAAACACTTTTGACTATGGACGGTATTTGAGCTTCAAAGGTCAACCTGAGTTCAGGATCACACCAAGATTATGCACTCTCAAGGAAGCTGCCGGCCAAGCAGACCCCGGGAAAAGACCCGATTTAGGTACCTGGCTCAGTCACTATCACCTCTGTTTTATCCAGGTTTAGTCTCAGCCAGCTGGATGCCATCCAGTTGTTGATAATATGACACTACATGCATTAAAGAAATGAAGCCTGCATCATTCTGTTTGATGCAAATTGCTGCTGATTGTGAAAACAGTTATAAAAACTAAAGCAAATGTGCTAATAAGACACCTGAGTTTTTCTGCAACTGTGAAGATACTAACAGAGTGGTTAATTGGCTTATGCATGAGCATCCTTCCATTTGAAAATCTGGTCCCTTTACTAAATCCTCCCAACTGTCAGAACCGTACTAAATGAGTTCTATAGGTCTTAGTTTTGACTTCAGATAACTAGAATGGTTGGGTTGGAATATCAGTCTTAGTTTTGAAATCGTGCTACACCAAGTAATGGACAATCTCACAGTTTATGAGGTCCACTATGACTATAAGGACATTGGCCCCCATATTAAGCCGTAGAAGTCTGTATCAAGTAAAACACAGTGCCATGCAAACATAGTGTGCAGCTGACAGGGAGCCATATTCAAGCAGGAAAAGAGCACTGTCTGGTGCATGCTACCTGCATGAATTGCTGTGGTAGCATAGCTGAAAGTGCACATGTGCAGTGCTGCCACAATCCCCTGCTACCAGCAGACACCCAGAAGCAAGGGAGATAGTGTCATATTCAGCAGACAGAATGCGATTGACCACATATGGCATGCAAGGCAGTAAGGGGCCATTTGCATGACAGTATGTTGCCATTAGCAGCTCTATGCAAGCTTTGTGCAATACTCCCATGCATCTCCTGGGTCGTGCCTGAAAATAGTCATTTCATGGCTAGTGCACCTACCAAATTAACAAAAACTAAATAAATAAATAAATATGTATGGGAGGGACTATATCCTCTCAACTATCAGGACTATGCTAAATGTGCTCTAAAGGTCATAGCCACAACTTGCATACTGCGTGACTGTGAGCAGATCACTTAACTTCCCTGTCCTCACAAGAGACACCTGGAAACAAGTCTAGGATTAGTATGTCTTTCTTGGCCCCAAACTGTCAAATACATAAATTAAAGAAATGCATAAATGGAGGCATTAAGCAGAACTCCATCAATTGCCCCCACCCTCAGCCAAATCCTGTATGCTAACTGAAAACTCCTTGGTAGTCTAGTTGTAGCTATCCCACCACAATCCCTGTTGAAATGTTGTTTTAATCCCTGGCAGTCCAGAGGTATCCCCCCGACGTAATACACACTGATATGTTCAAATCCCTGACAGTCAAGTAGTATCTCCTCCTCTCATAGTCACTGTTGAAATGTGGTTTAAATTCCTGGTAGTACAGTGGTATCCTACTACCACCTAGATCCCCACTGAAATGTTGTTCAAATCCCTGGCACTTTGACATTAGCTCCCTCCTGCCCTGATCCCATTTAAATGTTGTTTAAATCTCTAGCTGTCCATTGATACCCCCACACTGCCTCACTCCCAGTTAAAATGTTGTTGAAATCCCTGGCAGCCCAGTGATACCTGCTTCCACCCCAATATACATTGAAATTTTCAAATCCCTAGCAATCCAATGGTACCTCTCTCTCACCTTAAACTCCAATGAAAATGTTTGAAATGCCTTGCAGTATTGTGGTACTTTAACCCTCCACCCCCAACCGCCACCTCACCAGCAATTATGGTCTTGCGATTCACAACTGGTAATACATTGCATATTTGTAGTAAAGTCATTGAACATTTGGTTTGTGCAACATAAATGTAAAAGTTATTTACTTTAAATCATCAGTTTGTGTGAAGATGCAACTGTTTCTCTTTAAGTTGAGCAGTTGGCTTCAGGATGGTACAGAACTAATGTGATGCCACCAGTATTGTAAAACCTGCTCTCTGTTCTCAAGCTTAGGTTGAGGATAGTGAGGGTAGCAACTCTAATCGCCAAACAAAATTTTATTTGGGGGTTAGATAGTCTGATAAATACATTTAACAGAGTGAACCATTCAGCAGAGACCATTTAATTAATGTTTTCCTTTTATATCTGTACAGTATGTATTTCTGTCTGTCTGTCTGTCTTGCCAAACAACTATGTTAAGCAAGAGACAGAGTTGCAACATAGAGTCACAAAGAGAGGGAAATGAAATGATATGAAAAATCCTCCACAGGATGGGGAATTGTATACTGTGATGTTCCTACAGTACATCATGAAGCAGCTGACACTTTTTTATGGCTGTAGCAACAGAAAGTCAGGCTCACAGTGTACTAACCAATAGAAAACCTCTCTTATAGGCATTGTTTAAAAAAAGCATTTATTTAGCTAAAAATACATAAAACATCACAGCAGTACTAATTCCTTATAACTGATAATTTTTCACATCATACGTACTGTAATACTTTTTCAAGGCATGGCTTCACCGGTACCTAAGTGCCCTTTATAAGGCATCTATTTAAAGATACAGTACTACATTCAAGTCAAAGTACAAAAGTAGCCACAACAAAGCCCAGCCTCATTCCTAACATAATTTAATAATGCAAATTAAAACATCTATTTACATGTATACAGAAATTGCCCAGGATACTACAAAAAATCTTGAAGAACTTTTTTACTGTATAATATATAATCATTCTCAGTTATAAAACAATTCATCTGTTTTTCTTTTAAAAGTGGGACTAAACTAAAATCCTCATTGAATCCCTCATCGCTACTGGCTTTCGAGATATATTATATTTTTAAATGAAGCCTATCGCAAGAGGTTTTCTATCAGTCAGTATACTGTGATGTCCAACTTTCCATTGGTACAGTTTGAAATATTTTATGTTGTGGCTAAAGTGGAGTTTTAAATAGCCACCTCCCTACCTTGACTTTTTTAAGGCTGCATAGCATAGCTATACAAGACACAATGTGGTCAGGTAAAAACCTAGGAAAGCAGAACCAAAACCAATGCATACAGTACTACTTTTATCATCCAAGAGTGGAATCACATTACCAGAAGTAATATCCAGCAGATCACTGTGCTGCCTGACTCCATTTCCATACAGCAGGACTAGAATGCCACCATCCCTGCTGTCCTTTCTCCACATTCAAAACAGTCTTACCCCCTGCCATCAATCCTCCCCACCTCCCTATCACTGCCTCACCTGATATCCACCTCTATACTCTGCTTTGGTTTTATGTCTGCTCACTGTACTTTTGCCTGCCACTAATACAGCATCCTTAAGTCTTCTCTGCCAATGACTAGCAAGAGAGCAAACTCTGTAGGATGGACTCCATTCCAATGATTAGCACCAGAGCATTTTCAGTACAATGGACCCCTTCACGATTGATTAGCACCACAGCAGGCTCAGTAGGTTGAACCCCTCCACCACCAATCACTAACATCAGAGCAAGGTCAGTAGCACCCCCCCACACACAAATGTTTATCACCTGAGCAGGCTTAGTAGAATGGACCCCCATTCTGATGTTTAGCAACAGAGCAGGCTCAGACAGATGGACCTCGACCAATGATTATCACCTGATAAGGGTCAGTAAGAAGGGTCCCCACCAATGATTAGCAGCAGAGCAGGCTCAGTAGGATGGACCCCCATTCTGATGTTTAGCAACAAAGTAGTCTCAGACAGATGGACCCCCACCAATGATTAGCAGTAGACAAGGTTCAGGAGAATGGACCTACATTTACAATGATTATCACCTGAGCAGGCATAGCAGGATGGACCCCCTCACCAATAGTTATCACTTGTGCAGGCTCAGTAGGATAGACCCTCTTCCCAATAATTAGCACCGGAGCAAGTTCAGTAGGATGGACCCCCAGTCAACAATTAGCACCTGACTAGACTCAGCAGGATGGACCCTCCTGCCAGTGATTAGCACCAGAGTAGGCTCAGTTGGATAGGGACAAGAGTCAGGAGCTGCCACTCCTGCTACAATGATGTATGTTTCAACCAGACAATTCATAACTTGAGTCTGAACCATCAGCTTCAAGCGAAATGGCCATCAGCTCCAGTATCAGAGTTCCTCATGACCTAATGTATTGCTACTGCTTGGACTGTAGTATGCAGTCAGGAAAACATACTGTTAGTGGGAAAGATGCCAGACATGAAAGAGAGAGAGAGAGAGAGAGAGAGAGAGACCATCCAGGCAGAGAGTTCATGTGTTCAGTCCCAGTGCTAACAGACAAATGACCCTGTTCTTTTTATATACATACATAACCCTCTGCTGTGTGGCCCTTTCAGTCCTCTGCCACCTGTCTGCCCAATACCAGGAGTGCTGGTCATTCTACATGCTGTTGTGAAGCATTTCTTTCTTGGCCACCTGCGTGCCTCATACCAACAGTACTGGTCTTTCCATGTGCTGCTGTGTGGCTTTTTATTTTTTTGACTATCCACCCAATATCATCAACGCCAGTCTTTAAGTATGCCACTGTGCAGTTTTTTGTTTCTCAGCCCTCCCCCAGAACACAATATTGGCGTAACCAGTCATTCCATTTGCCACTGTGGGGCCTTTTCTTTCTATCCCTGCTTGCCCACCTGATACAGAACATGCAGTGCTAGTCATGCCATACTGTATGACAAATGCCACTGTGTGACTTTCTGTTTCTGTCTCAGCTGAAATGGGCAGTTCCAGTCACTCCAGGCAAGCTCAGAATGCAAGTGCAGAAGCACACCCAGGGTATCCAATTTCCTTAACTGCTTTTCAGATTAGTGCATGATGTCCATCTCCAGCAGCACAATCATGCACTATGGAGACCATCACTGTTAGTCTCAGGTGGAAAATGGTGAGGATCAGGAGGTGTGGGACACATTGCGCAACATGACATGGCCCCTCTGTTATGTCTGTGACAAGCACAAACATCAAGTTCTTAGATGGTAATGCTGGACAAGAACATAACAAGTAGAATGTAATAAAAGCAGTTTATTACACATACTCACACCATTACAAGTGAAGCAAAGCAGTCACAAGGGAGCAGAGCAAGCTTTCCCCCAACCCTTGGGCATAGTCTCTCTCTCTTTAGGACACTGGCTGTGTAAGCAGTTATAAACTATAGATAACAGCCACATACTAGATACAGTAAACGGGCCCTATTGGACAAAAGGTGTAAGTAAGGAGGCTCCCTTTGGTATTATCTTATATAGAAAAAATGAAAACTTAGCAAGAAACTTAGAACAAAGAAAAGGCATTGTCAGCTATAAACTAAAGAGAAAGGAAATGCAGCGTATACAGAAATACATGTGGAGTGATACTTTGGTAAAAGGATATGTTTGTGACAGCAGGCCCAAAGCACATACATATGAATACAGGATTACAACAGAATATCAGTGAATGCACACATAATATCCATGATTCTAAACACATATCTCATATAAGCAAATGCATAACAGTAAAACATAAGCACAGCAGATATAATAAAACTATAAGCAAAATTAATATAATGAATATATAACAGAAAATAAGTAAATAATACTGTAAAATGAGTGTATATGATATAGTGTAAACAATAGCAAGCATAATCCCTAGTATCCATGCTTGTATGGTGGGTACCTATTATATATGTTAGTGCAATACAGCAATATCACAGTAATGATGAAAACATCTGTCATAGGCATGAGCATGAGAGTGTAAAGGGTGTGGGACCCAGGCATAACACCCCCATCCTCATTTCTTATGGTGATCAACAGCCTATCCAATCTGCAGTGCTCTCAGCAGCCATGGCCCAACCACTCAGAGCAGAAACAGTTAATTGCTCTAGGAGAGCTACAAGTTGAATTGCTTCTGAAGCCATCACATTCTGGTGGGCACCCTTGCCAGCAGGCAGTAGCAGGTGACTGTTGTTCATCTCCAGTTGCTCCTGCTCCACATTCTGCTGCCTAAGATCCCCTGACAAGTGGCAGCCATGCAGTTTCCAGGGCACCAACAAAGTTTATGGCAAAAAATTACATGTGAAAGTGTACATGTGTACACATACTCATAAGGGGACTGGAGGGCACAGGTGATGGGGCAAGTATAGCGGGTACATCACATGTCAAGGGGGAACATCCACAAAGTAGAACCATAAATGGAATGCAGGTTGGTGTACAGTTGTTGCACAGATAAAGGAGGGCCACCATGCTAGATAAACTGCAATCCACAATTCAATGCATGCCCCCCTGAGGAAGGATCTTGTGACGCAAAGTGCTGGGGAAGAGATTGTGGCTAGTCTGGCTTGCTCTCATTTGTAATAAATTGGATTTAAATTCATTTTACTCCAGTGATCTGTTTGAGTATGCTGAATTGTGCACCACATGTAATGGGGACCGTGGGAGAACATATGAGTCAGAGAATAGGGGACCCACACAGGTGATGGGGAGACTAGAGCAGCACAAGTGGGAAGGGACAGGAGGATCAACATGGATAAGGGGATCTGTGGGGGCACAGATTGGGCAGAGGCAGAAGAACACTAACAAGGGGACTTGCTAAAAACAAGAGTTAATTTGGAATAGAATGTAAACTAAACCTGGAAGAGGAGAAGTCCAGACACATGGTGTGTGTGTGTGTGTGTGTGTGTGTGTCTGTGTACACAGTGTAGTGCCATGACTGCCACAGACAGTAACAATATCAGCTACTGCCAGGTTAACAATGACCATATAAATTAAATACTTTCAATATGATGTACTGTTTGTGATGTTTCATTGCTTCTAAATTCACTATCAGTTACATTAATTGAATACTAGCCTATCTGACATCTTTATTAGTGTTTAAGAAGATTTCAGCCTCTTTATGTGTAACAACCTCCTCCTGTCAAAAGAGGAGGGGGATGACTACTAGAATGCCAGACCACAGATTCTACTGATTGGTAGAGCCTCTGACAGGGAGTTCAGTGCATTGAGCTTAGCCAGTTATGGCAGTAGCAGTGTGAAAGATAGCAGAGTGAGAGGAGGGTGCCAGGTATGCATTCAAAGCAAGGCTACATCATAGCAGCAGCTGTGTATAGATTCAGTGCAATAGAAAACAAAACTCTTCCAGTTTTCTGGTAGCCTTTTGGGATGAGCTCCATGAGAACAGTAGTGGCTCCAGGGATTTTGGAGCTGGAATACATTTAGCAAACAGCAGATCATATTAATTCTGGGGCATAGGTAAGGGATACATCAGAAGGGCATGGGAACCCTAAGAGGTTTCCCCTCAAGAAAAGTTCCTGGCAATTTTGTGCATAGAGAAAATCTGACGGATGTGGATTGGAGCAACCAGGCTGCAACCTCGGCCAGAAACAGAGATCCTGGAAGCCCTGCCAGCAGCATGCCTAAGACAGCTAGTGATCGAGTCCACCTGAGAGTGAGCGACTTTGGACCTGGTACTCACCTGCAGAAACAGAATTACAGATGTAAAAGTGGGGAGCATCTGGGATCAAACTATTAGAATACGGTGTGGTTCAATGTGAGAACAGCAGAAGAGTCAAACCACATGAAAGCAAGGGTCCTGGATTTCAGGCAGGCTGAATTTGCAAAGATGGCAGAATGTCTTTGGAAATCATTGGCAGGGAAGGAGAAAAGAGGGAGGTGGAGGAACAATGGGAGAATCTTAAAGAAGCCATCATGGAGGCAACAGGCCATTGAATTAGGAAAGTAAGTAAAACAAAGAGAAAGAAAAAAAAACACTATAGTTCTCAAAGGAAGTGGCCAAGAATGTAAGGGAGAAGAGGGTGGCATTCAGGAGGTACAAGGAAACACAAAGGAAAGAAGACAGGGAACTGTATCAGGAAAAGCAGAGTGAGGTGGGGAAAGCAGTCAGGAGTGCAAAGGTGCAAACAGAAGAAAAATAGCCCAGGCAAGAACAGAAGGGGACGAGAGATTTTTCGGGTACGTTAGTAAAAGAAAAAAGACTAAGGGGTGGTATTGTGAGATTTTTATTTATTTATTTATTACAATTTCAGATAAATACTGCTGAGCCAAGGGCTCCTTTACAAAGGTTCCAAGTCAGAAGATACAAGACAGTACATTTGTTACAGATAGTTGGTGGCAAACAAAACAGTAATATACAGACAATGTTACATTAGTATTTTAGTTACATAATTGCTGGTGAGGATAACATAAGCACTCCAGGAGTGCGGTATAATGTTTAAGCACATTCAGTATGTAACTTAAGGCCACGACATTCCTGGGAGACCAGAGTACATGGCATAGGAAATAACAGTAGCCAGAGGAGGTCTTGTCTAGGGTACAGCCAAGAGTGAGATAGTATTGAGAGGAGGGGTTGAGTAGGAGGGAGAGGAGTTAGGGGGTGAAGGGATGGAGGGGGATAGTGGGAAGTGACACAACATGAGGTAAAACCCTGTAGTGTGCTCTAGGAATGTACTGTTGTACCCAGAGTCTAAACTGGGCAATAGAAGTTATTTTGGAGGGCTAGGTATTAGCAGATTAAAAAGGGAAGGAAGGGAGTGAGCAGAGGGGGACCAAGAAATAGCAGAATTCGAGAGATTCTTAAAGGAACTCGCTAATCTGAAAGTGGACAAGGCAATGGGGCCAGATGGGGTACATTCCAGAGTATTGAGAGAAGGGAGGTGCTGACAGCCCCACTGATGACCCTGTTCAACAGTTCGGTGGAAACAGGTGTGGTACCAAGCAACAGGAGGAGGGCAAATGTAGTCCCTCTCCACAAAAGTGGGAGCAGGGAGGAGCCTGGCAATTACAGGCCAGTAAGTATGACCTCAGTGGTGGGGAAACTAATGGAATCACTACTAAAAGAAAGGTTTGTCATATGTTTCTAATCCCACAGAGCACAGGATCTGAGGCAGCATGGATTCACAGCGGGAAGGTCTTGTCAAATAAATTGATAGATTTCTTTGACTGGGTGACTAGGGATGTGGATCAGGGAGGGACAGTGGATGTGACCTACCTGGATTTCAGTAAGGCCTTCGACACCATCCCACATAGGAGGCTAGTAAACAAGCTGAGTAGCCTGGGAGTGGATCCCAAGGTGGTACACTGGGTCAAAAACTGGCTGAGTGATAGGACACAGAAGGTGATGGTGAATGGAGTTCAATCCAAAGAGAGGGGGGTGACCAGTGGGGTCCTGCAGGTAGAGATGGGTGAAGTCCACAAAATTCACTACGCAAATCAAACTGCGAATGTCAAGCAATTCACAAAATAATCCACAGTTGCAAAGTTCAACCCATGAAGTGTGGAATTTCACCCATGAAAGTGCAGAATTTTGCCCATGAATGACAGAATTTTGCCCCTAATGGCAGAATTTCACCACTCGTGTGTGAAATTCCACACTTTGTGACAACAATTCTGCACTTCACAGTGAAAATTCGCATAAGAAATGGCATAAATAGATGAACAAATTTGTGGATTGCTCCGTGGATGAGAATTTCCTGACTTCGACGGAACTTCACTGGTGAAATAAACATTCGCTGCATCTCTACCCACAGGGATCAGTGCTTGGACCAGTCCTCTTTAATATCTTCATAAAAGACATTGCAGAGAGGCTAGGAGGGAAGGTGTGTCTCTTTGCAGACAACACAAAGATCTGCAGCAGGGTTGACACTACAGGAGGGGTAAAGAAAATGAATAGAGACCTAAGCAAGCTTGAGGAGTGGTCAAGGGTGTGACAGCTAAGATTCAATGCAAAGAAGTGCAAGATCATGCACTTGGGGCACAGAAATGTGGGAGAGGTGTACATGATGGGGGAGGTACTGACTGCCACCAAACAGGAAAGGGACCTGGGAGTAATCCTATCTGATGATCTAAAGGTTCCAAACAATGTGAGAAGGCTGTGAGGACAGCAAGTGGAATGCTGGGGTGAATAAGGAGAGGTATCTCCAACAGAAGGAAGGAGGTGGTGATGCCACTCTACAGAATATTGGTGAGATCTCATCTAGACTACTGCGTCTGGTTCTGGAGGCTGCATCTCAGGAAGGACATATAGAGTAGAAGCGGTTCAGAAAATGATGACAAAAAAGGTGCAGGGGCTGCACCAGAAGTCATATAAGGGGAGACTGGAGGATCTCAATATGTATTCCCTGGGGGAGAGGAAAGAGACAGGGATATGATAGAGACTTTGAAATACCTCAAGGGTATAAATAAGGTACAAGATGGTAGCATCTTAAAAAACAAAGATATTCAAGAACAAGAGGCCATGATATGAAAATAGAGGGGGTAGACTTAGGGGTAACTTGAGAAAGCATTTTTTATGGAAAGGGTGGTAGATCAATGGCACCGCCTCCTGGCAGAGGTTGTAGGGGCAAAAACAGTAGGGGAATTCAAAAACACATGGAACAGACATAAAGGAACTCTAGCGATAGGAAAAAGAGGGTAAGCCGAGGATCATTTAGGATCTGCGGTATATGAAACAGGTAGGGAATATGGGCAGACTAGGTGGGCCAAGCGGTCCTTATCTGCCATAAGATTCTATGTTTCTATGTTTTTATGTTTCAAGATGGTCTTACCAAAGATGGCTGTTCACCCTTTGGGGCTTTCCCAGCCCTCTTTCCTAGTGATGACACAATCCATGCTGATGATGGTGAGAGATCTGGTGAGAAACTATGTTGCTAACTAATGTAGGAGATAAGCCTATTTGTGGTTCAAAGGTTTTTATTGTATTTTCAGACAAGAAAAACAAAGACAACAGTTACAAATATATACAGTAGTAGTGCGCCAATATATCTTATACATGTAGAAGTATAATGCGTGCAGTACCTCTAGCCAATTAAAGCTGTTGCTACCAGGTTATATCCCAGGAAACACCCCTCTTCCCATCCAACCCCCCCTCCCCCTTGCACAAAAGGAAAACTGGGGCAAGGTTTAGGAAATGTTCCTATTAGGCATAGTAGTACTAAGTCCTAGTTCTTAGGATTATTACATCTTAGTCTGTAGGTAAGGGCCCAACATCTCAAAAAGTGTATTTGGTGAGTGAGCCACAAAATAGGTAATGTACCACTCCCTCGAGGCCATTCTAGAATGTTCATAACAGCCTGAGTTCTCCAGTTGCATAGTATGAGCCACTTCACTTCTGAAGCTATTGCAAAGATCCAGTTCTTTGTAATGGATCACATACCTCTAGAGGCAGAGACATGTTCCAGGAGCAACAAGTCCTCTCACATAGGGGGTCACCCCAGCAGTATTTGACACTCATCACTCAGTCCCTGCCAGAAGGATAAGAGCAGGAGACATGACCACAGTATGTATGTCAGTGTGTCTCCGGGGAGTCACACCTCCAAAATCTATTGTGGTCCAGGATCTCCAGTTTATGTAGCTTACTGGGGGTCCTGTATCAACTTCATAAAAATGTTTCTGAGATTAACTGGCTTTTAGCATCATGGCAGGCCTGGCATCCCTGGCACCAACAGTCAACCCAATCAGTATTTGATTTGGAGGTTCCCAGTTACTGTTCCAACTGGGTCCAACAACAAGTGTTGGCAATTCAGAATGGTATTCTAATCCTCCTGTATAAGGACCCTGCTTAAGCTCAATCCATCTATGAATCAGTGGATCTTCCTGAGCTCTCTGCAGTTGAAGGTTTCCCCTATTCAAGCTTGTAGTGCTCTGCAAAGTTGCAGGTACTTCCAAAGTGCCCTCAAGGGAGTCAATATCTATCCACAAGGTTCTCAAAGCTGTCCAAAATGCTCCCTCTAGGGACCACTAATCATTTTTTCCAGTGAACCCCTGAAGCTGCCCAGGTATCGCAGCTTGCTGAGACTCCACCAACCCAGATTTTTGGGTTATTCTACACAGAAATCAGCCTTCCTGTTACTAATGAGGTGTGTAACAGTGTGCCTAGACACCCCCATTCTTTTCACAAGGTCTGAATTCAAGTGTATTGTGCTGGGTTCACATATTTTGTAATGGATTCTTGTCAATGGGATCCCCTTAACAAATAACCCACACACAAACCTTGCTTAGGTGCTCAGTCAGCATACTTTATATTATCATGTTATATCTTTTATTCCCAACAATAGCTCAACCAGAATACTGCATACTTTTATTAACACGTTACATCATTTATTTCCACACCAATAATTTTATGGTTACATATACATCATTATATCATGTGACTGTTTCCCGTCCATCTCAATTCCTTCTCCACATTCTGCATTTGGATGCATACTCAATGTCCCACCTCAGCCCTCTGGTGCAAACCCACAAGGTGCCAACACGGCTAACTACACACCCAGTCCATGTTATGGTTTTCCAGCCCAGTATCCCATGGGCCCCCTCTCTCCTTCTATTGTGCCTCTTCCCCCTCCCCCAACCCCTCTGTTCTCTTCCTTCTTCCTTCATACCTGGCCACCCACTGCTGTCCATCTTCATCCTCCCACCATGGCCCCTTGGCTTCCTACCTTTCATACCTAAGTACCCCATGCTGTCCACTCATTGTTACCTGGTCATCCACCACTTTCCGCCTTCAGTGGCACCTCGTGGCCCCATGTTTCTTCCATTTCTTTACCCCATTTCCCCCCTGTTGACCACCCTCAGCAGTTGACCATGTCACACCTCCTTTTTAGTGCTCCCCCATCTCCCTAAATTACTGGATGAGAGGGCAGGCAAATTGTCCACTAGTAAAAACAGGGAGATCCTATTCTCCCTTCCCCTTTTATTCTTGGGCTGTCCTTTGTATCTCCTTCCATCAATCCCTGGACCAGTTTTTAAGCCCCATCCCCTTTTGTGCTACCCTTCTTTCCAGAATCCTTTACTCCCCTCGCTGACCTCATTCCCAGGATCCTTTCCTTCACTATCTCTCTTCCTCCCCTCCCACTCTCCCTCCTTCTCCCTTCCCCATTTCACCCCATTGTCTTCTTATGGCCCCCTACTCTCCTATTTGGTCCAGGACCCATGACAATAGGGGCTGTCATTTAAGCTGGCAACTCACTTTGTCAATGAGATCACCTTCCCAAATAACCTCCACACAAACCTTGCTTGGGTGCTCAGTCAGCATACTTTTATTAACATATACTTTATTAACATATAATAACTGGTTATAGATTTTTCCCATAGGGAAACCAGGTTGTAATTCCAGCATTATAACTGGCTGGTTATAATGACATTCACGTGCCTGATTTCCCTACTTCTGTGCATGCGCCTACCGCAAACCTCCCCTTTTCTGCGCTGTCCATCGTGAGGCCTCAGTGCTGCAGTACTACCTGACAGACATTGTCGGTGGTAAGCTTTTGTATTTTAAATAAAAAAATATTTCTTATCACAGCAAACAGTCATCTGAGTTAAATTAAAACAAAACTAAACATTGCTACCATTTACTGACAGCTGTCTACCACGGGTTTCCAACAGTCCGCAGCTCAGCTCGGTAAACTGATACATTTATTTTGTGTAATTGCTGTGGTGAAAAAATGATCCCCAGCAATTATACAAAATAAAAGATGGGTAGCTAGTTAAAACTCACATTTTATACACCCCCTTGGGGTGGGATGCCTTCCATAAACCCCTTGAGCTTCGCTCTCAGGGTTTATGTGGCATTCCACCCCTCGGGGTGTATAAAATCCTCATTATAACTAGCTACCCATCCATTATTCTCTATGTTACATCATTTATTCCCAACAATAGCTCAACCAGCATACTACATACTTTTATTAACATGTTGCATCATTTATTTCCACACCAATAATTTTATGGTTACATATACATCATTATATCATGTGACTGTTTCCCATCCTTCTCCATTCCTTCTCCCCGTTCTGGATTGAGATGCATACCTCATGCCCCACCTTGGCCCTCTGGGTGCAACACAGCTAGATGCACACAAATCTGTGTCATGGTTTTCTGACCCAGTACACCCTGGTACCATCTCTCCTTCATTGTGCCTCTTTCCCTCTACCCGCTACCCCTCTTTTCTCTTCCTTCCACTAGCCTATCTCCAGCTATTGTGAAGGAAGATGAGCCTCCCCCATCTGCCCCTTCCTATTCCATTCATCCCAAAAAACCTCCATTGCTAATCACAGAGGACTACCTTCCACTTCTGACAGGTGCACTACATCCTGCCGCTACAGCCATGCCCACTCATGCGGACTGTCCAGATGTGCACTTGTTTATGCCCCTTAATTCTTGTCCCATGTCTGCAACTTCCTGCTCATTTCTTCCACGCCCTTTCCCCAACACTAATATCCGTTGCCTGCTTCCATATTCATCTCAGCACCATCTCCTACCACCCGATCACCCTTCCAGCCAGTACCTCTTGATTCACTCCAGTTCACCTTTATTTCCCCTAGCATCTAACCTTCTTCTTTAACTCTAGTCCTTTTCCTCACAAATGTAATCCAGACAGTCCTATGTGATAACAGCAAATAAAAAATAGCGCTGACAAAAACAGCGAATGTACATTGCTGTAAGTCAAAACAGTGATGTGCACTACAGTGTAGGGCATAAATAGCAATGAGTAGCCACATTTTGTAATGGGGGCACTACATGTACTAACTTTTTATACTGGGGCTACATGCTCCACGCCCCCATCTCTAAAATAATCATCACTGTGGGGTGGATACTGAGGAGTAGGAGAAAACCCAGGAGAGGGGGCTACTCCCAGGGGGAACAGAGGTTGCCAGGGGGAGAAATGAAATGTGTGTTGAATAAAGGGGAAAATAAAAAATTAAACCACAAGCCAACCCCCCCCCAAAAAAAATATGTATGGTACCTAGCCTGCCCTGAACCTGGGTTTTCCAGCTACAAAGACAGTGACTCTCACCGCTGCACCAGACAGCCAGCTTGAAACTGGCTCAACCATACAATGCACTATAAAGAACACTTAGCACATTTGGCCATCGCTATTTTCATGTCGCCCAACTGACTAGCTTAAATTGAGTTGCTCTGTTCACGGGACACCATCCAGACACCTCCAGTTTTGGAAACTTCCACTTCCTCTTCTCCAACTAATGCCAACAACTGGTCCCTCTACATTGCCAGACTCCTCTTCTAATGGGCTTGATCATCCCTATATTCAATCTGCCCCAATGGCAGATCTTATTACATAATCCAATAACACTGTTTAGTTATCCATCCAATCTGTTATACATATCTACCTCCTATACCTAATGTGATTATCCATCCATTAAATGCATTCTGGACTTGGATGCATACCCGATGACCATGTTCAACCTTCTGGGATGCAAGTCCCATGACATACCCAAAACACGATTGGGTGCACACCCAGCCTGTGTCCTGGTTAACCAGCCCAGTGCAACCTGGGCCACATATCTCCTTCTCCTGTGTCTCTGTTGCCCTCCTTTTGCAACCTATGCAGATTGTCCATACCCTCTGAATGTTCCATAACCCTAGCCACCTGACTGCTGTCCACCTTCAGCAGCCCACCATGGCCCCAAATTCCCATCTTATCCTGGCCACCCAACTGCTGTCCAACTTCAGCAGCCCATCATGGCCCCAAATGTGCTTCTATTCCTGGCCACTACTGCTGTCCATCTTCAGCAGTCAATCACCCAATAAATCCCCCCCTTTTCCTTTGCCCTATGCCCCAGCTCACTTCCTGAACCGACTCTCTGTTATTGGTCAGTTTCCATTCCGGTTACTATGTTTAAGCTTCTGTTAGCCCAGCATCATGCTCCTCCCACCTGTGCCTTGCCTGACTCTCCCCCTCCTTTCTGACTTTAACTCTCATAAAACCCTTAAATTGACTCCCCCAGGTGGAATGCATTTACACTTCCTTGCACTTTCATGTGATGAACCTCCTCCCTGGCCTTCTGTCAGTGACCCACTTATCTCCCTTCCTACCCTCTCCCAGAATTCTTGGAATACTCTACCAGGTCCCTTGTGCACCCTCCGTGCCCCTGCAGCCCAATATTGCCTGACCACCACGCCTAGGCTCCTTCCTTCCAATTCCCTCCTGTGAGACAAGTCCACCATTCTCATGGATGCTGCCCCTCATGCAAGGCACTGAAACATATTCAACTGAAGCCAGCCAGGCTGTCAACTCCTCATTACTGTCTCTCTCCTGGCTGTCCTTTTGTTCAATCCCTCCAACCCCACCTCATTATCACCCCAATAAAAACCCCACCTTCTGATCCGTGTGGAGTTCTTCCACCCAGACTTTCACTGCTACCCTAATCATAACCTCTTTTTTTGTGCCATTTCCTTGATGTCCACTCTTCCCCTGCATACAGTCCCTAAGCCTTTGTTAGCTGTCCATTCCTCTTCCCAACCAGTGATCCCATTGTGTTGCCATACAAATTCTTCCCATCTTCGATATGTCCACCCAATGGTGTGGCCTCTGCACTCCCCCCCATTGCCCTGGTCAACCTGCAGGGAGAAGTCCTGCCCAGTGCCTGCCCTACCAGCAAAAGAAAAGATGCCCCATAGCTACTGTGCTACTCACTCTCAAAGCCATATTCATCTCCACTGCCTGGATCAGTATTGCATAAGACACCACCCTTTATTCCTACCCCTACCATTTAAAATGAACCAATTATATCACCCGCTCCCCAATCCCTGTTGCTCCCTTGACCCTCAGTCAAGCTGGTCGCTTCACCCCACTGACTATCTCCCCCCTCTGGTGCCTTCCTCTTTGTAACCAGTTTCTTCCCCTAGTCCTCCTTCCCTTTTTCCACCTCCTCCATTGCCTGGACCCAGTGGCGGAGCCAGAGGGGAGGCTGGGGGGGCGGTCACCCCTCCTGGCTGCCCCAGTGTGAGTAGTGGCGCCCTGCTGCCATCTTTATTCACTGTTTAGTGCCCACTGTGGAGCCTGTCATTGACTGAATGGCCCTCCCTGGCTTCCAAATGATCCCAAACCTGGCTCCTCTACTGCCTGGACCTCCTTCCTCACCGTGGCCTGCTACAATGGATCCTCTTAGGGGCTGCACCTGTTGTTTCTGTTTTCTTCCCCTTTTGATGCTTTTAAGAGCCATGCCTGCCAAACTCCAAAACAGAAATAGATATTAGCATAAACCACCCAACAACAGGTATTAGCATAAACCACCATCTCCTCTAGTGGCCACATTCTTTTTGAAAAGGCATGCATTCCCAAGATGAGGAAAATCACTCCTGTCCCTTGGTGAAATAAAAAGAGTCCACCCCCCAATCTGTTCCACATGCATCATCAATATATTCCTATGTCATTGGCTTAGATTTTATTTTTAATTCCCCCTGCCCCTAATGCTTAGCTCAACTTATGCATCCATAATGATGACGTAGAATAGGCCAGTCCTAACTGTACAACCTTAATACCTGGCATACCTCATCCAATTAGCTACAGTATATAGGGGCATCTGCTGAACCCCTTACAGTAACCATTTAAATGCTGCTAGAGTACACCAGCCCAAGAACCACAAGCAATCTCTAGCCTGCACCTGCAAAGTTAATACCAGTCCCATTACATCTCAGCCCTACCTGCTCTGGATGCCCTCCTATAAATATGTAATTTACATAAGCTGCTCATGAGAATTTCTTGGGGAGGAAGATAAAATGAATGTTGTATCAGTACCTCTAGTTAGCCTGTCTTTCACTAAAATGACATTGACTGTGGTAATACAGCCCCAACCCTGACCTCTCAATATTTGGCCCACCTCACTTCTCACCCAGGTGGCTGCTAAGAAAACTAGGTTAACTGTTTTTTTGTTTTTTTTTATTTAAACCTGCCCTAAGATTGCCAGCATGCAATGATATTCTCTTAGGGTTTTGCTGTTGGGCCTCTTCATCAATTTTGTAATAGGAATTGTAAACCAAGGGAACAGTAGAAAATTGCACCCATGGTATCACCATGCCTAGGCTTCTCTATACCTTTAAATGTCATGAAATTTTATTTATTTAAAATTTGTTGACTGGGAAAGGCGCGCTGAGCCAAGGCTCATTTCCAGGCATGACCCGGGTACTGAGAAGTACATAGAAGTTACAGAAGAGAATAGTGCCACAATACATTTAAGCCCACTACTGGTTGGACTATAACAACGAGTGCTGGTTACAGGCAGTAGATAAGCATACAGAGCTAAAAAGAATAGGAGCAACTTTGTTCTAGTATTAAGGTGAAAGCAGGTCCAGGTGTAGTACAAATAGTGATGAAGGTACTATGAAATATGAAATAACCTGAGGTAAAGACTTGTGCAGAGATAATTAACCAGCAAGGGAAGTCGGATGGAGCTGCTCAGGGACCTATGTAGGAGTGGGTCACTGAGCGCACTTTGGACAAGGTGTGGGTTGGAGGAGTCTGAGGTGTCATTTAAGATCTGGGAGGGAAGAAGCCTGGTGAGCGTTGGGTGGTAGGTTGTTCCATGGGAAGGCGGTAAGAGGCGGCTTGGCCAGGAGCTTGAGTGAGGCGAGGGAGGATGAATGTGCGAGCATCTCTGTGGTGGAGGGAGTAGCCTAGGGTGTTAGCTAGTTCGAGGTGGGAGGTAAGGTAGAAGGGTAGGGAGCCCAACTAGTATTAAGCTATGAGGGAGGTGCTGTGGATGGTTCTCCTGTGGGAGAGCGGGGCCTAGGAGAGAGAGGAATATAGGGTGCAATGGTGAGTAAGTGGAAGGGGGGGCCGTGGCAAAACAACAGAATGCATTTAGTAGGATGTCGAGTTTGGAGAGGGATGAGGTTGGTGCAGTACAATATATGATGTCTGCATAGTCAGATATTGGTAGGATAGTTTTATGTATGATTTCTCTGTGGGCGGGAAGGGGAAGACTGTCTTTGTGTCGATACAGGATGGTGAGTTTAGGCCGGAGTTTAGAGCAGATGGCCTCTATGTGAGTAGGGAACTTTAGGTGATTGTCGAGCCAGACTCCTAGGTATTTGAATGTGGGGACAAGGTCTAGGACAGGAGTTCTCACACTTTGTCATAGTGAGCCTCCCCCAAGCCTTGGAAAAGATCTTAAGCCTCCCCCTAATATAGAAATAATTTTGGGCCTCCCCATAGTTAGAATAACTATCATACTTTGCACATTACAGGAAGAATACAATGAAGTGCATGTGAGTAGTTGAGTTTATTCTTATTTTATTGAACTTATTATTCTCCCTCTCTTTACCCCCCCTTCCCAGGTCAGCCTACTCGCTCCACACTTCTGACTTTTGGACTCTATTTACCCCTCATTGCAATACCTCCATGAGTCAGATTGCTTTCTTTGTCAGTTTTACCCTGCTCTTTATCACCTTCTCAGGGACCATTTTGTTCCCTCCTGCTCTTGCTCCTAGTATCGCTCCACTTAGCCTTTGTATTTGTGCTTTTCTGCAGCCAGTATAATGGGTCAGTTGTTACCTTGTTCCTATTCATTTGCATTATTTTTAATTTTGTTTTGCACAGTTTCCAAGCATTGTATTTCCCCCATGTCATACCAGGAAACAAGTGTTTGTTGAGCATGTCTTTCCTGATAACTATTTTGCACATAAATTCGCATGCCATTATTTGCTTTCACTTTGCTGCATTCTTTCACACGAAGCATCCAAAACTTGACATTAAAATATAATACATCTTAAAGCTTGCTTGAGCCTCCCCTTGAACAGGTTGGGGCCTCCCCTTGGAGGCTGGCCTCACCATTTGAGAAACCCTGGTCTAGGAGAAAGCCATCCAGGGTGGTGATCGCTGGGGATGTCAGAAGGGAAGTAAGCTTTTTTCTGGATCCGAAGGCCATGGTGACTGTCTTTTTGTCATTTAGTTTTAGCTGAAATAATTCAGTTTCCTGCAAACCACCCCTCTGGAGCTTTATACCATTTAATCAGTAATGTAGCCACCTTTTAACCACACTCCCATATCATTTTACAGTAGCTACTGGTGTAAATTTTATTGCCCCTGCTTCCCGCACTCGCCCCCTGTCTCCCCCCACCCACCACCACCACCACAATGCCTTCTCACCATGTAGCACTTGGTAAGATGGCTGCCCATATTCACCACTGTTCCCCTAAAATGGCATCCAGTGAAGTCATCCAGCCCCAACACTGACCTGTTACTATTTTGCCCACCTCACTTCTCACCTCTGATCTATGTATGGGGCATATGCAGCGCCTTTGATTTTACCCATTGGAACTGCAAAACACCACCAGGTTTCCACAATCAGTGAGCCATATGAAACATTTAGTAATGAATTTATCACATTCCACTCATATTGCTGAAAGAAATATGAGCTCAGTGGTTAAAATATGTATGCACAACTGTGATGGATGCCCAATGTTTCCTCTGCAAATTCTATCTCCACAGCTCAACTGTATGTTTAATGGCATCCCTACTTTCTTTTTCCCCACTCTAAGGTGCGTAACCCCACCCCCCCCCCGCAGTATCTTCCCATCTTGAGGTCACAAGGCTTAACCTGAAGCTCCCATTGTATCCCCACTATAGTGGTGTCTGTGCTTCCATCACACCGAGGCACCCTGAAACCAATATACCAAAAGAGCCAGGGAGCAAACAAGTTGACCAATCTACCCACATGTCCACTGCCCAAAGGACTTCAGTCCAAGGTTTACCTTTCCTTTTTTTTTTTTTTTTTACAACCAGCCCAGCATGTAGGGCCATCCCTCTTCCTGACAGGTCCACCCCACCAGTCCCAACTGTGGTCACTGATATCGAATCCTCAACACAGATCTGAAATTTAATGGCCATGCCATGACACATACCTTGACAATTCTGACAGGGTTACCAGTGTAACTAAAATCATTGCATCAGTAAGAATTGCTACTTTTGATTGCCCATGTGTGTGTGACATGACCCCCCCATCACCCGCTGCCTGCTAAGTTTTAAACAAAGATGTGACATTAAGCTATGGGCCCTAACCTCCTCTGTGCCCTCAAGCAATGGCCCCCAAACCTCCCTGTGTCTTGTCACCCCCATCAAAACCATCCCCAGCTTCTTACCATTTTCTGTTCTGGAACTAGCCACTTACTTCTTATCCCCTGTTGCCTGTGGAAACTGCTTTTAATCGTGCTCTCAACAACAAGAGCTAACCAGGGGCTACCAGGGTAGGTATTATGAGGGATATCCCTGGGTGGTCCATTCACACATATTACTAACATTTAGAGGATACTAGCTACCAGAAGCTGCTTCCTGTCATCCTCTACCCCACAGCAATTAGAACCCACCCCCAGTATCCCCATACTGCACTCATTTCTCTTTCTTTTCTATATTCCTCTAGATTACTCCAATCCACTACACTGTATGCCTCTGTGACTAGATGGATTTACCTTGTTCCTTCAGTTCCACTGCTGCCAAACTCCTTAATAGCCTTCCCTCCCAAACCCATCTCTCTCCCTCCTTCCCTGCTCTTAAGAACTTACTCAGATCAACCCCTGTTACTTCCTGCATCTGTTCTCCTTCCTGAGCCCCCACTTACTACAGTATGACAGCTCCCCCTTACTGTAAACCACTGTAAATATCTTGTTTCTAGGCTGTACTTCTGGTACATAGTTTTCTAGTTTGTATTTTATTGTACATAGTACCTGTGATGTATATGTTCTGTTATTGTTACATTTCAGTTGTATTTGTCTGACTCCTGCACCCCCTTCCCCTGGGTCATACTGGAAATGAGCTTCGGCTCATGGTGCTTTTCCCTGTTATCAGCTTTCGAATAAATAAATAAATAACAGGACCTGAACCATGCCAATCTAGATGCTAGTAGTGCTTAAATCGTCCACTAGCAAAAGCAGGGAGATCCTGTTCTCCCTTCCCCATTGATGCTTGGACTCTCCTTTGTATCTCCTTCCACCAATCCCTGGCCTAGCTTTTAGGCCCCATCCCCTTTTGTGCTGTCCTCCTTCCCAGAACCCTTTACTTCTCTCACTGCCCTCATTATGAGGATCCCTTTCTTCACCCTCTTTCTCTCTTCCTCCCCTCCCTATCTCCCCCCTCCTCACTCCATTGTCTTCCTCTGGTACCCTTCCTCCTGTTTGGTTTAGGGTCCCATGACAATAGGGGCTGCCATTTAAGCTGGCAACCTACTTTTTGCAGCAAGTTTGAGACTCTTTTGTGGCAAGTTTAACTTGTAATTAAGCATAACTAATGGTTAACTATAGTAATATATATATATATATATATATATATATATATATATATATATACACATTGTATAGCTCCTAGTTCCCCCCTAATAATAAGCAATAGACTGTTAACCATACCACTCAACTGTACCACATTATGAGGAACATTCCTCGTTTTACTTCATGAAAGCTCCCTGTTCCACATTGTGAGGACTTGTTCCACATTCAAAGTCAACATTTTTGCAAAAATCCGAAGTAAATGATGCAAAAAATATATTATTCAATTAATAACAGACTTTCTGAACATAAATGCATTTTAACAGTGTTTTGAGCTTCTTAGGTAAAGATTTGATTAAGTGTTCCACATTTTGTCCATTTGCTCCACATTATGACAGGCAATGTTCCACATTTGGGGGACAAAGGGTTGAGAGGTATGCTGTTAACCTCAACTTATAAGTATTTTAAAGTTACATTAACGTAAGTTTTTTTCATGTAGAACTTTAACATAGAAAACATCACCCAGTTGTTGTAGTTATTTTTCACAGTGATTGTGTTTTTAACACACATGCATGACCAAAGAATTACAATTTACTTAAAAACAAATTAATATTTTTTAACAAACAACTCAAAAGGACTTATTCTAATATGAAACTTACAAAACCAGCAGGTTTTATATCTCAGCTCTTTCCTGTTTTTGAACTATCTGATGTAGCAAATCGGGCAAAAATATGGATTGTAATGTCAGCCCTTACTAACTCACAAAGTACAAGAGATAGCCTTATAAGTTTTGATGAGTTAAGAGACCCTAGGACAGGGAAGGAGTATGCCAAATAGCACACTCCTAAAGTCTCAAACAGCTGAGATATAAGCTTCTGAAAATGGACATTTTTAAAGATACACCAACACACCACTAATATACAAGTGGTACCACTCCTGTATAATACATATCACATAGACATATCTATATGTATAATTATTTGCAAAAAACTTCATTAATGCACTAGTTAGGGTTGGTTACAGTGACAAAAGTAGGAAAATGTGGCTTTAGGGTTTCCAAACCTAACACCACACCACCCTGCAGGCAGCAACAGGGGTGGGGTGTGCTGAGAGTTCTCAACCTAATGCTCATCAGTTACATGAGTAAATGAGCTGATACGGGTACAGTATATGAGAATGGGATGAGCTTTAGAGTTGAAAACCCCAAGGCACACCCCACCCCTGTTGCTGCTTGCAGGGTGAGGGTTGGGTGTTAGGGTTGGAAATCCTAATGCCACATTTCACACTTTCATCACTGTAATCAACCCTAACTAGTACATTAATGAAGTTTGTTGCAAAGAATGTCTTTACTTTTTTTGAGATAGTACTATATAATTGTATCCTCATTTGGCTGTGGCAGCACAGTGCCCTCCGGGCCCTGCCCTCCCATCCCTCCATAAATGCATGCATGTATGTTGCCATGGAAGGATTTCAGCCAAAACAGCAACCAAATTGTCAACATAGCCTTGTTATTACCCCACCTCATGAATGCTGGGCTGAGAATTTTCAAATCCCCATCAAAACATAATTTTGCGCAAACACGACATCATTCCATGCTACAGGTGAGAAAACACATTTTGGACAGGATTTAGAAACTGCAGCTGTCACATTTATGAGGTGATGTAAAGAAATGGTTGCGTTTGAAACCTGGGTGAAAATATTGAAAATTATGAAATTACTAGTAAGTGTTGTGAAATATAAACTGATGCACACAAGTTTGCCATTTTAACATATTTTGACCCCAGATTTTCAACATACCCTTCTTATGACCCCGCCTCATGAATAAGTAAGGTGAACATTTTGTTATCTGACCCAAAAGGTGATTTTGGCAACCAAATGCAAAATCAACTTTTGGGCAGGATTTGCAATTTTATTTATTTATTTATTAGATTTACATACAAACATACGAATGTGCCAGCAGAAACAAACCACCCGGTCTATCTAAGCCTTCTCGAGTGTGCAGCCAACACCCCTAGTTTGCAGCTGCCCCAGCAGGAAAGTGGACTGGATGAAAGACCTATTTTCTGCCATGCCTGGGGAAGGGAGTAGGACAATAAGAATAGAAACAAATTTCTAATACATAAAACAAACTTAAAAATATCATAAAATATGCAGTATACAAATATGGTCTTATTTCACTAAGATACAATATTTACAGTAAATGAATGTAGTCTGAGTATACATTAAGGGGGACATAGTCAAAGCCAGACACATGTGCCACACAAAGAGATGCATGACGCAAGAACATGCGCGGCTGAAAAACAAGGCCATATTCAGCAGGGGCACATGGACATGCAATCGTGCAAAACCAGCTGAATATTGCATGGTTGTGTGAGCCCACAAAGCAACATGCTCAGAGCAACAGCGCAAGATGTAATGCATGATGGGCCATGCGTTGCACAGCATGGATCACTGCAATATTTAGCCAAGATATGCAAATGGGCTCATTACACAGTCTGTGCCCATCCTGGATATTTGCTTCTCATTACCTGCAGGTATTCACCTTATTTGCATGCGGAGGAACAAATGACCAGGGATGCACCACCAAGATGGTGTGGTGTACACCAGGGAACTGCATCCTGAAAGGTAGGCCCTTTGCCCATTGCTTGTGTGTGTCACTCTGCATGCTCTGTGACTACCATATACTGCCCAAAGCCCTGCTAACAGGGTGGTAGCCTGTTACTGTGTCTCCATAGCACCAATGATGTCACCTGGTTGACAGAGGTGACCTAACCTCACTAGGGAAGAACCCACACCTGTGTGTGCCACATGCAATCCCTGAGCTTGTACCATCTACAGGTGTCCCTTGGCCAGCTGCACCATTCCATGCTGTCATTGTGCCCTGACCTCGGTCTCCTGTTACACTGTCCATGTTGCATGCCCCCCATGCTAGCATGTCTGCATGCCCTGCCTCATGTTGGCCGGTTGTGTCCCCTGTACATCCCCCAGGTCTGCACCCTTTGTACCCTGCATACACCTGTGCTGCTGTATTGCTGCATGCACACACAAGCTGGCCCCTGGTCAAGTCCTTGGACACCGACTGGTGGCACTGGTCGGCCGCCAGCCAGCATGTGCACTTTAAGGGTGGTGGCACGCACACAGGTGAGTCTCCCTGTGGCATTGCACACCACATGGTGGTTTATTGCATGGCAGCCCTTCAATTCCAGTACACCTCACTGTCACCGCTAGGTACCTGTGATGAGCAGGCACATGGCTGCAGTGACCAGTGACACCACCGCCATGACATTGCATCCACATTTGAGTTCCTGCAGCTCAACATGGTGCAGCCCCCAGAGCTGTATCAGGGGTGCCCTGTTGTGTCAGTACTGCCCCACAATCCTATGTCTGTCAGTTGTTCATATGTGATGCAGGCACGGTACCATCTCAGCTAGGTATACCACCTACGGGCCCAACTTTGTCCATGCTGGTGTACCTCCAGTCTCCCCATGTCAGCCATGCCAGCAGACAATCCACAAACCCAGGTGTGCTGTGGGTCTGTCGCCTGCAGTGTGTGTGTGTGTGTGTGTGTGTGTATGTGTCCCTCTACCCCCTCTCCTTCTTTCTCACACTGTCTGTCTGTCTCTTTCTCCCTCACATGCTGTTTCCCCCTTTCCTAGTGCAGTTCCTGTGCCTGACACTGGATAGCTTGCTGATTTAGTGCTGCTTTTAGTAAACCTAACTCTGCGCTATCTCGCACATGTGTTGTGCAATGCACTGTTGGCACAGTCTGCTTCAATATGCAGTTGCGCGACACATTCAAGTACACACACCCATTATCTGTGCCATATCCATTGATGGCACATGACCGCACATCCGTATTTGCGTTGTGCACTCTGTTCTTCTCAATATCTTGCTGTCGCGCATTTACTCTTGTGTGTGGTGTATCTGCCATTTGTACCGTGCATCTGCTTTGAAATTGGAGTCCTCAGTATAAAACTGTCAAGTATTATCATAAGAGCAAAAAACTGATTGAGCATCTAAATATTTTCTCAAATTGTAATGACACCAGCATTGTTCACAAGAAAGGGTCTCAAAAAGGGTATGTTGAAAATTTAGTGTCAAAATCTGTAAAAATGACAAACTTATGTACCAAAGATGAAAATCCCATTGAAATACAATACACTGTACCACATTTACCTTAGTTTCTCTTATTGCAGTCACTGGTTCCAGCAGCAAGATGTGGCTTGGATCGGAGCATGGATCTTCACCATGTGACCTGTTCAGGTGAGTCAGGGTGTGTGGAGGTGAACTGGGAGAGGTTGTGGTGGTGGGTACTGAGTGGAAGGTGGGGTTGGAGGGTCTGATTGGGGATGGACTGTTTTCTTTTTTTGTAGGTAAAAAAAACAACTGAGGGCCATTTTCTTTATTTCTGGCTGGGACAACATTTGGCAGGTGGGGGGGGGGTGCCACTAGACACAAGGGATAATAAAAAAAAAATAATGGGTCCAAGGGTTGTGAAGGTATTGAAGTTCAAAGTTCTGAGTTTAACATAGAAGTGACCTTCAATCATAACCAAAAGGGTGCGACCATGCCCCTATATATATATATAGATAGATAATCTCACGGATATATCTATATCAACCCCCCATAAACACACACACAGATCCTCCTTCCTACTTATTCATGAATAACCCTACCTTTGTTTCCCTGCAGCATACCAGCCAACTCTCTGCCCTGAAATCAGTGACAATGGTCATAGGCAGAGTGACACTTCCTAAAATAAAATGGCAATAGCAACTCAAGTCAGACTCATGATGCTGATAAAATAATGACAAAACCATTTTCTGAAGAGAACCAGACTGATAACATTATTATAAAAATTCAGCTCTTCTGTGACAGTAGACTAACCAATGAGGAAACCCTATAAATTGAGAACTGTACAATGGAGGGACAGACATGGTGGAAATGGGGAGTAAGTCGAGTCCCTCCCAACTTTAATGTTGGACATGTCAAATTTTGGAGGGCCTGGGAAAATGTGTAGGCTTAAATCAGGAATCTCCCTGAAAGTCAATGACAGCTTTGAAAGAAAGCTATTCTCTCCAGTTGTTTTTACTTTTTTAAACTATACCATGAGCTGACAAATCCCCATTTTTTCATTTTATTGTAATAGCTATATTACTTTTTTCTTTATTTTTCTACACTAGGCACTCCTCCTTTCCCACAGCTGCCTAAATCTTCCCTTAATTTATTAGTTTATAATGCATGCTTTTGTCATTGCAAAATACATAATATACATACACAATTGAAACAACAAATCAAACTTTTCACCCTTTCATTTGTTAAATTTTTCTCCATGCCTTTATCCAGATCTCGGACTCAAGCCATACTACAGTAGTAGCCACAGACGTTGCCAGCTATTTCTAGATATTTTGTGAAATTTCTAAAGAGTTTCCCTCTGGTGCCCCTATTGTAGAAATGGAGAAAGCATGAGATATTTCTGGAAATATCACAGAAATTTCGGGAAATAGCTGGCAGTGTCTGTGGCTGCTACTACAGAATAAAGTTGATTTAAAAAACAAATCTCCACCTGAAAGGTAGATGAGCAGGAAACATTTCCATTATGACAATATACAAATGAATTTAATTCTCATACAGTACCTCTAATTTTGCTTCCTTCTCCAGAGATCAGACAAAGACCAGATCACCAGCTCCAATCCTACAAGTTAAAGGTGTGGTCCCAAGAAGAAACACTCCAGCATCTGTTGATTCTTTTTTTTTTAATTTTTAGCTATCACTTAATACTCCATGCCCATGGCCCCCTAGCTCTGGAGGGAGCCCCCAGTCCCATCCTCCAATGTTCACCAGCCAGCACTGACCAATACCCTCAGGGCTCCCCCTGGCAGGGCACCCCAAACCTTACCAAAGATCGGATCCAGTAAGCCAGTGTCATGGCTATTCGGGGACAGAACCTGTGAGGTGCTCTGGTTCATCCTGCTATAGCATTCTTTTTTTCTTCTTCAATGTGCAGCCCCCTCAGAGGTGGAGCATGCACTGATGCCAGCACCAGCAGTGTGCACGATCCCATGCACGTCCCATCAGACATCTGCCCCACGTCTAAAACAGAGAAAAGAAGGTACACTCAGTTACGGTTGGGTGCCATGAAATATAAATATAGTTAATGAAACAAGAAGCAGCATGCCAGGCTAACATTGTTGTTATTTAATAATATTTAATAAACCATTATAAATCCAAAGCAGAAATCAAGTACAAAACACTTTTACATTTCTTAAACACAATGTACAGGTTCACATACCATTCAGTGTTAGCAGCCCAGTGCATCAAGGCCACAAAATCTCTTTGTCTGCCCCACCTCTGACCCCACGTTGGCAAGTTGGTGAGCTGCCTCTAGCCTCCACTAGGGGCCAGGCATGCGCTTACTTGTGAAGACCCCCCTCCCCAGAGAAGGAGAGCAGTCCTTGGTACACTCGATCCTTCTCACTCCCTGCTGACTCCCCGGCAGCCCGTACTCATTCTCGAACACGGGTCACCAACGTGGAGCGAGGTGTGGCATCCAGCATCTCTACCCTCAGTGCCACTGGGGCAGCCTGATGATTCTTTTTTCATGTGAAGTACAGTATAGCAGCAGCAGTTTCCTCCACAGCTATACTGAACCAGTGTAGGAAGCCCCATTTTTTATAGTCCTCTAATAGGAGGCATAGAACTGTCTAGACCTCTTTGCATCTGCCTGTCTAGCAAGTTTTTGGTGCCAGTGGGATCTTTTAAAAGAAAATAAAAAAATCCCTATTATAAAACAAATACCGGAGAGGGACTTAATAGCTAGGAGAATAGTCCAAAAAAAGCAAATAAAATACACAGGCCCCATATCTGCCGAATGGAGTAATGTGTTGTTTTCTTTTTAACAGTTTAATGTAGTGGAATATACTGTAGTTATCTTTAAATGTTATTTTTGGCTCAAAAAGTTCTAAATTAGTTAAAATTCATCATATACTTATGTGGGACATTGGAAGGCATTATGCCTATGTGGTAAAATCGAATCTCTTATGCTGTTTTTGGTTATTTACAGTCCCTATAATCACTCTGTGCTGTTATAAGCCATGGGGGTATTATTTGAATAATTCAGATAATAGTTACTTCCCACTATGTTGTACCTTAAGGGAAGGGGTCTCTCCATACCTTTGTAAGTGGATTGTATTAATGAGCATCTAACTGTATCCCTCCATGTGTATTTTTATTGTACGTTTTGCCTTGAAACTTATAAATAAAGTTAAAAAAAATCCCTATTGGCCTGGGATTTCCAACTGCTTGGAGACATCATAAGAAAGAATGAAAAGTGGAAGAAGCATAGTTTGCAACCCTCCCCCAGTTGCTGCACTGCTTCAGTGTGCATAATGTTTTGTTTAGCCCATCATCATGGCATTTTCCAAGGACTGTGAAAAGCATCAGTGAGTAGGCAAAAAAAATGTAATAAAAATTAAATCTACCCCCCAAAAATGAATGCTCTGCCAGATACCCCATCTTAAAAAATAAGGTACTATAATTTACCAGGCTGTCCAAAAACCTACAGTATGTTGCTGTGTCACAGTAGGTTGCCATGTAGTGTATTGTAGTGCAGTGCAGTGCAGTGTAGTGTAGTCCATTAAGTTCTCACTCAGATACATATGTCATAGAGACAGACTAAGTTGCAGATTTAGTTAATAAATAAAAATGAATACAAGCAGGCACACGACAGAATCACCTTTCAGGCTGCCGAAATAGAGACTTTTCTGCAAGATTCTGTGTTTCATGCAATCACACGTTATTCTGGGTGATTTTGTACAGCCACTTGCACTTTTAAATATCTTTTTAGTGCAGTTTGGAAAATGCCATTGCTCCTTCAAAACCCAGAGTGCCTTTTATCATATTATCTATAGGAACTCTGTAATAAAGCGGGTTCCCTTCCCACTGTGCAAAATTAACTTAATCTGTCCAAACTTCATCCTTGCCCCGTCCCTCTCCAGTTGCTCATTCTGAGTATCTGACCACAATGATTTGCATGGGAAAGACAAAGCTATGGATATTTTTGTTGCTGGCTAGAATTTTAATGTGCAGTGTTTCACACTAGGCTGCCCTTTCTCATTAGGACACCCTTATGAGCCATGCACTTCCTGCCCCCAAGCTTGACTATGGCACCCAAGCACTCACTCTAAAAATTACCCCATACCCAGCAAGGGACCCACTCATCCTCATGGTCTCCTACATACCCCCAAGGAACCAGAACCCAGCGGTCCAGTCTCTCATTGACTACCTCAATTCCCTCCCACACAAAGCTGAACAACTCATCCTAGGTGACCTTAACGTCAATTGGCTTGGTACCACTGCCTCCCATACCAGAGACTCCTTCACTGCCCTGGACATGTCCCAGTTAGTCACCCAGCCCACTAGATTCAACCAGACAAGTGGCTCCAGCACCCTCCTAGATGTAATACCATCAAACTGCCCTCATAAAATCTGGGATATCAACGTCCTCCCCAACTTACTTAGTGATCACTCACCTATCCTCTGTCTCTGGTCATCCTCCATACCAAAACCTGTGTCACAGTCCACCTTGTGCCAGCGCCTATGCCCTGGGGTCTGAGAAAGCTAAAATTTCATCTAGCACAGCTGGACTTGTCCCCCATCTGTCACACCCCTGATACTGACTCTGCCCTAGACCTCTTTACCAATGCCTTCAGCAAGGCCTTTGATCTTTTCGCCCCCCCACCAGAATCCATACCAAAAAACCAAATGCCGCATGGATTTCCCCATCCCTTATCCAAAAACTTAAGCATAGGGATAATCTCTGGCACATCGCTATTGAATCAGGCAAGTTAGCTGATAAACAAGCCTACAATGCAGTGCATAATCAGTGCACCTGGGCCATTAGACAGGCCAAGGCAGAGCACTATCAGACCACCCTCATATCCACCTAGGGTTCTTTATTTATTTAATTATTTGAACAAGTTGAATTTACAAACTTTGAGTCAGGGACTCATTTACAAAGGCACCTCATCACAGGGAGGGCAAGACAATAGAACATTGTGCAGATACAACATTGGACAGCATTACAGGTGCAGACATTGAACACAGAATACACTTAGATACATGTGGGTATAAAATACAGATTTACAATTAAAGATGTACAGTTCCTCTGGAGTTGCAGTGGAATACATCCTTGTATAAACCTAAGGGCAGGGTTCAACCTTAACATTGTTTTACTGGCCCTGAACCTAGTGCAAATTGGCCAGGGCTAGTGCAGCTAACCCTCTACTTGTCCATCTTGACTAGTGCAGGTTTTTCATGGCTGTTAATGAAGCTGAAAAAGTCCCTACTTTAGCAGGCTGTATTCCTTTTGCTAATCTCCCTCAGTGTTCTAGGTGGTCTGGTGTGATTAGCAGCTCATTAAGAGCTGCAATTATATGGCAATTCAAGAGGGGGATCCAGCAAAAGACTCAATGTGAGTCATTATCACTCAATTGTTAGGACATTCAGCTAGTGTGCATGCTGTGATCACTGGTAGAGTGCTGTTAAGTAACTAGCTTCCAGTTTGCTGAACTTGTCTTTGATTTGTCCCACAGTATTAAAACCAGTGTGCCTCATTTCCCAACCTTTTGAGTGCCTGTATCCAACACTGCACTAACAGAATACTATCATGTATACACGGTCTGCCCACTCTATACTTTCTCTGGACACCATTGCAGACTAGGCTATGAAGTGGCCATCCATAGACCCATAGCTACAATTACTGACTGGTGTATGGTTCACAGCTCCTCTTAATGGATCACATCAGTCAATGCCATCAATGCAGTACCACCCAGCATGTCATTTCATCCTAAAAACAATGCTTTAGAGCATGTATGTTACAAAGCAAAACCTTAGTAAAATATATAATTTGAAAGGTTAAAATAGGTCTTCCTGGTATGCACAGGTCATCCTATATAGAAGGAGAGGTAGTACGGCATCATGCCTGTATACTGCTCCCCTCTGACTGCTGAAAGGATGCTGATATGAAAAATCTGTTTTTGTTAGGGCAGAGTATGTTAAATCAATATTTTGTGCCTGGTATATATGAACAGATGTGTCAAAGTTTCATATGCCAGCTCCCTGTGTTTGTTTAACTGTCTCCAAGAAATCTTAGAACTGCCCCAGGCTCACTTCAGTGTATTAAAACTCCCAGAAGTGCAGTTCTGGTTAATCACAGGGTGGGGATGAGAGTATCTTTCTCTGCCTGATTCTGTACATTACCCTGCAGGCCAGGGTGGAACTGTGGTGATGTGCATGATGATGTTGCCTGTTGCGTGCAGAGCTAGAACTGCCTGAACATTCGCTATTATGGTATTCTCTGGTTTGACAGGGAGGGAGTGAAGAAAGAGGAAGCAAGGGCACATGGTAAAAAAAATTGGGGTACACACTGCATGTGATTGGACTGCAGTCTTTTTTTTTTTTTGCTGGGGCAGGAAGCAATGTGGGAGCAGGATAAATATGCAATAATCAGAGTATTTCTTGGCTTGCATTTTTCCTGTATAACCGATCAAAATTTACCATTATTATTGTGGGCTAGTGCAACCATCTGCGGGCTAGTGCAATTTTTAATGAACTTGTCCGGCTGGCTAGTGCAAAATAAAGTTAAGGTTGACCCCTGCCTAAGGGGGTAGGTAAAAAGGGGTAGGGGGAAAAATGGAGCGGCATTCCAGGGGACCTTGTTGAGATTAGGGGGGCCAGGCAGGGAGAGGCCCTGCAGTAGGATTGGGGGAGCAGGGTTAGTTGCACCTACAGCAGCGGACATTAAAGAGATGGTTCTGGAGAGTGGTTTTGAAGGGACCAAGTTTGGCAGTGTTGGTGATGCAGGTAGGGAGGGAGTTGAACCAGACAGGGGCACGATAAAAGAAGGACCTCTGGGTGAGGGAGGTCTCGGTTCTGGGCACTTTGAAGGTGGCTTTAACAGAGCTATGGATGGAAACAGATGAGGATGACTTGGGCTTTCTGGAACAGCATGAAAGAACTTAATGGGAAGACCCACTCCCCCCCACCATCCCAGCTCTCAATTGATGGCACCATCACTACAGACCCAACTCACATAACTGATTACCTCAATACTACCTTCTCTGACCTAAGCTCTGTTATCCCAAATAACTTTTTGACCCAATCCCCACCTCTATCCCCCCTGCCTTGGAGCACCCTCCTTTCTACCTGCACACTATATCCCCTCACGTAGCCAGGCTGCACCTGCTAAAAGCCCTTGGTAGCAACAACCCCAGCTGTGATCCCCTAGACTTCAGGATCCTCTGCCTGGTCTTGGATGTCATCCTAGTTCCCCTTACAGACCTATTAAACTGGTCTCTATGCCTCAGTCAGTTTTCCAGTGTTTGGAAATCAGTTGAAATCACCAATCACCCCTATACATAAGAGTGGAGATCGGTCCACACCTAACAACTACTGGCCGATCTCTATCCTCCCCACACTCTCTAAAGCCCTAGACAAAAATAGTGTCTATTCAACTCTTTGAATACCTGGCCAAATATGATACAATGTACCCAGAACAACATGGTTTCTGCCCAGGACACAGTACCACTACTGCTCTCCTGGAGTTATCTCAATACCTGCACTCTGCTCTTCACTCCGGCAACCTTGCCAGTGTAGTGTTCATAGACCTCTCCAAGGCTTTTGACCCTGTTTGTCACCCCCTCCTGCTCCACTTCCTCCACCAACTTGGCTTTTCCGCTGGTCCCCTTGCCTGGTTCCCCAGCTACCTCTCTGCTAGGTCCCAGTGTGTGAAGATAAACTTCTCCCTGTCCAACACCCAGTCCATTCATTCCAGGGTACCCCAGGGCTCCGTTCTGGTCCCTGTACTTTTCAGCCTCTACCTCAACACTCTCCCCAGCTCCTGCACAGGAAAAATGCTCCTCTATGCCGATGATGCAGTTCTCTTTGCCTCCCACTCTGATCCCTCTTATCTTCAGGTATCCCTCCAGCACACCTAACAACCAAGCTGAAAAGTGGTTCCTTGATCACTGACTTGTCATTAACCTAAAGAAGACTAAGTCAATGCTCTTCTCCCGTCACCAAAACAAGTCCAAGAATGCCCCACTCTTCATTCTCCCCAGCACTCTGCACCCGCTGGAGCAAGTGACCTCTCACAAATATCTAGGCATCACTTTTGACTCGGCTGTCACCTTCCACACCCACATCAATGCCTTATCCTCCACCATAAATTCTTGGATATGTCTCTTATACCATCATAGAGATTGCCTCCCCCAAGTTGCCCTCCGGCTGGCAATCACCTCTTCTGTCCTGTCGCTAGTGGACTATGGCTTGCCCATTTATGCTGTGGCAGACAATACCACCTTGACTAAAATCCAGCTTTCCATCAATAAGGCCTGCAGGCTCATGACCAGAGCCGCTAGCCACACTCACACTTGCCTGCTCTACTCCACTGCCAACCTGCTCACCATTGAGGAGTGTCTGTGCTATCAGACCTGCCTACTCACTAAAAAATCTCTTCTAGGGCTCCCCCCCAAGGGTCTCTGCTTCCCTACAGTGTGCATCCTCATCTGTTGCCACCCGTAGCTTTGTCAAGGCCACCTTTCTGGTGCCCAAAACTAAGACCTCACTAGCCCAGAGGTCCTTCCATTACTGAGCCCCTGCTTGGTTCAACTCCCTCCAGCCTGCATCACAGACATTGCCAAAATTGGTCCTTTCAAAATCGCCCTCCGGAACCATCTCTTCGATGCTCGTTGCTGTAGATACAACTAATTAATCCCACTGTGGGATCCTCCTGTCAGGCCTCCCTGACTTGACAACATCCTTCAGACAGCCTATCCTCTGCCCCTCTCTCCCACCCTACTCCCCATCCCTACCTCCACCCTCTCCAGGTATTATCCAGGTATGTCCAGGGCTGTACCCCCAATGTAACCCTTGGGTACCTTGTATTTGACTGTAACCTATTATAAGTAACATTATTATGTAACCTATGTGTACTCTATGTTTAATGTTCTGCATCTGTACTGTTTTCACTGTTGTAACCACACTATGTAACTCTGTCTAACCCCCCCCCAACGCGACAAGGTGCCTTTGTAAATGAGTTTATGACTCAAAGGTTGTAAATCTGACTTTTCTAATAAATAAATAAATATTGTCCTGGACTTCATTGCCACTTCTTCCTGGCCTGAAGTGCAGGCATTGTAAGAAAAAAACCATTATCCAGCTAAGTGAGACAGCCACAAAACAATCATGGGAAGCAGGGAGATCAGAATAAGTGTGGCCATCTGGATAGTAAATTGCACAATATGCATCAGTGCATTCACTAACCTAGCTGCAGACAGGATGTAATGAAGGATGGATCAACTTTCACACACTGTTGCTGGAAACCCAATCTCCGCAAAGACATAGACAGGATGAAAACTGTCCAGAGGAGGGCAACTAAAATGGTGCAGGGTCTGCACTGGAAGACATATGAAGAGAGACTTAAGGAGCTTAATATGTATAGCCTCAAGGAAAGGAGGGAGAGGGGGGACATGATAGAAACTTTCAAGTACCTCAAGGGAATCAACAAAGTCCAAGAGGGTACCATCTTTCAAAAAAAGAGGTGTGCAAGAACAAGGGGGAACAATTTGAAGATGGGGGGTGGCTCAGAGGTAATTTAAGGAAGTATCTTTTCATAGAGAGGGTTGTGGATGCATGGAACGGCCTTCTGGAGGAGGTTGTGGAGTCAAAAACTGGTGGAATTTAAGCATGCATGGGACAGTCATAAGGCAATTCTAGGGGTGGGAGTAGGAAGAAATAGGCTGCTGATTAACTAGGATATGCAGCTTATCCATTAGGTAGGGAAATGGGCAGACTGGGTGGGCCAAGCAGTCCTTATCTGCCGTCAAATTCTATGTTTCTATGTTTCTAAACCAGCTGTGAGATGACAAAAAGTCACTGACAAGAACACAGCTGTATAGTAGAGGGTGATAATGGGCCTCAGAATTATCCTGGATATTATCACAACATGTCAGGTAGGAGGATGGGGAAAGCATATGAAAACAAAGAGGTGTATGAGGAAAGCAACAGTGAAAAAAAAGATGCTAGATGTGTACATCTATTTTACATTGCTTTTCAGCTGATGAGTTCATGTGGGGCCTCCTGACAACCGAGACCTTGTGCGGGTACACTGTTGGAACAACGGTAAGGCCAGCCCTGGTGGCATGTCCAGTGTATTGTGGTTCATACTGTGGATTTTTGGAGCTAAAAAGGCATGGATGCCCATTGTTGGCTCTATTTTAACCATCATATTGTACCACTTAGGATGTATTTGTAAAGTTTTGTCTTAAATTCCTTTTTGTTTTTACTCACAATTATTTCAATTGGGTGTGCGTTCCATGGCTTAATTATTCATTGGGTATAATATAATTTACAGTTTACGGTATGAAAATGATTTCCTGTTATCTGTAGTGGATGACCTCTATTATCCTTAATGACAGTCTTGAACCTGATATTTAATTAATTTATTAATACAGATCTTGCATATTGTATGTAAGTAGAAGGCTGCCAAGTATGTGCATTGTTGCAAGTCACATTAGATTTAAAGTACTTAGTTTTTCCTCAGAGGTTTTATTTCTTAAGTGTGATATACATTGTGTTTCCCTACATTGTACACTTGCTAATTTGGTTATGTTCTTTTGCCTATAGAAGTTCCAGAACCATGCAGTGAAATCTAGATGTGGTCTTATACAAGTTGAATATAATGGGGAAAAAAAACCTTTTGATCCCTAGTGTGATAATCTTTTTCATTGACCATATTATTCTATTTGTTCTACTGGTGATTTCATGGCATTGTTTCTGTTGTCTAAAGTCAGATGATATCAGTACTCCTAAGTCTTTTTCTAGAGTTGCTTAAGATGGTATACCATCAACATAGCATTGGAATGATCCCACAGTGAAATGCACACCATGGAAATAGCATGAGTGAAAACAGCTACATGTATACTGTGGTATCAATTGACGCTCTCCTCTGCATGTGATTGTCCTAGACCTCCATAGCTAGTTCCAGTCCCCTGCAGTGGACTCACATGTCCTTCCTGGCACCCCTCTTGCAGCTCCTGCTGACGCAGCCTGTCTAACTGGACTCTGAGGTGCATATAATGTATTTTTTCTCTGTTTCAGGAGATACTCAGACTGCGGTTCTGTTTGTGGCTCGGAGCCGTGTATACCTTGTAAAATTGTACTGTTCTTAGCCTTGGTGTCTCTATGTATATATATTCCTGTACATATCTTAACTGTGCTTACTGTCTACTGGTAATGTTCACATGGTTCCATTTTGACACTGTATACTGCCTAACTTGTGTCACGTTGTCCTCTGTGTGAACCTGTATCTCACGGTATCTGTATCTCATTGTACTCTCCCGGGTCGTACCTGAAAATAGGCATATAACTTGTCTAGTGTACTTACCTGGTCAACAAAAGCTAAATAAATAAATAAATGAGACATGTACAGAACAGCCTGGGGATATTATAGTGCTGCACATGCTGCATGTTTTCACTCACACTTACATTCGGTCAGTCACATTCATCTCTCCCCCCAACTCTCTCCCCTTCCCAACTTTCTCCCTCCTGGACTTTACAATTGTAAATCCCCGCTCAAGTTTCTCCCTCCTGAAGAGTAAATCACCCCCCCATGCTCTCTTTAACTCATGCTGTATTAGTCATGCCTGGTTGTTGCTGTTGGCATTTTGTGTGTGATGTAATTCATCATGGCATTTTTGTTTTCGTGGTCTTGTGGTGGCCCCGTTTCAGACAGATTATGTCCCCTAAGGTATATGTAGATCTTGAGTTGTTATTGGCTAAATTCATTACTTACATTTATCTACATTGAAAGGCATTTCCCAGACTTTTGCCCATTCTGCAACTTTATTCAGATCAGATTGTATTCAATCTATTTGTTTTTCTGTGATACACGGTCCTAATGATTTTGAATTGTCAGTGTACTTCAAAGAATGTATAAGCAGCTTTATGGACAGGCTCAATATTAAGATATGAAATATAGTGTATGGTGGAACATCGTTCTCCACCGAAATCCATCACTGTCAAAATGTTGTTCACCTGCACTAGTGACGTTCGCAGTGCAGCAGAACGATTTTTTGTTCTGCTGCACTACGCACGTCACACACTGTGTCCTCGAGCAGCATTTGACAGTTAGGGCTCACTCCATAGACAGTACACATAGCAAAAGCAGCAATGTCGGTGGCAGTACTGTCAAAGCCACTATCGGAACGGGATAGATTCATCCTCGATCAGGAAAACAAAAAAACAGCAAAAAAAATGTGAAATGACATGCAGCAATTACAGAGTTTCCTGAGTGATGAAATGTGATCTTCACTACCGACCCCTTTTCTCTGCTCTTCTCCGCAGATTGTGAATTGCTGTTCTGGGTGCTGCTGTATGTGAGTTTTTAAACAGTTTAAATGTTTAGCGTTAAAACGTTCAAAATGTAAAGTTCTTCAACAGTTAAAATGCCAAGCGTGAAAATGTTCAAAATGTAAAGTTCTTTTTTCCTTCTAGTACCCCAGTAAAAATGTTTTGAAGCAGAAACATGCTGTAGTGATTTTTTTCCCCAAAAAATTACATTCCACCATACACTATAAAGAAAAGTGCATGGGGAACAGTTGACAACAGGGCTAATCTTTCACCTCGTTGGCACTATGACGACGGGTTACCTCTCGAGCTGCACACTCAAGGTAATCCATCGTCATAGTGCCAACTCGGTGAAAGAATAGCCCTGTTGTCAACTGTTCCCCATGCACTATCCTATATATAACGGGTCCCAGCAGACTCCACTGTTACATTTCCTACTTTTGATGAACGCCCATGAATTATTACCCACTGTTGTCTATTAAACAACCACGTTCATGTCCAGTTAACTATGTGTGGGTTGATGTTTAATGTTTCTATTTTATTGATGATATCCCAGTGTGGGACTAAGTGAAAAGTTTTACAGAATTCCAGGAATATTATGTCACATGGTATTTTATTGTCAATAATGAGTTTTTTTTATAAAAACAGATAAGATTTGCTGTACCTGACATGAGTGACTTATGGTGATGCCATGCTGCTTTGGATCTATGTCTTGTATAACAAACTGTAAACTCTCTTTGATGATGCTTTCTAGAATTTTTCATGGTACTTACTGTATATCAGACTAATAGCTCTGTAGTTTGATGCCTAAGTTTTGCAACCTTTCTTATATGTGGGGGTCATGTCTGCTAGTTTCCAGTCATCCGGAATGTTTCCCATATCCAAAGAAGCCTGAAAAAGTAAAACAGTGATGTCATTTATCATCACTTCCAGCATGTTAATAGCAGTGTCACCTGGGCCTTGTGAGGTATTATTTGTAAGGTTTTAAATTGTTACCTTTATGGCATCTATGAATATTCTTAACCTTTCTGCCATATCTGAACTGATACTGGATGGAAGCACATGTTTTCTGCATTGATTGAACATCCAGTCATCACCTGGCAGTGAGAAGGACATCTGTGTCAACAGGAAAGGGTACCACTCCATCAACTGCTAGGTGGCATGCAATGCCACAATCTGCATTACAAATGTCCTGACAAGGTTCCCTGGAAGAGGACACAATGAATACATCTGGCACCAACCAGCCCTGTGCCAGTGCTTTGAATCAGGGGACATACCCAGTGGGCATCTTGTGGGTGAGTGCAAACACAGCCTTAAACACATTGTACACATGTTACAATGGGTACTAACATGCCATGTTCCTCTACACAGGTGACAGTGTATACCCCTGTGTCTGTGGATGCTCACACCGATAGGCTGACCCACATCTGATTTGGAAGAAAGTTACAATGAGGCACACACAGCCACACACAATCACTGAGCATATGTTCGGCATGCTGAAAATGTGGTTCAGATGCCTAGCTAGATCTGGGAGTATCCTACAGTATAACTCAAACAAGGCCTTTGGCATATTCCTCACCTGTTGTATCCTACACAGCACAGCATTAGACCATGAAGTAGTTGTCCAGGACCTGGAGAGCAACATTGTGGAGGATGTGAAGCCACTGGATGAGGCGGATGACAGGAGGGACCTGAGACTGGCTCAGAGAGGATGGCAGTACAGGGCAAGGATAGTGGAGGAACATTTTAAAGCACAACGGTGAGTACTACCAGCATGTGGGACATGGTAGGGCCATCCTCATGCATTGCAGGCCATATGGTGAGGGTGAGGGGTTGCAAGACATGCCTTCAGTATGTGTTCATGTGTATGCCAGGAGAGTGCCACCAGGCCCACATTTAAGACAGCAAAGGACACATTCACTACAGGTACCAGTGGCATTTGGACATGGGTCAGAGAGATACCATGGCACATATCATCATCAGTATGGCACAGCACACTCATCACACTCTTGCCAATCCCAGGCCACCAGGCACCACATCCAGGGATGGGAATGTCATCCATATTGTGTATCTACACCACAGGGGCTGTGTGCTGGGGTAGCATGGGTGTGGAGGATGTTGGCACTACATGCCCCTAGGCAACACAAGGAACATGGTGCTCCATCTGCAGGTCAGAGGCATCACAGGCATGCCATGTAGGTCCCAGACCCTTCAGGTGCTGTGCACGCGGCCACCATGAATAGGTAGGGTGCATTGGCTGTGTAATGCAGTTGGATGTAGTGGAGACAGCCAGCCTTCCTTGGGGGGATTCACCCACCCTGGAGGGGGTAGGCCCACGTGTCCATGCACAGCCCCTGGGTGGAGTCAGCATGGCAAAGCAAATGCCATGACCAGGTGTGGGGGGAGGTGCTAGTCCATGGGATGGGTTGTGGGATGTATGAGGGTGTGCGGGTGCTGAGAAATGAGGGGGCTCCATGGCCACCAGAACCCTAGTATGGGCCTCCCATGGCAGCTGGTGCATGTGGGATCATGGGTGGTTGTCCATGACATGCAGCACAGGTTGTGGCAAGGTCCTGTATGGCTGCTGTGATCCCTGTGAACCCCTCCACCATCACCCCCTGTATGCCGTGGAGAACATCCATGAGTTCCACATGGCAGACTGCAGTCCACTCCTCTTGTAGAGGCATCTATGCACAGAACCCCTACAATGCTTCTTGGACTGACTCCTGGCTCTGCACAGGGGCCCTCAAAAGCCACATGTGGGTGGCCAGCTGTGGGTCATTGGGCATGTGTGCTGGGCTAGTGGCAGCCTGCTGCTAGGGAGGGGTGGCCTGTGGTGACAGATGTTCAGTTGACACAGTGTGTGATGCCCCCATAGCTGCCTGCCAGGGTGGTGGGTATGGACCATGTGCATGGACCACATGGGAAGAAGGTGCCTGATGCTGTATGTGTTCAGGCTGTGGCTGGGCAACTTTCACAGACTGAGACAGTATAGCACAGTGGGTTAAGGCTCTGAGTTGCAGATCTGGAGACCTGGGTTTGAATCCCACAGCCACCTAGGTGCATACTGTGAGATCCTGAGCAAGTCACTTAACTTCCTTGTGCTCCTTGTTCGCATCTGGAAATAAGCTTTAGCTTAGTGTGCTACTCCTGGTTAAACAATGTTTCCTTTCCCTGTTGTGTGTGCTGGACAGTGTGGCCCTGTTGCTGCACCTGGGTGGAAGCATAGAAACATAGAATATGACGTCAGATAAGGACAATACAACCCACTTAGTCTGCTCATTTCTCTACTCAGTGTTGACAGCCCAGATCTGATTTGATCTGTGGCACACCTTCTCTGCCTTTCTGCCTTTCTCCAGGGTACCCTTATGCCTATCCCATGTGTTCTTGAGTCCTCATTGTTTTAGCCCCCACCTCCTCCACTGGAAGGCTGTTCCACAGATCCACCACCCTTTCTGTTAAATTGCACTTCCTGACATTCCCCCTGAGCCTTCCTTCCTCCAGCCTCATATCATGTCCTTTTGTCCTTGTTCAATGCTTCCTCTGAAATATGCATCCCTCCTGTACCATGTTTATACCCCTAAGGCACTTGAATGTCTCTGTCATATCCCCCCTCTTTATCCTCTCCTCCAATGAATAGATATTAAGGTCCTTGAGTGTTTCCTCATATGGCTTCTGGTGCAGCCCATGTTCCATTTTCATTGCCCTTCTTGGGACTGCCTCCATCCTGTTTATGTCCTTTCTGAGATGCGGTCTCCAAAACTGGATGCAGTACTCCAGGTGAGGCCTTACCAGTGATCTGTACAGTGGCATCATCACCTCTTACTTTCTGCTGGTTATGCCCCTACCTATGCATCCCAGTTTTGCCTTCCCCCACTGCTTTTTCACAATGCTTGGTCACATTTAGGTAATCTGATATAATGATCCCCAGGTCTCTCTCTTGCTTTGTAGTGGCCATACACCCTGTCCCCATCCTATACTCCTCTCTTGGATCCCTGTGCACTTTTTTGCACTTTTTATCATTAAAACTCAACTACCATACACTTGACCACTCTTCCAATAAGCTTAGATCCTTTCACATTCTTTCCACCCCTTCCGGTGGGTCAATTTTGTTGCAGATCTTGGTGTTGTCTATGAACAGGCATACCTTTCCCTCCAGATGCTCTGCAATGTCAGTAATGAAGACACTGAACAGGACTGGTCCCAGCAATGATTCCTGTGGCACCCCGCTGGTCACCTCCCTCTCTTCTGATTTCATGCCATTTATTACCACCCTCTGAGTCCTCTCCATTAGCCAGTTCTCAGCCTATTTTAATACCATAGGGCCCACTTCCAGGTTTCTCAATTTGTTTATAAATCTCCTATGTGGGCTGGTTTTGAAGGTCTTGCTGAAATCCAGATAGGCCACATGCACTGTCCCTCCCTGATCTACCACCCTGGTCACTCAGTCAAAGAAATCAATTAGATTTTTCTGACAGGACCTTCCCACTGAGAATCCATACTGCCATAGATCCCATGCCCTGCTAGTCTCCAGAAACTTCACAATCCTCTCCTTAAGTAGAGACTCCATTAGCTTCCCCACTACTGAGGTCAGGCTTATGGGTCTGTAATTGCCGGTCTCCTCCCTACTGCCACTCTTGTGGAGAGGGACCACATCTGCACTCCTCCAGTCTTCAGGTTCCTCCCCTGTCTCTAGAGATGAGTTGAAAAGGTTAGTCAGTGGACCTGCCAGTACGTCCCCGAGTTCCTTTAATACTCTGGAGTGAATCCCATCTGGCCCCATTATTTTGTCATTTTTTTATTTTTCTTCTAGGATTCTTTCCACAGTGAATGGACTAGTGTCAACCTCTATCCCCTGACTACCCCTCCTAATGAGTTTTGGTCCCTCACCCTCACCTTCCCTGGTGAACACTGAGCAAAAGTATTTGTTCAGTCAGCCCTTTCAAGGTCATCTTCCACCTACCCTCCTTCTTCCTTCTTCAGCCTAACAATACCATTTCTGGTCTTTTTCATCTCACTAATGTATCTGAAGAAGGTCTTGTCTCCTTTTTTAATAGCCTGTGCTATACCTTCCTCTGTCTGTGCCTTAGCCCTTCTGACTGCTTTCCCAGATTCTTTCTGTTTCTCTGGATACTTCTCCCTTTCCATATCCTTTTGAGTCTTCTTGCATTTCCTAAAGGCCTTTCTTTTTTCCCTTACTTACTTTGCCACTACCTTTGAGGACCATAGTGGCTGTTTCTTTATTTTACTCTTATTATGCATTCTAACACAGTGTCTTGTTACAGTACTTCTGTTATGACTCTTTTGAGTCTAGACCACTGTTCCTCCACATCTCCCCCTGTACCTTCTGTTGCTAGGGCACTTTTAAGCAGTTCCATGACAAATAAGCGTAAAACAAAACCGTGTGGTCAATATAATCGCAATGTTTCCAATGCAAGGCAAATACACGCTCGGTAATTACATCATAGTGCGACTGCGCGCATGTGGTAGCCAAGTGGCTACCAGTCAAACAGTGGTTATTTAGTAGTACAGTTTTCTGTCTGTTTTAGATTGCAGATTAAAGGAGGAGTTGAAATGCCACTCGAATATGTGAGGAGTCAGCGTGGGCCGCAGCTCTTATCTCACAACGGTTATTTGTACCGCAAGGAATGCACCTATGGAGGTAAAACTTACTGGAAGTGTTGCCTGTATGATAGTGCATGATGTCCAGCTAGAGTGCACACAGAGAATGAAGAAATTTCCAAGTTTCTGTCCGAGCACTGTCATGTACCTGACGCTGGTGCAGTAGCTGTGTGTAAAGTGGTACAGGAAATAAAAACCAAGGCACAGTCCTCTCAGGAGGCTACTCACCAAATTGTTGAAGGAGCAACTAGCCAGCTGGACCTTGCCACTGCGGGAAAACTTCCATCTTTCCCATGTTTAAAATGCACCACTCAACGTGCGAGGCAAATTGCATCAGTGTCTCCAGTTTAGCCAACCACTGTTGCACAGCTTAAAATCCCCCACAAATACTGTATTACTGAACGTGGAGAGGGCTTCCTGCTATTTGACAGTGGCGATGATGACACTGACCGTTTCTTGATTTTTGCCACTAGAAAAAACCTTCAATATATGAAGGAAAGCAAACATTGGTTTGCTGATGGGACATTTAAATCAACTCCCCCACTGTTCTCCCAACTGTACACAATCCATGGTGTGCAGTACACAGCTGTGATGCTAAGTGTCTTTATACTGATGTGCAGCCGTTCTCATTCTACTTATGTTCGAGTTTTGTCAGCCTTAAAAGGCTTATGCAGCAACCTTAGTCCACAGTCTGTAATGACAGACTTTGAACTGGCTGCCATAAAAGCATTTGGAACTGAATTTCCTAATGCAGAAACAAGAGGTTGCTTCTTCCACCTCTGTCAAGCAATTTGGCAAAAAATTCAAGAACTGCCTGACATGCACAAATTGTACACAGTCTACGAAGAATTTGCTCTAAATGTGAGAATGATACCAGCATTAGCATAGGTCCCTGCAGATGATGTACTGCCTGCATTTGAAACTCTCAGGTCTACTGAATTTTTTAAAGAGCATGATGAGATTCTGTCACCTTTGCTAGACTACTTCAAAAGACACATATTTAGGATGGCCAATAGGGAGACGAGGCAGAAGAAAACCATTGTTCCCTGCTACTTTTCGGAACTGTTACAGTGCTGTTATGGATGGAATCCCCAGAACTATAAATGCTGTTGAGGGATGGCACCGAAGCTTCAGTCACCTGCTAGGATGACATAGAGATACACAACAACCTACGATCCCATTCGCAGATGTCACTGCAAACATCATCACCCCATTCTGCGCTGAAAATGACTGCGCGTTAATGTGATGTACGCTGAAATGTTATGCACTGTTTCGCTCACGCTTCATTGCTCGTGCTGAATTGCTTGCACTGAATTGACTTGCTACCCTTTTAAGCTGCCCCCCCATTTCCTTAAGGTTGCCCAGCCTGAAATCCAGAACCCTAATCCTTGTGTGACTTTCCTCTACCATTGTGGTTTCAGTAAATCATACTGTCCTGTGGTCGCTGGAACCAAGGGAACTGCCCATCTCAACATCTGTGATCCTGCCCCCATTGGTCAGTACCAAGTCCAGTATAGCCCCCTCCTGGCTGGGTTCTAGTACTAGCTGTCTTAAGGTTGCCCCTTTCAGGGTGGTCATGAAGTCCTTTGCTCCTTGTTGTACCTGCAGTCTGAGTCCTCCAATCTGCATCTGGCAGGTTGAAGTCTCCCATTAGCAGTAGTTCCCTTTTGTTTGCCATTTTGTGGATGGTCTCTACCAGAACTTCATCTGTTTCTTTTCCCTGCACAGGAGGTCTGTAAACCATTCCAGTGTGAATGGCAGTCTTATTTCTTGCTTCTATGGTGGCCCACAGTGCCTCCATTCCTTCCTGTAACTCTTGAGCCTCCATTGCTTTAATTTTCTTCTTCACATACATAACCACCCCCTCCCCCCTCCCCTCTTCCCTTCCCTATCTTTCCTAAAAAGTGTGTATCCTGGTATGGCTATATCCCAGTCATGGTTCCCTGTGTACCACTTTTTTCTAATAGCTACAATGTCCAGGTTTGTGTCTGCCATCAATGCCCATTAGATCTGTGATTTTGTTTCTCAGACTGCGGGCATTTATGTACAGTACTTTACCTTCCATTCTCTGCACCACCCTCCTTTTCCAATTTTCTATTCTGTGCACTGTGATGTGCTTGAGTTATATTTTCTGTTTTCCTTCCTATTTTTACCAATTTTGTTCTTTTTTTTTTTGTGTGTGTCCATCTATTAATTGGGATCTCCCTGTTTCCAGATATGTCATGTGGGGGGCCTACACTAATCCCCTGACTGCATTTCCCTCCCTCTTTGGCTAGTTTAAATGTCTGCTGAGGAAGCATTTAAACTTTTCAGTGAGGATACCTTTATACCCCTGGATAGATGCAGGCTGTCCAGTGAATATAGTCCTTCATCCCTCCAGGTGAGGTCCCAGTCCTCAATAAAGCAATACCCTACCTCTCCACACCATTTCTTCAGCCATGTGTTGAATTCCATGGTGCGAATGTCTTGGCTCTCTCTCTTACCATAGACAGGTAGAACCTCTGAGAAGGTTACAGAGTATACTACTTGCCCAAGACTCCTCCCCAGCTCCCTGAATTCCTCCTGCACCTTACCTACATCTATCCCCTCTGCCAGGTCATTTGCCCCCATGGGGATAATGATGTCCAGCTCCCACTATGAAATAGGAATCCCTTAATTTTGAACCTTAAAAATCCCTTAATTTTACCATTGATGGCCCTATTAAATTTTAAGGGAATAATTAAGTTGTTTTGATCCTCGATTTCTGCTGAATTCGGCCTTAATCAGAACACATAATTTAAACCTTTTTTCCTTAGTTTTTAAGATTAATGATGTTTTTCTTCTTACCTGCACGCTAAATTTTTACCCTTATTTTTTAAGTAAGCATGAATATCTCATTGATTTTATACTTAATCTGCACCCTTAATTCTTAAATTTAAATATATTTACATTCTTAATTTTACACTTAAGTTTACTCCCTTAATACTTAAATTAAATACATTTTAGTACTTTTAACTTAACGATTAATCTGTGGATTCTTTCATCCTTAAATTCTGCTTAATTCATCCTTAATCAGAGCACACAATTTAAACCTTTTTTCTGCTTAATTTTTTAAGATGAATGATGTTATTCTTCTTGCTGCTATGTTTAATTTATACCCCTTAATTCCTCAAAGTAAGCATGAATTTCTAAATGATTGTTTACTTAATCTGCACTCCTTCATTTTTTAAACTAAATATATGTAAATTTTTAATTTCACTTTAACAGTAATCCCTTAATATGTAAATTAAATATATTTTACCACTTAATTTAACAATTAATCCTGATTAACACCTAAAATAAAATAAAAAACATTTAGTACTTAATTTTACACTTAATCATACTATAAATAAATGTATTTTAATACTTATTTTTATACTGAATTTACTGAAAGTAAATCCTTAAATATACAGTAATTGCATCATAAATTGATTATTGCATTATGAATCCCTTATGAAAAAGTAACATAATATTAGTATATCTAAGTGTACTACAATATTTAGTATAATAAATATAAAAGTATACAAGTATAGTTCAATATTTAATTAATAAATATACTTGAAATATATAAAACTCCAAGTATAATAAAAACATAAATTACGATTGTACTTTCTATTATGGGCTGGCCCAGTTTAGTATTTTTAAGTATACTAAGCAGTATATGATTAACGTACTGAAGTATAATATCAGCATAGGAAATACTGTATTACAAATGTACTATTATATGAGGACTGTACTGACAGTATACGATTGCTGTATTGAAAATATACCATCAGTCTAGGATTATTGTACTGATAGACTGCCATCATCATATGATTACTGTAGTGACAGTATTCCATTGGTTCATGATTAATGTGCTGAAAGCATACCATCAACACTGTACTGAAAATATACTATATTTAATATGTGGTTGTACTGATAGTATACTATTAGTATCACACACACACACACACACACACACACACACACACACACACACACACACACACACACACAATGTTTATATACTATGCATGGACTACATTCAGTAATAATTACATGCTCAAAGCATTTTTGAACTTAAAACAACTTTATTTTATAAAAGTAAAAATAAAACAGTTTCATTAGTAAAAAATTAGAATGCCCAGCATTTATGCATTTATGCCCCCCCCCCACCTCAGGTGTGTGGTTACTAAATGTTGCTTAGAACTGGGTGCATGAAGAGTTTTTTTTATTCACTTCCCAGCTGGAATTACAATTCTGTCTGGTTGGTCTGACATGACCCACATCATCATATCAACAAAGCCACTCCAGCAGCATCCAAGAACCCTCTGCAGCTACCACCACCACTGTTGGTCAGTTGTGGGAGAATAAATCAGCTACAACAAGTCCTGGCACTATTTAGTACTCCTAACACACAGATGAAACTGGCCTTGTACTGAGGTCAAGTACATGTCCCACAATAACCAAAGTAATATTCATTGTCAGTCAGTCTGCAGTTTTGTTACAGATGATTTCAGAATGTCCAGTCTTGCGTTTATCCTGGGCCCACATTTCATTGTGTACTTCAAAGTTAGGGAATCAGCAAAAAGATAAAAACAAAATATTAAGCTAAATTTTAGAGTAAGTTGGAGAAATAGTAACTTGAAATTGTGACTTGGTTTATAGATTTCAGAAGGACTATTCAAACTGAAATAATTTGGGAGACAATATAGCTGCCATGGAGTTAGCACCACTGGTGGTCTCATTAGCCTATTTAAATTCTTCAGTTGGTAGCATCCACCTGGTGATGAGTCCTCTGATGTTAAGAACAATCCTACCACTCTCCAATTCAGTGGCCCACAATGCAGGCTCAAATTCCCTGTGGGAGCACTTGAAACTGTCCTCGGTGTGTGGGTGTCCCAAGCCACCCTAACCAGGTCTCCAAATTGGTCCCATCTGACCCACTGCCCACTGTCTTTTAACTCTGGGAAGCATGTGATTGATTGCTATCTGCTTATGAATTATGTGGCTCTGGTTAAAAGGGTCACTCATACAATGTAATTACCATTGAATGTCTTATTCTATTTATTCTGTATGTATATGTATATTTTACCTATTACTGCTCACTGTAGACAATCTTTGTTCATCTTGCTCTCTTGAAACTCTGTACATTGCCCCTCTTGTTGTTATGTACCTGGTTTGAACCTGTATTTTCACTGTACTCTCCCGGGTTGTACCTGAAAATAGGCATGCCATTTATCTAGTGTACCTACCTGGTCAACAAAAGTTAAATAAATAAATAAATCCATCCTTTCTTCACCTACATATGGTCACTGTGTGCAGCAGCTCAGGCCAGTCACAGATGAAAAGATAGAAATATAAAGTTTGACAGCAGATAAGGCAGACTCTACTTGATCTTCGGCTCCCCCCGGCTTTCCTTACCACTATGGTTCGCTAATGCCTATCCCATGCCTTCTTGAATCACATTATAGTTTTTGTCCCCACAACTTCTTCTAGGAGGCTGTTCTAGGCATTCACCACTCTTTCTGAGAAGAAGTACTTCTTTATTTCAGCCCTGAGACTGCACCCAACCAGCGTCACAGAATGACTGCTCATTCTTGAGTAGCTTTTTCTCTGAAAAATGCTTCCCTCTTGAACCTTATGTATACCTTTGAGGTATTTGAAAGTCTTTATCATATACTCCTTCTCCTTCATTTCCTCCAGGGTGTACATATTGAGGTCCTTCAATTTCTCATCATATGGCATTTGAGGCAGACCCTGCTCTATTTTAGTAGCCCTCCTTTGGCCCACCTGTACTTTATCTATGTCCTTCCAGAGATGTGGTCTCCAGAACTGGACACAGTACTCTAGGTGAGGTCTTATCAGTGATTTATATAGCAGTATCACCACCTCCCTCTTTCTACTGGAGTTAACCCTTCCTATGCACCCTAGCATCCCACTGGCTATCCCCACTGCATTGTCAAACTGTTTGGCCACCTTTAGGTTATCAGATGTGACCACCCCAGGTCTCTTTCCTATTTGGAGGTTGCCAGTACCACTCCTCCATTTTGTACTCCACCCCTAGGTTTCTGCACAAGAACATGCATGATTTTGCACTTGTTCATATTTAAACTTAGTTGCCACACTCCTGACCACTCCTAAAGCTTTCTTAGATCCTCTTAATCCCCTTCCCCCATGTGTTTACCCTATTGGAGATCTTTGTGCCATCTGCAACAAAGGCATTCTTTCCCTTCTAGACCCTCTGCCAATAAAGACATTAAAGAGGATCAGTCCCAATATTGATCCTTGTGGCACCCTACTGGTCACTCTTCCTTCCTCTGAGTGAACTCCATTTGTCACCACCCTCTGTCACCTATCCCCCAAATAAATGCTTACCCAGTTTACCATCTTTGGACCCAGTCCTAGGTTGCCCAGATTTTTTATGTGTTTCCTATGTGGAACAGTGTCGAAGGCCTTACTGAAATCTAGGTAGGCCACATCTACCACTCCACCCAGATCAAATTCCCTGGTCATTTCAGTCAAAGAACTCTATCAGATTTGTTTGACATGACATCACCCCAATGAATCTTTGCTGCCTTAGATCTTGTAAGCCACTGGATTCAAGATATTCCACAAATCCTTTCCTTCAGTAGTGATTCCATTAATTTCTCCACCACCAAAGTCAGACTGACTGGCCTGTAATTGCTAGCCTTCTCCCTGCTTCTGCTTTTGTGAAGTGAGACTATATTTACTCTCTTCCCATCTTCAGGACCACACCAGTCTCCATTGAGTGACTGAACACTACCTCTCTGAGCTCCCTCAATATCCTTGGATGTATCCCATCTGGACCCATTGCCTCATCCACTTTCATATTTACAAGTGCCTTCAGGACACCTTTCTCTGTAAATGGAGAAGTATCCACCTCCCTTCCTTCAATGCCCCTGACATTTATCTGTGGTCCCCTTACTTCCCTTTCCTTTGTGAACACTGACCAAAAGTAGTCATTCAGGATTTTCCTTGTCCCCTTCCACACATACCTCCTTTCAACCTTAGGCTTATAATCCCTTCCCTGGTCTTTCTCCTTTTAATTACATATCTGAAAAATGTCTTGTCTCCTTTCTTTTCTACCTGAGCTATTTTTCCTCTGTTTACACCTTTGTACTTCTGACTGCTTTCTCTGCCTCTCTCTACTTGTCCTGATACACCTCCCTATCATTCTTCCTTTGTGTCTCCCTATACTTTCTGAGTACTAACTTGTCTGCCATTATTTTCCCAGCAACTTCATTTGAGAACTATAGCAGTCTTTTTCACTTCTTGCTTTTGCTTACTTGCTTGACACATACGTTTGTTGCCTTCACTAGCAGCACTTTTAGTTTTGCCCACTGTTCCTCCACTCCACCCAAGTTCTATCCCCTGCTGGGGCATCCTGGAGGTATTCCCTCATCTTTTTAAAATTGGCCCTCCAGAAGTTCTGGATCCTCACCTTTTTGTGGTTCACTTCTGCCAAGGTTCTTATATTGAACCCCACCATACGGTGATCACTGGTCTCCAGATGGTCACCCACTGTGATGTCTGCAACACTGTCCCCATGGTGAGTACAAGGTCCAATATTACTCCCTCATAAGTGGACTCCTTTACTAGTTACCTGAGGAATGCCCTCTGCAGGAGTCTAGGAAGGGAAATGGAGTGACCAGCACATAGTGAGGTTTAACATGGGGACAGGGATGCAGACTAGTCACACTAAGGCAAGAGTCTTGGATTTCAAGAAGGCAGATTTTACTAGTATGGGGAGGGGCATCAAAGAAGCCCTGGCAAGGAGGGAGTTAGAAGGGGGAATTGAGAAGCAGTGGGAACACCTGAAGATGTAGTTGTGGTTGAGTGGTTAAGGCAATGGACTTGAAATCCATTGGGGTTTCCCTGCACAGGTCTGAATCCTGTCAGTTATGAAAATCCTAGTGTCTTTCACAATTTGAAGATAGAAGGGGGATGGCTCAAAGGCAAGGAAGTATTTTTCACAGAGATGGTGGTGGATACATTATAATGGCCTTCCTAGGGAGATTGTGGGGTCAAAAACAGTGGGGGACTTCAAGAATGCATGGGACAGACATAAGGCAATTCTGCTGGGGGTTAGGAAGAAGTAGGCTGTTGATTAACTAGGATCTGCAACTTATCCAATAGGTAGGGAAATGGGCAGACTAGGTGGGCCAAATGGTCCTTATCTGCCATCAAAGTCTATGTTTCTATGAGCCATACAGGATGTTATGAACCAGTGTATTAAGGTGGTAAGTAAAGGCAAGAAAAGGAGGACACTGCTATGGTTCTCAAGGGAGGTGGTAGTCAAGGTAAGAGCCAAAAAGGTGAGTTTCAGGAAATATAAGGAGACTCACACAGAGGAAGACAGGGAGGTGTACCTAAAGAATCTAAAATGAAGAAGTAAAGGATGTAAGGAGAGCAAAGGCACAGAACAAAGAAAGATAGGCAAAGATGGTGAAGAAAGGAGACAAGGCATTCTTTAGGTATATCAACGAAAGGCGGAAAAGTGGGGGATTGGAAGGCTCAGAAGGGAAGCAGAGGAATGTCAAGAGACCTGGAAATGGCAGAAATACTGAACAAATTCTTCTGTTCAGTATTCACTGAAGAGGGAGAGGGTCATGGACCACAGCTGAGTAGCAGGAATGAAGGAGGGGGTAGACACTAGTCCATTCACAAAGGAGAGAGTCCTGGAGGAACTCCCAAAACTGAAGGTGGACAAAGCAATGTGGCCAGACATCATACATCCAAGGATATTAAGGGAACTGTGAGGGGAGCTAGCAGCACCCCTGGCAGCCATGCTCACTGAGTCACTCAACACAGGAGTGGTTCCAGAGGACTGGAAGAGGGCACATGTAGTCCCTCTACACAAAAGTGGCAGTAGGGAGGATGCAGGGAACTATAGGTTGGTCAGCCTTACCTTGGTAGTGGGGAAGATCATGGAGGCTCTGCTGAAAGAAAGAATAGTGACACACTTTGAATTCATTGGTGCCCAAGATCCCAGACAGCATGGATTCACAGTGGGAAGGTCATGTCAGATGAATCTGATAGATTTTTACTTTGACTGGTGATGAAGGAAATAAATCATGGAGGGGCAGAGGACATAACCTACCTTGATTTCAGCAAGGCCTTCGACACTGTCCCACATAAAAGGCTGATAAACAAGATGGGAAGTCTGGGCATGGGACACAATGTGGTAAACTAGGCTAGGAACTAGCTAACAGACAGAAAGCAGAGGGTGGTGGTAAATGGTATCCAGTCTGGGGAGAGGGGGTGACCAGTGAGGTGCCACAGGTTTCTGTCCTTGGGCCAGTCCTGTTTAATGTCTTCATTGGTGACATTGCAGAAGGGCTGGAGTGAAAGGTCTGCCTGTTTGTGTATGACACCAAGATCTGCAACAGGGTGGATATGATGGAGAGAATGAAAAAGGACATGGAAAAGCTTGAAAAATGGTCAGAGAAGTGGCAACTGAAGTTCAATTCCAAGAAACGCTAAATAATTCACCTGGGACAAGTGGACACTGGGGAGAGCTATAGGATGCAGGAAGAGTTACTGATGATCATGAAGGAAGAAAAGGCCTGGGGGGGGTTATCATTTCAGATGACCTAAAGGTGTCTAAACAGAATACAGAGGCTGCAGAGAAGGCCAAAGGCATGCATAGACTGAGGTATCATGAGCAGAAGGCAGGAGGTGGTGATGCCATTGTATAACACACTAGTGAGTACTTGTGCAGTTCTGAAGGCTGCACCCTCATAAGGACATCGACAGAGTGGAGGCAGTTCAGAGAAGGGAAACTAAGATGGCACAGGGCTTGCACCAGAAAACTTATGATGAGAGATTAAAGGACCTCAATATGCACTCGCTGGAGGAGAGGAGGGAACAGGGAGACATAATAGAAACATTCAAATACCTTAAGGGCATAAACAAAGTGCAGGGGGAGACATCTTCCAGCACAGGAGGAGTACAATAATGAGGGGGCATGATATGAAATTGGAAGGTGGCAGGCTAAGGGGAAATGTGAGGATGTTTTTCTTCATGGAAAGGGTTGTGGACACATGAAATAGACTGCCACAGGAGGTTGGAGGGGGGGAGATAGCACAGTGGAGGAATTTAAGCATGTCTGGGACAGGCATGGGGAACCTTAGAGGTGGGTAGGAGGGGTAAAAAGCCAACAATCAGGGTTGGGCGAGAGGCTACAGACTAGTGTAAGGCTTATGGGCAAACTGGATGGGCCTGGCAGTCCTTATCTGCCAACAATTTTTCTCTGTTTGTATGTCCCTACTCCTAGCTGATGCTGCAGCTAGGATACTCCAGTCTACATCAGGCAGACTGAAGTCCCCCAGCAGCAGCACTCCCCCTTATTTATCATCTTTTAGATGACTTCAACCAGAACTTTATCTATCTTTCCCTGCACTGGTGGTCTGTAGATTACATCAGTGTGAATAGCGACTCCAGTCCCCATCTCCACAGTGACCCACAGTACCTCCAACCCTCCCTGTGTTCCCTGTATCTCTGTTGCATTTTGTACTATCCCTCACATAAACAGCCACTGCTCTCCCTTTCTTACCCACCATGCCCTTCCAATGTTTCTCCTTTATAAAGGGGGGGTTCACATGGCTTGCTGCTTATTTACCACCTGGAGATGTCCAGGTAGCAATGCATGTGAGACAATACTTGGTTAAGAGGCCCCACAAACAGGGTGCCAGGGGCATCTCCAGAGGTGGAGCTCATACATTGCCTCCACTGCATATGCTGCGAGCCCAAGGTGAAAATGGAGGGGAAAAAAAACTCAGACAACAGGATGAAGACTGACCCCTTGCAGGCCCTGCTCAGGTGACCAGGCACCCCCACAAGTCCTGTGGAAGAGGATGACAGGGGAAGGTAAATCCTGGAGAAGCCAGATGATGGGGCTACGGGGGTCAGTCAGAGTGATACAGATGGGGAAGAAAGGTGGATAAAAAAAACTATTTGGGGGATAAACAATCTTATGCTGGGCTGGACTGGAGGCAACCACCTTCAAACAAACCAAAAAATAAAATGTGGCCCTCCGGAGACAACTAGCCTAAGATAGGTAGAAAAAAATGGTAAACAGCAGTGTAGGCAGCATATCTTAATGGAAAGCATAAAGGATCCTTTGTTGTACTTTCCACTGGAATTAAACATTGCTGTTGCTAATACTTCTTAATTTGCAAGTTTTCCTTTTATTTATTTTTACCTGTCTTGGTTGGATGCTTTAGCAGTACTCAGATCTTTTTACCTTCACCATTTCAGACAACAATGACAATCTATTTCCCCACTTTTTTCAGCCAGCTCTGTGCCTAGTTATTCATCAGTAGGCCATGTGTGACAACTCTCCTAAGAGAGTGGGGAAGCAGGTTGTCCAAGTGGTTACAGCTCAGAGATGAAGATTCTCCTCTCTGTCAACTTGTCTCCTAGCTGTGAGATCACACTCACCTGTTACCCCTTGTCACAAGAGTAGACACAGAACTGTAATAATTAGAGACCCACATTTAAAATCCCACAATTTATCACACATTCACCAGGCAACCTTGGGAGAGCCACTTACCCACTTTATCCTTTCTCTCTAATCATATCTGTGTTCAGGTCTCCCAGTAAGCCTCAGTTTTCACCTCCCTCTCCTGATTTGTAAAGTGCTTTGGGATAGTCTGTGTAAAATGCACTTTATAAAACCAAATTTCTTTCCTTCCTTTCCAACTGCCTCTCTGTGCCGATGCCTGCCATATAGGCAAAGACAAGAAGATGAAGAATCTGCATTTATATTGCGCTTTTCATACACATTGTATCCCAAAGCAATTTACAAGCAATAAGAGACTGGTATTGAAGTGACTGTAAATGTGCAGTGGCAGCCACTTCACACATCAACAACCACATACAGCTACTTTACAAGCAATAAAGAACGGGTTGTGAAGTGACTGTAAACGTGCAGTGGCACTGGCAGCTATTTCACACAACAACCACTCACAGCCTTTTGACAACTGCATGACTGCATGAACCGGTTTTCAGAATGGGGCATGTTGGCCAGGGCACATGAGAGTCCAACACAAGTCTGGTGTGGTTAAGAAAAAAAAACTTAAGGTGAGTGCAAAAGACAGATCACAACATGAAGAAAGTAGAGAGCACAGCACAGTGTGGGGGCATGTGTAAGGTAGCACAACACAGGACAGGTTAGGTTTGTGTAAGAGCAACAAGAGGAGTGTGTGGGATTGTGTATGTGTGTATGAGGGAGTGCAACATGGGGCAGGAATGTAAGAGGACAACACATGCAGGTGTGTACAAGAGAAATCACAATACAAGATGGGGTAGAGGAAACAGCACAACATGGGGAAGGTGTGTGCAACAGAACAACATGAGTTGGGTGAGTGGGATTGAGTACACTAAGTGGTTGTACATAAGATAACAACACATAACATGGGTGTGTGGTACAGCAAAAAACTCAACCCAAGGTGGATGCATTCAAGATATTGTACAACATGAAGCATGTTTTTGTGGGAGAGAGTTACATGAGGTGGTTGTGAGCAATGCAGGTGCAGGGAGGACAGGGGGGAGACTGAGGCACTGTGGGTCACCCTTGAGCCAGGAAATGGCACAGCAATTTGAACAAGGATGATCTACAGACCTCCATCATAAAGGGAGGAGATGGATAGGGATCTAGTGGATCAAACTCAGGATATGGCAAAGGGTGAGGTATTACTGCTGGGTGATTTCAATATTCCAAATGTAGATGGGACCATCCCAGCAGTTGTTTCAACCAGGAGCAGGGACATCCTGGATTCACTGCAGGGAGCAGGACTCAGACAGCTGGTAGAAGATCCCACAAAAGAAGGGGCAATTCTGGACCTGGTACTGAGCAATGGGGACAGTATATCAGACGTCCAGGGTGGAAGGGCAGCTGGGATCCAGTGACCACAACATAGTGTGGTTTAACATGGGAACAGAGACACTGTCTAGTCACACTAAGGCAAGAGTTCTGGATTTTAAAAAGAAAGATTTTGAGAAAATGGAGAGGCGTATCAAAGAGGCCCTGCCAGGATTGGAGATAGGAGAGGGAGTCAAGCAGCAGTGGAAACACTTGAAGAGAGCCATGCAGGAGGTGAAGAACCATTGCTCTGGTGATCTGGGAACTAGCGACCACTGAACAGTATGGTTCACAATAAACACAGCAATAGAGTCAAGCCATACAAAGGCAAAAGTACTGGACTTCAGGAGGGCTGACTTTGCCAGAATAGGTGAGTGCCTAAGGAATGCACTAGCAAATGGGCAGGAAGGAGGGGTGGAAGAACAATGGGGAATAATAAAAACTGCCATCACAGAGGTAACAAGCCTTTGTGTGAAGTAAATAAACAAAACAAAATGATGTAAGAAACCACTATGGTTCTCAAAGAAGGTGGCAGTGAAGGTTCAAGAGAAAAAGAAAGCTTTCAGAAAGTACAAGGAATCACAGAAGGAGCAGGACAGAGAATTGTATCAGTTAAAGCAAAAGGAATCTGGGAAGGCAGTCAGAACAGCAAAGGCCCAAACTGAGGAAAAGATAGCCAACTCAGTTAAGAAGGGGAATAAAACCTTTTTTAGGTACATCGAGGAGTGAAGGAAGACTAAGAGAGGGATAGTGAGGCTTAATAAAGGGGGGGGTGGGCAGAGGGTGACTGTGAAAAGGTAGAGATACTAAACAAATATTTTTGCTCAGTATTTACAAATGAAGAGGGGGAGGTACCTAAAACAAACAATAGAAACACTCTGGATACAGAAATTGATACCAGCCCATTTACAGAAAAAAGGGTTTTGAAAGTACTCTTAAAACTGAAGGTGGACAAAGCAATGGGGCCTGATGCGATTCATCCCAGAATTCTAAAAGAACTAAGGGTAGAACTAGTGACACCACTGACTACCCTCTTTAACAAATCATAGAAGGATGGGGTGATACCTGAGGACTGGAGGAGGGAAGATGTGATTTCCCTTCACAAAAGTGGGGGCAGGGTAGAAGCAGGAAACTACAGACCTGTTAGTTTAACCTCAGTGATAGGGAAATTGATGGAATCACTTCTGAAGGAAAGAATTGTCGAGTACCTAGATGCCAGCGGGGCACAGGACCCAAGGCAGCATGGATTCACAGCGGGAAGGTCATGCCAGATGAATCTAATAGATTTCTTTGACTGGGTGACCAAAGTAGTAGATCAGGAAGGGGCTGTGGACATGGCCTACATAGACTTTAGCAAGGCGTTTGACTCAGTCCCACACAAAAGATTAATATACAAGTTAGCCAGCCTGGGAGTGAGTCCCAGGATGATAGCCTGGGTAAAGAATTGGCTGGAGAATAGGACACAGAGGGTAATAGTAAATGGAGTCCACTCTAAAGAAAGGGGGTTTACTAGTGGGGTACCGCAGGGTTCAGTATTAGGACCGGTCCTCTTCAATGTCTTTATAAGCAACATTGCAGAGGGACTGGAAGGAAAAGTATTCTTTGCAGATGACACAAAGATCTGCAACAGAGTTGATGCACAAGGTGGGATGGAAAGGATGAGAAGGGACTTGGCAAGGTTAGAGGAATGGTCAAATGTATGGCAGCAGATTCAATGCTAAGAGTGCAAGGTAATGCACCTGGGAAACAAAACCCAGGGAAGAGTACACAATGGGGGTGAGATACTAACAACAACAAAAATGGAAAGGGACCTGGGGTAGTCATATCAGATGACTTAAGGTGGGCAACCAATGTGAGAGGGCAGTAAGGAGGGGTGGGGGATACTGGGATGCATAGGAGGAGGCATCACCAGTAGAAAAACAGGAAGTTGTTATCCTCTGTACAGACAGGTGGTGAGACCCCATCTGAGTACTGTGTGCAGTTCTGGAGACCCAATCTCTGCAAGGACATAGACAAGATGGAAGCTGTCCAGGGAGGGCAACTAAAATGGTGCAGGGTCTGCACCAGAAGACATATGAAGAGAGACCAAAGGAGCTTAATATGTATAGCCTCGAGGAAAGGAGGGAGAGGGGACATGATAGAAACTTTCAAGTACCTCAAGGGAATCAACAAAGTCCAAGAGGGTAGCATTTTTTCAAAAAGAGGTGTGCAAGAACAAGGGGCACAATCTGAAGATGGGGTGGCTCAGAGGTAATGTAGGAAGCATTTTTCACGAAGAGGGTTGTGGATGCATGGAACGGCCTTCCGGAGGAGGTTGTGGAGTCAAAAACAGTGGTTGAATTCATGCATGCATGGGACAGTCATAAGGCAATTCTAGGGGGTGGAAGTAGAAAGAAGTAGGCTGCTGGTTAACTAGGATCTGCAGCTTATCCATTAGGTAGGGAAATGGACAGACTGAGTGGTCCAAGCGGTCCTTATCTGCCGTCAAATTCTATGTTTCTATGTTTCTATTGCATCAAGGTGGTAAGTAAAGGCAGGAAAAGGAGGAAACCACTATGGTTGTTGAGAGAGGTAGCAGGCAAAGTAAGGGCCAAAATGGAAAGTTTCAGGAAATACAAGGATACTCAAAGGGAGCCAGACAGGGAGGAGTACCTAAAGAATCTTAGATAAGCAGGAAAGGCTGCAAGGAGAGTAAAGGTGCAGAATGAAGAAAGATTGTCGCAGACAGTGAAGAAAGGGGACAAGACTTTTTTTAGGTACATCAGTGAAAGAAGGAAGTCTGGGGAATTATAAGTCTCAGAAGGGAGACAGGAGAGTGCAAAGAGGGAGACCTAGAAAAGGCAGAAATACTGAACAAATACTTCTGCTCAGTATTCACTGAGGAGGGTGAGGGTTGACAGACCACAACTGAGTAGCAGGAACAAAGGGGAAGGAGAGGTAAACTCTAGTTCATTCATGGTGGAGAGAGTCCTGAAGGAGCTCATAAAACTAAAGGTGGACAAGGTAATGAGGCTAGATGGCATACATCCCAGGATATTAAAGAAACTGAGAGGGGAGCTAGTGGCTCCACTGGCAGCTTTGTTCACTAAGTCACTTAACACAGGTGTTGTTCCAGAGGACTGGAAGAGGGCACATGTAGTCCCTCTACACAAAAGTGACAGTACGGAGGATATGGGGGACTATAGACCCATCAGCCTAACCTCAGTAGTGAGCAAGATCATGGAGGCACTGCTTAAAGAAAGGATGGTGGAGCACCTGGAGTCCATCAGGGTCCAGGATCTGAGGCAACATGGATGCACAGCGGGAAGATCATGTCAGACAAATCTGATAGACTTTTTTGATTGGGTTACGAGGGACGTCAGTCTGTGGGGGACAGTGAATGTCACCTACCTAGATGTCAGAAAAGCCTTCAACACCATCCCACACAAATGGCTGGTCAACAAAATGAGTAGTCTGGGCATGGGGCACACAGTGGTAAACTGGGTTAGGAACTGGGAGTTGGTAAATGGGATCTAGTCAGGGAGAAGGAGGTGATCAATGGGGTACCTCAGGGATCAGTCCTTGGGCCAGTCCTGTTTAATGTTTTCAGTAGTGACATTGTGGTGGTGCTGGAGGGAAAGGTCTGCCTGTTTGCAGATGACACCAAGAACTGCAACAGGGTGGATACTCTGGATGGAGTAGAGAGAATGGGGAGGGATCTGGGAAGCTTGAAAAAAGATCTGAAGTGTGGCAACTAAGATTTAATTCCAAGAAGTGCAAAATAATGCACCTGGGAAGAGGGAACCCTGGGGAGTGCTGCAGGATGAGGTTGAGAGTTGCTTCCTATTACAAAGGAAGAAAGGGACCTGGGGGTTATCATTTCTGATGACCTAAAAGTGTATAAACAGAGTACAAAGGGTCTATGTGATAATGGTGAATGCCTAAAAGTGATCTCCATTATCACACAGTCAGAGTGCCAAAATTCTTTTCAGCACTCTGACAGCCCTGGCACACAGGACAATGGAGCCAGGAGATATTTTTAATGCTTTCTGTGGGGGGGGGCTGTGTCCACCACCCCCTCATAGGCTTTGCCCCGCACCCCTGACTTAAGGATTCTTAACTCCAAGGGTGCATGTCAGGGGTGAAAAGCATTTAAAAAATAAAGGTTCGGGCTGGGAGCAATAAAATTGCACCAGCGCCTGACCGAACCCAGTACCTCACCCATCCCAGCCACTAGCTAACCCCTGATGCCACAATGCCGCTTGGCCATCCACTGCAGCACCATCCCCTTCATCCCCACTGCCCCCACCTAGCCCACGCTCACCGTGCTCATCCCCACACGCGCACGTACTTATAGTGACATCCTGTCACCCAGTTCACCTGACCCTCATCCGGTCACCCTACCCTCCCATCACCATGAGGGATTGCACCGGGAAGGTGTCGCCGTTACAGATGGTGCCCTTCCTCATGCACCTACCTCACAAGTTACCGAGTACAAAGTACTGCAGGGAGGGCTAGTGGCATGCTGGGATGCACAGGTAGAGGTATCACATGCATAAGGCAGGAGGTGGTTATGCCATTGTACAAAATGCTAATGAGGCCTCACATAGATTACTGTGTACAGTACTGGTGTCCACACCTTCATAAGGACATTGACTAGGTCGAGGTGGTCTAGAGAAGGGCGACTAAGGTTGTACAAGGACTGCACCAGAAGACATATGAGGAGAGACTACAGGACCTCAATATGTACTCACTGGAGGAGAGGAGGGATTGGGAGGATATGACAGAAACATTCAAGTACCTTAAGGAGGGGACATCTTCCAATATAAGAGATTTGCAAGAACAAGGAGGCATGGCATGAAATTGGAGGGTTGCAGGCTGAAGGGAAATGTGAGAAAGTTTTTCTTCACAGCAAGAGTGGTGGATGCATGGAATAAACTGCCACAGGAAGTGGTGGGGAAAACACAGTGGAGGGTTTAAACATGCGTGGGACAGGCATAAGGGTACACTGGTGGTGGGAAGGAAGGGGGGAAAAGCCATTGACTAGGGAGGGTCAGTGGAGACAAACTAATGTAGGGCTTTCAGGCAGACTGGATGGGACTGGCTGTTCCTACCTGCCAACAATTTCCATGTTTGTGTGTGTGTGTGTGTGTGTGTGAAAGACAGAAAGCACTACACAAGACAAATGTGTGAGAGAGGGCTCAACACAAAGCAGGTATGTAACAGAATGCAACATAAGGGGTGTGTGGAAAAGAAGGCAGCACAAGGGTGTGTGTGAGTAACAGTAAAGTGAGTATACCTGTGTGATATCAATGTGGAAGGATGCTTGTGACAGAGCAGTACAATGTGGGTATGCTTATGTAAGAGTAGTGCAAGGTAAACTTGCTTGTGAGAGTACAGGGATTTGGTTATGCATGAGGAATAGCCAGACAGAGCAGGATATGTAGCAAAAGGAATAGTAGATTCAAAAGTGGATATACACAGTATGTGGTAAAAAACATGCTTACCTGAACTAGTTATGATTTGCTGTCTCCAAGTGTCGTCAACATTCTTTAATGTGTACATCTGAAAAGAAAGTGGAAAACATCTTTAAAAACTTGCATCTGAAACAAAACATTCAAAATCACCAAGTTAAACTTATGTTAGGTCTAATATCTCAGTTGCTAGAGCACTGGGTAGCATTCTGGGGACCTGGGTTCTATTCCCAGTTAAGTTTCATTTTTTGACCCAATTGGTGCTAGCTGATAATGAGCAGGGCCACTGGAAAATTGGGCCTGCAATTTCCACAATTTTCACCCTTCTCCGCACAAAATCTGCAATTTCTTGCAATTTCTTACATTTGTTGAATGTTTGACTGAAATTATATAAAAATATTTTAATTCTCAAAGAAATCTATTCAGATATGCTAACAATTTAGTACACAGACTTGGATTTGACCAGAACAATACAGTGTAAGGTGAGAAGGGGTCCAAAGTGACTCTGCTTTCATGTGATTCACTTCCCTGCTTTGGTTTCAAAATCCTCTGGCCATGCATACGTGCACCTCAGCACTTGAAATCTGTGTGAAAGCAGACTGTCAGAGAACCTTTTGCTGACACAGAGACTGAAACAATAGGTGTGAGAAGAGGTGCAAAGTGTCCCAATTACCTAAATGAAGCATTGACCACAGTTCCTGGTTTTGAATGATAGGGTAGGTTTTCCCTGTATAAATACTTTCATTCTGAAAAGATTTTGATTCAAATGTGTGAGGAGTTTGGATGGCCTTGCTGATTGTAAACTTGAATGTGCTTCTGAGGGGGTTGGTGACAGTGATTCCTTACATGTCAGTCTACCATAACTGCATGCACACATACAAAGCATACAAAAAGCAAACCTTTCTGAAATCCTGCTTAACAGGTTAATGATATTTAAACAGTTACCTTCAAATAGACAAAATAATTACAACTCAAGTAAAATCACTGCAAACCAAACAGAATAAAAATATAATGTATTAGAAATTATAGTATGATGTAATGAAAATGACTGATATGATTTATTACTTTTATCATGTGATTTTAAAATGTACTTACAGTGCTGATTAAGAACAGTAATTATTTTAACAAAATAAGCATTTTTATTACTAGAACTTTATTAGGCACCCTGGTTATCCCTTTACTTTTGTTTCTAGCACCAAAGTAAGTAGTTAAACAGGCTTCATTATTTAACATAGAAACATAGAAACATAGAATTTGACATCAGATAAGGACCGCTTTGCCCACCTAGTCTGCCCATTTCTTTACCTAACGGATAAGCTGCAGATCTTAGATAACCAACAGCCTACTTCCTCCTACCCCCCACTAGAATTACCTTATGTCTGTCCCATGCATTCTTGAATTCCCCCACTGTTTTTGACTGTACTACCTGCTCAGGAAGGCTGTTCCATGTATCCATAACGCTCTCTGTGAAGAAATACTTCCTCACATTATCTCTGAGCCATCCCCCTCTATCTTCAAATTGTGTCTCCTTGTTTTTGCACATCTCTTTTTCTGAAAGATGCTACCCTCTTGGACTTTGTTGATTCCCTTGAGGTATTTGAAAGTTTCTATCATGTTCCCCCCTCTCCCTCCTTTCTTTGAGGCTATACATCTTTAGTCCCTTTAGTCTTTCTTCATATGTCTTCTGATGCAGACTCTGCATCATTTTGGTTGCCCTCCTCTGGACAGCTTCCACTCTGTCTATGTCTTTGCGGAGATGGGGTCTCCAAAACTGTACACAGTACTCCAGATGTGGTCTTATCCACTGTCTGTACAGAAGGATAATAACTTCCTGTTTTCTACTGGTGATGCCTCTCCCTATGCATCCCAGTATCCCCTAAGCCCTCCTTACTGCCTTCTCACATTGCTTGCCCACCTTTGGTCATCTGATATGACTACCCCCAGGTCCCTTTCCATTTTTGTTGTTGATGGCATCTCACCCCCATTGTGTACTCTTCCCCTGGGTTTTTGTTTCCCAGGTGCATTACTTTGCACTTTTTTGCATTGAATCTATGCTGCCATACATTTGGCCATTCCTCCAACCTTGCCAAGTCCCTTTTCATCCTTTCCACCCCACCTTGTGTATAAACCCTGTTGCAGATCTTAGTGTCATCTGCAAAGAGACATACTTTCCCTTCCAGTTCCTCTGCAATGTCACTTATAAAGACATTAAAAAGGACCAGCCCCAGTACTGAACCCTGTGGTACCCCACTAGTAACCCTCCTTTCTTCATTGTGGACTCCATTTACTATTACCCGCTGTGTCCTGTTGTCCAACCAGTGTTTTACCCAGGCTACCACCCTGGGATCCACTCCCAGGCTGGCTAATTTGTTTATTAATCTTTTGTGTGGGACTGTGTCGAATGCCTTGCTAAAATCTTGGTAGGCCATGTCCACAGCCCCTCCCTGGTCTACTGCTTTGGTCACCCAGTCAAAGAAATCAATTAGATTTGTCTGACATGACCTTCCCACTGTGAATACATGCTGCCTTGGGTCCTGTGCCCCACTGCCCTCTAGGTACTCAACAATTCTTTCCTTCAGAAGTAATTCCATTATTTTCCCTACCACTGAGGTCAAACTGACAGGTCTGTAGTTTCCTGCTTCTGTCTTGCTCCCACTTTTGTGAAGGGGAATCACATCTGCCCTCCTCCAGTCCTCAGGTACCACCCCATCCTCCCATGATTAATTAAAAATGGCAGTCAGTGGTATTACTAGTTCTTTCCTTAGTTCTTTTAAAATTATGGGGTGAATGCCATCAGGCCCCATTGCTTTATCCACCTTCAGTTTTAAGAGTTATTTCAGAACCCTTTCTTCTGTGAAAGGACTAATATCAACCCCCCTATCCAGAGTGCTTCTATTGACCGGATTAGGTATTTCCCCCTGCTTTTCCGTTGTAAATACTGAGCAGAAGTATTCATTCAGTATCCCTGCTTTTTCATTGTTGCTCTCTGCCCAACCACCTTCCTCTTTGTTCAGCCGCAGTATCCCTGCCTTAGTCTTTCTTTGCTCCCTAATGTACACTGTACCTATAAAAGGTTTTATCTCTCTTCTTAACTGAGTTGGCTATCTTTTCCTCGGTTTGGGCCTTTGCTATTCTGACTGCCTTACCCGCTTCCTTCTGCTTTAACTGGTACAGTTCTTTATCCTGCTCCTTCTGTGTTTCCTTATACTTCCTGAATGCGATCTTTTTTTTCCTTACCTTCCCCGCCACTTCTTTTGAGAACATTGTGTTGTTTTCTTTCATTTTGATTTGTTTATTTGCTACACACAAAGACTTGTTGCCTCTGTGATGGCGGTTTTGATGTTTTCTCATTGTTGCTCCACCCCACCTTCTTGCCTGTTTGCTAGTGGTTTACTGAGGCACTCTCCCATTTTGACAAAACATCTAGAAACTGGCAAAATATATTCAGGATTTATTCAATATGGACTGGTTGTGAATTACTAAATAACATCTAGTTAGCACTGCATGAATTCGACGTCTTTAGATTTTTAGAAGATATGCCACATAATGATTAATTTGTAGTGCATTTCAAAAACACACACCTTTATTCATTTTGAAAGCATTTGCAAGAGGCAGTACACTTATCTAGCAATTGATGTGATCAACATATGCTGCAGCAAACAATAAATGATTTATTAGAGGGCATTGGGGATGTATAATGAACCCCCACAATTTTCCTGCAATTTCTGCAAAAACTATCTGTATTTTTGGGTAAAATGTCTAGCAATTTTCCAGTGGCCCTGATAATGAGTCACACTACAATGTGGGAGACCCAATACCAGCTTCCAATCCCGATTCACATCCACCAGGTCAGAGCGGCCACTATAGTATATGGAGATAATATGCTGTGGCTCTGGAAAAGGAGGATGTAGGCAGCCTGCTCTTCTGGTGACACTTTTGGCACTGCTGGAGCATGACGCTGTGTGTGAGGAGGGTTCAGGCATCCTTCTCTTTAAACAGCACCTATGGCACAACTGAAGTACGGCACTAGTGTTATTAATACACAATGTCTTCCAACCAGTGGTCAAAACATAAGGGCTAAAGTCCCACCCTACAGAGCAGAGTGCCTGTATACTCTCCTCCCACCTTAGATCTGCTTACAAACTTTAACACACTGTATACTTTGATATATTATGCTGATGGGTATAATGGTGAGGACCAGTCTCTGCCAGGCTGTGGGGCTTCAGATTTGAATGGCTACCCCCATCCCCTCAACAATTTTTCACCACTGATCTCACCTTGATATTCTTTCCCCATCCCACCTTTATCTGAACCCTTTAAAGGCACAAATGTAGGGAACACTGTGTCCCACCGATTCCCAATGATAACTGGGAGTGGAAGAATATAGGTAAATTCTGGCTGTTTGGTTTGACCCCTTGTCCCCTCGACATTATCTTGACATTAATATCCCCCTGCCAACTGAGCCATGCCCAAGCCCCTTACTGTGCAAAAGATGGAAAGGTAATGGCTGGCATGATACTTTTAGATGCACCATTATATTCTAACATGGAAAACAGAGATCACTTACCTAGGTCCTGGGGATTCTGGAACAGGGGTTGGGTGGTTCAAGGAAACATCCAGTCATAGCTGTAAAATAAGAATAGCAAAAGGGTCACAAAGGCTCTGCAGCTCTTCAATAGCTAACTGAACAAACAAGATAATATAATTATAAAACAATACTTATCTGATACACATGGTCGATGTACTCCCATACTGGAGCTGGTGTCCTGTTGCAGTGTGGTAATTGTTCCATGAGACATGTAGTCAAAGCAGAAAATGGGATACTATTAGTGATAAAGATTCTGATTATCTGGGTTGGGTGGGTGGTTTAAAAATGAAAAAGGGCTTTTTCTAAGTTGGTTGGGAGGGTGATACCAGTGCCAGGACAACAACCTGATTTAGGGGACAGACACTGGTCACTAATGTGCCAGGCAAGTTCCCAACTCAATTGGACTGACAGTCATGGCTGGAAAGGCCCCTGGCAGCATGCCCTTCCTCCACCTGCCCTCAAGCTCTCTTGCCTGGGAGCCCATGACCGGGTGAATTCCCAACTCTATCAGACCAGCGGCCATGTCTGGAAAGGTCACCAGCTGTGCACCCTTCCTCTGCCTGCCCTCAAGCTCCTTTGACTGAGTAAGCCTACATCTTTGTCTGGGACCGCAGTTGGGGGCCATGATTGTCTGATGACTAACTGAACTCCCTTCTCATTGGATGCAGCCTTTATGGCTCCTGCCATGATTGGACACTGTTTCTGCTTCCTTGGATTTTGGATTCTATGGCTTTTCTTTGCTGGATTCCATGGCTTTTCTCTGCTATCTTTAATCAGTGTATCTGTAATTTGTCCCACCTGCCCTCCCTGACTCCACCATCTATTAAATACAGACTAGCCCACCCCTCCACCCAATTTCCTTTGCTATTGGTTTCTGTTAAATTGCCTTATTGTCTAGTTCTGTTGATAGATTTTTCCTCCCTTTTCCCCATATACATTTACGTGACTGTTCTGGTCCAGACTATGCTGGAGTTACATTTCTCTTAACTGCTGTCCTCTTCCCTAGTTTAGGTAAGATATTGCTGCCTGTTCTGGCATTTGGTCCCTACCCTTGTTTCCCTGGGGGTTTCTCTCCTCTTTATCCCCATGCCTGGTCAATCTCTGCCTTACCCCTTCTATCCACTTGAGCTATTTCATCTTTTTGCTGCCAGCATGGGCTACCTAGGTTGAATAGTCACATTGTTGTGCCTTCTTCTTTGGTGCTGGGCTGACCAGTTTATTGCTGGGTCCCTTCATTCCCTACACTGTAATAGCAGCCCTCCTCTCCCATGTCATATATGGCTGGACTCTACATGTGCACTCTTACATATTCCTCATCTTCCTAAGCCTGGCTCTGCACTTCTTGGTCACTGGCTCCATAAGTGAGTGTGTGTTCCATCTATTATGACTTCCTTTGAAATATTATCTTCCTGTACCTTGTTATGGACCCATTTATCTGTTCTCCTTCTGGTGCATGCTGGAGACATTGAACTTAATGCTGAGCCACTTTGCTCCACCTCCACTGTCTTTTCCCTCACTGCCACCCTGCCCACTTCCAAAGGTCTAAAAATTACACATATGAATATTCACAGTCTCCACCATAAAATGGCTGAATTCGGAGCTTGGGCTACACAGCTTACACATGATGTTATATGCAATTTTGAATCCTGGATCAAGCCTTCTTGTTAAGCAGCATGTGATATCTTTAACTGGCTATAACTGCTTCAGAAAGAACAGGGTAGGTAAGAGGGATGGTGGTGTTCTTATTTACACCAGGTCTCACTTGGACACTATCAAACTCCCTGTACCTGACGTGGCTCATCAACTGTAGAATCCCTGTTCCTCTACCTAACACTCTGCAATGTGAAGAATATTATCATAGTGTGTGCCTATCTGCTGCTCAACACTGCCTCACTAAGCCTTCTTCCCTTCCTAACCTCTCTGGTCAATCTCCCTTGCCACGACCTTATACTACAGTGGTTGTTACAGTGAAGTTTCTTGGTAACTCGTTATACCGCGGCAGTTGCGGCACATCAACCGGTACCAAGGAATACCTCGTTGCCATCTTTTAATGTGGTACCACGCTACTGCAGCACTGCAGTACTGTGGAATGTTCTTAATTAACCTAATTCTCATCTTAAGCAGCTTAAATGTGCCAGGTGGCACTGATTGTGGTTAAATTTATCCGACTCAGGTTGTAATGTTCCACCAGGTGTCCCCACAGTCCATAGTCCATGCATACAGTCAACTTTTATGCTCCCCCAAAGCAAGTCAGCAGTCTGAACTACAGAAATTTATTTCTCAATACCATTTTATAATGCATGTTTCTGTAATAAAATTATTTTTCTATTTTCATCGTCCTTTTCCTAAAAAAGGAATGAATCATGTGTTCATAAAAGAATGGAGGAACTGCTCCCCTAGCAAGCAATGCTTTGATGCCCCCCCCCCACACACACTTTCTGGGGTTCTGATAGTCTCTGAAGCAAAAACAAAACAAAAGATGAAGGACCTGTAAAGTTACTCTCCTTCCTCATATGATTATGTTACAGCAGAATCACACACACACACACACACGAGCTGCTGTTAACAGAAATCAGCTACAGTCAGAAGTCTTTATTACTATCAGTAGCGGTGATAGAAACAGCATCAGTAAATATTCAGTAATGCTGTAAAAAGGAAGTAAAACAAAAACTGCCATTTCAGTCTACCAGTCTAAACTCTGCTTTTTCATTCCAGCACTGCTAATAAACAACATACAGATTAGTTGCTTTCCGTGTACACTCCCTCTGTCAAAGCTGGCACTTTTGAGAGCGTGCTTGCTCATTCCCTTGCTGTTCACTTTATTTCAAGCTGAATTGTTGTTTTTATTCAGTATGTCATAGAAACACTCATTTCAGACAAGGACCTCCAGCTTTTTATAAGGAGCTGTTTTCCAGAGCACCCAGATCACTTCATGAATTCCCTTGTGCAACTCCAGGGTGTTTTTGTGTTTTCCCATATAGTGACATGTTATTTTATTGAACCTAAACTGTCCTGTTTTCCTGTATAGACAATGCAAGTGTGTGTCTGACAACAGGTTTCCCTTAAAACACGGACCCTGCTTTTATGTCTCATCCCTGTTAGAGGCATATAGGGACCTATTTTCAAATGTTGCTTGCCATAGACACTGCAAGAGAGAAATCCTTTGTAAAAAAAGGGGTCCTGGTGAGTTATGAGTATAACAGGTATACAACACTTACATATAAAGGCAGGGCAGTCTAATGGTTAGAGCACCAGCTTGGGGACTTGATATCTCAGGTTCTTCCTGCAGCCAGAGCCAAATATTATTGATCTTGGCTAGAGCTGAACCCTCCTTGGATAGGCCCTACAACACACACACAAGTTGCAGACTTGCACTCACCTACAGTATACTGCTGCTGCATTAACAAGGCTCACTTTCACAGTTATAACAATATATACTTTTTATTCTGCCTACACATTTGTCATTTGATTGCACCTATTTGCTGCTCTCTGCTCAACTTCAAGGGTCAGTTATTATCACTTTTCCATTATACTGTTATTTGTACACCATTGTTTTGTACCAAAGGTATTGGTGCAGTGTTATTATACTATTTCCCCATCACACCAGGAAAGGAGTGTTGGCTCAGTGTGCCTTTCCAGGTAACCAACTGTCAAATAATTAATAGATGCATACCTACATACCTACAGCATATAGCTAGTGGTTAAGGGCACTGAGCTGCAAGCCTGGAGACCAGGGTCTGAATCCCATCAGCTTCTACTTGCATACTGTGTCACCCTGAGCAAGTCACTTAACTTTCTTATGCTCTCAGGTTGCACCTGGAAACAAGCTCTGGCTTAGTATGCCATTCCTGGTTAAACAATTTCCCCTTACATAGTATACATGTCACACAACCTTTCAGTGCTCCTGTTCACTCAGCTGTAGAAATGAGTAGAAGCAGTACCACACTGCAAATTAGACACTGTATCTCAGCTGGATTATCTTTGCTATATAAGTTGTAAAAATAGAGAGTGCTACATGTCTGAGTTCTCTGTTAAATGCTTGTGTCCATGAGGAAAAATCACAGAAAATATTTGCCAACATCACTGAGTATCATGGTTCTGTAGTAAAAAAAAAAAACACACACAAAAAAAAACATGCACACACACATACCCTTTACAGAAAGAAATTAAAAACATATCATATTATGTTGTGTTAATTTTCTTGGTCAGGAAAATGCACACCTTTTCCCAGGAAGTTTTTGCCTGGTAAATTAAGTCTGTGAGTCTTAATATTACTTTTAATGGATTTTTATTGGGGGGTGGTATAGCCCACTCATTACCACACAGAGTGGGGGAATCTGGAGACTGTGCAAACCTGGGTTCAACCCAAAAAAGTCACTTGCGTACTCCCCATATGTGACCCTGTGGAAGTCAGTTAAACTCCCTGGGTTTTGAGTGTCACCTAGAAATGAGCTCTAATTCAGTGTGCCTTCCCATCCAAATATTCTGCATATTGTAAATAAATAAATAAGGAGTTTATTGTGGCTGCAATAGCTTCAGTGCACTATACCAAAATAGCCATCTGTTTGGCCAGTGATTACAAATAGTTTTGTTATGTTTTCAACTTAAGATACTTTTTAAGCCTCCCCACAGACATTCCGTAACAGAAATATGTCTATTTTAAGGAAAGATGAAATTAATTAATCCTTTATTTTATGCAGAGGGTGAAAGCTAAAAAGTACAGATAATGCTCTAAATGTGAAAATGTTGCAGTGTGACAAAGCCACCTGGATTTATATTTGAAATGTCTTCTCCTGAGATAATTGCAATCTTCTGACAGAGGAAGAGCAAAATAAACTGATCCACAGACTGCCTTGGGATGTTTTCTTTTATATAAAAACAAACAAAAAAAAACTTTCATTACAAAGAACTTATTTCCTCAGCCTAAATTTGCCACCAGCAAGATGCTTCTGAAAAAAAAAATCTGTTTTGTATTCATAATTTACTGTAACATGCATCTTATTTTATAGAAGCTGGTATGCATATTTTATGGTACAGCTGTGTATCTTGATACAGAAAATATAGTTCTAACAAGTTATATTCCATTTTACTATGTCTGAGTGTTATTTCTTCAGTGGGACATAATTAGATCAGTGTGTGTTACAGTATCTCAAGGTTATAGAAAACAGCAAGCAGCATTAAGTGGATATTGGTGTCCTTTGTATTCAAATATAACAACTGACGTATAATTTAACTTATCTAGAATCTAAAATCTTCTTTATTTATAACAATGCATTTATTATAATGTAAATAATGTATTTATAATAATAATTTATAATAATGCACACGTTAACCTCTGAGTTCATTGAAAATTACAGCTATAAAATATATATGTATATAAAAAGATACCTTCTTAACAACATCTTGACACCAGCATGCATGTACAGTAATTGTAACAAGTCATTCAATTATGCCACCAATTCTGGGCTCTTCTCCCATGAACTAGAATATATATTTCATGATTTTGGAAAGTTGTGTAATGTTATATGTATAATATATAGCTTATTTTTACAAAGCTCTCCTGGAGACAGTATGGCGCAGTGGTTTAAGGCTCTGAGCTACAAATCTGGAGACCTGGGTTTTAATCCCACAGCCCCCACTTGCATGCTGTGTGACCATGAGCAAGTCACTTAACTTCCTCATGCTCCCAGGTTGCACCTGCAAACAAGCTTTCAGCTTAGTGTGTCTCACCTGGTAAAATAATTGGTAAAATAAATAATATATGTAAAATTCTATTTCAGATGGTGCTCTGAGTCAGGAAATGTAAAGAAAACCCTTAGTTCTTAATGGAAAATTATTACCAACAGAACTGTTGAAAATAGTTTGCAATAATACAAATGTATATGTCTTTAAGTTTCAAGGGAGGACAATAAAAATATAAATCTGTTGTGGATTTAACATACACATTTGCAATCCTGTCCATGCATGCACACAATTTCAACTGCTGCCTTTAGTGGGAACAGGGTCATCGGCATTGTGAAAACTGTACTTTGATTGGCTCATTATTCGATTGTATTGTATATAACTTTCATGATGTAAATTATGACCAGACTAAGAACAAGCTACCATGGTATCTTGAGGTTAGCTACAAAGATAGCACTTGTTATCTTCTCATTTGAATTTCTACTGGGGTTGTACAAAGTTTATACAGTAACTGGCAGACTGAACAGTTAGCCACACTTTTCTTTTTCCTGACAAATAAGTAATTAAATTAATAAATAAATAAATGAGAAAGGGTCACTTTTTGGAATTTATTTTTACTATTTATTTTCCCATCCATTTCTATAATGCCTTTCTTTCAGCTATGGTGCCTGTAGCAGGAAGAACTCTGGAACTACTGTAGGGTTCAACTGACCACAGCTTTAGGTCTGTTGATGTTCTATTCCTAGGAGTTCATCTCAGCATAAATTCTTGATTTAAATGACTCGCCCAAGATCATACCAGGAGTTTTTGGCTTTTGCTGCAATTTCTTGGTTTGAGGAGGGATGCTAGTTCATGTGGATTTTTAGTAGGTGAAAGGGGTAGATGGAGGGCTAGAACTTTTTTAACTGAGCAGGTACTTGGCAGGCAGTTTGGCGATGGGTGAGGTGTGGGGCAGACTTCAAAGCCTACGGATAATGATTTCCAGTTTTACATTTAAATGCAGTGACACCAACCTACACTAAACATTTACAATTGCTGCAGCTCAGTGCACTGTGACAGCAGTATCTGGATATCTTTAGTGAGAGCACCTGATGCTGGGCACAGCTGCACACAAGGCCTGTTACAATTTAAATCACTATATCATGGCAGGCATCATAGATATCAAAGGAAAGGGCAGGTTCTCCCAGTTGAAAAAAGTGACCATTAACTGATTAAAGTATGACAGCCAGTTTAAAGAAATTATAAAGCAGTACAAAGAACACTTGAAGTTTTCCATTGTAATAGTGCTTTTTTAAGAGTGAATTAGAACAATGTCAACTAGAAATGGTAGATTAAACATGTGCAGTGCTTGAGGACAGTATGTAAATTACAATGATGCACAAGTGTTGTCATTGCCAGTGCTAGCCCTCCCCCCCCACACACATATACAGTGTATTTATCTTATTAAAGTATGACAGGAACCTATGAAGATATATCCGAAGGATCATCCAGAGGGTGAAAACTAAACAGTCCCCAGTAGCAAGTGAATAATCCCACAAAAGATGTTCAAGATCCTCTTTCTAATTAGGGCACCAAAACCAAGTGAAATTACTGGACTATTCTACAAATATATAATTTTTGTATAGTACATGTGGTGCTGTAAATGTATTCAGTAGTTCATGACATGTTAAAATGAAAGCTGCATACTTCAAAATCCCCAATTGATCAATGAGAAACAATGAAAAATAACACTGTATTACATTTATGTGTGTTACCTTTCCAAGTGATGCAGAATTGATACAGAGTAACTCTGACAGAGACACACAATAACTTTGAGAATATTGATACAATTATTTTTCATTGCCAAAGCAGGGATATGGAACAGAGCATGTTCTTTCTGAGACACAGCAACTGTATACACATAGGCAGTGCCAGTAAAAAAGCTCTATCATGTCTGTCTTTTCTCAAATGACATCTGGTGTAGCACTTGCACTATTTTTGTATCTCTTCTCTGAAATGCCTTCACTAATGAGCTGTGAATGAGCTTGGTACTGTACATCCAGCAAGCAGATCTTGGTTTAATTCCCACAACCTCCACTTGCATACTGTGTGACCCTGAGCAAGTCACTTAACCTCCCCAGTGCTCCCTGGCCAACCCTTAAAACAGGCACCTGTGCCTAGTAGGACTTATGGTTAACAAAGAATAAACTCTGTCTATGTCATTCCTGAGATGCAGCCTCCAAAACTGGACAGAGTTCTGTAGATGAAGCCTTAATGATCTGTGTAGTGGCATCACCAACTCCCTTTTCTGCTGGTGATACATGCCCCTATGCACCCCAACATTCCACTAGCCCTTCTAACCAGTTTTTTACATTGTCCAGCCACTCTATAATCTGAGTTAAAAAATGGGCACCATACTAAACAGGTTAGTAGCAGAAGATAATTCAGAAAATTCCAACTGCCACATGACTATTTTTTTATTTAAATACACACACACACACAATGAATTAAAAAACACAGAGTGGATGAACAAAAGCCTGTATCAGATATTTAACCAATATCCCTACCTATAATTATAGTACATTGGAACATTCTGCTAATTACAGTGCTGTGTAGGATGTGTGGTATGGGGGGAGATGGGTCAATTCCCATTCTCTGAGAAATGATCTTACCTACTAAGAGTTTGCCATACCCATGCCCAATTCCCTAATCTTTCAAGTCACTTCCCACCCATCTCCCATCACATCCTACACACAAAGAAATCAATGGAGACAGAGGGGGAAGGATTGCACACATCATGCCTCCCATTCACAGCCTATTGTTTTTAGATCAGTCCCTTGCCTTCCTCAATTCAGCCTGGCCGGGGTGGGGGGTGGCACTTTATGTTAGATAGATAGATAGATAGATAGATAGATAGATAGATAGATAGATAGATAGATAGGGGAGATACTATAGATTGATACCTGTAGTAGAAAGGCAGAAACATAATAAACCTAGCAAGGCTGGCTGATGATGTCTCTTGAGGTCATGGTCACTGTGTCTGTAGTATACCCTAAACCAAATGTTTTGATGCAGACACACTGTACAGTACTTTGTATGTGGTGTACAATGCGGGTTGAATGTGTGTGTGTGTTTGTGTCTTAAGAATATGGCAACCCCCCAAAACACACACACACACACCTGTCCTATCTCTCTCTCTCTCTCTCTCTCTCTTTCTCCATCTATTTTTTTTTCATTCTTAATCTTGGTAGTCTCTCAATATACTGTATAAGGTAATACAATACTATGGACCAGAGAGTGCACGTTGGACATTCAGAGGTGTTTCCGTGGAAACGGACACAAATCGTGATTTATAAAGCTGATGAAATTATTGCTCCCCTCTTGTGCTCCTTCACTGGCTGAATGCTGTCATCATTATAGTGTCCATCAGTGCAGTTCTTTGTGCAGTCTTATTTAATGCATTTACTATGATCTCCCTTTGTGCACTGCGTAGAGGAAAACAAAAACATAGTACAGTATATTGCTGTAATTTTTGAATAGAAGGAGTAATGTGGTGGTGTGTAGATATACTGTACTGATTCCAGTTTTTGTCCATACATATAATCCAAAACCTCCTCAGACCTGTTCTCATTCACCCCGGTGCAGAGCAGGTGGTTGCTAGCCTCAACCGACAGTAAACCAAACTCCAAAACAGCTCTGCACTCCAATGCCTGTCGAATTCCAAATAAACACCACCTCTCATTTCAATTTGAATATTGAGGTATTTTTAATGACACATGTTGCCTGGATTCATAATACAACAAATGCTGCTCCTTCAGTTTCTAAAATACAGCCAGTTTAATAGTGCATCCAACAACAAGCACTTAATAAGGGATTTATTCCTCGTTGTTGGCTGCACTATTAAATTGGATGTATTTTAGAAACTGAAGGAGCAGCATTTATTGTATTATGAATCCAGGCACCATGTGTCAATAAAAACCTTAATATTCGAATCAAAAAGAGAGGTTGGTGTTTATTTGGAATTCTACAGGCATTCGAGTGCAGAGCTGTTTTGGAGTTTGGTTTGTCCATACATATTCTGAAACCTGAATAATGCAACATTTTTTTTTTTCGCTGTTTTTATGAAAATGCACCCAGACAGTTTGGAATATTGTTCTGAAATGTTCAGAGTAGAAAATAGGTTGCCCACAGATATGCCTCTTTCTAGTTTGGTGAAAAAAAATATTGATCCTTCCCAAAGTTATTATTTTTTAAAAATGTATGTTCTGTGCATGCTCAGCAAGTGCTTCAAAACACCTGTATAAAATGAAAAAAAGAGAATGTTTTGTATGTTTCTACATACAACTTGTGTGAATGTGTGTTTATCTATTGTACAGAGGTGTATCATTAAATCATGGGATCCTCAGTTCATCTCCCTCTCTCTCTCTCTCTCTCTCTCTCTCTCTCCCTCTCTCTTTCTCTCCTTCTATGGCACCCGGGCTCTTCCTTTCTGTATCTCTCTATGCATTGCTCTCTCTCCCCCCTCCCCCCATTCAATTCATATGTGCTAAAAATGCCTCCCATCTTGGAGCTTTTTAAATGAACTGTGAGCAGAAAAAAGTTAAATACATTGTAACATGAAATTAATAACTGGGGCTACATATGATACCATTTAGTACTGCATCTGTTAAAGTCAATGTTCACACCAATCCACTCCCATTGCATAAATTAAACTGGTGAATACTAAGGAAAAAATATTCATTCAACATGGCATTGCAAGTCTTATTTCTGTATTATTCCAAGACCTCTGTGCCTGGATGATTACTGAGATCAACTTGATTACACTCACACCCAGGACTGCTGGTATGTCACAACTCATTATGCTAAACCCATGGGAAAAGTGCCATTCAATTAATTGTCAAACAGTTAAATGAGACATTGGCAATTTTCTACGATGGGCTTAATTATCCGGGGACAGCTTAATGTGGAGCCAGCAAGCAGTGTGTGTGTGTGTGTGTGTGTGTGTGGTAATTTTGGCAGTTTGTATTACTACAGCAGTTGTATTTTACACTGGTAATGAATACCAGACCACCTGCCCTACATGACAGGTGCCTTATTCTTGAACTTATTTTCTCTCCTTTTTGTAATATTGCATTGTTCTATGCATTCTATGTTAAAAGTAATGATGGGGGAAATCCTATGCTGTTAAAGGGGACCATCTGTTTAACTAAGGCAGAGGAAGAAATAAGACAGAATTTTTTATTTTATTTTGCAGTCTGTATATGAATTTAAGGGTTGAAGCACAGGGGCTCTGAATCCCAGTCAGCTTATCAAATTTTAAACAATAAAATATTTTCTAGCATTGGAATATTACCTGTAGTCCTGGTTGCTAAGTGTAAGTCATATCCGCAATACAATCAGATTTTGGGGATCCATGCATCACACAGTGGGCTAGATATTCAAAAGGGTTGCACCATGCGCAATAGGGTTGGACCTGCGCAAGTCCGAAATTGCACCATTCTGCCATATTCAGCAGTAGGCAGTTGTGCCACTGAAAACATGCTGAGCAACAGCGCAATGATGATGAATGCATGCACAACCGAAGGGGGTGGAACCATACATAAAGGGCACAGTGCGATGTTCAAAGACTTGCGCAATGAGCAAGTGGAGCAGGCGGAAGCTGTGCCATAGCGGAAATGAGCCTAAATAAAAAGGAGCAAGGAAGAGGTGCAAGAACCCTACAGGCAAGCCACATGAGACAGAGGCAGAGACAGGCACAGGGAAACAGGGAGAAAGAGGGAAGGCCAGGGAAACCACACCACACAAGAGGGGCAAGGGAAGGTATGTGGGTCCACAGAGAGCAGAGGCCAGTAGGTGTACCCGGTGCAGGGGAGGTAGCAGTCAGGACAGTGGGGGAAACAAAGCAACATCAGCTGGTGGGGGAACACAAGCCAGGGACATGGACAGTGCCACCTTCCACATGGATGCCGTAATGAGGGGGGTGAGAAGGCATGCTGCAGGGGGACGTGGTCGTGGAAGGGCCCATCGGTGGTATGCCCCAACAGGCATTACCGAGCCTGCACCAGCTATGAGCTGTACACAGATGTTGAGATGGTGGTCCGGTACCGCCTGAACAGGGCAATACTGAGGTGGCTCTGTGAGCTGTGCAGTGATGTGATGCAGGCACCCACATGATGGAGTCATGCTCTGTCAGTGGAGACAAAGGTAACAGCCTGCATGTGCTTGCTCACCACGGGTACCTTCCAGAGACCAACAGGGGATACCACAGGCATAACACAGTTGGCCACATCACGCATTCTCACCCAATTCCTCAGTGCACTGCTGCCACATGCTGCGGGTACATCCATTTCCCCAGCACTGCGGCAGGCGGCAGCAAACCTACAGGAGTTCCACAGGGTAGCATGTATGCCTGGCATGCTAGGGGCGATAGACTGCACCCATGTGGCCATACACACACCACCTGGCCCCGATGGGGCCGCCTACATGAATCGGAAGGGATATGCCAGTGTCAACTGCCAGGTGGTGTGTGATGCCAGTGGATGCATCTTCAATGTCTGTGCCATGCACCCTGGACATGATTTCTTCATCTGGCACCAGTCAGCACTGTGCCACCAATTCGAGAGTGGGGACATCCCCACAGGTCATCTAGTGGGTGAGTATGTATGTAGAACTGACATATCGTGGGCAAGGGGGGTATGGCCAGAGGTGCCATGGGTGTGGCCCACAGGGCTTGGGGAAGTCTGAGCCTGAACAAGACACTAACCTCCACCATCTCCACACAGGTGACAGTGGATACCCACTCCGTCCCTGGCTGCTCACACCCTACCGGCGGCCCATGACCCCATCGCAGCAACACTTCAATGAGGCACATGCCACCACAAGCAATGTCATTGAGAGGGTGTTTGGGATGCTGAAGGCGCATTTCCGTTGCCTGGACACCTCTGGAAGTGCCCTACAGTATAGCCCCTCAAAGGCCTGTGCGATATTCCTGCACAGGGGTCTGCAGCACACCGAACACACCTGCACCAGGAGTACGCGGGATGCCCACAGCTGAATCCGGCGTTGACAGTGTGGGTGTCGCATGATGCCGGGAACGGGGAGTGGATAGCGAACTGCGCAGTGTGAGCAACACATGGGCACCTGACTGTGTGGCCTTCATGGCCATGACAGCGATGAACGCCTGTGTTTGCCTGTCAATGGCAGCGGTAACATCCTTCCGCAAATGGTCAATCCGGGACAGGATCCTATCGGTGTCACTGCTGTGTCGCTCCTCGACCCACTCCAGGGCCACACACAGTGCCTCCATGGACGTTGCAAGCTGCATTTGCTGCTGTACTGATGCCTGCAGTAGGTGGGTGTGCTCGTTAAAGAGGTCGTCTGACACCTCAGCATCCTGTCCATCAGGGCGTGGAAGGGCCTGATGTCCAGCACCCCTTGAGGGTGGGCGCTGCTCACCAGGACCAGGTATGGGCGGGTCCACAGGTGGTGCACATACTTCACCACTGAACCCTGAACCCCCAGTCCCAGTGGGCGACTGCTGCTGCTGCCCCTCCACCTGCTGTGCCCAAGGGATCAGTTGTTCCACCGCTGTGGCCACAACAGTCCCACTGTCCTGACCAGCCACCGGTGCTGCCCCACTGGTGTTGACAGGCACAGCCTGGGACTGTGCTGACATGCTGGCACACACGTCGGAACCAGCCAGGTCCATGGGTGTGAGCTGGCCTGCTGTGTGTCCATTCCGTGGCATACACATGTCACTGCCCATGACAGTCGTGTCCCCATCATTGGTGCAGGTCTCTGCCACAGCCATGGCCACAGTGTTCTGGCATCCTTGGATGCCAGAACACTGAGACACAGGAAGGGCCTCCCCCACACCTGTCCCAACGACATCAGTGTGGACAGGCAGGCGGACCCACTGTGGTGCAATGCTAGACGGCTACCTGTGGAGGTGGATGGTCCCTCCTCCACCTCCAGATGACTGTCCACAGTAGACAGGCCCTCCACCACTGACTCCTGCAGACGTGAAGGATCTGTAACAAAAAGTGAGGTCACGTTAGTGCATGTGATCTACCCTGCCCCCCTCGACAGACCATGACTTACCATGCAATGATGGGCTACCACCTGTCTGGAAGCCACCTCCTGGAATGCCCTCTATGGCACTGCGCTGCATGCTTTCAGCAAGCCTGTCCTCTGCCGGTGTCAGCTGCACCACCTCTGGCTGGCCTCTGCCTGTTGCAGCACATGCCGCCCTGATGGAAGCCACCTTCTCCTTCACCCTCCTCCTGCCGGTACCCATCTTCTTCTTACACTCCTGCAAGGAGCGCTGGTGGCTGCCATGCAGGTTGATGGCATGTGCCACCTCCTCCCAAGCAGCAGCACAGGCCTGAGGGGTGACCCGCCGTCCACTGAGCAGTGGCTCCTGTTCGAGGTAGGCCTCGAAGAGTGCCTCTGTCTCTGCCTTGGTGAAATTGGGTCTCCTCTTCCGCCCACCATAGTTGTCCTCCTCACCCGGAACTTGCTCGGTCATTATCCAGCCTGTAAGGATGACAGTGGTTACCTGTGACTGTGCAGTACAAAGCAAGTCCCTGATACCACAGTCCATAACCCCACACAACATGCAACTCACCAATAAACTGCAGTAACCGAATATGGCCACTGCAGAACAGTGTCGCGTTTTTATAGCACAATCCATGCAAATTAGGTGAGGAACAACTTTAATGAGATGCAAATCGTGCTGCTGCGCCTTTGCATGGCTGATCAGATGATTTACATATGACGGCTGAATATCACGCTTTTGCGCTTTGCGCAATTGTGTTGAATGTGCTGAGCCAATGGCGCAGTTCTGTGGCATGCGTAGTACACCGCAATGCACATGCCCAGGTAGCTTACGCAGGCGTCTGCCTCGCTGATGATGTGCTGTGTACGGTAGGCAATTCTGGGCACTGCCACCATTGTACCAGTGGTGCTATGGCGAGGGACACTACATGGCGCTGTGGCACAACTGCGCAATATTTCGTTGTGGTGATGGCACATAGGTAACCCATCGTGCTAGACGCATAGACATCCAATGGCACAGTGCGTGGCCTTGGCCACAGCCCCATGACCCTGTGCCTGACCTTTGCCCCCTTGGCGCTATATGTCCGGCATGGCTGCACCTCTATCGAGCTATTCGGTGACAGCGCGATAGGAATGGCGGCGCTGTACCACGCAGCACTTCCATGTGGGGTGCCGCGCTGCAGAGCGCCATATTGCCTACTATAGCAGTAGAAATGGCATGCAGGAGAGCCCCTCAATGGAGTGCCCTTGAGCTGGCCAACCTTGTGGCCATTGTGGAGCCACACTATGGCCCTCTCTTTGGCGAGGAGGCACTGGACAGGGCCAGGACCCAGGTTTGGCAAGAGGTGGCCACTAACCTGGAGGTGGCCACTGGCTGCAGGAGAACTGCAGAACAGTGCAGGCACCAGTACGGGGACCTTAGAAGGAGGGAGCCGGAGCTACTTGCCCATCACGGTCGCGTGCCAGGAGGGGCATGTGCCTCGTCCAGGTGGGTGATCGTCTACACACTTGCATTGTCCATATAGGTAACACTGTCTTGTGTGTCCAGCACATAGGGGAGGGATAGTCCAGGGTTGGCAGTGGTGGTATTTACAGGGTATGGGGTGGGTGGGTCTGGCTGGGTGGGTGCGCACACACATTGGGGCAGGTGGAATTTGCTTTGGGTTTGTACTGATGTGTTTCTCTCCTTTTGTCTCCCACAGGCGTAGCTGAGTGGAGGCGGTTGGTGGAGCAGCAGCAGAGGGAGGAGGACGCTGCACAGGGGCATGTCGGGGACCAACCCCAACACCATCAATGTCCCGATGAGGGTGAGTGCCATGACACCATGATTGCTATTGCATGCTGTGTGACAGGGTGGGAAGCAGGGCATAGCCACCATCCATGGACACCACTGCCATGCACGTGACATGTGACAGTCAGCACTGTCCAGTGGCACTGCATGTCTGGGAGTGCGTCAATGGTGGTCCATGCGTGCACTGGGCACATGGCTGTGGCACTGCCTGCACACCGCATAGCCACATTACTGTACGGCCTTGGTTGTGCTGTGCTGGACATGAGCGGTGGGTGTGTGCAGTGGTACACATGGCTGTTGGTGCCTGGTTGGGCATGTCATGTGGACACAGTCACTGTGGGTGGGCACACAACATCACAGGAGCATGGCACATGGCTGTATGCCATGCATAATGGGTGGGCTGCAGGGGGATGGACAGTCACACCTATTGACTCTGATCCCTCATCCTAGGTGTGCGGATACTCCTGTGGATCCAGCAGGCTGTCCAGGAGCTGTTGCAGGTGGGGCAAGAGTCCCTGTCCATATTGAGGGACTTAAAGCAGCATGGGGACTGGAGGAGGAGGAGGCAGCCCAGGCAACAGCCCCAGGCAGAGGAGGACCAGGCTGGACACTGACATCTGCATGACCTGCCTGCAACTACCCCTTTGAGTCAACCTCACACCCACTACCCTCTCCCATATGTTCACCCTGCCCTTACCCACCCCACCTTGTTCCTGTCCCTCCTCCTCACGTTTGTACATAGTTGTATATAGTTATTTTGATATGTTTTAAATACAAATATATTGATATGAATACTGTGGTGGTCTCTGATTTGCAGCTGGCTATAGGTGCTCAGCTGCAGTGGTGTGCATGGCATCTGGGTTGGTTCAGTCATGGGTATGTGTGTGTGTGTGGGGAAGTGTCTCTGGCGTGGGTGTGGCTATCAGTCGGTGTCTGTGGTGTGTGTGTTGTTCCCTGTGCATTGCATTACTGTGTGCAGTGGTCCATGGTGCATGCTCTGTGTCCATTGTGCCCCTGTCAACCCATCCTTGGCCTGTGCAGCTGACACCCTTGCATGTCTGTGGCCTGCGAGGTCTGCTGCCTTGTCAGTGGTGGCTGTTCCTGCAGGTCATCCACTGTGACCGTCACAATGCTGGGTTGCCTCCTGACACTGGTGTGGTGCATGTTTGCCTCAGGTGACACTGTGGCCTCCGCAGTTGCTGTCCCACCTCCATGCTGTGGCTTGTGTGTGTTGCAGGGGCTGTGCACCACTGTCTGTGACTTGTGCTCCAGGCATATGCTGGAGGAGTACAGGACCACAGTTCATGCACAGGGTGGGTGTCACCCCTGTGCCATGGAGGACTACAGGCTGTGTGTGCACAGTTTTCATCGGCCCACACTGGGGGCTTGGTTGCCACACTACTGCATCACTGTGTTAGTGTCCCCTTGGGTATGGGTGTGTTTTTGCCCCTGCACTGTGTTGCATCCAGTGTGCTGCATGCTTCCACGCACCACTGTGGGTGTCTGTGCTGGCTGCTGTGGCACATGGCGGGTTGGGATGTGTCACTTGTCTACTGTGCAGGGTGCTGTATCAATGGTGGTGGTGTCAGGGGCACGCCCTTTCCCGTGTGGGGTACCTCTTGTGCAGACACATGTTCAGTCTCTCAGCTGTGCCTCAGGGGGATTGTGCATGTTGGCACTGTGTCTGCCGTTGTTGCATTGCCGTGTGCTGCCACCCACTGCTGAGTGCTCATGGTGGGTCTGGCTTGTATGGTTCTGTGGTACACGAGGTTGCAATGTGACAGTGGGGGTGGTGGTATGCATGGGGTTTCCTGCAGTGGTGGTCACTGCTCATGGGGGGTGTCTTGGTGTCACAGTGCAGGGTGTGTTGTGCACTGGGGGGGCTGGTGTGGCATGGGGTGGTCTGCCCTCCTTGTGTGGCAGTCTTAGCTTGCTGGTGGGTGTGCTGGGGCACCATGGCCCAGCTGTGCTTTGTTTGCTTGTCCCCATGGGCCGGTGGATATTCCAGCCCTCCCTCAGTTGTGCTGTGCTTCGGGTGTGGGGGCGCATTTTCAGTTCTGCTGTGTGTTCCTGTGCCCATCTGTGGCATGGGTGATGGGCCCCTACCTACCTCCCTGGTTGTGCAGTTACATTGCTCTGCTGCTGGGGGGCTCCCTGCTTGCGCTATGGTGCCTCTGGGCTGCTCAGCTGGGCAGTCCTTGTTGTGCCATAGTGCATTGTATCTGCTCAGCTTCCCTTTCCTAGTTGCGCTATAGCACAGGTTGTGCGACATTCAGACGTTAGCTGTTGGCACAATTTGGCTTGCTCCTTTTTTGAATATCGCATCTATTGCACATGGGCACAATGGACTTGTGCTTGCTCCTGCTATTGTGCACTTTTTGGGCGCAGTTTGAATATCCAGCTCAGTATGTTTTATTTTTGAATTATGAAGTTCAATGCAGAAGACTTTTTTTAAGAGGATTTTCCCTAATGAATTGTACTGGGCACATTCCAAATTTAGCTCCTGTCTATGAATGGGGCATCGGAGATTATGCCTAAAAGTTGTATCACCTGTAATTTGTGTTTGATGTATACATTTAATAATGAACATGGATCCACATGGACACATTTTATCTACAGTATGTTTCCAGTAGAATTTGTTAGAGAAAATCTTACATAAATATCTGCATTGAACTGTACCATTTTATAGTGAAATACAGAATGAATGACTTTCCAAGTTCAATTACAGACAGTCAAAATGAAGCGTATTGATGTGCAGCCACCGATATTCAAGGTTCCAGACAAATACTATGCTGATGTTGTGTTGGACAGCATAAATATACCTTATGGACACACATGGAAAGCAACAATGCCAATTATTTCCATTATTTTTCTTGATATATTTTTTAGTCATTTGTCTATTTTTCTTTAGTGGGGTAATGTGTCTGTTACTATAATTTTTTGGGAAAAAGAAATTGCTACTGAGTTTTGATATGTTGGATAAATACAGTGTGCAAATGACCAGAACTCTGATCCTATTGAAACTAGGTAATAATTGTCCAAACAGACAAATGCAGGACCACACTGAAACTGATATATTTCATATCAGATGTGATATTATTTTCCATCTAATATGCTGTTCTGGTGTGGATTCAGTATAGTTATAAGCTACATTTAGTGATTTACTTATCCTGCAAAGTGTTCTATCCTATGGTGTGTGTTTTGTGTTTGTAAGGCACCATGAGATTGAAGGGTGGGTTATTGCTATTGTACATAATTACTCACTGAAAATGCAATACTGCAGCCCAGGTGAGCAAACCAGGATAAAGACACTATAAAAATAGCTAAAAGCAGGACCATACCATAACAGGGTGCTGTACCTCAGTTTTGATAGCATGTGTACAGTATGTCACAGTAAGTGCAGAACCTATTCATGTAAGTGATTCACACTGTATGTACAGCTTCTTAAAACTGTTGACTCGGTCAGTCTGCTCCAATGAAGAACAAAATTTATTTCAATGAAATATGATTTATGATCATTTTAATTGTGTGTTTGTCTCAAAAGTAATGCACACTTACAATGAAGTGGCAAAACATATCACTATAAGGCTGCAGCTGTCTGCCTAGTTCATGAAGGTTGCATCTTTTCCTATAATGTTTGCACAGACAGATTGCGAAGAAGCAGTCTTTTGTTATGTACAGTAAATACATACACTGTCAGTTCTAATGACAAGGCATTACTTATTTTAAATAGCAAAGCTTATATGAAGTTATATCTTTTTTTCAGTAGCACCCTTTGAATTTATGTAATTCCACCTCAACCACCCAACAACCCCCATCCCCACCAACAACAAATGTTACCCATTAGTTGCAAGTTGGATCCACAATGAAAGTAGTCACTGAGTTAGCTGGGGCATGGGTTGACTGCTATGTCCATTGTATTCATTTTGTTGGGGGAAGTGTTGATTGCCCATGTCCTGAAGGGAAGGGGGATGGGACTAAAGAGACCATGGGCTCTGTAATCCAGCACTTCTAATTTTTTCTGCATAACAAGCACCCTTTGCTCAAGCACGTTCACCAATAATGCTGCATTTAGCCACATTGTGACCACACATTTACCACCCACTTGCCTGTTTATAGCTTTTGAAAGTATCACAGTCAGGGGTTCTCTTATTTAATTTAAAGTGTGGTCAATATTTACATTATTTTTTTTTTTTTAGAAACTAATTAACTTTTATAAATTGTATTGTGCTCTGTAAAAGATTTATTTATTTTAATTTTAGGTTAAATAAGTAACCCTCCTCCCAATGGGGTTGAAACAAACCATAACTGTCAGCGGCACCAATGAATTAATAATGTTATGTATCTATTTCATACCTTACTTCATGAATGTTTTATTTTTGAACTGTAGAGTTTGAATTTTCCAGGAGTTTGTACAGGTGGCATTTCAATCACAACTTCAGTAGCCCCTTGTGGGAGTCTGCAAAGGATCGGCTGAATTTTTATACTATACCATGCATTTGATGTTCCTCTGCTTGGATGGAGTAACCTGAAATTCTAAACATTTTCCATGTTCAGAAATGAAAGTATAGCTTAGCAGGTTACATTATCCAAGTACTGTAGATCAATGACAAATTAAAAAAAGCACAGTATAAGAATCCAACTGATCCATGGCTGACTCTCACACAGGGCCAGCTGAAGCCATGATTGACATGCCATGACAGTACAAACACCTGGGCAATTAAAACTCTAAAGTTAGAAAATGTACAGTAACACTCCGAAAACAGGGAATTAAAAAGATACATTCATCTGCTTGGATAAAGTTACACTACCAGAGAGGCTATGCACATGAAATTCTAAAGCTTCTATTTTTCTTTACAAAATACCATAAACATACAGTACTGTTAGTCATATAGAAAATGTACCAAGTTGTGTTTTGGGAATCAACACAGAAACCATGTGAACTTTAAAGGATCAGAAATGCAAATTTCCAGAATTACTGAGTAATATACTGAGAAACATTGCAGAAATGCCTCATACATTCTGGAATCACAGTAGAACTCCTTAGAAACTTGCAAGAGCCATTGCCCATCAAGTTATATTTGAATAACTAGGGTAGCAACTGAAACTCATATTGTCATAGTACACTCTTTCATCATCCCCTATATTTTTAAGTCTAGATGCATCTGAATTCTGTTTCCTCACCAGAAGTGACTTCCTCATCATCTTGTTTTTGTTCAACATTTCTGGTGCAAGACAGTAATATGATGCATTGCATTGGTCTTCACATTACATTCTTCGTGATTACTATTTTTCAGTGGTTGGTAATGTCAGTTGTACACATGATTTATGACACTGATGTATTTTGAAAATATTTATTGGCACTATGCCTTTCACAGTTACAATTAAACATTGTTGAATTTATGACTTTAGTTATGCAATGTAATGTTTGTGAATTACAGTCATTATGAATTCATATAGCAGTCCCATACATTGTTGTCCTTTTAAACAGAGTGATCTAATTGAAAATATAAAATGCAGAATACTAACATGAATAGTTTTTTAATTTCACCATTTTTTATTGCATTAACTACCATTGCATATTAAGTGTAGTAATGCTTCTCATTACATTTTTATGTATTCTTTCTATTGGAGAACATGCACAATAAACAATCTATTTAAAAAAAAATCATAACTTAGTTTCTAGCAGTTTATTATAGATGACCAGTGCTGTTACTGAACATGTCAACACTGCAAATTAGCAACCAGAAGAATTAACAATATACAATATAATGACTAAATAGCAGGGGGAAGGGACAGAAGAGACCGTTATAGTTTTATATGGAGGTGGGAAAAGGGTAAAACAAAAAAGGCTTTTAGGCAATGCAAAAGAACTCTGGAAGAAGGGGATAGGTAGTGATGTTTTGCAGGAGGAAGGTAATGTTTTTTTGGGGGGTATCCAAACTGCTATACATATGGGATATCTTTGCAAGGAAGAAATTACTGCTTTCGTGTTTGTGAAGTTTTAAACTGTGTAGAGAAAGACACAGATTGATATAACTGGCGGGTGTGTGTTTGTGCCAGCACAGCAAGCTAGCATTTTTTGACATTTACTGCATTTGTGGCCAAAACTACACATTTGCACAGCCAGCACCTGATTTTCTTACACTCACAACTGGTAAATTGTTCCAGCTTGGGTAAAACTTGTTTAAAATGCACAAACACCAAATCAAATGTTTATCCTCAGGCATCAGCTGACTGGTGCTGGCAATGGGCCAGCGAATGAGAGCTTGCATGCAGCTGGGGATACACTGAGCAGAAACAACATGACAGACTACAGGGAAAGTAGTGTGTAAAACTGTAATAATGTGGACATATACAATAAGTATATTAAAAAAGTTTGGAAGAGAAGCGGAAAGTCATTTTGTTATGGCCCCTTAAGTAAAAGGCATTCTGAGAATATTCTCTGGTGATGTTGAGTGAGCCCCCTCCCTCACCATCCCTCATACATACTGTATAGTCATATTATTCTTCAATACGGCACCGATCTAGTAAACCCATAAAGAGCTACATTAATGTCAAAATGCCTTTAACTTAAGGGGGCATAATGGGAGCAGGTGATGTCATCCTTCATTGGGGGGTCACAAACAGAACAGTCTGATGTAGGAAGGGGACAGAGAAGTCACCAACCAAGCACTCTCAGGTGCTTTGAGTGCAGTCATATGCATGGTCAGTTGCTTAGTAAAGTGCTAGTTGGGCAGACTGAGTGGCCCGAGGGAGAGAGGGGATGCAAGAATCCAAATTAAAATGAACTGCTTACTTGCAACCCTCTTCTCATCCCTTCTTTAGTTCAAGGCTTTTTGATTTTCTCCGATTAGTGCAGCAGTCAGCATTACTTAATCAACAGTTAATTCGGCAATGTCTGAATAGAAGAAAATGAAATGTCCAATAAACGACGCTGACTTTAGCCACAAAATAGAGTCAGAGAAACATACTACATTCAAATTGTATATTTTCAATAATTTTTAAAAATACTGCTGGGGCTTTATTATGCTCACACTTGCAACTATACATAGAGTTGTCTAAACTAATGAGATTACTGCTCAGACAGATCACGTGTAACAATCTGTTTCTAAAGTAAGAACTTTCATTTGAGACTGAGAGGAATGGATCACATGTCACTGAGCAAGTGCCACAGTTCTGTGTAAGCAGTATATCTGAAAGGACTCTGAATTAGAAATACCCAACAAGTGTGTGTATGGGCTGAGTGGAGACGGCTACAGATTACAGTTGCTGGCATCTGTATATAGGGGACAGTGCCAAGGGGAGAAATGTCAGCTTTCTTGAATGTATCTCTACATGTTTCTCCAGTGTTGTTATGTCATTGAAATGCAGGCACCCACCACCTTTTATTAGGGCACTGATTAATTAGCAGTGAACTACCATGATCATTTCCTTGAAGATAAGCAGTTTTTTTAGAGGGGATTATTATTTTTTCATTAATGGCAGTTTTATTTTTCATTAATGGCAGTGTTATTTATGGAAATATCTTTTAACATTCGTTAGAGAAGATAGTGTGCAGCTGATAACCACATATTCGGTGAGGCTGAAGATGCACTTTTTCATTGATGGAATCAGCTTCAAATGGGAACTTGTTCAAATTGAGGAAACATTTTGTAAAAAAAAAGATTAATTTAATAAAGATGATATTGCTGTTTTTCTAGTCTGCCAATAAAAGGAAAGGCACTATCAATATAGATTTGGCTGGTTCCTTTTTTTTTTATTTGACTGCAAGTGGCACAGGTACGAAGGAGCAGGACTGAACCATTGAAAATAAATGTATGACCTACAAAATTTTAAACACCATGACCCTTCTCCAACATTTTACAGAAAACAAAATACCCGGGGTCAGTTAATCAAAGTGTAGAACTAACATTGCCCCCAAGCACCTTTCACTCATGCCACTAGCATGCCTCATACCTTATCCAGGTGGTCCATTCAGTCTTGGTTGGGACGTACCCTCTGGGGCAGTTCAACAGTTTTAACAAACTGCCTGTTGGACTGACCAGCTGGATAAGGTGGTATACTGGTAGCATGGGTGGAAGGGTCCCTGTCCACTGTCTATAATTTCTTAATTAATGGTTCCCCACACCTCTGTCTCAAACTGCTAAAGGGACGACCCCTGCAGTGCACACCTAGCCACGAGGCTTTTAAAATGAGTGTGAGGCTTCTCATTTGAACCTGTTAAGGCAGCTCTTTAGAATCACATGCAAGCTGCTGTAATCAGCAGTTGGAAGTCTTTATTACTGTCAGCGATGACAGAAATGGCATCAGTAAATATTCAGCAACAGTGTAAAAAGGAAATAAAGCAAAAACTGCCATTTCAGTCTACTCTCAGATGGACAAAAACAGAGAAAGTAGTTGCATACTTGTTAGATAAGCACCCTGCAAAACAGAAAAAAAGTGCAAATGCCCAATGCTGAGACGGTTTTGTGCTGTTAACTGGTACAGCAAAGCTTTATCCAACAGCGTATTGAGAGGGTTTTTTTCTTCTTTTTTTTTGGGGGGGGGACTTTTGTAAATATGATTTTAATATAAAGGAATAAAGAAAATACTCTTTCACAAACATTTTTAAATGAAAGTAGCATCGTAGACTGTGTAGTTCTATGGTGCCGACACTATTATAACGATTTCCCCCGTTTTATTGGATGATAAACTCTGGTGTGCTGTAGTAATAAAAGATGGACACCTCTGCTTTTGAGACTGAAGGCATTCTTTCATTAGCACTGCATAACAATATGAATAATGAAAATGAGCTGATGGGTTTTCACTGGATTAAGCTACTGTATTTTCTCCAGCTGGAATGAAGATACATTTAACTGTCCAGTTCATTAACTGTGGTATGAACACTGTAAACATGACAGTGACCCTGCTGTGCAACCTTATGCCACCTGCTGGTTATTTCTGTGGGAGCACTCAATTTACTCATTAGGCACGCAATATTGCTGTAATAGCACATTTAGCCATCTTGTGGATAAGTGAAGAATAGCATGCAAAGCTCATTTAAACAGCAGCTATAATTGGGCACCCCACACCACGATAATGAGCTACTGCTGCTCTGACGTACTGCACCAACCGGTACCGAGTGTCATGCCGCATTACCTGATAACTTTTCAATAACAACCACTATATGTGGTGACTTCAATGTTGACTGGCTTCAGTCTGATGCAGATAAGGTGAGATCAAGTCATGCAGAATCCAGCCTGGCACAATTCATTCAGGATCCCATGCGTATTAATAAAAAGTGCGTCAAACACTCTCTGCTTGACTGGGTAGTCACTAATTGCCCTTCAAGATCAAAGCAGAGGATGTCCTATCAGACTGCTTAAGTGATCATTCCCCTACTTTCTGTATTTGGCAGAATAATTGCCCTAACCCTCCTCCTAAAATTTCTCTGGTTCATGACATGTCCAGGTTTGATGCCAATAGTTTTATCACTTCTATCAAAAATACTGATTGGAATCCCATAAAGTCCCTCCCTGATATCAATCAAGCTTTGGACTTCTTTGTATCCTCCTTTACTGGTATTGTTAACTGCCATGCTCCTTTATAAAATGTAGGTCTAAGGTGGTTAAAGACTACTTGGATCACAAAGGAAATTAGGTTGCTTATGTCACATCGTGACAGGGCATGGCTGAACTATAAACAAAGTGGACTGTCTTCTGACTGGCATGAAAATAGGCATTTAAGAAACAAATGTAAAAATTCCCTTCATGAAGCCAAGTGTCATCACTACAGATCGGTTGCAGCCATGTAGAGTGCTGAAACAGTGGCGTGGTCTGTGGGAGAGAGGCAGGAAGAGCGGCAACCAAATGAGCAAACGCACATTGACACCAGCCCACAGTAAAAGAGTGAGCCATGCTGCAGCCCCACAAGGGTGATACCACAAGCGTTAACCTACTGCCTGCCGAGCCCTATCAGGCCTGAGCGGCAGTGAAGTGAGAACCAGAAGCAGGCAGCAGACATGGCAACACCTTGGGAGACAGGGGCCCTGGAGAGCACAAGGGTGGGGAGGTCTGGAGGGGACTAGGACAACAGGCACTGATGGCACATGACCTCGTGGATCGACACACCACCACAACAGTAGCAGACTCCCCATGAAGTCCATGGCAGACCTGTCCACCACCATGCCATGGCATGCCTGCTGCAGACATGGCATTGCTACTCCATGGTGACTCCATGGTGTCCTGCGCCCCTGCCCAACCCTCCTCACAGACCCCCCATGGGTGTTCCTTGGCCTGTCGCCCTGTGCTGCCTGCCCCTGTCCTGCAGCTGAGTGCACCCTGCCCTCCACCATGAGCCACGTTGGGCATGCTCAGTGCCCATCAACCTCTTGTGTGCACCCATGCCCATGCACCCTGTGGCACAGGCATGCATTGCTGCATGTCCTTTTGGGCTCTGCCTCCTGCACATACTCAGTCCGCCAGTCACCATTGTTCCACTCTCGCCCTTCCCATGGTCTGCATTGTGTAGTTACACTGTGGGGACTTGCACTTGAGGAGTTACCCACATCACATAAATCCCTACCAATCTCTACAAACCAAGCATCTTTGTAACCCTAAGGAATTTTGGAAACAGGTTAATTCATTGGTCAAAGGGAAGGTCACTAAAATATCTAGCTCCATCAATGCGGGGGAGGGCACTCCCCTTTTAGACCCCCAAACAATTGCCTCTGATTTTAATGAATTCTTAACTGATCTCCACAAATACACCTCACTTTTCTGAAACTTCTCCTCCTCTAATTCTGCCCCTTCCATTCCGAGCTACCTTGGGACTCTACCTGCTTTCCATCTAAAATTGGCCTCCCTCAAAGAAGTACAGACTTCTCAGTAACTTAAAAGCTGAGAGCTCGCCTGGTCATGACACCTTAGAACCCAAATTTCTTAAGCTGGGTGCTTCTGCCCTTGTGCGGCTAGTATGAGACCTGTTCAACCGATCTTTCCTTTCTAACATAGTCCCTGACAAATGGAAGATCATGGTAGCTGTTCCTCTACACAAGGAGGGACTAAACAATGTTGTTGAAAATTTCCAGCCCATACCTATCCTCTGCCCCCTGGCTAAAATCCAAGAGCACATTGTGTATAATCACCTCTGGAGCTACTTGGAACATCACGCTCTGCTATCCCCCTGTTAACATGGCTTTAGGAGGAATCATAGTACCCTTACTGCCTTGTTAAAAGTTACCTCTGATATATTCCAGGCAATGAATCATGGTTCTGCTACTGGTACCATTTTCGTTGATCTAACCAAAGCATTTGATCTGGTAAACCATGATCTCCTGCTCCATCAGCTCAATATTATTGGTCTTGATACTAGTACCCTGGCCCTGGATCAAAATTTATCCTGCCGGTATCAAAGGGTTAAGGGGGCAGATTCCATCTCTGGTCTTAGACCTATAACCCACAGTGTCCCAGAGGGCTCCATACTGGGCCCAATACTATTCTCTCTTTTTATTAATGATCTGCCTAGCTTCTGTGGGGGTGATGCCATTCACCTCTATGTGGATGATGCAATCACCTATTGCTTTTCTGCCGATATTGATGGAATTGATAGTGTACTCGCATCTGACTTTGCTGCCCTTGAGGGTTGGTTCTTGCGAAACCAACTTGTCTTCAACATGAAAAAGACCAAATGCATGCTATTTAACCACTTACCACCCTTAACTCATGCCTTCTCCTCTCTTTGCATTTCCTCTTGCAACAGTGATACCCTAGAGTCTGTCCATTCCTTTAAATATCTGGGCATTACCCTGGATAGCTCACTTTCTCTTAATGCATATGTCTCCAATGTCATAAAATCCCTGAACCAAAAACTAGGTCTCCTTTATCACAATTCACCCTTTCCACACTTCTGCCTTCTGCCTCAGGATTGCTACTTCATCCCTTTTTCCTCTCCTCTTATGGTGCTCTCTTACAGCTCTCATCTAACTCTTCCTCTCTGTCTCTCCTCTCTCAAGCCTACCATAGGGTGGGTATATTTGCCTTGGGGGTTAATGCCCATCACCACCACTGTGACATACTTACCTCATTGGGTTGGTTTCCCTACAAATCGAAGCTGAGGTTCATCACTTTAAGTTTCGTGCATAAGCTTGTCTGCAAATTCACACCTCCTTGCCTCAGTGAGACCATACACCTTAGACAAGCTCCTAGAATGCTCAGATCTGCCTCCCTCCTCCTCCGCATAAAGCCTTCATTATGATTGGCTACTGCATGAAGGTCCTTCTCTTTTGTGGTTGTGTCTGATTGGAGCTCCCTTCCCCCCTCTGTTGTCTCCTGTTCCACTCTCCCCAAGTTCCAAACTCATCTGGTTGCCTCCCTTTCAGCCACTGCAACTTGTTCATGCTTCTGCTGAGGCTCTTTTTCTTCCCTCCTACCTGACCATTGCTGTCCTTACTTTTAAGTACAACCTTTCTTTATTACCCCCCCACTTCCTACCCCCTTACTTCTTGTCATTGGTTTCTGCTGCCTGTAGTCATCTTTAGAAATCAATTTCTTATAATTCATGTTTCTTGTTACTGAATTGTAAATACCTCCTGAATTTTTCATTTTTTTGCTGTATTGTATATTGATATCTGTGATCATGCTGTATACTTAAGTTTCTTGTTATCCTTTTATGTTTATAAATGTTTTTGTAATGTCCTGTTTTGCATGTGGCAACCCTGGGTCGACCCTGAAAATGGGACTGCATTTGCCTCAGTCGACTAACCCGGTTACCAAAACTCAAATAAATAAACAATGTAGACTAGCATGGGGGAGGTTGACAGGATTCAGGATCCCTCAGACCAGTCTCCTCTCAGGGAGGAGTGAAGGTTGAAAGAAGCTACACTTACTGACCACCACTAGGGAAGGTTGAAGCCCCCAGTGCATGGACAGGGCAGTGGATTGCTAAACTGGGAGAGTCAAGGGGAGGCAGCATCTCTGGAGAGGGTTACCTAAGGCACAAGGAAAGTCCCTGGGATGGAGGGTGAGGGTTCTGGGTGGCTAGCAGCAGTAGGGAGCCAGTCAATGGTGCATGGCCTGCAGTGGCCAGGCCTTCATCCTGCCAGCAGATCCTTTCCCCCATTTTTCATGCCAACCCACTTTTCATGATGCAGTGTGTGTCCCCCATCAGGCCTTGACATGCACGTCAACCCTGCAATGACTGGCACAGCCTTCCTCTCTTCTCCTCGGCTGGCCACAGACTAACAAATGCAAACTGCAAAGATATGCTTTGCGGTTTGCATTTGTTAGTTGATGGTAGGCAGAGGAGGAGAGAGGAGGGCGGTGCCAGTCACTGAACTGTGTGACTCGATATTACTTTTAGGACAATGAAATACACAACTAAAGAGTGTAGGGGAGCCACTGGATACCAGGAAATAGACCAAAAAGAGTAATATGTTTTACATAACAAAACGTGTAAAAAAAATGTGACAACCCTCAATGAAGTGGAATACTAAAGTTAGTCTTAAAGCAGTAATTAATTCATCTTTTAAGACTAAGTTTAGTAATCATTAATCTTCTGTAATCATCATCAGAAGAATACTGCCAGTAGAAATATTAATTCTAAGAAGTATTCCACTGTGGTTGATTTTAAGAGCAAATTATTACTATATAAATATTATACACATATTTTAAAAGTACACATTTTTGAATATTTTCAAATGATAAATTAAGACTTTTCAATACTTCTGTTTGTGTTATATGCAAGCTTGTTCATTTTCATTCTGATCACTTCTTTTACAGTAAGATTTACTCTATCAAGAATGCTAAGAAAGACATCATTACTGCTCTGTCAAATGCATAGATACACACATGCATACATACAATCTCAATTGAAGAGTTTTAATCAGTTACTTCTTGAGCCCTTTATGTGCTTTTAACTTTCAGATACTTTAACTATTCAGAGGTCATTCCCTCAGTAGGAGTGACAAGAGTATCTCCCATGGTTGAAAAGAATCTTAAACAGAAAATTACAAAACATGTCCCTTTACTGTGTCAGATACACAGTCAGCTACTTTAATGGAGTATGGGACCCATTTTGATAATGGTTGTGTCAGATAATGACATTGTTAGAATCAAAAGGGAGGGTGGATGGGCAGAAAAAGGGGAAGACTAGGCAGAGGAACTCAGTGAGTACTTCTGCTCAGTGTTCAAGAAAGAAAGGGATAGTCCAATATCACATGGTAAAGGGGGCAGGGGTGGAGGGGTACAGAGATAAAGATGGGTCAGTCCAGGAGGATAGCATCCTGAAGGTCCTTAAAACCTTGTGGTGGACAAAGCATAAGAACCATATGGTGTACACCCAAGTGTCCTGAAGGAACTGGCAGAGGGGTTGGCAGGCCCTCTGACAGACCTGTTTAACACCTCTTTGGAGATAGAGAATGTACCCAGTTACAGAAGAATGGGTCATGTGTTGCCCCTCCACAAGGATGAACCGGGCAATTACAGACCGGTCAGCTAGACCTCTGTAGTGGGGAAGTTAATGGAGACCATTCTGAAGGAGTGGGTGATAACTTTTCTTGTTAGTAATGGTTTACAAGATGAGAGAAAGTATGGGTTTGTCTTGGGAAGATTATGCTAAACTAACTTCATCAACTTTTTTGACTGGGTCCCTAGGGTGACTGATAAAGGCCAAGCTCTAGATTCCTGAATCTGGATTTCAGCAAGGCCTTTGATGTAGTGCCACATGGGAGGTTACTGAGCAAGCTGAGGGACCTGGGTGCATGGCAGAAACTAGTGGGATTTGTTGAGAGCTTGCTACAGGGCAGAGAACAGAGGGTGGTTGTAAGGGGGGGGTCATCCAAGCCAAGGCCAGTAGCTAGTGGAGTGCCACAGGGTTCAGTGCAGGACCCTGTTTATTTCAATGTCTTCACTGAAAAATAAGATCAGCCTGTTCGCTAATGACACTAAGATTTGTGCAAAAGTGAACAGCGAAAAAGGGAGGCAGGCATGCAGGGAGTATCTAGCTAAACTTGAACACTGGTCTAAGGAGTGGCAGATGGGGTTTAACACAAAGAAGTGCCAGGCCACGCACCTTGGAGCCAGAAATCCAAGAACCATCTACTGACTGGAGGGAATGCAGATAGTAGTTACAGAAAGGATCTGGGGGTAATAGTCACAGGGGACACGAAGATATCAACACAATGTAGGGGGGCTGCAGCAAGGGCAAACAGGATGCTGGGGTGTATTGCCAGAGGGATCACCTCTAGAAAGAGGGAGCCCTTACACAAAAAGAAGGGTGAATTTACAGTTGTTTTATTCTCAAAGTCCCTTTGTTTCTCAGTATTTGTACCATTCAACCATTCATTTTCCATTTTTTATCTTTACCCTTCATTGTTTGCTCCTGATATTCCTTCAGATACCCTTCAGATAACTCATATTTTTGAGCAGTTTATTCTGAACCATTAATTTTCCATTTTTTATCTTTCATTGTCAAAACTGCACCCAGTATCCAATTAAATACACTTGAAATGATCCATCTTGTAGCAGTTAAATTATTTTAACCATTACATGTGCCTAATAAAGTCAGGGCTCATCTAATCAATTCCACAATAATCCTGCTATTTGATTATGGGAACGTGGTGTATGCCGGTACATCAAAAACTGTACTGGAGAGGTTAGACATAGCCTTGAATAGATTTGCAAGGTTTGCATTAGTTGCACCTCGTTTGGCTCATCGGCACACTATGTACAGTGCCTTAAACTGGACTAGTCTTACTGAGCGTAGAAACTTTCATATATTGCATTTGGTTCACCAACAACTGAGCTTAAAGACTCCTTTTTATCTGGATAGCTTGTTCCAGATATATATACCTAGAGCAGATTTGAGATCAGCACAAAATTTGGAACTAGTAATTCCAAAAACTAGAATGGCAAGGGCAAACTCTGCATTAACAGTGAGTGGGCCTAAACTCTGGAATAGATTACCAGACTATTTTAAAAAAAGACAATTGTCCCTTGGTATAAGATCAAGAAATGGTTAAAATCAGAAGTATATTAAATTAATTGACAGTGTTCCCAGTAAAAAGGTAATGCACTTTTTTGTTTCACACTTTTCATTAATCATTATTCATAATTATTATAAAGAGAATAAAGGATAGATCACTGGGCATTACCAGTGAGTAATACCATCGAGAGGTTCTGCACACATGGGAACCTCAAGAGCGAAGCTCGAGAGGTTCTTGTGTTCAGAACCTCGAGACGGTAGGTCACCGGTAATCCCCAATGACTTATCCATTATTTTTTTTAATATATGGATCTTCAATTTTTTAATTTTTTGTCACTTAAAGACTGTGTCAGTCCTGGCTGAGCGCCGCACTGTACAGTGCTCCAATTACTTTTCTCCTGCCTGCCCAGCCATTCGCTCGCTAGCTAGCTCACTCACTCACTCGGTTCACTTGCAGTACAGGCAGTCCTACCTTTTCTTGTTTTTGGGGAATGGGGAATGCAGGATCAACCAGATATCTCCATTTAAAAAATAAAATAAAATGGGGAACTTTTTTGAGGGTAACTAGTCTTGCTAAGCAAGAGACTGTCCGCCATGTTTTTTACGCTGTTCTGCCCGCCCACACAGGGAAAGTGGCCAATGAGGAGGCACGCTTAGGACATAGGGGGCAAGAGGTATCTTTTCATGCAGTTGCAATGATACTATTACCAGCACAAACCGATACTATTAAAAGTGATTGACAATAGTATTAAAAGTGATTGACAATACTATTATCACTGAAGCTTTGAGGGTATTATTGGATTTTTTTGTATGCTTTACACACCTATTAAATTGAAGATCTATATATTAATGAATGTTAATGAATCATCATTTCAGACCACGTGGTTACTGCTATTTTATTACTAACAGTTGGATGTGTAGGTTTAGACTTTGTACATTTATAATGGTTATAGATGTTGATATTTAATGTTAAAACAGAGTATGGAAATAATAGAGTATTTGTCTGTAATATGTATTTCTCATGTACTATGTACTACTGTTTACTTTATGTAATTGTAATCTTTTGTACGGTTTGAACTTGGACCCCGTTGAAAAGGAGTTTAACCACTCAGTTGGATTATCCTATTCCTAGACTTGTAAGGAATCAATTTTTACAAACAAACAAACAACATGTGTTTCTTTTTTTTATTGTGGTTGTTTCAGTTTACTGCTTTTTTCTCAATTAATATTAAGTAAAATCAGTGGTTGGGTGAAAACAAATCCAGGGTGGGACTAAGAAGAGCTCATGGGCTAAAACAAGTGCATAAGGTATTTTTCCATTATATATGGGGGACGCATAAAACTAAAAAGATAACATGGAGGGAAGCTGAGTGCACACTACAATCTAGGATCCCAATTCAGTGTTAACACGTATCACTGCTGTTATTAACTATACTGTATTAACTTTCTGTTACACTCCTTTATCACTGCATTATTTTTATTTTTAGATGCACACTGTAGAACCACTACACACACTTAATGTTTCTTGTACACTTCTTTATGGCTGCATTACTTTTGGTATTTTTAGATGCACACTGTAGTAACACCTCACACACTTAGTGCAAATTGTTAGATAATTCTCACACACTTTTTTCCTACATTATAGTTAATAGTTATTTGCATCCTAATGGAAACACCTAATAAATGTTCAAATTGCATTTGCTGTTCTGGTTTCACTAACAGAGCTTGAAAGTTAATTTCCCTCATGCATATTTCTTTAGATTAGTTCAATTTAAGCTAATATTTTTTTTTTTATCTTTTCACCATCTCACAGTTAATGTTACTGTCATCTTAGCTTCACACATATAACTTGTTTATGGTAAATCTACTCCAGGTATGCACTGCTACCAATACCTGCATTTGGCACACACAAACCATACAGCCCCCATGGTGGCATGCTTTATTTTCCACCCTTTCTTAACCCTGGCAGAAAGCTTTTGAGTCCCATCCCCAGCCTCATGCATCTCAGCCCACATAGCATGTTAGCAGATTTCTCCAGTGCATTACAGAAATGCAAGTGTGTAGTATGCGTACAAAATGTGTGCCACACACAAAATTGTTCAGTGACTGCAGGTTGATTGCACACACCAAGTGAACCTAAGTGAACCTGATAGAGCTTATCAACTTCACATGTCGGATGCTTGACATGCATGCAGCAACTAAGTTAGAAAAATTCACAATAAATAATTATTTCTTAATAACAGAAAAGGCACTTAACTGTTTTTATCTGTTTTGCAACAGTCCCAGTAAAACTCTCCATATCTCGCAGCTCATTGTTGGTGTTGGTGGAGAATCTTTATCTTTCTCCTATCACAGCCCACTAAATTCCTACTACACCCAAACCCAGCCTGCTGGGTTCCTCACCTGCACACATGCCCAGCCCACTGAGTCTATCTCATGTACCAAGCCAGCAGAGTGTGTCATCACCTGCACCCTTGCACAACCCAGTAGGCCCTCTTTTGCACCCACACCCTGCCTGGTGGATCCTTCTAGTACTCATGACCAGTCCAAAGGGTCCCTTTCAGCCAAGTCTAGCCAGTTGCTCTCCCATAAGTTTGTGTTGCAGAATAGCCAGAATAGAATCCCTTCCCATGACCCAGCAGTAAAGCCAACCTTAAAAGAGCTATACTGACTCTGTTGTACTTTTGTTTCAAAGAACCAGAGTGTAGTCCAGTCAGTAAGAGGATAGAGTAGCAGCAGCTAGCCACCATGCCCATCTAGTTGCTGCAGCACAGAGTCAGTTCCTCAAGTAAAATTCCAGACAACAGCAACAGCAACCAAGAGAGAAGCTGCCTGCAGAACTAGAGAGACAGGGTCCTGACTTCGTGTGCCTTTTTTTGAGGTACATGGCTGTATTTAGTTGAAAATCCACCTGTACTGTGGGGTGTGGAAGGACTCAAGGGAGCGAGTGCATGGGCCTCTATCTACTGGCCCTACCACTGTGGGTAAGCAACCTATTGGGACCAATTTGGGAGGTTGATAGCTGCTGGAAAGGAGTGGGATGGCTCTACATCTCCTGGCTCATGGTGGGATGGCCCTGCTTCTTCTGGCTCAGAGGATGCCCCCACTTCTCCTGGCTTGGGGGTTGACCCTACTTCTCCTGGATTGGGTGTTTTAGTCTCACTTATACTATACTTATTTTCATTTTGTCACATGCACCCAAGGTGTAAGCTATCTTAAAGTTACCAAGTTCTTGTTTTTTTCATTTCTGTGAATATAAGCTTTCTTAAGCAGGATTTTTCTTAAAAGATGATTTTTCCTACAATGATACCTTTGTTAGCCATGGCACTGGGAACCTCTGTGGCTCTTTTTTGTTTTAAATTAGCCCTATGAACTTTTACTTCCACCTGGCTGGAGACCAGAGACAGGCAAACGGGACCTTGGTTTAACATTTCATCTGAAGGATGGCATCTCAGCAACCACTGAATCTGCATTCCCCCAATCTACCTCTCCTGCATGACCATTCTTCATGAACCAGGACCACTATCAGCCCCACGACCAGCCTTCCCAGCTGAGCAATGTCCTTGGAAATCACCCTTTCCCATTTGGGATATGTGCAAATCACAGAGGGAGAAAGAATTCAGAATGTCTGTATCCCTCATTCCAGTGGCAAAAAGTTGAGAAGTATGGTCCACCACTACTATGGGTCACTGTTGCAAATGGAAATTACATAAATACATACTACTTGGCTCATTGTGCAAACAATTTGATTGTGCTGCATGTATTTCTGTAACCATAGTAATCAGTGTTGGTTAAAGGCCCACATTAAACAGCATCCAGCTGAAGATGTGGGTTGGAGAGCTTTACTATTTGCCTTTGGTAGAGTGACACAGCAGGTGTATGAGGAACACCTGGACAGCAAAGACTGCCGTTTTAGTATGGGATGGGGAGAGTAAAGAGGTGCCACTGGATGCCAATGACTTAATTTACATGGAATGAGAGGAGAAAGTTGTTACCCAATGGATGCTAGGGACTGCTTGTCCACTGCCCCCAACCCTTGACATAAACTCCCTTTATACCCCACCAAACCCCCTCTGTGAAAAGGAAGGGGTCAAGATGTGGGATGGAGGCACACAGCCAGTATGATCTTCAGTGGGTCCAGCTTATGGGGCTGGCTGGTCTGTGTGAAGGGGTTCCAACTGTGGGGGTAGACTGGCCAATTATCTCCAACACTTGATGTCCCCTTCCTTTACAGAGCACTAAATCCTCTCTCATGCCCTTTGCACTCCTTTCACAGGCCTGAGTACTCCCCCCAGCCCCTCTTCTAACCAGTAACACCTGTCAGCCTCAGCAACCTTAACATTCCTGTCCCTCTCTGGTCAGTTGAGACCCACTCATACCCTTGACTCATTGCCTCCCTGCATGGCCCCCCACTGACCCAGACCCATTAAACACCCACCCACCCCTTACAGGCTGTCAAGATACTTTTCCTCCACAGGCCTGCACAGCTCCAGACACTAGACCCCTTCCCTTCCCTTTGTTTCCTGATACTAGCTAAGTCTTCTTACACAGCCCCAGATACTAGCCTTACCTCCTTCCATGGCTCCCATCACTGCCCTCCCTCCACATCCCCCCACAGCTCCCTCCACAGTAACTGTTCCATCCACAACCCAACTCTGAGTCCCCTTACCACCTCCTTATTCCAGGACCCATCACCCCATAGTTTCCCCAACACATTTGCTGTCTCCACAGTCTCCCACCCCTCTACCACCAGCCGACCAATTTTCCACCAGTGATACAGACTGAGAGAAGTTTGAGTGGGGGGTCCAATCAGGGATCTGTAACAGGAATGCAGTGATGTGGAGTGTAGTCAGCCAGGGGGAAGGGTTTCAGTTACAGAGAGTGGTCAGCTGGGGGGATGGTGAACTTGGGGCACATCTAGTTACAGGGAGTTTTGGGAGGTGGAGGGTGGTTGAGGTGTAAGGTGTTGATTCAGCTACAGACAGAGTGATTAGGATGCTACTCCAGGTGATGATAGTTGGCTAAGACAGGGAGGGCAGTTTTGTGGGGGGTAGAAACAACAAAAATGGAAAGGGACCTGGAAGCAATTATATCAGATGCCCTTAAGGTGGGCAAGCAATGTGAGAAGGCAGTAAGGAGGGCTGGGGGATACTGGGATGCATAGGGAGAGACATCGACAGTAGAAAACAGGAAGTTGTTATGCCTCTGTACAGACATTTGGTGAGACCCCATCTGGAGTACTGCATGCAGTTATGGAAACCCCATCTCTGCAAGAACATAGACAGAGTGGAGGCTGTTCACAAGAGGGCAACCAAAATGGTGCAGGATCTGCACCAGAAGAAATATGAAGAGAGACTAAAGCAGCTTAATATGCATACCCTCGAAGAAAGGCGGGAGAGGGGGGACATGATAGAAACTTTCAAGTATCTCAAGGGAATTAACAAAGTCCAGGAGGGTAGCATCTTTCAGAAAAAGAGATGTGCAAGAACAAGGGGGCACAATTTGAAGATAGAGGGGGGACGGCTCAGAGGTAATATGAGGAAGTATTTCTTCACAGAGAGGGTTGTAGATGCATGGAACGGCCTTCCTGAGGAGGTCATTGAGTCAAAAACGGTGGGTGAATTCAAGAATGCATGGGACAGACATAAAGCAATTCTATGGGTGGTAGGAGGAAGTAGGCTGTTGGTTAACTAGGATCTGCAGCTTATCCATTAGGTAGGGAAATGGGCAGACTAGGTGGGCCATGCGGTCATTATCTGCCATCAAATTCTATGTTTCTGTGTTTCTACATAGAGTATGCAGAGTGCAAAAGAACTCACTAATCTCCATTGATTGTTGCCATGGGAACAATCATGGAAACAATGTTGTCATCATTCTTGTGCTATGCTCTTGACCCAAATCTCCCTTCTGTGATGACATGTTTAGTCAGTCAGTGCTGCCATGGTAACAGTGTGATTTTTTTTTTTACAGCTCAAGATTCGCATCTAAGCCATTAACTCCGCACATTCACACCAAACTGGCATTTTTTTTCATTTTCCTAGTCAGACAAACTTGCTGGCTAGCCAATGCTGACATCAGCTTGATGTCAGAATCTGACATACTGTTTTGAAACTGTGCAGATGTTCTTGATGCACTCTACAGCTCTGCAGAAGCACATATGTCTTTGAACATCTGCAAGCTGAACTGAAACATAAATGGACTGTGGATGGACTGATGACCAGATGGTGGAAGGACTGTTTGAATATAAAATCAGGTACAATTAATAAAATAAATGTAAACGGCTAGTTTGAAGAGTTTTTTTGTTAATTCACATTGCTAAAAAAAATAAGGTACTCACAGGGGCTGCGAATAATTTAATCACACCACTGGGGCATGGTACTCAGCTTTGCCTTTAGCCACATTACCTCACAATGATGTGATTTATGTATTGTTAATGCAACCCCTGGTCATTCCTTGTTGCTTAAATATGTCAAGCCTGCCACAGTAGCTTCTTGTTCAAAATCAGCTATGACCATATTTGATCTCCCAAGACTCTGTTCAATGATGAAGACTTGTCAGAAAAGCAGGACTTCACTGAAAAAGATAGCCTTCATTTTTGACAACCCTAGGTAAGCAAATGTTAAATAAAGCCAGTCCTCTAAGATACACATTGTGTAATTGTCTTTATAACTCTCATTTTTTGTATAAATAATTTGGAACATCTTGCAAAACTGACAGCTTGCACCTGCATGTTGCTTTAGAAATCTACTCAGCAAGGACTTCATTTCCCATGGTTCCTTTTGCTTTTTGGCAGAATGTGATACTGCCAGAGAGAAGCATTTCCTAGTTCCCTAACAGTCCTGGCAGTGCAGCTTCTTCTGGGAGAACAGTGAGAAAAGATATGCAAAGTCTTTTCAGGTATTTGTTTTCTATAGTTTTGTAAAAAATTGGACTCAGAAAGGTGTTTTTTTTTTTTTAAATCAAGAATAGTTCTAGATAGTCTGTTAGCTTAAATACAGTGCAGTTTTGCAAAGTTTCCAAATGCTGTAGCGGATCAGATTGCAATTGAAATCTTGACTTGCTGCATATGTTAGTGCGTTCTTTGTTTTTACTGCATTTTTAAAGTTTTATCATAAAGAAACTGGACTTTTAGACTAAGAAATGTGTGAAGTTGCAGTTATTTGAATGTGTATGTTTTTGTGTGTGGTGGGAGAACAGACTATCTCTTCCAGGCTTTGAATTCAAATGTAGTATTTGTAATGCGGTTGTATTTATATATTGTAGTATGTTGCGAGCCAGGGAATGTTGCTAGGCGATTTACTTCTCAACCCTGTGCCATTTAAGCTGAATAAATTGTTTTTTTTTATTGGAATAAGCGGTAAAAAAATCAGGAACAGCTGGCTTAACAAAATATTTAATATTAGCTGAAGAAATTGTTGTGGCATAGTATTTTGTGAAAGAAAATTAGACTATGTCACTAATATCTGACATAGATTTTATGTTTTTATATACTGTGAATTTTATAGCTTTCTTGGAGTGACTACAGTTTGTGGTCCAGGTATCACAATGGACAGAAATAGTATGGGTAGGGTTACCACCTTTTAAGAAGCCCAAGGTGGGACATTTCTTACTGAAACAGGATTATTCGCAGGACAATATATCATCTCGACCAATACAACAGACATGTTTTCTCTAAATAATCAGAATTAAGACTGTGTTACAGTTTTTTAGTTGTTTCTTGTGTTTTTTTATTATTTTAAGGTATTTTAGTTAAGATATTATAGTTTTTTGCAACATTTAGAGGAAAATCAGAAAATATTTTTTCTACTACAATGTCAGGACATTTAGTATTTTTCATGTTTTTCTGCAGGACACAACTGCCCAAATCAGGACTGTCCTGCGAAAATAGGGACAGGTGGTAACCCTAAGTATGGGGGATGGGAAAATACCATGAATGCCATGACTCTGTCTGTCCACTACGTTTTTCCACAGTAAATTTCTGCAGTGGGGGGGATTTGTACTGCATTTGTAAGGCACACTGTACAGTATGGGTGCCAAGAGAACTAGGTCTAAGACCAGATGCGGAGGTGATCAGAAGGCTGTGCCAGTCGCTGGCTCTTGGTGCTGGGTTGAGGGGGCCAGTGGCGTGATCAAGCACTGCCTGCCAGAGTGGGGGTCCACCAGACCACCAGGGATATGGTTTATCTGCTACGGGCAGGTAGGGGTTAGGGAAGGGGAACCAATGGACCACCAGGGAATTCTTTCATTTTCCAAACAAGGATGGGTATCAGGGCTGGTGAGAGACCACTGGACCACCAGGGAGTGCATTGTTTTTAAACAAGGATGGGAATCAGCATGGGAGGGGGACATAGTCCAGCACACTGAGCCACTGCAGTGGCACATAATGGAGTCCATAATGGGCATACAAATGACCTTGTAGTGCAGTGGGTTCACCTGCATCTTTGTTTAAATAATCACCCATACGAGTGCAGAACTAACCAATGTGTGCTGCACATTACCCCTATGGTTGATCTTTAGTCCATTCCCTTGTAGTGCAGCACAAAGCATGGTAAACACTGGCTGGATGCCATGCTACCAAGGCTGATATTCAAATGAATAGTGCAGTCAGTTCAGATCATGCTATTCATTTGAATATGGTGCTGGAGCCAGTTGTCCCCTATTTTTTCATGTGGCACCCCCGTATGCATGCACAGCTAGGTGGCTTTGAATATGGGGTCCATAATGCCTTACCTATTAGATAAGTACAGTTTGATTTGAGTGTAATGGGTCATGTGAGTATATCATTACATAATGACACTAATTTAAGGTTGAAAGGAACTCTAGGTTTTGAAAGACTTAATGAAATATGTGTTGCATTACCTACAATATTTGTAGATCAACAGCATGGGAAAGTTAAAAAAAATAAATATCTAGAGACAATAAAGTTAAAATACAATTGATGAAAATCTAATGTTTTTTAACTCTTACGATACAGTAGTTTCTCTTTACCTCTGTCTTTTCCACTAGAACTCTGCTTTCTTTACTCCTATATTGTATTACCATTTGTATCTCTCTGCTGCTCTTGCTACTCAAGTTACTATACAGTCCTCATTTTTACTTTTATTTTAACAGATCCGGTCAGATGTTGACTGTTTTAACTTTCAGATTAGTATCTTATCTTGTTTAATTTTAAACCCTAATCTCTCCTCTAGAACCTCTGACACTTTTGTCTCCACATCCTTCTCTCTGCTCTCCTTTTAGATACTACAAGAACACCCCAAACCAAAGCCAATCCATCCTGGTCACTGTGATTTGAACAGAACAGGTAAGTCATATTTAATGTAAGTGTCAAAATTTGGTTTTGCAGCCACTAGCCAGCAGGGCTAGTGACTGGGAAAATTGATTTTCTTGTTTGGTAACCAGGTAAAAATCCCCACAGACTTCTCCACTGGCCCTGCTGGTGTACTTATTGAAGTGTTACCTTCTCCAGTACAAGTCTACAGGGCTAGCTAAAGGAAAATCTAACTAGCTAGATACAAAACCTGCTATAATTAGCTAGTGGGACAGTGACAATTTTGATGCCAGTGAAGGAGGTAGGGCTAGTGTCATGTGTCAAGGAAGGAAGCAGGGCTATTGTTAGGGGGCTGGGGGGGCTAGTGTCCAGATAAGTGGGATGCTAGTGTCTTGGGCTTTGGAAGATGGGTCAGCTAGGGTCGGGAATTGTGGAAGGAAAGAGGGGGCTAGTTTCAGAGCAGAGGGAGAGTGTAGAGGAGGGTGTATGTGTGCCTCAGGTGTCTGAGGAGGTGGTGTCCGAGGGGCCTTGCAGAGCAGGTGGGTAACAAGTTTCAGTGATTCTCAAATGGGTGAGGAGGAAGGGGTGTGGTTTCTGGGAGTCAGAGGGGCCCAGGAGGGAGGGAGGTGATAGCCATGGGTTTAGAAAAGTGGGATGCCTAGAAAGGGAAGGGTGTTCAGAGAGACTGTGGTAAAAGAGAAGGAGGGGTAGTGTGCGGGGTTTGAGTTGGGAAGTAGTGGAAGGGGGTTGGTGTTTGGGGTGATGGAGGGAGCCAGGGTAGTGTTGCAGCTGTGTTAGGTGAACAGTCAAGGGGCTGCTGTCATGGGGGGCTATAAAGAAAACATGCTAGTGTCAAGTGCTGTGGAGGGAGGGGGGCTAGTGTTGTGGAGACTGTGGAGGGAGGTGGCAGGTGTTGGGTGCTGTGGACAGTGGTGGCTGGTGTTGGGTGCTGTGGACACAGGTGGCTGGTGTTGGGTCCTGCTGATGAAGGTGAGCTGATGTACTGAGGAGTCAGGTGTGCTAGTGTTTGGTGCTGTAGAGGAAAGGGGCCTAGTGTCCAGATCCATGGAGGGAGGGGTCTAGTATTGGATACTGTTGAGGCAGGTGGCATAGTTTTGGATGCTTGGAGGGAGGGGGTCATGTTGGGCGCATAACACTGTGGGGATGATTAAACACCAAAGGCATGAGTGAATCAAGTTTTCAGACCCCACTTGAAAGTCTCCACTCCTGGGGTTGCAATGTACCACCTCTCGGTCATGTGGTGTTGGATCCACTTCCCTCACTGTGCCCCTCACTAAGGAATCCCTTGAAAGGAATGCACAAGGTGAACTACAAGGAACTGTTTAGCCTGAGCAACAGTTAAAGGACATGGGGGATATTTATTTATTTTGGCCTGGTAATGAGAGCTATTTTCAGACTTGAATCTACCTGGCGTTTGTTGGAGGCCTCCTGACCAGACCCTGACTTTGCTTATGAGATTTGATAGAAGGCTGCCAGCACATACAGAGAATAATGAACCCTCTACCATGTAGAACAAGCCACATTGACTGAGGTTAGTGACATAATGGGCATGAGAGCAAAGCTCAAATGCCCTCAGGATGTTGCTAACCTCACAAACTATGAGGTTACCAGAGCATTCTGCAATGAGGTGGGTTCATTGTGTATAACGATACGAGCAGGGAGTTTCAAAACATACAAGTGACAGGCAAACCCCCTCAAAAGTACTGAGTTTAAAACAGCACCCTGTACTGTTTTTTTACTGGGCGCTATTTTGAAATTGGTGTTTGTGAAGAGGTTTTCCTGTCCTAATCAGATTGTTCTCCAGACCCTGTGAGTGGCTTGCTGGAGAGTGAATGTGACTGCGCAACTGATCAGAGAGATAATTCAGGTTCTAAATGGTGAATGATTTCTCTGAGCATTCTAAAAGATGGATTACTGGGTTTAGAAACCACTGCAGAAGCTGGCTTTGTACTGATATTCAGGATGTCCCAATTGCAACCCCTCCACCCCCACAACCCAGAGCATGGCCACCTGCTCGATCTGTCAGCTGCACAATACAACAGGAAAACACCGAGTGAGAGGGAGTACCTTGAGTAACAAGTATCATTGATAATGTTAGGAAAGATTAATTTCTGCATTTCATGAAAGACATTTAGAAAATGGGTCTCATAAAACCTGCATGCTGATTGGTCAAGGCCCCTTGCCACAGGTGTTGTTATTTTTTAACAATGCCCGAAAAAAAAACAAGTCCCATTTTGGGATGCCTCATTGTTTATGATATTATTGGGCACCTCGAATTGTCACACCGAGCAGCTGCCATTGGTTTGCCTTGCTCACTGATTCACCAGCCCCCCACCATGACACCGCTCTCTACAAAAAAAGTAATTAACTCCTAGTGCAATGCTGCTTCTGTTCCTCCATAACTCCTAACAGAAAAAAAGAAATACATCCTGATTTGCATGCTTACTTTTTTTCCCCAATGTCTGCTCACTCGACCTCCTTGAAAGTGAAAGTGCCTGACCTTCCTTCTGGTCCCACTTGCATTACATTTTTATTGCTAGCACAGCACTACAATAAATTGACCTTGTGCACCCCTCAAAGAATAAAACACACTGTTTCTCTTTACAGTTTACTTTCCTGTAATGCTGCTGGCTCCCTTGATCTTCATCCAAGTAATATTTCCAACCATCCTTCTAAGTTGCACACACTCACATGCCTGTCCAATTCCACCCAAAAAGAAGCCATGCAGGATCACCATAGAAGTAAATGGACTTGTTTTTTTTTTCTTCTTTGGGACGTGGTACAAACAGATTAACACACAGCTCATGATACAACACTCATGCTCTTGTTTTACTGCTGGAGGTGGACACTAGACAGAATGACTCAGTTACAGGGGGAGCAACAGTAAATGGAACAGAACACAGGGACTACTTTACAAAACAAAAAAACTTGTCACACTTTTTGAGTTTTCAGAAGTAGTTCATCTAATATTTGATTACTTAAAATTTACACACATGTCCATTTTCTAAGTGTAATAATACCCTCCAGGGTGTGTATTATGGGATATAACTGACCTTCCAGGGGCTATAAGGCCCTTCACTTGTGTTGTTGGGCCTCATTACACCCCTGGGTGGTTCATTACATCCCAATAATGCCCACCCTATTGGGTATTATTACTTACATACCACTTTGCCTCCCCATTACAGTGGTAGCATTCTGGCACTGACAAACTGTTTGTTAGAGCGTCATTGGGGTTGAGAAGGCTTAAACATTCAAAGGACTGCTCTCCTCCCAGGGGAGGGATTGCAGAGCCTTGCTTGGGATGGGAGGGGGGAACCTGCAGTGGAACAGAGGCAAGACCATGGGAGCTAGTGAGCCACATTAATCTAAGGCAGGGAGGTCTGGAGTAGTTAAGGAGTATGGCCATGGGAACAAAACTGGGGTGGGCCAGAGTAGCCCAGACTTGGGGTTGTACTGGAGCAGGGCTATGGGAGCTAGGGAACAAAGTAGACTAGGGAAGTTGGACGCAGAGGGAGCAGGGGTGGACTATGGAGAGAACCAGGGCAGATGGTGGCTAGTGCAAGGTGGCATGTACTGGTCTAGGGGCAGGGCCATGGCAACTGACAACCCACCAGGACATCCTAGGGATGGTGCAAGGTGGAGCTGGGATAGGTGGGGGCCAATGGTGGACTAGGGCTGAGGGAGGAAGGATGGTGGCTCGGGCATAGCAGAGGAGCTGGGGTGGTCCACAGGCAGGACCAAGGGAACTGAGATGACCCAAGAGGACAGCACGGGCCAGGATAGGCTGGTGCTGGAATGTGGCAGGGTCATGCTAGCCTGGAGGGGACAGGTAAACCTGGGACAAGGGGAGCTGGTGTGGTGCAGATGAAGGCCCATTGGAATGCAGAGTGCCAAGGTGGGCCGAGGTAGCCTGGTGCTAAGGCAGGGGGAAGCTTGTGTTGTCCTGGGGCAGGGCTATGGGAGCTGGAGGTGAGGCAGGTTGGCCTGGGTTGCTTGTAGCAGGGGGAGCTGATACCTTTGGCTGGGATTGGAAGTGCAATTGTGGGGGGCCACTATCCACCCACATAATGGCAGTATATATTTACAGATTCTTTTAACAGTAGTAGGGGGAAAGAGGAGGGTGGGGCAGCTGCAATATAAGGGTGCTAGCTGAGCATTTGAGCAGACTAACTTAATAGACCACAAGGCCTGTTTCTGCTGGCAGATTTCATATACAGTACCACCTAGTCTTCTTCCATACTTTCTAATTTCTGAGAAATTAAGGCACACATTGGTCATGTTTCTTTGTTGTAAAGTCTACTTTGAGCAAACACATTTCAAATATATCTCTCTCTGTCTCCTGGATTTCAGCAGGACAGACTTTATTAAGATGAAGGACTAATTCAGGAAGGCTATGCAGGGATATGATGACATAAGGTGAGTAGTGGAACAGTGGGATAAGATAAGGGAAGCCCTACACCTGGTAGCAAACTATTGTACCAGGCCCTACAGCAAGAGCAAAAGAAAGAGGAAACCACTGTGGTTCTTGAGGGGAGTAGCAGAGCTAGTAAGAGGAAAAAAGATGACATTTCTGAGGTACAAGGCAACACAAATCAAGGAGGACAGGCAAGAATACTTGGAAAAATGAAAGGAAGCGTACAAGGCAGTAAGGACAGCGAAGGCCGAAACCAAAGAAAAGCTATCTAAATTGGTGAAGGAAGGAGGGAAAGCATTCTTTGGTTATATTAGTGAGAGAAGGAAGACAGGGAAGGGATTGTGAGACTTGGGGCAGAGGGAGGCAGGGTAGTGGAGAAAGACATTGACAGTGTGGTACCAGGGGGCTTTGTGACTTAAGACTTATTTAGGGGATTTTGCTGGTGCAGCTGTCTCAGTGAGTGTCTGCTGGAGTAGTTGATTGTCTGTCTCTAGTACTCAGGAGGTACCCATCCTCCCCCACCTACCACTAATGTGTTACATCCTTTATAATGGTAACGTGTGACATCATATGGTAAGTGATGTCTGCATACACACACTGTTAACTGGACTGGACACACACTGGACTGTATGTGTTTGTGAGACTTGGGAATGCTATTGGTGGGTTTGTGATTGGGTTTGTAAACAACTGCAGTCAGCGTAGAGAGACTGCATTCCACTGTCCTGTATAGGTAGTGTGAATCATGGGTAGGATTGTGGAGTGCAGTGGTTGTGGGGCAGCAGTGTGGATGAACATACTGTGGAGGCTGGGAGGGTGCCCAATATGCCACAGGCCAGGAGGCTCAAGGAAGAGGTTCAGTGTCTTGGAAGGGAGCTGGGGAGGTTGAGGGGTGAGGAGAGGGCTGCATTGGTAACAGGGCTGACATCTGAGAGTATCGGGGGCACCACAGAAAAGGAACAGTGGATCAAGGGAGGGGGCAAACTAGACAAGAAGCCAGTTGATGAAGGGTGGACTCTAGTAGAGCCTAGCAAAAGAGGAGCAGCAGTAGGCAGGAGGGAGGAGAAAACACATAGTAAGGCAAAGAGAGTAGGGAACATGTTTGCTGTACTACTGACACATGGGGACAAGGACGCAGGAGGAGACTGCACAAGGGATAGTACTCACGAAGAGGAGGGGTGAGGGGTATTGCTAGTGGAGAGATTGAGCATGGTGTGGCAGGGGGAAGGATAATACTCAGAGAAGGGAGAGGGGAGAGAGAAGAGGGAGGTTGGCAGTCAAACAGGAGGAGGGGAGTGGTCTCAATTGATAGGAGCAGGGGGGGAGACATTGGGGCAAATGGTAAAGCACCATCTTGAGTGGTCCTGGGAATGAGAACCTGGGGGGGGATGTGACAGGCACAAGGAAAGAAGGTGGGGTGTAATGGTGTTGGGGGACTCCATACTCAAGGGGATCAGATGAGGCAGCAAGGGGGGGAGATGCATAGTCAGACTGGGATTAAAGGCAAACAAGGCAGGACAGGCAATTCTAAGGTGCGCAAGGAGGGGTAGGAGGAAATTGCATTGTAGTACATACAGTATGGGGACAAATGACCTAGCGGGAGACACAGTTGTGGTAACAAGGGAGAGGTTTGAGGAAGTGGAAAGGTTGTGTGAGGAGACTGGGGAGTCTGTGGCCTTCTCAGAGGTGCTCCCAATGCCCTGCACAAGCACAGTGAGAGAGGGGAGGATTAGGGAGTTGACTGCATGGTTGGTGGAATGGTGTCGAACTAAGGGGTATGGGGTCATGGGTGGCTGGGGCAGTACCTGGGATAATAACAATCTGTTTGCAAGAGATAGGCTGCACCTGAGTGAAGAGGGGAAGGAGGTATTAAGGCAAAGACTGGAGAGGTATATTGTGATAAGGGTAGATTTAAACTGGGGGGGTGGCAAGTGGACAGCAGGTAAGCAGGGATCCAGTAGAGTGGAGTCACAACCTGCCCCCTCAAGCTAGCAGGGAAGGACTTGGGGCAGCCGAAAAGGGAGGGAGCAGAAGGGAAGAGATGGAGGGCGATGGAGAGAAAGGGGCATGATGGAGGGTGGTCTTGCTGAATGCAAGAAGCTTAGGCAACAAATCAGCTGAGCTACAAGCACTCTTGGCAATGTGGAGGGTGGATATTGCAGCTGTCAGGGAAATGTGGGCAAATGAATACTGGAACTGGGATCTGGCAATCCCAGTATACAAATTATACAGGAAGGACCATAAGGAGGGGAGGGTGGTGGGGTGGCAGTCTATGTGAGGGATGGGATCAAATGCACAAGGGACGAGGGAGAAGAAAGGAGAACAGAGGCAATCTGGCTGCAGCTCCTACACTCAAGTGGTAGGAAACTAAGGATTGGGGTGGTATACAAGCCACTGTAGCAGTCTGAAGAGCTTGACCAGGAATTAGCGGGACAAATCAGAAAGGTATTTAGAAAAAGGAGGGTGGTCATCATGGGGGATTTCAACTTGCTGGGTGTTGACTAGAGCATTTCAGTCACCTCCAGTGCTAGGGAACAAGTGCTTCTGAACGCAATCCAGGTGGGACTCCTGATGCAGTTGGTCAGTGTACCATCTAGGTTAAAGAACACTTTAGATCTGGTATTAACTAATGGGGAGGCAGTAAGAAAATAAGGGTGGAGGACTCACTAGCCGACAGTGATCACCAAACGGTGTGGTTTAATATCACAATGTGGGTGGAGCCAGAGAAATCAGTAACCTGGGTGGTAAACTTCAGGGGAGCAGACTTTGTGAGGATGCTGGTAGTACTGAAAGGGAAACTGGAAGGCATAAGGCAGGAGATGGACACAGAGCAGAAATGCAATATTATTAAATGGGTGATTACAGAGGCAATGGAAGTCTGCACCAAAGCACAGAGTAAGAGGAGCAGAGCAAGGAAACCATGCTGGTTGAACGGCGAGGTAGTGGAGGTGGTGAGGTCAAAATGAGAGGCACACCAGAGGTATAGGAGAATGGGGAAGGAAGGGGACAGGGAGGAGTATGCTAGATGGTCCAGGGAGGTGACCAGAAAAGTGAGAGAAGCCAAGGCCCAGAGGGAGTTGAGATTAGTTCCGGGAATTAAGTGTGGGGGGAGACATTTTCAGATACATCAGGGAGAAATGGAAGTTCAAGGAGGCAATAGTGAGGATAAAAAAGGGTGGGGAGTGGACAGAAAAGGGTGAGGAACATGCAGAATCACTGAATGAATACATTTGCTCAGTGTTCATGTAAAAAAGGGAGGGAGCGCTACCACCACGATCTGGGAGGGTGGGGACAGGGCGGGAGGAGAGGAGACGACAGATGGAAGAATTGAAGGAGGTAGAGTCCTAGAGGGACTGAGGGTAGACAAGGCACCAGGGACAGATGGTATCCACCCCAGGGTGCTGAGAGATGGTGGAGGAGTTGGCAGAGCCACTGGTGGATCTGTACAGCACCTCACTGGAGTTGGGTTTGTGTCACTAGACTGGAGGATGGCACATATACTGCCATTATGCAAGCAGACCAAGGAATGAATGGGGTATTTATCGCCCAGTAAGTCTCACCTCCATAGTGTGCAAACTCATGGAAATGATGCAAAAAGAAAGACTGGTGTTGTACCTGGAGGACAATGGCCTTCAGGATATGAGGCAGCATGGGTTCATTTCGGGGAAGTCTTGTCAATCCAACCTGATACAATATTATGTCTAGGTGACAGGTGAGCTGGATAAGGGTCATGCGGTGGATGTTCTTTACTTGGGTTCGGCAAAGCTCGATTCGGTGCCTTATGGGTGGCTTAGGGGGAGATTGACTTCTGTAGGGGTAGGGGCAAAAATGATGAACTGGATTACAAGCTGGCTGAGTGGGAGGCTGCAATGGGTGGCAATCGGAGGGGAGCACTCAACTCCAAAGCCAGTAACAAGTGCAGTGCCACAGGGCTCTGGGTTGGGACCAGTATTATTTGGGCTCTGCATATCAGACGTTGTGCATGGGATGGTGAGCAAGGTAAGTCTGTTCACAGATGACACCAAAATGGAAGCAATGGTGGATGGGGAGGAGAGATGGAAGCAGCTGCAGAGGGACCCAAGCAAGCTAGAGGAGTGGTCAGAGAAATTGTAGCTGCAGTTCAATGCAAAGAAGTGTAAGATTATGCACTTCAGGGTGAAGAACCCAAAGAAAGAATACTGGCTTAGAGGGGTTAAGCTGTAGTTCACTGAGGAGGAGGAGGAGCAGGACCTAGGGGTAATCTTAATAGGGACCATGAACAACACTTCCCAGTGCAGCAGAGTGGCTGCAAAAGTGAACAAAATGCTGGGGTGTATAGCTAGGGTGTTTTCATCCAGGCAAAGAGAGGTGATCTTGCCCATCTACAGGTCGCAGGTAAGGTCACTCTTGAAGTATTGTTTGTAGTTTAGGAGGCCATACCTGAAGCATGACTCTAGCCTACTGGAGGGGGTGCAGAGGAAGACAACAAAGATATGTGGAATGGAGGGGAGAGACTATGAGAGCAGGTTGGGAGGCCTGAATATGTACACCCTGAAGGATAGAAGGGACAGGGGAGACATGATAGAGAAATTCTAGTATCTGAGGGGAATCAATAAGGATGGGGTAGATGGGGTATTTAAGCTAAGGTGGGACACTAGGGACCATGGGCTATGAATAGAGGGGGGAAGATTTAGGAGGGAAAGGAGGAGACACTATTTCATGGAGAGGGTGATAGCAAAATGGAACGTACTACCAGAATGTGTCGTATCAAGTAAATCTGTGAACAGCTTTAAAAGGGCATAGGACAGGGACCAGGGGACAGTGAGGGTGGGGGAGGTAGGCAGCAGCTGTAGGATGACAAGGGTGAGGGGGTGAGGCAGCTGAAAACTAGAAGTGCTAGCTGCACACTTGAGCAGACTTAAATAGACCAGTTAGTCTGTTTCTGCTAGCATGTTTGTATGTTCCTACAATGTGACTGTCCTCAACAAATACTGCTCTGTATTCACAGAAGACGACAATGGGGATGGTCTCCCATTAATTGAGAGGTGCAAATGGGTAGGAGGGGCAGACATTGCACCATTTTCAGAGGACAGAGTAAAAAGAGCACCAGAACAACTTAGGGTAGATAAAGCTATGGGGCCGATGGGTTACGCCCAAAGATCCTAAAGGAGCTCTGGGGGGAATGGGCTAAACTTCTGGCTAAGCTGTTCAGTGGATTACTAGAAACAGCAGTGGTTCTGGACAGGCATGGTTCCAGAGGAGGGCACAAGTGGTAACCCTGCAAAAAAGTGGTAACAAAGAGGAGACAGGAAATTACTGCCCAGTTAGTTTGCTTTGAAAATAGGTAAAATGATAGAAACCCTACATAAGGGAGTCACGTGATGAGCTGAATCGAGTTAGACGTCTCCTGTGGCGCTCCGAGGCCCCGCTGTTAATATTTTAATACTTCGTCCTCCGAGACCGGCTTAATTTGCTAAAAAGCAGAGCTTAGAGGTCGGGGAACTGGTGTGGGAGTGTTTTTAAGCAGAATCGCTAAACGAAGTGGAGGAGGAGAAGCGAGGTGACGTATGTAGAGAGCAGCAGAGGGCAGGCTGCACTACAGCACCAAGATGGAAGCAGATTCTAGAGCCTGGCTGGGCGAACCCCGGCCACCAAGAGGCAAAACCTCACTCACCTGTTGAAAGTGAGCAAGATGAGGAGCCAGGGAAGGAAGGGGGTTCAAGCTCGACCGCTGATGACATCCTGGAAATTAAATCAATGTTGCAGAGGCTGGTGAGTGATTTTGCAGTGGTAAAGCAAGCACTTCATATATTGGCTCAGAGAATGGGGGATGCAGAAGCCCGGATCTCTTCACAGGAGAGGAAGACAGCTGTTTTGGACCAGGAGATGGTGGCTATGAGAAAGCAGGTTAAGAAGTTGGAGGAGAGGATGGAGGTCCAAGAATCGAGAAACTGACGAAATAATCTGATATTAGCAGGGCTACCAGAGAGGGCTGAGGGGCTGGACTGTGTCTCCTTCATGCAAGATCTGCTGTTGAAGTTGCTGGGCCCTACACCGTTTGGGGAAGTGTATAATTTGGAAAGAGCACATAGGGCACTAAGGGAGATGCCGCCGCCGGGGGCGAGGCCTCGGGTGATAATCATGCGCTTTCTCAATTATAAAGAAAAATCCCATGTATTAATCACTGCCAGGCAAAAGAAGTCTCTACAATGGAATGGTGTTTCTTTGTGGTTATTTCAGGATCAAGCATGGTTCAGGAAAAGCAGAAAGAATATGCAGAAATCAAGAAAAAGCTATAACTGGCAGAATAAATTTGACTACAGTTTCCTGCAATGTTGGTGGTTTGTCTCAAGCTGGTGACAAGAGGTTCCTCACAGCAAAAGACGCTTTAGAGGGGCTTCGGGCTGACCTTCCAGAGTTATTTAAGCCCTGCACCTGACTGTGTTTTGTGATGAAGAAGGCAGTACTAGCCTGAAGGGCAACGATGGAGGAGAATTTAAGGACTTAAAACATGTTATTGATTGTGGGTTTTTTTGCTAATTGTTGGATATGTTTTGTTTCTCAAGTGATAGGTATAGGCCAGGGAGTATGGAAGGCCACCTTTAATAAGAGAAAACTGGGATCTTCACCCATTGCAGTTGGGGATGAATACTGCAAGTGGTAAAAGGCTACTCAGAGAGGTGGGGCATAGCTGCTGTGCGATGGGGAAGGAGGGGATTTAGGAGAGTAATACTGTTAAAGTGTTATGGTGTTTTATCTTATAGAGGCGAGATACGAATTTAAGGGGCAAGGGAGAGTGGTTGGGGGAGTGCAGGGATCCAGTCAAGTTAGATCTTGCCCAGCAGGCACAGAGCCTCCAGGGTTGTGTTTTTCCTTTCTGAAACACCAGGCCTAAAAAATAATGAGATTGGGGCATTATGAGGGTGCGGATAGATGGGGGTGGTCGAGGGAAAATTATTGTTAAAGGAGCAAATAGCTCGTTCCTATAGCTTTTAGAGGGTACTATCTTCTATTTACTTCGTTTCCTTGCTGGGCTGTGAAGAGGAGCTGGTTGGGCCCGTTCTCTTGTTGTTCATTATTTATTGTATCTTTGAGAGGGTTAGTTTTGTTTTTTTCTTCTTTCTTTTCTCTTTCTTTTTGGGGAAATGTAAGGACAGGTTCATGGAGAGAGGAGGGTGAATGATGGACGGGGATGCAGGACCTCATGCTTTGGCCTCTATGGGGGTTATGGGCTAGGAACCGGAGTTGCATTGTTATGGGGTGGGGCTGGGGGAGTGTCACTAGAACGGATTCATCCATGACTCGATATCTGGTTGGTGGGCGATCTAAGGATCGAGGCTGAGGAGGGGGGTTGTGGGGGTTGGAAGACAGAGAGGCCTGAGTTTGGGAATAACATGGATGACCATGAAGCATAAATGTTTAGCCTATTCAATATAATTTTGAGATTTATTAATGTCCTGTGTTAAAATAATCTCTTGGAATGTTAAAGGTCTCGAGGGTAGACGCAAAAGAATGGTTATCTTGCATACATTGAGCAACGGGGGTTCATATTGCTGCGCTACAGAGACACATCTGTTGACAGAGGAGCTGAGTGGTCTTAGGAGACGATGGGTGGGGCAAGTCTATGGGGTTGGAAAGGATAGAGCCTCTGGGCGTGTGATTTTAATAAAGAAACTTGCCCGTATGAGATGGTACAGGTGTTAATGAGGGGAAGACAGAAGGGATTTATTTGTCGGGTAATCTGTTTGGCAAAGGCAATCTCAGTTGCCTCCATATATGAGCCAACTCCGCTGAGCCTGAATTTTTTGCTTCAATAGAGAGGGATATAGCTACTCTTTCGTCACATTCGCTTATTTTGGTAGGCGACTGGAACACCTATCTCAGTAACCGGGAGGATAGGATACCACCATCCAATGGGCCACTGACTAAGACTCAGCTTGCCCTGATTAGGTTTTTGGAGGTTACAGCTCTGGTCGACCCCATTAAGACCCTCTTGAGAGGGGGTAGTAATATGACATTCTACTCAGCTGCCCATAAGAGCTATTCTCAAATTGATTTCTTCTTGGTGAATAGTGAGGCACTTAGGAGGTCAGGAAGTTCTAGCGAGGGGAGAACTCTCTCGGATCACTCTCTTATACAGTTGATATGGAACCAAGCTCCTTACCTCCCGACCTTACCGATGGAGGTTGCATGACTCTCTCTTGATAGAACCTACGATGCGACAAATTGGAGGAGGCTTTACAGGAGATTATTAGGTCTAGAGTCCCCACTTTTGCAAGATAAATGGCCTAGCCTATCTTGCAAGGTGCTGTATGAGGGGTGGCCCAGGGCATGGCGCGAAGGTAGTAGGCTGAGAAGGGCTAAAGAGGAATTTTTGTTAGGGGCAATTGAGTCCATGTCACAGGTGGAAGGGTCTTCAGAGGAAATAGATGCAGAGCTCAAAAGCCTGAGGAAGGAGCTGGGAAAGTAAAATTCTGGTTGAATAAGACTAATGCTAAATTCTTGCTGCAGGGTGATGTCCCCGGGCGTCTTTTAGTGGCAAGAATTAAAGAGTGGGAAGCAAGCAGAACAGTCACATCTATCCAGTTTGAAGGAAAGCTTCTAACGGATCCCCAAGAGATGGCGGAGGCTTTTGCGGCATATTTCAAAGAAATTTACCAAGCTAAAGATTTGGCTGGGGAGGAGGAATCCAAGCATTTTTTAGAGGGTATTCCCTTACCAGTTTTGGACCCTGTTCAGGCCAAGAATTTAGAAGCTCCAATAAGAGCATCTGAAATTATTGGGGTGGTGCAATCTCTTTCTGCAGGTAAGTCCCCTGGGCCTGATGGCCTTACTGCCAGATTTTATCAGACCCATATTCAGACTATACTTCCTATGCTTCAAGAGTTTTTTCGTGCAGTGATGCAGGAGGGGGTTCATCATCCTCCACTTTATCAGGCATATATTACTTTAATTCCTAAGCCTGATAAGCCCAGGGATGCCTTAGGCAGTTACAGGCCTATAGCTCTAATGAACCAAGACATTAAGATTCTTACAAGAATATTGGCAAATAGAATTCTGAGCATTGCCCCTAGTCTAGTTAGCCAGGAACAAGTAGGATTTATGCCGGGGAAGGGGGTGCAAGATGCTCTTAGGAAATTGCATCATATTTTAAACTCTGCCCCCGATTCCCAAATACCTATGGCCTTCATCTCTTTAGATGCTGAAAAGCCTTTGATCGGTCTCCATACCTTTCTTTTTGCTACAGTGGAGAAAATGGGATTCGCAGGTTTTCTTAGGGGTATTAAGAACTTATGTCATGCCAACTGCCAGAATATTGTGCAATGGTTATATTCGAAGATTCCGGCTGAATAATGGGACTCGTCCAAGGATGCCCTCTTTGCGATATTATTTAATATTTACTTAGAACCCCTTCTGAGAGTTATCAATGGGGATGTTAACGTTAAAGGGATAGGGATAGGAGATTGAGCTAAAATTCTCAGTTTTGCAGATGACATACTTCTTCATTTGCAGGACCCAGTATCCAGCTTTGAGAGAGTAAGAGACCTAATAGGAGGGTTTTCTAAGGTCTCTAATTATAGTTGAATCTGACAAAGACACAAATTCTCCCTTGACACCATATGTTTATAGGAAGATTTCACATCTCGGGTGCAATGGAGTCCAGATAAAATTAAGTATCTGGGTATATGGATTACAGCAAATCTGGAGATGGGGCGAGTAAATTTAGAGGGTCATATCAGCGGTCAAAGGTGATATATTAAGGTGGAATAAGCTACCTCTGAATTATACAACACGACTGGGTATTATCAAGATGAATATATTACCTAGACTGCTATATCCAGTTTACTTAGCCCGTATAGTATCCTAATAAGTGGTTTAGTATAATCAGGAGGTTGATATCGGAGTTCCTGTGGATAGGAAACCGCCTAGGGTAAAGCATAATGTGTTACGTCTGCAGTATACAGAGGGTGGCGTCAGGTTGCCTGATCTCCATATTTATTACGTGGCAGGCCAGATGGGCATTATGGCCCGTTGGGCGAAGAGAATGCTGAGGGAAAGCTATTACCAACCTGGGTGCAAATAGAGAAACAGATGCTAGCAGGTGGGCATCAATCCAGAATCATTGCTGTATGCTAAATTAAGAAAAAGTTTGTTTATATCAGAGTATGGAATCCGATTAGAAAAGCGGCAGAAGCTTGGTGGTCATTTCTTACCCGGTACAAAAACAAAATCAAGGAGGGCGGATCAGCCCATATTGGGTAACCTAACTTAGTAATTGGGACTGGGTAATTAGATATCGGTGGGCTACTCAGTTACGGGATCTTAAAGGCTTAGGGATGTTATGCAGGGTGAACATGGTCCTTCCATCAAAATGTAGACGGGCTGTCTTTCTTTCAAAGGTTGCAACTTAAACAAATGCTGGCAGGGTTTGTGAAGGGTCAGGCAATACTGTGGACAACTCCTTCTCGTGGGGAAGATTAAGGAAGTTAATCAAAGAGCTAACCCCTCTCACAAATATATAAAGTCCTCTTGAACTTTCTTGGCCGAGTTCTCCTATAAGAATTTCATATTGGGACAAAGTAGTATGACCCAGAAACCTCACTTGGGAAAACATTTGGAAAAGCAGTAAATATAATGTAATCTCCAAGTACAGAAATATGCATTTTCATTGTTTCTAACATTTACTATACCCTATGAAACTGTGTGATAGCAACTTGAGACAGACAGACCTGTGTTTTAGATGTGAGAAGGGAGTGGGTGATCTCTTGCATGTTATGTGGGGATGTAGTAAAAGTTCACCCTTATGGAGAGAAATCAAATGGGGCATGGATCCATTGCTGGACTACTCAGATTTTATAACACCAGAAGTTTGTGTTTTGGGTGACTTTTCCCAAATTGCAGGGGCTGCACCTAAGTATCATCTCTCTTTACTGGCAGCGGTAGATAAGGCCTTTTTAGTAAAACATTGGAAGGATGATCAGGTCTATGCCTATGATCAGTGGGTGAAAGATTTGCTAAGGGTGTTGGGCATTATAAAGAGGCACCTATACTTTGAGGGGAGAAAGGAGGTATTTGTTAAAAGATGGGTGGCACTAGATGCGATCTACTCCCTCCAGGTCGAGAGCCTCTGAATTTTTGAGCTCTTGAGCACAGGTCTGTCTGTCATATTGTGACTAGCTAAGGAAAAGATGCTGGAATGCTTAAATGTCTATTTTTTGCCTTGCTTGCTTTTCCTTTTTTTTATTGTTAATGGTCTTAGCGTGCTTCAAGCAATTTTTTTTTTTTGGATAGTGGTAGTGGGGTTCTATTTGGCCTTTCTTTTTTGTTAGGCTAATGGTGGGATGGTTTTGGTCTGCATGGTTTTATAGGGTTGGGGGTCTCTCTCTTTCTCTCCAAGGGACACATCAGGAGGCTGCTCAGTGGGTGTAAGGCCCCTAACGGGGGTCGTGGATTAGTATATGCTCATAAGCTGGTAATTAGAGGGGGATTTGGGCTGTTGAAGGGAGGGGCATATTTTGATACCGGTTAGCCCACTATTTTAATGACATTACTGATTTTTGGAGTTGGGTCATAGCTAGAGCGGTCTCCTCTTGTGCTTGTACATATGGGGATGTATATAGTTTACACAGCCAGTTTGGGGTTGTGTGCCCTGACTGTGCCAGGTATGTGTCTGTTTGTTTGTTTGTTTAAATGAAAATGAAAATGAATAAAGATAGTTTGCAGAAAAAAAAAAGAAACCCTACATAAGAAAAGATTGGTGGACTACCTAGAGACAAGGGGGCTGCTGGACCCAAGGCAGGGAGGTCATGCCAGACCAACTTGATTTCTTTGAGTGGGTGACAATGGTAATAGACCAGGGCAGAGTGGTAGATGTGACCTATCTAGACTTCAGGAAGGCCTTCAACACATTTCCACACAGGAGACTAAGCTACAAGCTGGCAAATCTGGGGGTGGGGCAGAGGTGGTCATGTGGATTAGAAACTGGTTGAGTAACAGAACACAAAGAGTGGTGGTAAATGGGGTTAGCTCACAGGAGGGACTGGTAACAAGTGGCATACCCCAGGGATCAGTGCTGGGACCAGTGCTCTTCAATGTCTTCATAAGCAATTTTGTAGAGGGTCTAGAAGGGAAGGTTAGCCTGTTTGTGGATGATATACAGCTATGTAACAGGGTAGATTCACAGGAAGGTATAGAAAAAATGAGGATGGATCTGAAGAGGCTAGAAAACTGGTCCAAGGAATGGCAGTTGGGTTTCAGTGCAAAAAAGTGCAAGATTATGCACTTAGGGAGGGGGAATTATAGGGCTGACTATGAACTAGATGGGGTAACACTGGAGGCCACCACAGAGGAAAGGGATCTAGGGGTAGTTATAGAAGACAACATTAAATTGGCTAAACAGTGCGACAAAGCAGTTGGAAAGATTGACAGAATGCTAGAGTGCATAGAGAGAGGTATAACAAGTAGAAAGAGGGAAGTGGTAGTACCATTGTACTACTCCCTAATATGGCCTCATCCGGAGTACCGTGTTCAGTTCTGGAGGTCCCATCTCCAAAAAGGCAGACAGGAAAGAGACTGTGCAGAGGAGGTCAACAAAAATGGTGTCGGGGATGCAGCATAAGTCGTATGAGGAGAGACTGAGCTCTAAGTATGTACTCCCTGGAGAAAAGAAGAGTGGGAAGGGGCATGATAGAGACTTTCAAATATTTAAAGGGGATCAACTGGGTACCGGGGGGACATGATAGAGCCTTTCAAATATCTAAAGGGGATCAACAGGATACCAGAGGGGATCATCTTTCACATGAAGGGAAATAGAAAAACAAGGGGGCACAACATGAGACTAAAGAGGGAAAACCTAGGGGAAATTGAGGAAATTCAACTTCACTGACAGTGTGGTGGGGAGATGGAACAGTCTCCCACAGGAAGAGGTGGGGGTGGCCACGGTGCAGGGATTCAAGAATGTGTTTGATAAACATATGGGAATTATCAAGCTAGGGTGAAGGGGGGCGTTGTAGCATCTAGGGTACCTTAAGCATTAGAAAGAGGGATAGGGCAGACTGGATGGGCCACAATGCCCTTATCTGCTGACAACATCTTTGTATTGGTGTGTATCCAGTAATAACTTGCTTACTGATCTGTAACTGTAGTGGGAGGTGAGCATCATAATTGTCGATTTAAGGTGTAAGTGCAGACATGTATCATTAAATATACTCAAATATTGTTAGGTCTATAAGCATGATTTCAACTGGATTTAGAAAAAGTGTACATTTATTGCAGTTTTCTTCTAACGAACATAAAAAACGTAGTATACAACTGTGTTTTAATGTTCAAGTTTATTCATCACTCATTTTGGTCATAAAGTAACATGCCTATGTAGCTACAATAATTATTTTTTCGCTTTTGATGGTTCTGCAAAGCAAAAGATCTGGACCCTCTATTTGGTGTAATCTTCAAATTGGTCAAATGTTAGCAAAGATAAGTTTATTTTTATTGATAAAGACTTTTATTTTGGGAGTTCAAGAAGCTGGGCAAACATCTTTTTATGTGCCATAAGATATTGCCTATCTCGCCCCTCCCCACTTGTGCATGTAGAAGTGTAGTGGGGATAGGGAGCCAGATGCAAGTGGAGTGGAAGATGCCAGTGGGCATCCTGTTGGATTCCCATTCTGCCAGCAGACCGGATCTCCTGAACCATGCAGAGCATGGGATTGTGGGTACTGGTGTACCATTACATTAAGGAGATGTGTATAAAAGTGCCAGTACATTTTTACAGTAATGTGTGTTAAAGTGCCAATACATATTGGAGCACTAACATACAGTAGGTAGATACATCAGAAATATGAGGGTGTAGGCAACAGCATTTCTGTATTGCTTTACACAGCCAATGTGCTCATGGGTGCATTTTGAGCAACACTTGGGTCTTGGTACAGCCCAAAGCTGTCACTCAACATGAAACCCTGGCCACATGAAGATTACAAAAGCAACATACAGACTGTGTGCCACAGAGGGATATAGTCACACCTGCAGTGTTCACAGGCTCACACTTTAAATTTGTTTCTTTTACACTAGTGAAGTGGTGGGGGATAATAGGAAGTGGGATACCCTCAAGCCATGATACATCCTATGCTTTGAGGGGCACATACAGCAGGATAGCCTGCAGGCATATAGGCTGCGTGCTCTTCAGCAGCTGTGCTTGCAGCGAGCCCAGCTGTAGGTGCAGCTCATGGGGATGGGTTTTGAGTAAGGACAAGCATGCACTGGCACTGTATACAGGCCATAGGCATGCTGGTCCTTACTCAAAACCCATCCCCATGAGCTGCACCTACAGCTGGGCTAGCTGCAAGCACAGCTGGAAAACAGCGTGTGGCCTATGCTGCACAAATTACATTCATGACACTATATAAATACTAATTGAGTTCTACAGTACTACTACTTTACCACTATTAAGAAGTATTCAACTAGTCTTTATGAGTCTTCACTGGTATTGTTATACAATTCAAAATTAATCATTTTAGAAATCATCTAATCTTCACAGCATTGCCTTAATTTGCATAGATTTTCATATGCCTACCTAACTACTAACCAGATACTTAATTATTACTAAGTTAGTCTTCAAATAGATAGCCCATTTAAATTTTTCAGCTCGTGGGCAGACTACTATACTACTACTGAATACTACCCCAAATTATCATGAAATTACTATTGCAATACTAGCAAAAAAGACAAAAAGAAGACAAAAAGATAGTATTCAGACTTTGCTGAGGGAAAGCAGCAGACTGAGGAAAAGAGAGGAGTGTTGTGCCATCCACAAACTGCATGACTCAATATCACTTTTGGAACAAGAAAATATACAATTAAAGGGTGTAGGGAGGATTACTGGACATCAGGGAATAGAGCAAAGTATGTGATATATTGTTTTACATAACACAAATGAGCGGGACATGATCTCAGGGTTTTTTTGCATACTCAAAGGTATCAAAAAGATTGCAAAAACAGAAATTCTTCAGGCAAGAAATTGAAAAAAAAGTGCAAAAGCAGAGTGGCAAAGGTTTCCACTGTGCTTGAGCCCAATCCAGAGGTTTCTGTATTCAGTCTGACAGTACACCACCACTATCTGACTGAATATCAGCCCATGTCGGCACAGTGCTAAGTCATGTTGTGCTGCTCTGACATGATCTGGGCTGCAGCCAGTCCATAGGGAATTGTACCCCCAGACCAGAGAGTACCAGGCTCTGTAGCACAATATTCAGCAGTAGCATGCAAATTAGCCCATCAGGCATGCATGGCACTAAGGGGCCATTAGCATGCCCATTATGAGCTCATCTGCATTGGAAGCAGCAGCATGTTTGTGCTAGTCCTGACATCCTGTCATCTTTGGTGGCTAGTGGCACTCCCCACCCAGGATAGTGTGTTGGATTCCTTGGTGTCTAGTGGCATTCTCCTTACCCGATGAGCACCTGTCCTGTAGACAATACCCATCACTGGTGGCTATTGGCATACTACCAAATGACCATCCTGTTGCTGAGAAGACTATCATTGTTGACAACTGGCCACCCCCTGCACACTCGTACCAATGATGGTGGGATGTACTCCGGTGATTACAGACAGTCTGCCAAACACCTGTTCCATAGATTGCTATATGGTCCCTGGCATCTCATGGCATCCCTATCCCTACTCACCTGTCTGAGTAGCCCCATAGCCCTGGCGTCCGGTGGCACAACCCACCCATCTGAGCTCCCTGCCCATGTCCCCTATACAGTCCTTGGCATCCAGTGGTACCCCTGCCCCACTCCTAAATGCCAGACAACAGCATGCCCTGATGCACAGTAGCCATCCTGGGTCCCCCAACTGTCTCACCCACACCCAGTGCAGCACCCACCCAAACCACTTCCCTTTACCTGGAAAGATGGGAATGTGCAGTGAATCCCTCTATGGTAACCTGCATAGCCATCCTCTCACTTTCACCTCCAATTGCCATGCAAGTTGCAGTGAGCACTCAAACCATGTGTGTGTGTCTGTGTGAGAGAGGGGGACACTTGTCAACAGTGACTATCTTCTCAGCAATGGGATGATTGTTTGGGGAGTTGGGGTGCTGCTAACCATCAATGATGGGTGCCGTCTATGGGATGGAAGAATCAGACAGTTTGGGGTCTCAATGACAAAATGGCTGACAGTTACAGTACTGGGATGATAGATTGATGGGTTGGGGTGCCACTAGACACCAGGGCAGACAGTCACAGTACCATGACAGGGGATTGGAGGGTGGGGGGTGCCAATAGACAATGGGGAAGACAGTCACAGTACCAGGACAGGAGATTGGAGGATTGGGAGTGCTACTTCACCCAGGGTTATGGTGATGCTCACCCTAACATCTGATCTGGAGGAGGGAGGAGCCACCAGACAATGGGATTAGGGTGATGCTCATCTGTACAGGTGATTGAGGGGGTCAGTGGTACTAAACATTACAATTTACACTGCATTTCCTGGGACAAGAGGTCAGGGAAGGGGTGCCAGTGGACACTAAGGCATTATATACATGACCAAGGATGGGGGCTTAGAGGGTGGTAAAGTGCCATTAGACACCAGGGTATCTTTTATTTTGCCAGGATGGGGGTTCAGAAGTTGGGGGTAGATGGCTGCAGAAACACCATCTTGCCACCAGGTCTTTGTGGCCAGTTATTAAGACTAGGTTTGCAGAGGCAGAAAATATGCCCCTTTAGGTGCCATTTATCACTGGTACAAACCTCTAAAACTGCTGCTACCCCTGTATGCAGAGGTAGACCCACTCATTTGCATGGGCATCATACTATGTTAGCACATTAGAGCTAAGAGGCTTAGCCCATGATACAAGGGTCTCTGAATATAGACCCCACTCACAAACCATGTGCAAAACACAGTTAGCATAAGCTAACACCACTTAACTTTGGCCCCGATGTGTTATCCAACAGCAAATCTCAGGAACGCACCCTGAAGCTTAGGTCAATCAGTACTGGTAAAGTAAGCATTACTATGTGCTTCTTCACTGTAATGTAATCTAAGTGACTTCCCGGAACACAGAGGTCCACAGCGCCTCAGTCTGATAGTCGCAATATCAAAGGGCTGGCCGCAGAGGACACTGGGACATGTAGTAGGTAAATGTGGCAGATGGAAGTTTGCAAGATTAACCAGATAAAAAAAAATGAAATTACAAAATAGTAAGTATATTAAAACAAAACAAAAATTTCCTTTCACTGCATTTTTTATCACTGGAACCTAAAGGTCCTGTAGCATTACTGCGGGTTAAGTGAGGACTCCCCTTTAAAGTTGGTTTGCTAACTTGTAACATTCAACATGGTTTAATTCCTGGTTACCTGTTAGGTGTCCTGAACCATTATCTGCTTTCACCCTCTCTTTGCTCCATTGTGGTGGGCCTCCAAACTATACTGAGGGCTGTGCTGAAAACCTCAGGACACTGGGCCTTTGAGATGGCAGTCCTCCTGGTCTTATGGAATTAGCTCCAGAGGATTCTCAGACAGGCCCTCAAAGTGACTGCCTTTGAAGATGCATCTAAGGACCTTTTTGAAACAAACCTTTGGGGATTGATTGATCTGCTCTACTAGGCCCCTTCCAGCACAGTTTTTATGAGTTTTATGTGTTTTAACTGTTGATTTATGATAATTACATATTTTATTCATGGATTGATTGTAATTTATGAACTACCCTAGGCCTATGGGGAAGGGAGTTGATAGAAATAAGACCTACCACTACTTCTGCTAGAGGGTGAAGAACCTGACACACTCCAGAGAGCTCACCAGGAGCTGGAAGCTTTCCATGGGGATGTTAAAGATAATGGTCTTCTCCTTTCAGCGTGCTGTCTGTGTGGGGTGTTTGCCAGCTGATGCTTCACGTCGAGTGCCCCACCCACCCCAGCCACCTTCCCACCCAAGGACGACCCTTAATAACCAGGTCCTCCCCATCACATGACTAAGTGTCCACTTCACCATTAGCAGTTTATACACTCCCATCACCAGAGGTCCCCTGTTTTTCTCTCCTTACTCTCCCTTCTAGACCAGTCTCTCACTCCTCTCTCCCCTCCTGCCTCACTACTATCTACAGCCTGCTATTGTGCCATCTGTCCTCTAGGAGGTGGTATTGTGCATCCCATTTTAGCTCAACCTCCTAAGTTTTTACCTCCCCAGTTGGTACACTATCCTTACCCCAGCTACTTTTCCCCCTCTCCGCCACTATAATCACCCCCTCCCTACTCTCATACCCCAAGACTCAAACCCTGCACCCTCAACATGGGAGTTGGACATCCTTCCTCTTTGCCACTGTGGCTGCCCTATTCCTAGCTGTTAGTTGTTGCCCCTTATTTTTTTGCGCCCCCTTTTTTCCACAAGTATGGCTGCCTTTCACCTTCTCCTCCTCTACTTTGTCTTTCTACACACTACTACCCCCATACTCTGAACCAATATAACCACACAGTACACTATCCACAAATCGACTACCCCACACTGCAAACTGCTACCCATGCAACCCCACCACCGGCACCAGACCCCTCTTGTCCCACACGACTTAATCCTAAAAGTGGCATGGCCACTCTCCTACATATCATTCTCTCAAACTGCTCTCACAAAATCACCAACATCTCCGTGCCAGCCAATGCACTTAGTGACCACTCCCCTATCCTCTTCACCTGGTCCTGCCTTCCAAGCAAACCACCCCCCATGACTATCCTTGCCAGACTCCTAAAATTAGAAAAACTTGAGGAGCTAAAATAATATCTGGCACTCATAGACTAGTCCCCCTACACCACTACCAGGACCTTGATGCTGCAGTAAATCATTTTATTAGCACCTTTAATGAAGCCTGTGACAGATTTGCACCCCTATCTAAAAAAATTGTTAATGGACATGACACGCCACAGATAACCACTCCCTTACTGAACCTTATGCACCATCAGGATAACCTGTGGAAAAAAAACCTTGACTCTGGCAGCCCCTTCAACAGATAGCGCTACTGTGCTGCCTGAAACCGGTGTACCTGGGCAATCCAAAAAGTGAAAGCAGAGTATTTTAAAAACCCCCGACTGAAATCTGGGGCAGTGGCTGAAATTTTTGGGACAAGCTAAAGGCCCTCATGGGCAAATCCACCTCCTCCCCCAACCAGCTATAGGTTAATGGCACAGTCACAAATAGCCCACCACTGATTGCTGAAATGCTCAACACAGCCTTCTCAGACCTTAGCTCCACTATCCCTGCAAATTTCTTCAGCCCAGTTACTACCCCTCTGCAAATCACTCAACCCCAATCCTCTTTTCACTTCCATACCCTCTCCACTCGTGATGCTAAACCCTACCTCCTCAAAGTCCTCACTGGCTCCCACCATAGCCATGACACCCTGGATCTAAAAATCCTACGCCTAACCTTGGATGAAGTCATCTCCCCCTTTACCACCATTCTTAACCTCTTTCTTTGCCTGGGTAAGTTCCTCACTGTTTGGAAAATGGCTCTCATTTCACCCATCCACAAATCGGGTGAGTGCCTCAACCCTGGCAACTACCGCCCCATATCCACCCCCCCCAAGGCCCTAGAGCACATTGTTGCCAACCAACTTTCTGAGTACCTCTTTAAGTATGATCTACTCTCCCCTGAACAACATGGTTTCAGGAAAGGTCATAGTACCACCACAGACCTCTTAGAATTCAAGAGCTTCACACACTCTGCCCTTGACACAGGTAAATTGGCCAGTGCAGTATTTCTTGACCTGTCCAAGGCTTTCGATACCATTAATCACCCCTTACTCATCTCTGCTGTCTCCCAGATTGGCCTCTCCCAGGATGCCAATGCCTGCTTCTTTGACTACCTGTCAAATCTCTTCCAGAAAGTTAGAATCAACTCTACCCACTCAAACCCTCTCCTTGTACACTCTAGGGTCCCTCAAGGCTCCATTTTGGGACTGCTACTCTTTAGCCTCTACCTAAACTCTCTCCCCAAGGCCTGCTCAGGTAAAATCCTTCTTTATGCAGATGATGCAGTCCTTTATGCATCTCATGCCACTCTGGAGGGACTTGAATGCTCCCTCCAAACTCCTTTCACAGAGACAGAGGACTTGTTCATCAAACACAGACTAGTCCTAAACCAGAAAAAGTACAAAGTCATGCTTTTCTCCCACCACCAAAATAAATTCAGGCAATCCCCTCTGCACGTAAATACCTCACTCTCACAACCCCTTGAACTAGTCAACACCTTCAAATATCTGGGAATTACCCTTGACTCTGCACTCACATATCATGACCATATTCATCACCTCTGCTCTGCGGTAAACTGTCGTATTGGTCTGCTGTACAGACACTGAAACTGCCTTCCCCCCGAAGCTCTCCAACTTGCTGTTTCCTCCTCTGTGTTGTCCTTAATTGACTATAGGATCACCATTTATGGAGTGGCTGACAACACATGCAAGGTCTTATAGGTAAGGAGCCCTATCTTGAAGACAGTACTCCACCTGACTGGCAGCCAGTGCAGTCCGTGGAGGACTGGGGTAATATACTCGCTTCTCCTTACCCCAGTCAAAAGTCTTGTGGCCATGTTCTGCACAAATTACAGCCTGTGGAGGTTGTCTCCAGATAACCCAAGGTACAGGGCATTACAGTAATCCAGCCTAGAAGTGAGAAAAGCATGTACCAGTGTGGGCAGGTCCTCAGGAGGGATCAAGGCTGGGATTTGGGTGACATTCCTAAAATGATAAAATCTGCTTTTGACCACAGCTGATACCTGAGCATCAAGTGTCAGGCTGTCATCTAGAATCACACCCAAATCCTTCACCTGTCTAGAAGGGTCAAGGGGAACACCCCCCAACAGTAGACTGGGGCAACCCCACATCCCCCCTCCTCCACGAAGACCTGGCTCCACCACCAGTACCTCAGTCTTGTTTGGGTTGAGCCTAAGCCAGTTTTGAGTCATCCATGATTGGATTTCCTTGAGGCAGTTGTTAAATACGGAGTCTGACAACTGGGCATTGGGTGCACGGGACAAGTACAGTTGGGTATCATCTGCATAGCAGTAAAAACACCTAACCTGTACCACCTGATAATGTCCCCAATGACAGCATGTACACCATGAACAATAAGGGCAACAAGTCCAACCCCTGCTGAACCCTACAACTCAGAGGCTTCAGGTTAGATGAGAAAAGTCCCATCTTTAACCTCCACACTCTGTCTGCCAGGTATGACCTGAACCAATTGATGACATTACCAGACAGGCCACACCAGAACCACAGTTGCTCCAGCAGAACCTCATGGTCCACAGTGTCAAACATCACAGAGAGGTCCAGGAGAACCAAGATGGTATGGGCTCTCCTGTCACTCACCATCAGGAGATCATTAAGCACCCTTAACAGGGTAGTCTCTCTACTATGCCCCACCTGGAACCTAGACTGTAAAGGCTCATAGGTAGAAGAAGATGTGAGATGTCTCTCAAGCTGAACAGCCACCATTTTCTATATAACCTTCCTTAAAAACAGGAGGTTTGAGACTGGTCTATAGTTGCTGAGGCAGTCTGGGTCCAAAAAGGGCTTCTTTAAAAGGGGTCTAACCAGAGCCTTTTTCAAGGACAATGGGAAGACCCCACTCCTCAATGAACTCCAGACAACCTCAGCAACCACATGTCCTAGTAGGTCCTCACATCCAACCAAAAGGTGGGTTGGACCTGAGTCCAGATCACAATGTGTAGGCCACAGCTTTGAGATTATCCCAGTCACCTTCTCCACCCCAACCAGCTCAAACTCATCCCAGACAGGAGGTGTGTTTAGACATAACTCAGGCCAGACAATGTATCCCTTTCAAGAGATACTCGAGGAGACCTCAGTCCTGATAGAGAACACCTTGTTGGTGAAGAACAGAATCAACTCCTTGCACCTAGTGTTAGAAACTGCTCCTCCAGTATGCAGACAGACAGAATGTAAAAGCCTATCTATCGTACTGAAGAGCTGAGCTGGTCTGCACCTCACCATAGTAATCTCCCTAGACAGAAACTCCATTATGGCAGTCTTATTCCTCATCGACCTGACATTACAAAACACAACCCAAGTAGGATGAGGTGAGGCAGCTGGGCTGGTCACCTGCCCACACTGTAAGGTGGAGCCCTTGGGTATGGTAACTAAGCATGGCAACCCCCTCTCAAGTTCCTATTTCACCCCAGGGCATCTCTTTGCCTTCACCACCCGGATCCAAGACACTCTGGCAGCCACTCGGGTGCAACCCCCTCAGGACCCCCCTCCAGGCTATCCCCAAGGCCCTACACCTCCTTTAGGCCTCAGCTTGGAGCACTGGAAGCTCAAAGAGACAGAAGTAATGGAGGAAGCCCCCCCCTCGAGTAGTTGCACCTTATCGATTTCTGTCCCAAACACATTTTAAACTAGTCCCATCTCAAATAACCAAGTCCTCAAAAACATCCAATATCACCCAACCCCAAATAAAATCTGCAAATTAAATACAACCCTCACAATTCCAACCCTCACCACCCACCCACAATAAAAAAATTCCACAACCACACATCCATCAAGCACACACACACACGCACACACTCACACACTCACCAAACACACTCCAATTATAATTACTAATAAAATGAAAACCTAGCAGCACAGTCCTCTATTCGTCATGTGTAGTCCCAATTTAAGGCAGTTCATTGTCCAATGATTCCAGTAAGGATACAGTTTTATTTTAGATGCACATCAGAAAACTCCACCATAGTTCTCAAGTATTGGAAAATACTGAATGGTGAACTCTCACCATCCCCTTCCAGTTTGCCTAAGTATTGTGGTACTCTCACTGCCACAGCTGTTTTATTTTAAATGTAAATTCAACAGAAGCTGATGCTCTCTCGCTGCCCCACCAATTTAATTTCAATCAGCACAGTACAGTACTGTACAGTACCCAAAGGATCAACAAATTTAATCCATTAGTCTAAATCCATCAGCTTATTGCAGATTTCTGAGGAAATCACAGGGTACCATGGGTAGTAGGGTTGCTCAGGTTTTGGATTACAAATACAGAGTCACTGTATTCCAATCCATTTTTGGGATTTCAGTTTTAGGGACAAAAAAAATTATTGAATGCAAAATCAGAATCCAATTTTGCATCTACATGTAGTTCTATGAAACACTGCCCCTTCCTCATCCCTTATACAGCTGGTGCTGCTGCTGGGTTCTGGCTCAGGGAGTCTTGAGGCTACTGGTGGAGGGGCTGTTGGACAGTGAACAGCTTGGAGGCTGGGGACTGTGAGGGAGGATCATGTTTTATGGACTTGCTGCTAGTTCGCAGTAGCACTGATAGATTTGGACAACAAAGGGGACTAGAGTGCAACACCAGCTGAATGACCTCTGTGCCACCTCAGCTCCCAGAGACCCCAGTCAGTTGGTAAGGGAGAGCAACAAGAGTGGGAGGAGGGTTATTCTGAGTTACTGGGTGAGGGAGGTTTTACTTCATGGTTAAATGGTGTCAGATGCAGAATCAGAACTTTCAATTCCACCTCAGATTTCATTGCTATGCCTTTACTGGAGACAAAACAGAATTAAGAGTCGGAATAAGAAATTCTGAAACTCTGATTAGCTAGTGACAGAATGGATTCCATAGAATTCAAGCACCCCTACTGGGTAGTACAGTGGGTAGGAAGCCCTTTAAAGAACACATTTTCACACCATACTTATTTATCCCTGCTAAGGAAGCTGTGGGTTGGGAAACATAATGAACCTAGTTTTAGTGTTGTGCAACTAAACACACACATTACCCGATATACCCAAATCAAACTCTGCTTATCTAATAAGTAAAGTGTCTGTCCAGACCTGTAAAGGTTTTTTTTTGTTTGTTTGTTTGTTTTGTTTTTATCAGGAGAGACACACTAAGCTGAAAGCTTGTTTACAGGTGTGACCCAGAAGCACAAGGAAGTTAAAGAGTACCTAAACAAGCAGTTTTTTCAAAACTACAAACTCCAAAATCTGACTTCATAGTGAGGTAAAGTAAAGGCTGCTGTTTACATGTATGCTAAAACTGCATTTATGTAAATAACATAAATGCAGTTTCATAGCTTTTGGAAAATGTAATCATCAGCCTTACACTTTCAGAAAACAGCCTTGGCTTCTCCCTAAGATGTCTGCCAAGTATATTAAGTGATGAGTCATGATGACATCATCAGAGCCAGAGCCAGAGATCCACATATATTTCTATAGTGCTAACTAGTTCTTCTTTCCCTCTTTATTTTGGATTGTTGTACCAGAATGATCAACACCATGTATTACCTCATGGATTATTTTGATCAGTACACATGTTAGGCTATGATTTTTTTCATTTTGTTTAACTTTAACTTGCAGAAAATGTTTTGCAATCCAGCTGATTTTTTCTTTGGCAAACAGCATTACAGTACAACAATTCAAATACCTGATGATCTAGTGGTTATATGATACACTGAATTTTGTTTTTTGTTAACCAAGAGAGACACACTAATCTGAAAGCTTGTTTACAGGTGTGGCCTGGGAGAACAAGGAAGTTTAGTGACTTGCTCAGGGTCAAACAGCAAAGTACAGGTCTTGCTCAGTTCCAAAGCTCATGCTGTCTTGTTAATCCACAAACAAAGCTTTCTTTTTCCATGTGAACCCCCTGCTCCTAGCCTGCCTTCTGTTGAACACCCCACCATCCATACCCTGTCTTTAGTACTGCCTGGGGCCGCATATGAGCTTGCGGTCTCATGAAGAGAATTATCACACCTCAGATTGTAATCTTGTACCTCAGAGGGTTGTGCACACCTATACTGATATGCACCATCAGCTGGCACTGTTAAAAAATGCCTCCCAAATCACTCTCCAGTCTACTTTCTCAATGTTTGACTTCTGCTCCCACAGTAAACATTGAGTGGATCACCACCCTTCTGCACAGTGATGGTAGTATGTACAGTTCCCTGTTGTGTTTTGGTTTCTCACCTCATTAGCCAACAACTAGGTCTTCCTAGAGGGCCAAGCAATAAGCATCATGACCCACCAGAAAAAACTGCTGTTCATGCCCTCATAAGGACTGCACTTACAATGGATAACAATATTATTAGCAGGAGAGGCATACTAATACCTTGAGTGAATCAACCTGACTTCCAGTGTCAGTCTACTCCTTTACCTGTGATCTGCAGAACCCCGCAGGACAGTTCCCAGCAATTCTTCTCCAGTACTTTTCTGTGATCTACTCCACAATGTGAGTTGGCTGGCTACCACTCTTCCAAATCTCGAATGAGCTATACACAACTCCCTCAATACTGTCCTAACAAACGTCAGCAGCCCCCCCACCAAAGGGAAGTCTCCCTACACTGAATTCAAGTAACAGTTTAGGTGCAGCCCTGCCACTCTGAGTATTTGTCATCACTGGCTACTGTCATCCACAGTCAGGTAGTGATCACAATGCTAGCAGACCCACATTTCAGATCTCACAGTGATCTGCTCAGCATCCTCCTTCATGTTTTCAACTAACCAGAATATAGCTGTACCCTGCAGGAATGGTCTTTTCAGTCCCTCTCTGGCATTCATTCTTCTTACCTGCTCCCCACACCAAAACCTTGTTAGTTCACTACCCTTCTGCATCATGAATGTGGTTAGTACAGTCTCCAGTGTTATAGTTACATATTAATAATAAACATGATCTTCTGGTGAGCCAGGCTGATAGCAGCATGGCACAAGTGGAAAAATAGGCTTTCCTACCCATGTAAAATCTAAGCCACCTATGATTAGGCACTATTAAATGATGTGCATAATGATGTGCGCACCCATCATTTAATAGTGCCTAATCAAGGTAGCCTAGATCTTTAAGGATAGAAAGCCCATCATTCCCTTGTTCCTGCTGCTATCAGCCTGACTTACTGGAAAAATATGTTTATATTTGATATGTCAAAATAAAACAGGGAATGCACTACTTGCATTCATGATGCAGAAGAGTGATGAGCCCACCAGTTTTCAGTGTGAGGAGGAATAGTGAAGAATGAATATCCGAGGGGGACTGAGAAGACCACTCTTGCAAGGTACTGCTATATTCAGGGAAGGAGAATGCAGAAGACAGAAATATGAGCAGATTACTGTGAGAAATAAGATTTGGAGCTGCCAGCACCTTGCTCACTACCTGACCCCATTGTCCTGGCCAACATTCCCCATTCCATAAAACCAGTTCATGCAATTGTCCAAGGCTGTGTGTGGATATTAATGTATGGAACAACTGCCACTACATGTTCAGTCACTTCACTATCAGTTTAGTATTGCTTGTAAAGCACTTTGGGATACAATGTGTATGAAAACCATTATGTAAATGCTGATTCTTCTTCTTCTTCTTCTTATTTCCCATGGAAAAAGAAGACAAGACAAGCATATATTTGAGTTTCAAGAAAGTATGAACTCTAACATTGGACTGCACAAGAACTTTGCTACAAAAAAGTGGTGGCTCTAGGTGGTGGTGAAGGGGGTGACTGCAACCCCCCCACACATAGTATCGTACTTGCTTGCTGCTGCTGCTGCATTTCACTTTGTTGAAGAAGTCTGATTTGATTGTACAAATGTTTACATTCAAACTGTGGATTACATTTGTAGGTTCTGTCAAATACGTACTCGAAAAGAATAATAGCAGAAAATATAAAGGTTTAATAAAAATGCTAAAAAGTGAATATTAAGCATGCACACTACCCCAGCACCCACATTGTAGCATCCTGGATCCACCATAACCACTAGACCACCAGGTTATTCAAGATTTATACTGCACTGTGGTTTGCAACAGAGAAAGTCGGTTGGATTAAAACTCATTTTCAGCATGTTAAAGTAAACAAAATGAACAGAACCATAGCCTGACATGTGCATTATGCAAAATAATACACATGGTTTTGACCATTTGGGTGAAACAATTCTATACAAAGGGAAAAAGAACTAGTTAGCACTATAGACAGCCATTTACCTCTCTGACTTTGGCTCTGATTATGTCATTACGTAACACATTTGGTGGCCATTTTAGGAAGCAGGTAAGACAGTGTTTTTAAATCAGAAGGCGGATTTTACAATTTTCAAATGTTCTGGAACCACATTTATGTAAATTATGTAAATGTAGTTTTAGCCTTAATGAATACATCAGCCTTTCCTTTAGTCACCTTCGGAGTCAGATTTTTGAATAGTTTGTTGTCAAAATGTTGTTTAGGTATCCTTCAAGTGACTTGCACAGGGTCACACAGTGTGCATTTAGGGGATATGGGATTCAAACCCAGGTCTTCAGGTTTGCAGCTCAGAGTCTTAAATCATTGCCCTATACTGCCTTTGTAGGAACAGAATGATTTTAGGATCAACAAAATGTATGGTCTGAGGAAAAAATCCCCACCTTAGAGTTTACCACAATCCTAGAAGTTGCCTTGTCTTGCTTAGAAAAGGCAATAATTAGAGGTAGCACTTACCAGCTTCTGGGTGAACTTAGGGATGAGATCTGGAACATACTGTAAATGGGCCACCTGTAAAATAAGAATAAAGAGAGTGGTAAAAAAGAGTCCATAGTTCTTGAGAAAGATAGGACAAGTGAAAAGGTGAATAATACTTAACTGATGGATAGTAGGTGACTCAGCTGACCTGTTAAAAAAAAAGAGAGATTGAAATAGGTTTGTATAAGTTAACTGTTTCAGAGAACATTGAAACTGGAATATGCAGTGATATCCTAGCCACCATCGGGGGGGAGAAAATTATTACAGCCATCGGGATAACATCACCTATATTTGAGCCCCACATGGTTACCTATACCCCATCACCTGCAAGTGCAGAGCATTGTACTTTATGAATCAGGGGTCATGGTGGACAGGAAACAGTATGACTGGGGGGAGGCAAAGGACAAATTAAATGAAAAGACCTTAATTCCCTCTTACTGAATATTCTGCATTTTTATTTGGTTTTTATTTTCTACTGTAATTCAATTACCTAGGATATCTTTCATTTCCACTGTGATCCTGCTTCTGAGCACTCATTTCTACATCTGAATGGACTACAGGTTAAGTGATTGGATGACAGCCACAGAGTATAAAAAATAAATAGTTTAAATAGAAAACTATAAAATAAACAACAGTATGTTTAAACATAAAATCCATGTCAGATATTAATGGCACAGTCCAAATCTCTTTTGCAAAATACTATTTACACACAGTCACAACAATTTATTCAGGTAATATTAATGTTTTGTTGAGATCTACTCTGATTTTGGCCTTTTGTTCCAGATTTCTTTTTAGCGAAAGTGTGACATGGGGTGAGAAAGTAAATCATCTAACAATGTACACTAAGACTTGCAACATATTGTATAAACCCTGCAGGATTACAAATACTTCATATGAATTCAAAACCTGGAGGAGAAGGCCTCAGCTGCCCTCCCCCCCCCACACACAAACACATGCTGTGGTATCTATATGTTGGAATACATTCAACTAACTGCAGTCACAAACCGTTCCCAGTCTGAAAGTCCAGTTTCTGTTAGACAAAACTTTAAAAAATGCAGTAAAAACAAAAGATGCACTAATTAAACATTGCAGCAAGTGAATGTGATGCAATCTGACCCAGCACAGCAATCAGAAATCTAGTTACACATAAATTCAATGTATTTTAGCTAACAGAATCTCTAGAACTATTCCAAGATTAATAAGCACCTTTTTGAGTTAAACTCCTCACAAAACTGCACAAAAATACCTGAATATCTGTACAGAATCTTTTCTTTAGATAAGTCTAACAGAGCACTTCTCCAACTGCCAAGTCTATGATTTCGCACTGGGAGTGAGCTAGGAAGTGCCTCCCACTGACAGTATCATATCCTACCAAAAAGCCAGGGGATTATGGGAAAGACATTTTTGTGAATAGATTTAAAGTAATCTGGTAGTATTGTATCCTGCCAAGAAGCCAGGGGGTTATGGGAAATGACGTTTTTTTCTGAGTAGATTTTAAGGCAATAGACAAGTAAAATCTGTTAGTTTTTCAAGGTGTTCCAAATTATTTATACAAAAAAAATTGGGTTATAAGGATGATTACAAGAGGATGTGTCTTAGAGTACTGACTTTATTTAACCATTTACTTACCCAAGGTTGTCAAAAAAGATGATGAAGGATCTCATTTTCAGTGACGTCCTGCTTTTTTTTTTGCTCAGTTTTCAGAAGTTGAGTAGCGCCTATGGAGATCAAATATCACATCTGAACAAGAAGCTACTGTGGCAGGCCTGATGAACAGCATTTAAGCAATAGGGAATCATAGGTTCATAGCTCTATATGAGTTCAGCAGATAGTTTACCCTTAATGGACTTACTACCATACTCATTGGTGGAATTTGAACTTAGTATCTCCCATGAATAAATCCAAATTGGTTTTGAATAGATCAAGAGTTGAGCTATACACCACTTGGGGAGGAAGTTTATTCCAGGTATTAACTACTCTTTGAGTGAACCACCTGCTTCTTTTTACAGTATTACTATGGGTTCCTTTTAATTTTAATATGTGAGATCTGGTATTTGCTTCAGATTGTAGTCTAACTAGGCCTATTGTTTCAAAAATTGTTGGGTCTTGAAATGCTTTGTATGTTTGGCACAGATCACCATGTACCCTTCTATATTCCATTGAATACAGGTTAGTTTTTTTAATCTGGTTTCATAATCAGATATTGGCAGTGTAGAAAGTGTTCTTGTCACTTTATGTTGAATCCCTTCTATAAGTTTTTTTATTTCTTATTAAATTCTGTGCAACTATAGATGAACAATATTCTAAATGTGGTCTTACAAGTCTAGCATATAATGGAATAATAACATTTTTTCTTCTACTTTTGATGTTTCTTAAAATGCAATTTATTATTCTGTTAGACTTTTTTACCACATTAGATGTATGGACATCAAAGGAGAAATCATTAGTTAAAGTAACACCAAGGTCTATTTCCTGGTTAGTTGTCTGAATAGTTATATTATTAATTGAATAAGTATATCAAGGGTTATTTTTACCCAAGTGCTTAACTTTACACTTTGATTCATTGAACAATAATTCATTTCTTTTTGACCATTTAACCAGGTGTGTCAGATTGTTTTGTAAATTTATAGCTGAATGTGCATCAGATATTATACTTCCTATCTTACAATCGTCAGCAAACTTTGCAAACCAGCTTATAGTAGATTGAAGGCTCATAGAAGATATTAATATATCAAATAGAATAGGGCCCAAAACTGAGCCCTGAGGGGACACCACTACTAATTGGGCCCCAATTTGACAAATAGCCTTTGACCAAGACTCATTGTGAATGACTTGTCAACCAAACATTTATCCAATTTATAATTACTGGATTAATTTTTAATAATGCAAGTTGGTTAATAAGTACATGATGTGAAACAGAATTGAATGCCTTGATGAAATCTTAAAATACTATATCCAGTAATAATACATTATCTAATGCCTCACTAACAGGTTCCAGAAAGTAAAGAAGGTTAGTTTGACACAATCTACCCTTAACAAAACTGTGTTGATAAATGTCTACATGCTTTGGTGAAATCTAAAAATACTATATCCACTGATAATACATTATCTAATGCCTCACTAAGAGGCTCCAGAAAGTAAAGAAGGTTAGTTTGACGCAATCTACCCTTAACAAAACCATGTTGATAAATGTCTACATGTCCTATTTCTTCCAGATGGATAGTAATTCTATTTTTAATTATCCTTTCTAATACTTTACAAATTACTGCAGTTAGGCTTATAGGTCTATAATTTTCAATTTGACTTTTTTTACCACCTTTGTGCAAGGGGATAACTATGGCTTTATTCCATGATGGTACAATAGTACTTGTATCTAATGATCAATTGAACAATAATGTTAAGGGTCATATTAGTGATTCGGTTAAAGTTTTGATAAATATTGGCGGAATGCCATCAGGGCCAGTTGACCCACTTAGTTTTAGTAATTTGATATTATCTCTGACTTCCTGTTCAGATATTGGGATAAATGGACTATCAGTTGTTATTTTGTAAGGATAACTAGTATGTTTAAGCTTAAACAAATTAATAAAGTATTTGTTTAATTGCGTAGCAATCTTGGTTTCATCAGTGATGATGCCAACTGAAGTATGTAAGGGCCCAATAGGAGAACTATTTTGTTTTAGCGAACCAATACAGTTTAAAAAAATATTTTTTATTATCTTTAACACTTGTAGATAATTTTTCTTCTAGTATTTTCTTTTTTTTCTTATCTGATTTTTGCATTTATTGACAGAGTATTTATATTGGAGCCAATTAGATGCTGTTGAGTATTTTTTGAATTTTTTATATTGTTTCTGCTTTTTAGCCAAGCTTCTTTTAATGTTTATGTTCCACCATAGAGGAACTCTTCTATTTTTGTGATATTTTTCCTAGTAGGAACCCAGGTGTTGATGCAATGCTGTAATTTGTTATTTATTTTATTCCAAGTTTCTACCAGGTTACAGTAAGACAGCTCAGTAGACCAGTTCCAGCTGTTAAGATATTTAACAATGCTATTGTCATTAGCAGTATTAAAGTTTTTAATAATGGAACAACTGGCTATAATTGAAGAATAAGTAAGATTCATAGTTGCAAGGATCATATTGTGATCACTATTAGACAAGGGATGGATAACCTTAACCTTTGAATTTGTATTTTCAATATTCAAAAAAAAAGAGGTCCAATATGTTATTACCTCATGTAGGTTTTTTGACTAGTTGGTCCATGTTATTAATTGTCATAATATCCAAGAATAATCTATCAAAAATAGAACTTTCTTTACTGGTTTTCCAATTGATGTTTGGAAGATTGAAGTTACCCATGAAAATACAGTCTTTATCCATGAAGTTGTCCTCAATGTTCGTTACAAATGAAATATTTTCTTCTTTATTTTAGTTTGGTGCTCTATAGCCCAGTCCTACTGTAATCATATGATTTATTGTACGTTTTATTTTAATCCATATCAATTCACTTCTACTATCTTGTTGTTGAGTGTTTTCAATTAAATAACATTTAAATGTGTTTTAACATATAGTACAATTCCACCTCCCCTACTGTCTAAACGATTTTTTACAAAGTTTGTATAACCTGGAATATGGGTAGTCCAGTCATCTCTTTTAAACCAAGTTTCAGTTACTCCACATATGTCTATATTATTGGTATGCGAGAAAAGTTCTAATTCATCAATTTTGTTCAATAAGCTTCTAGCATTTAAGAGTAAAATGTTCAGGTTATTTTCTGTATGCTGTTTAATATTTATAGTATTTGTTTTCCCAACTTAGCTTTATTTGAATCAAGGCAAATGTTAAGATAATCCTCTAAGATAGAGCTCTTCCCCTTTTGTTCTAGTTTAAATTCTTTTGGATATATGACAATATTTGTTTTCCCAGTAAGTTGTTTTCTCTTCTGCTTAAATGGAGTCCATCCCATGAGAAAAGTTCTTCTCTGTAAATGAATTCCTCCCAATGAGTTATACACCCAATCTGCTGTTTCATACACCAACTTCTCAACCAATTATTTAATGTTTTTATTTTATTGTTGTTGAATTCTGAAGCTTTAGGAATAGGTAAGATTGCTGAAAAGGCAAAACTGCAATCTAGATTAGTAAGTTAATTAGCCAAAGCTACCATATCTTTTTTTAATTTTCCCAAGTGTTTCTTTTAGCACATTATTTGCCCCTGCATGTATAATCACAGAAGGTTGTGCAGTATTAGCTAAGATGTTATCCAGCATTAGTGTGATATCATTTATTTTCACTCCAGTAAAGGAAGAAAGAGTTCTGGACGCCTTATCTGGATTGCAAATTAATCTATCTAAATGTTTAACTAATGAATTTCCTAGAACAAACAACATTTTTTTGATAATGTCTGACCCTAGATCCATTAAATCCGACTCACAAGATTGATGAGGTAGTGCATTGCCAATTAATGGTAATGGGGGAACAATAAAAGGTTCATCAGTACTAATATTAGATGGTACTTAATGGATTTCTTTTCCAGTATATAAATTGTCAGCTTGATTGGTTTCCTGTGTATCGAATATACTAAATTGGTTAGTTAAAAGCATTTCAAAAGTATTAGCTCTATGGCATTTTTTACATGCCTTTGAAGTTTTAATTGTGAACCAATTGCTCTCTGAGTTGGCAACAGAGTCATTTTCTTGGGGTCTTTTTTATTGTTGCTATGTGTCACAACTAAAGATACTGTGGCTGGATATTCAAACTGCGCTATTTTGTGGTGCAAGCCCTTGCACTGCACAAAATAGTTGCGCAGGGGTGTGGCCGAGGCGATATTCAAAGGAGTTGCGCTATTGAGCAACTCGCTGAATATCACCCTGGCCACAACCACTGTGCATGTGCAGTGGAACTTGTGCCACAGCAAGTGGTCGAAGTGGAGCATTCAAGTTGCTTGATGATGCAGGGTATCATTCGCCATCGCAAATTTCCATATTCAAAGGTGACATACAAATGGGGCCATAATTCTTGCAAGGCGCAGGGGGAGCCATTTGCATCTATTTATGGCCCCATTTGCATGCCATTAGCATGCAGGCATGCTGATCCCTGAGGACTTCCGCCTGGCACCCTGCCAGGCAGCAGCCATCGGGGACCGATGCCCCCTGCAGCCTGATCATGGGCAAAAGCGTAAAATCCCCCTTCCTGACTGGCCTGATCATGGGCATAAGGTTAAATAACTCCCCACTAGCCTGATCGTGGGCATAAGCTAAATAACCCCCACTAGCCCGATCATGGCATAGTGTAATACCCCCACCAGCCTGATGGCGGGCAGCACAGAGTCAACCCTCCCCAAGGACATATCCCTGGTGGTCAGTGGACCACTAAGCCCGATCGCGGGCTGCAAAATGTTGCAACACCCCCAAGAACCAGATCCCTGGTGGTCCAGTGGACTGCTAAGCCCAATCGCGGGCTGCAAAATGTTACCAACACCCCAAGAACAGATCCCTGGTGATCTAGTGTCCCCCACCACACCCACCCATGAAGCCCCACCACCCCTCCCCAGCAGCGGCGGTGGCAGCCACCACCGCCTGCACACCGCCCACCAACTGACTTGGACTCCTTGCTGCCTGCCATCAGGCTCGTGGGGGTATTTTACAATTATGCCAGCAATCGGGCTAGTGGGGTGTTCTAAGCTTATGCCCAGCGATTGGGATAGTGGGGGTTATTTAACCTTATGCCTGGGCGATGGGCCAGTCGGGGGAAGGGGTTACTATGCCTGCGATTGGGCTGCAGGGGGCACAGGAGTAGGTTGAGGGCCAGCCACAGGTGGCAGCTGCTGTGTTGTGCCTGCAATGCGGCAGCTCACCTGTGGGTGCCCTTGACTTTCTCTTTTTTTGGCTCAAAGTTGTGCAGGCACAGGTTGGGGTTGCACCTGCACAACTCTGCACAGCCCGCTGAATATCGGGCTGTGCAGTTTATGCATGGTTCCTCCCCCTCCAGTTCAGCATGCATTCATTTGCATTGCGCTGTTGCTCAGCTTGCCTTGGGGGGCGCAACTGTCTCCTGCTGAATATGGCAGAATGGCGCAATTTCAGACTTGCGCAGGCGCAACCCTATTGTGCATGGCACAACCCTTTTGAATATCCAGCCCACTGGGTCTAACATTTTTTTATTTGTACCATTTGTTTCTAATGTAGTGGTTCTTAATTGGAAGTCATTCAGGTCAGTTTGGTTTAAATTGTGGATTTCAATGATGGTATTTGTATTTTGAATTTCTATATTAGCATTTGGCTGCAGTCTATTTGGCATACTTTTTTGACTTGCCTCCAACATCATCAATCTGTCGCCAAATAAATTGATTTCCAAATGTAATTCCTCATTCAATGTACATTTTGTGCATTTATAATTTGGTTTATTTTCTAGGAAGTTTGTAATCATAAAATACATACTACAAGAGTTGCATTTAATGCCCCTTTCACCACTAGCGAAGGTTATAAATTCAGCCATATTGGATAGTGCTAAATAAAGCAAACAAAAGGTTACACAGCACAATCTTTATTTATATGTACATAGACAAGAAATTTGTGTTATGTCCACAGTGTTAGAAGATATGTCCCAAGAATACTGTAAATACAATTACACACCTTATTGCTATTCGTTCTGGACTTAACTCTGTTTGTGTTAATCAGATGAGCTTACTGTTATGTTTTGATCATGCTACCATGCCAAACACATGTAACACATGCTAGACATGTGTGTCTTTGTGTGTGTCTTCACCTGCGCAAGTACGCACTTGCCCTGCTTGTAGCAGGGCTCATATTAATAGGCTGGGTGACTCAGAAGCAAAGCAGGTGTCAGCCTGTACACTCGCAAGTAGTACAAATTAAAAAAAAAATTAAAAGCCCCCAAAATGGTTCTAGTGCCTATGTAAGCATCTAGTGAGATAGTACAAAATGTATTCTGTGCCCAGAGTTCCAAATCGTGCACAGTACACTTGAGTTGTAGTCCTAATAATGTTTAGGAACTACAAGCTGCTCTTACTGCTTGTATTGCAGGGCTCCAGAGCACTCCACACGAGTGCAAACTCACAAATTAAATAGTATATGCTAGGCAGATCAAAACATCAAAGGTTCATTTATACTAGTGAGGAGCTTAGTTAAAATTCAGTGCTCCTTGCAAACTCGTGGTGCACAATGCACCTGTAAATCACACCCTTGCAGTATAAAGTGGCACAAGGCAAAGTCAAGTGCCACATGCCCCTAGGGTGCGATTAACATACAGATAATGCAACCCCTGGGAGAACCTTATTGCTTTTTAGCAATATGAATAAGAAATATTCATAGTAACTGTTTCTTTTTTTTATTATTTATACCTGTTTTTTATTTACATAGTCCTTCTACCATCTGATCATCAGTCCTCAGTCAGTTTATGTTCCAGTTTAGCTTGTAGACATTCATAGAAAAAATGCCTATATATGCAGCACACTCCCACCATCAGTTGGGAGGCTGGCAGCTGAGGAGGTGTGCAGAGGGATGTGTTGTTGGCCGTCTATGCCTGTGGAACCATCCTTCAGGTATGAGCTTGGGGGAGGGAGGTTGTCAGTGCCATGGGGGTCAATTGACCACAAATGATGTTGCTGGGCACTGGGTTTGGGGGTCAGGGTTGTGTGGACTGGGGCACCTCAATGTGTGCAGGGGGTGTCATGTTCTTCACCGGGGATAGGGCAGACATGTGTTTTAGGGGTGCATTGCTGCATTAGGGATGGGGCAGACATGTGTTGGGGAGATGCTTTGACACTACAGGGATGAGACAGTTGTGTGTTGGGGGTTCATTGAAACTATGGGGATAGGGCAGTCATGTGTTGGAGTTCACTGAAACTACAGGGATGGGCCATACATGTGTTGGGGTATGCTTTGCTACAAGAGAGATGGGGCAGTCATGTGTTGGGCTATGCTTTGCTACAAGGGGAACAGGGCAGATGTGTGCTGGCAGGTGGTTTGGCAGTGCAGCAGGTGGCCAAGGTGTGGTAGGGGGTACTTCAGGCACCGGGGTATGGCCCCATTTGTGTGGGTGCCTGCATTGACTATTCACACACCTGGACCAGCGCCTTCACATGCATGTGATTCACTATGGGGCCCAGGGCAGGCATCCGATTGGATTCATTCCTGGGTCTGCTACTCCACCCCTGGCTGCCCTGCATAGTCCTGCACACTGGGGGTGCAGAGCCACAGACAGGTGTCCCGCAGGTTCATACAATAGTGAATACCATGCACCCTGCACCTGTCCAGGGCTGCAGAGCTATGTGATGCCTTTGATATGTACCTTCCACCCCATTCTTGCATAGCCCCCTTTAAGTGAGCACTAATCAGGAGCTATGAATATACTGTGTGATGATTTTACTGACATAAGAAAACAACATATATTCAGTTCAAAATGAGTTAATTAATGCTAAAATAACTTTGTACATTTTATAGTTTGGGGGTTACTGTGTTGGTTTCTTTCTACTGTGTTTGTAAATGTATGACACACATCACATAGTAATTGAAAGGATACACAATGTTATCCCTAAACTCGAGATCCTGAGTCTCATGATCCTGAGTTTAGTGGCCCAAAATACACACACTCCCAAATCAATCAGATGCCCGACAATACAGTGTCAGGCATCTGATTGATAAATACAAAATGCATTTAGGGGGGCTTTGCCCCAACCCCCCATGTGGGGGGGCTCCACCCCTCACACCCCTTAACTAAAATAACAAACTCTGAGGGGGAGCGGACCTTGGAGGTAAAAAAAATTAGTTACGGAGGAGTAAAAAAACAAACAGATGCAGTGCGGACCAGAATCTGGACCTCCCAGGACACACTGGCTGAGCTGCCAGTTGGTTTAGCCCTCATCACTACCGGAGTAACTCGGCCAGCCTCTGGATCCAACCAGGATTTTTAGACCATCAGCAGGGGCAAGGTAGCAACCGATCACATCTGCTACCTTACCCCTGTAAACATCCATTGGGTTTACTATTGCCAGAATTCTCACTATCCGTATACTGCACCTGTCAGGCAATACTGCACAGGCAGGTCAGTGTTGGGATAGTGAGACCTGGCATAAATATATCAATTGGGACCACACTATGTAATTGTAAACATTGTAACAAACGTCAATAAAGGATGACACGAAAATAGAGAAATGCAGTCTTTTCATCAAAAAAAGTACTTCTAAAACACTAGAGAACTACAGCAATGCAGAAGTAGATTCCAGGGTTTATTATTGTAACTATAAATATGAAGCTACAATTTGGAGGATCATGTGGGTGAGTGGACACTATGGTGGTAGTGTTGTGCCCCACATGCTCTTTTATATTTACTTTTTTTTCTAAACATCTCCAAACCCCCTTCAGCCACTGCCCTAGCACCATTCCTACCTTCTCTGGGTCTTACCTCCATCTCTGACACCCTCCACAAGGGTTGTCAGTTTGTTGCAGGCCCTCTTTGAAGACCAAATTCAGTAGAGAAGGGTCCGAGGTCAGCAAGCATGATCCTGTACAGACCCAGCCTTTAATCCTCTGACTGTCTTTCCTACGCAGAGGCAGCAGCACAATGCTTCCACTGCACATGCAAAGAATACACAGAGACGTACTACAGTATGTGTACCTTTCACTTCTGCAATTCCCCAAAAGTGTGAATGCTTACCTTCCATGTTGCACAGCCAAGCTGATGATGCTTGCTACCCTTTTTCATTCTCTACAGCCACTGAGAACTTCTTTTTTTTTATTTATTTTTCTCTCTGATCACCAGTCCTGAGACATCCCTCAGACATTGCCTGGTTGTCCCTCCTGATCTGAGATCCCCCAAACCCTAGGTTCCCCTGGAACCCCATCCTGACACCTCATCCCACCAGAATCCTCTCTGGCTTGTGCCCCGAGGGCAAGGCCACCTTCCTCTTACCTTGTCCACTCCTTGAATCCAGTCTTTGTGGGCATGGTGCAGGTCAGAAGATATTGGGACCAGGGAAGGCCAGGTCAGTTAATGGCCCTGAGACTGGTGCATTGGCTCCTCAGGAACCAGGTTTTTTCCTCCTTGCATGAACATGAATGTGATCCCTTCCCCCAGAGGTGAGGATATGCAATGATGTCCAGCATGGAACAGCATGCTCCAGCCCCAACCCATGGGAGTCCTCTGCAGCCTCCCCACAGACCCATCGTGATCCTGGCTGTTGCACCCCCAGCCTCCACTGGGAGTCACTGGTGGCAGGGAGTTGCAACCCACCCCACCCTGGAGAGGATAGTTGTCATTTGATACGCTATCACTTCCTTCCCCGACCAACCTCCAGGAACCCAAGCTTGCTTCTGACCCTGGCTCACTGGTGTGGTAAGAGGTAAGGCCCGAGGTGCCTCAGCCCTCTACACTACTGGGCTGGCTGACCTGAGAACAAAGAAATATTGTTGTCAGATAGATGAACATACTACAACAAAAGAAATGATAAAAATGGTTTTGGAGCTGGCCCTGCGGTGCAGCGGTAGTGCTACCATTCATAATGCCTGTGATCCAGGTTCATAAGTAAGCCCTGGGCATCAGGGGTCAGCTGGGGAGGAGGATTGAGCATCCCAGAGGATGCGCTTCTCCTCTGGGGAGGGTGGGTCACTGCCCCCCACTGCACTGCTACCACCTAGGCGACCATGGGTGGCAGAGCAATGGAGATATGCAGGATAGGGTCTGGATGATGGCTGGTTTGCGCACCACATGCCGTCATGAGTGAGTACACCTGATCCCTTGCATGCTATTATCCAGTGGGGTGGAAACAAGTTAAAAAAACAGCCCTGAAAACCACTGGTGACAGGACCCTGGTAATCCAGGCCCTCGCGGCATTCATCATGTTGCCCATCTGATAAACCTGTCTGAATTCTGGGATATATTCCCTGCCCTTGACCCCGCAGTGGGGTTGGGGGGCAAACCATTGCTCCATAGAGGGGCATGCAAGAGCTGGCATCATGAGATGCATCTGTAAGTACCTTGGGATCCCCGAGAGAGACAGCAACCAGATACCAGCAGGGGACAAAAACTATATGAATAAAAGTGAAAAAAAAAATGGTATTGGAAATGCTACATTCTGATTGGCTGTTTGCATTTCAATAGCAAACATTACTCTTACACTGTCATGAGCCTGATCATGGTGCATGAATTCTTTCTGTCAGCTTTTCCTTCTCTAGTACTGCAATGACTAGAATGATGCATTCAAATTTTGAACAACCATTTAAACAGAATTAACTATTGTATTATATTTGACACACAAGGTTTTATTTTGAGCTTTTGGTAATGTGTGTCACAATGTATTACAATAAAATATATGGTAATGTATATACTGTATGTGATGCATATAATAAATATTTGAAATGTTTTGTGGTAACTTCGGTACATTGAACATTCTTGATTTAACTGTTCACAACTGTGTACTTTTTATCAATTTTAATATTTATAGAAATAATTCCTATACAATTTTCCTAAATTTTAAATAAACACTTTGGGTGCTATGCACGAATGTGCGGAGTGACTTCGTGCCTTGGATTAGCAGTGCTTAGGCTTCCCGCACCCATTGTGTTCCCGGCGTGGGATACACGAAAGGGGCGTGCATCCCATACACACCCAATCCCCCGGCCGCATGGGCATTGACATGCTGGGGGGTAGGCCAACACTATGTGCCATTCACTAAGGCACATAGTTCTGTGCACTGGTGGCATAGCAGGCTGCCAGTTATGCTGGGGGGACCCTACTGTAATGAGTCAATGCACCCAGCCTGTGGCACACAGGACACTGGCCCAGTCCTGGCCATACAGTAGAGGCCCCCCACATGCCAATCTCCCTGCCCCATTCCCAATTGGTAGCCCCCCCACACACACACATCGGCACACCGTCCCCATCCATGTGCTGCAGCCTCCTTCTGCCACACATCACTGTCCCATTCCCTACTGTATGTAGGCACCCCTCCACTGCACAGCTCTGCCCTGACCCCATTAATGTGCAGGAATCCCCCCTTCCACACATCCATGCCTTGTCCTGCAGTGGTGGTTCCCGCCCCTCCTCCCCAAGTCACATCAGTGCCCCATGCCCAAGGCACTTGAACTCCCCCTCAACAAGGGCCACAATGTGATTTGTCTGGTGCAGTGCAGAGCATCTCATATACCTCCTGATTCCAGCACCCCTGCCCCCTCATTGATGTTCAGTGGCCTCCCCTCACCCCCCATGGCACCAACGACCCCCCCAAACCATGTACCTGCCCGTCGGTGCTGTATCATGGGATGGCCAGTGGCACAGCCCTCCTCACACCTCCTCAGCTGTCAGCCATCCAAGTGATACAGGGAGCACACCCCTATATATAGGCAGCACGCTCGCAGCATCACTTGGATGGCTGGTGGTGGAATAGGTGTGAGGAGGGCTATACCGCTGGTGGTCCCTTGCCATGGCACCAACAGGCAGGTACAGGGGTTGGGGTTGTTGGTGCCATGGGGGTGGGGTGCGTGGAGGCCACTGAACACCAATGAGGGGGTGGGGTATTGGGGCTGGGGATCTGGATAGTGTGGTCCAGAGCACCTGCATGTGTGTGTGGGGAGGGGTTATTGTGTTCACAGGGCCAATGCCTCTATATGTGTTGGGGGTGTCTGCATTCATGGGGTCAGTACCCCTACATGTGTTGGGGGTGTCTGCATTCACAGGGCCGGTCCCTCTATGTGTGTTTGGAGTGGCTGCATTGCTGGGGATGGGGCTCTGCTCTGTGCAGTGGCAGTGGGTAGGCATTGGGGACTGGGGCAGGTGCTTTGCCATGTGGGGGGGCAGCTGTGCACTGGGCCATGGGTGGTGCCACAGGGGCAGATTTCAGGTGGGGGTGTAACAATGATGGGGACCATCCTCTCCAGGGGTGTCTGTGTGGGATGCAGTAACCAGGTTCCATGCCAGCATGCATGGGGGATCCAGTCCTGGACCCAGGATGGGCATTCAATTGGCTGTCTGCCTGGGTCTACTACTCAACCCCCATCTGCCCTGTGAATACCTGTGTGTGGGGGCAGGTCCATGGATAGGTGGTTGCCAGTGGTGAATACCAGCCTGTGTACACCTTGGTTGAGGAGCTGTGTGGGCAGGGTATGCACCTCTGACGTGTACTTTCTGCCTGTTGGTGCACTGGCACATTTGTTATTAATGTATATATGTATTCATTGTATACATACTTCCACTGTTTTCTCATAATTTGAATTAAGCATAATTTTTTTGTTAATGCAACCAATAATTAAAATTAAGGAGAAAGAGGATTTCCTAGGGCATTTTAATTCAGCAGATTTGTTATTCTTAATCTTCTGATTATTTTAAATTAAGCACAAAAGACTTCATTAATTTGTACCTTAATTTTAATTAAGTATATTCCATTCAAGTAATTAAGGATAATTAAGGGGTTTGGGTTTTACAAACTTATTTTTAAGGCACCCTTAATTTAAAATTAAGGAGCAGATTCTAAATTCAAGGGTCAATTAATGGAAAACTCAGGAGATTTTAAGCACTTTTTTCCCATAATGTCCCCCCTCTTTGTTACCACCTTACTGATCTTTAGGATCCACTTGCCCTCCATCTGAACTGTGCCTCCAGGTAGGCACACTTCCTCCCTTTCTCCACTGCTGCCTAACCTCAGATCTAGCCCCCTAATGATTGAGTCCCCAAACTGGATTTGCTTTCTCCTGTTCCAGTTGCCCTCAGGGCTCCATCCTGGATGACCCCCTCATACCCCAGTGTCCACTTCTGGAGATGCTGTGTGATCTTCCTGCTCTGCCAAGATGGCATATGAGTTATGACGTGTCACTGGCTAGTGGATGTGCCTTCATCCCATCTCCCTCACCCTTCCTGAGCCCACCGTAGTCCATCTGCCCTTTCTTCTTGGCATCTTCTGAGGGACTGTTGGTAGACATGGTGGTCCCTGTGTGAGGGGGGGAAGGCTGCCTGGATCCTTGCCACTCTGCTTGGAATCCTGCACCCTCCACCCTCAACAGAGAGCGGTGCCTGCAAATAGGGCAGCACCGCGGTGTCCAGAAGGTCTTCCTGAACACTGCTGCCCGACAACCATTGCATTGCACGATGCCCATCCCCTTTCTTTGCCTATCCTTTCCTTACCCTTTCTGCATCTTCTGTTCTTCATCCTTTTATGCATCCACCCTTTGCTTTGATGCGTTTTTCCCTTTTGTACACTGATGCTTTTTTTTTCATTCTCCCTCCCTTTACAAAATTGCTTTAACTATGCCCTACTATGATTATGGACTCTAGTTACTTTTAGTAAGTCGCTAAAATTTCTGTGATATCAATGAAATACACCCAGAGACAACTTCTTGTCAAAATCTTGTCACTGATCCATCAGACAATTTCAAAGAGCAGGAAAAGAGAGAAACAACGTCATCAATTCCCTGTCCCAAAAATCTTGCCAACGATCACTGAACATTTTAAAAAGAAGGAAAACAACAACAAAACATGAGTCAAAACACTTGTGCCAAGGGTGTCCTTACTCCCCACTCCACCCCCCCTCCTACACCACAGGCCCTGCTATTTCCTGTGCTTGGCTCCTGTCAATAATATTTAACAAGGGATTTAAGTAAGAGTGGGGGGGGTAAAATTGACAGCAAGTAAAGACAGCAAAGAAATAACATCCCCACTAAAAGCACACCAACATAGGTTTGAAATCAGAAGAAATAGGTTTCTAATCCAAATAAATAATAGCCCCACTTAAAACACACAAAATAGGTTCGAAATCAGAAGAAATAGGTTTCTAATTCAAAGAAATAACAGCCCTACTTAAAGCACACCAAAATAGGTTTCACATGTTCAACAGCCCTAAAATAATTTCCTGCTAGCCCCATATAAATAGTGAAAAACCAACCTGCTACCAAGTGAAATCAACATTAAGCAGTAAAACAAGCAATAAATACAACAATGAGCAGTTACTGCACTGAAATGAACCTGATTTCTTCTCCTTCTAGCCTCTTCTGAGAAGTCAAAAAACAACCTGCTACCACAAATCTGACTCAGCTCCACCTCCAGTTATCAGATAACTGAGGCCCCAGGCCAAACAATTAGCACACTTCCCCCAAACTGCACTAAATCAAATTAAAATTTGCAGCAAGTAAAGACAACAAAGAGATAACAACCCCACTAAAAGCACACCAAAATAGGTTTGAAATCAGAAGAAATAGGTTTCTAATTCAAATAAATAACAGTCCCACTTAATGAACACCAAAATAGGTTTCATATTTTCAACAGCCCCAAAACAATTCCCTGTTAGCCCCTTATAAGTAGTAAAGAAAATCAGCCTGCCACCAAGATAAATCAACAACAAGCAGTAAAAGAAGCAATAAAAGCAGCAATGAGCAGTTACTGCACTGAAATGAATCTGATTCCTTCCCCTTCTAGCCATGTAATTTAGCTCTGTTGCTGCACAATGGCTGTCTGGCAGTGGCAGTCCTTTTGCTGTGTAAGGTCAGGCTCTGGATGATGGCATATGGCATGCACAGTGGCCAGAGGGTTGCCCTGTTGCCCTGTTGCCCATAGGAGGAGGCAGTGGTGATGCTGGTATTGGTTGGGCTGCTATCATCACCATACTCCATGGGAAGGACCAGTGCAGCAGGAAGCAGGTCCTCACCAAATAGGGAGGCATTCTCATCATCACCACCACCATTTTCTGTCTTCCCCTGAGTGTGGAGACCCATGTTCAAGGGCTCTGCAGTGGCCCCAGAGGTGGCCACCATCACCAGGGCATGCTGAGCAGCAGTCTTTTCTTGGTGAACATCACCTGTCCCTAGGATTGATGGTGCTGTGGAGAGAGAATGTAAAACATAGTCAATAATACAATAGCACTTACACACACTATAATAACATACACACGTAGGTGGACATGCAGGAACATTAATTGCTTGAGGCACATCACACAAGGATGACATTGCTACAGGGGAATGGTGCAGGCACTTCAGATGAACAAAACACACTATATCACTTTGGGAGAGTGGCCATAGGCTTTGTGTTGCTCACACACTGGAACAAACTACAGAAATCTATGAAACTGAGTATCCCTGTTAGTCTTACCACCTTCAAGACCTTGTATGCCAAGGCTGTTAAGGAGCTATGCAACTGTTTCCAGCACGGTTAGTGTGCTAGGGTGCCTACTGCTTACCTGCCCACTACATTTTCACCTAACCTGGCCCCTTGATTGTCTCCATCTATACCCCCCTTTTTTTCTGCTAATCCACTACTTTTCTTGCCCTCAGACTCCTAACATATATGTCCCCAGCTCATCTACCGTAGCAACCCTCCCTGAACAGCTGCAGTCCTGTACCCCTCCCCTCCATATCTGCCCCTTCAGTTTGTATAGGTCCTGACCAATGATATGTCATGCTGTTTGAAAATGTTTTAATATGCTGGCTGTTTCAGAATGTTTTAATTCCCCTTCTTATACCATTCTCCCTAACCTTGTTAAAAAAAACTGAAAAGAACCAGCACCTGCTTTTAAAACATAAACACTTTTGTCATTTCTCCTTGTTTTAGTGAAGAAGCCATTCAAGGAATTATCGTGTTCATTGAGCTTTAATGGTTTATATAAAAGTGCAAAACTCACTTAAAAATAATCACAGTTCCTTCAGGATGTGACTAGCAAAGTCCATCAAGTTCATAAAGTTCCTTGAATTCAGAAAAGAACGCCAAATGTTCAAAAGGCAGTTCGCGCCAAATGCTGTTTGTCTGAATCTCCACAAAGAAAGAGCAAGCTCTGAGGGTCAATTCCCAATGACGTCATCTGACGTGTTGTTAACCCTATAAATGAAATACTTGTTATTGATCTGTGTATTTTTTTTTCTATTTCTGTATAATTATGTCTATTTATTATCTGTACATAGAAGTGTTATTCTTGACCTTATGTAACACAGGTCCACCTTGCAAATGAGCCTGCTCAATGTTGTTCACCTGGATAAATAAAGACTTGATTGATATCACACTCACACAAACAGCAGCTTCACAATGGAGTCCACACAGTGCCATCCATGAGTGAGGGTGCTGCCACCAGAAACACATGCCACACCCTGGCCCACACCACATGAAATGCAACAGGTCTACTTACACCCCTGGGATGGGCTGACATGTTTCATAACCCCCTCCAGTTACACCTTAGATGGCCACCTGTCTGAAGGGGGAGGCCATCATCTCCTCCTGGGGTGTCAGCTGCAGGAGCCTGGATTGGCCTCCACCTGTGGTCTGCAGCTCAGGCTGAGCCCTGGTCAGAAGTTCCTTTGTCCAGATGCACAGGACACTTGCACGTTTATAGCACTCCTTCAGTATCTTGCACATCTAGCCCTGGGGATTTACTGTCTCTGCCACCTCCTTCCAGGCCTGCTCCTGCTCAGAGAGCATGCCCCTGCACTTGGCCAAGATGTCCTCCCATGCTACATAGGCCTCAGTGAGGGCCCTTAGTTCTTCCTGAGAGAACGTAGGTCTTCTGTGTCTTATAGATGCCATAGCTGGTGCTGCTGGGAAAGACAGATGGACACAGCCCTTGTTACATGGCCAGGCACAGTACTCACAGGCAGACACAAACACACACACACTACACCTACCTTCAAGACTGCAGTACCTCTCAGTCACCTCTGAGTAGTGGTGGTGCTGGTGGGCCCTTATGCAGTCCTGTGCATGCAGATCACCTGAATATATTTCAATAATGAGATGCTAATGTGCTGTTAGGGCACAGACTGTGAAATGAGGCTATTTGCATAGGTCGGCTGAATTTTGTAGATATGCACAATGTGCTAACGGCATCTCAGTATGCAGTTCTGGCTACTCTACAGATCTCAGTGGTGCACCAACAGGATGCTAGCATGGTATACAACATTCATCATAGCAACACGGTTCCATGTGATAACAGCGACTGCCTAAAGATGATCGCCATTATCATGAAGTCAGAGTGGCAAAAACCTTTTCGGCACTCTGACACCCTTGGCGCAAGGAACAGCAGTGCTGGGGACATAGATTTTCATGCTTTCTGTGGGGGAGCTTCACCTCTCACACCCCCCTACTAAAGGATTCTCAGCTCCAGGGGGTGCATGTCGGGGGGGGGGACATGAAAAATAAAGTTTCGGGCCGGGTGTAATAAAATCGCACCAGCACCCGGACCAGGATCCGAACCCAGTACCTCACCCACCCCAGCCGCAGGCCAACCCCCGATACCATGGTGCAACTCAGCAACCTACTGCAGGGCCACCCCCTTCCCTCCGCCCCCTCCCAGCCCACACTCACCATGCTTGGTACCCCCCCGCATGCGCGTGTACATATAGTGACATCCTGTCACCCTATTTGCCCACCCACACATCTGGTCACCCTACCCTCCCCATCATCATTTGGGATTTCACCCTGAAGGCATCACTGTTATGGACAGTGCCCTTCTCCATGTGCCCACATCACAGGCTACCTAGCGCCACACAGGACACAGAACAATGCCATTACAGAACACAAGGCGCCATCGCAGATGTGCTACTGCATGTAACTGCAGTGCAGTTCTACTCAGTCAATCAGTCAAAATCTTTATTTATCCAGGTGAACATCGTTGAGCAGAGCTCTTTTATAAGATGGACCTGGTAAGAACAGGGTCAGGGTATCATCCATCATAAAAACATATAAATACATGTAAATAAGTATATAAACACAAACACAGTGGTGCAGTAACAAGAGAGTCAAATGATTAAAAGGAAGACAAGGCAAGCCATAACAGAGAAGGATTCAAGTACAAGGGGGCAGGTCAACCACTGAACCATGCAACTGTATATAAACCATGTTCTCTGTATAGAAGTACCAGTTAGTTCATTTACCAGGGGCAGTCACTAGAACTAGCCATGAAAATGACTTGTAGAACCACCAACTAATGGCAGATGGGGTACCAGGAGAGGTATGTAATATGTGAGCGAAGGATAACATTGTGAGAAGTGAAGTCCCAAGGATAGGTCAGTAGAACTGATGCGGCGGGGGGGCCAATGGGGAGGAGGAAAGGGGCATTAGGACTTTTATAGTATGATTGCGTGTAGATTGTGGACGAGTGCTGTGTAGAGTTGAGAAAAGAAGTTTGGAGAAAGTGGGAAGATAGACCAGTTTCAAAGGGAGGACAGAGGCATCAAGGTGTTACAGGATAGTATGATGGCAGACCAGGGCCAAGGATGAGACAAGCACTAGAACTGATTTGTTCATGGTTAAATGGTACAGGTTAGCATGATGACAAATCATGGTCATTGGGAAACAATTGCACTGATCATTTCTGAGACGTGAATATAAGAGCTTGAAGGATGAGATGCTGATGGTGACTGATGGGTGGCTGATGTGATGGGTGGCTGATGGGTGATACTGAATTGCGCGATATGCAAAGTGCGATTCATGGCCATTCACAACCTTCCCAATATGGTGCCATGTGTGAGTGCCACACATATGCAGTAGACAGGTGCGGGTTGTCTTATATTGCTGCATGTGTCCATGTTATCACGCATGCACAACGCCAGGCTGCCCATTAATCTGTCATGCATAGGACATGGCACTAGGCCCCATAGTGCAGAGCTAACCAATGTTCCTCAATTGCACAAACTACACAGGTTACACTACTGCAAAAATGTTGCAGGATGTGTGACAGGGCTGCAGCATTAACACCATGTCCAGGCCAAGACGCGTGATGGCACCCTTCCACAGGGACCAGAGATGGTCTGATTTGGCACTAGTAAACCTGGTGGATCTTGTGGTGAAAGGCAGCTTTTCAGAACTGAGGACATGGACAGGCCTAAGTGCAAGGTTTGGTCCTCAGTTTGTAGGCAGCTGAGAAAGAGCACTGGGGTCATCTAGATGGAGGAGCAGTGCTGCCACTGATATAAGGACCTGCAAAGGCATAACCAGGACTGGTTACAGGGGTTCCTGGACATGGTGTGGGATGACAATGTGCCATGCCCAGGTATGTACATTTTTAACATGTGTTCCTTGTACTTTGTCTCTCTATGGGTGGGGTACGTCTGCGTGGCAGTCCTGCATACCTCATGGCACATGAAGTTGGTAGCATTGCTGGTCCAATCATGAAGTCGTGTCACACCATGCTGTACACTGCACAGTTGTGGTTTGAACAGCCATGCCCCCCCCCACACTGTGGGAATGGTAACTGGTGAGCTTTATTGATATATGGTATATATGAGAGGATATAGCCTAGCAAATATAGTAACATGCTGTGAATGAGCTTGGTATATCTGGCTGATCAGGGTTTGATTCCCACAACCCTGACCTGCATACTGTGTGACTCTGGGCAGGTCACTTAACCACCCCAATGCTCCAGGGTCATCCCTGAACACAGGCACATGTACCTACTGGGCCTTACCCCATTAATAATGAATTATGTTACCACATTGTTTGGGTACAACTCCATGAACCACATGTTAGTGTGTTGGCACACACACTGTGGTACCTGTATTGTTCATTGGTCCACTTTCCATATGTATCTGGTTTATGTTTAGGTATATTGATGGTATCCATTGCACATGTTCCAGTATGTATCACTGCCATTTTAGACAGTACCCATCAAATGTCTATCTGTGGTATCACCTCTATTACATGAGTCGCAGCATACACCTGTATTCCATGGATGCTGCATATCTGGGTTATGACTAATATTGTTCCCTATCACCGTACCATTCACACTGTGGTATATGTTTATGCACATCAGGTGCCACACTCCAGCGACATGGGTGCAGCTGATGCTCTTGGATCCGTGCAGCACATTGACATGCCCGGTTGTCACTGAGCAAGGGTGTGGCATGTTTCCAGTCCCCTATCCTGGGGAAGGGGATCCTGGTGTACATGTCTTTCTGGCTCAGCTAGCATGCATTGCCAGCACACATCCTCAGTTCCTCAAGGGCAGATGGCTCATCCTGTGCTTATGCTGTGACTGTCCATCAATGTTGGCAGTTGCAAACACCCCAAACCCTACACTGGGATTTAGCCATGGGTATGTGTATATGACCAAAGTATACACCTCCACTATGCAGGTACAGCCACATGTCCTTTACTGAAGGTGTTGCATGTCCATGTGGCTTGCTGATGGTGTACAGAAAACAGTGGCATGTGTGGTGTGTCACTGATAAGGTACCATTCTGCCACATGCACCCTTTGGCCACAGGCACACATGACAAATGTGGCATGCCTCCTGGAACCTGCAGGTCAGCTTGGCTTTGTGTGCCACAGTGCATGCTCACAGCACTGTACTGTATGGGTGTTGTGTGCCAGGATGTACCCCACAATCCCATGTCCATGTTTTCTGAATGTACACATACATGGTGTTCCTCAGGTGCCACAGGCCACACTCCAGGACCATACCCATCAGCTAGCTCCATCATAGTATGGTCCAGTGAACCCAAGTCATCCTGCAAAGCTCCCTCTGTCCCTGTATACTGCATGCCTCCTTGTGACCTGGCATGTCAGGAGGAGTTCATCAACAATCATGGCACATCACCCAGCATGTGGTACTGGGTACCTATTCAGCACATCAGTGTCACAGTGTGGCATTTCACATTTCACAGTGATGGTTACGCAGGCATCATGTGTACAGGCTTGACATATACCATTGTCAAATGCAGTACGTTATGTTCATCCTATCACTGTGCCTGCATTGTTTCCAATACCAACATGTGGACTCACGGTAGGGTGTGGGCTGTTCGATGATCACAGTGCTGACAGGCTCACACTTGGTCTGGCGCGTACCGCCATGAGGTGCACAGATGGACCTGCATATCACCACATCTGTAGGTGACTGGCAGTGCCTTGGTGAAAATGGTGTTCTTCTGCACATATGGCCACACCTCATGCCTTGTGCAGTCCTGGGTCTGCGCATGTCGCACTAGTGGTTGAATTGTCCCCTGCCTCACTAAGCTCTCAGCCATTATAGTGATTGCCATCTGGTTGTGGGCCCAGACAGTGGCTCTACAAATTTTGTGTCTGGCCACTCACGTTTGTAATGGCCATTCATGTGTACACCAGGCTTGGGAACATACTTTTGCTGGTCCATGTATCCACTGAAGCACACCTGGCTGTAACCATACAGATCATTGTGTGTCATGTGTGATGGACACCTATGTTGCAGGACACAGGTGCATCACCTGCTCACCAGTCTGATATGTCATCCAGCATTGTAAGTCATGCTCTGCAGGATGCTGCCACTGCATAGTAATTGCACATGCAGAGATCATGTCCCACTGTTAGGGTGTCATGTACATTTCTTGTCACACCTGACAACACCATCCATGACTTAACATCCTTGGCCTTTTTGGTTTTGTTTGGGGGGAGGAACTGTGTCTGTTCTTGTACAATGCTTGTGCAATTGTGCAACACTGACATTCCTGCTGTGATTGGGCATCTGTCCGCACATGGGAGTCTGTTTGCCATCAACTTTGTTGCCATGCACATGGGTGGGCCTTGGGGGACATGTCTAGTGCTGCATGACACTGACTGTTTCTATTTTTTTGTTTTTCTGTGGAGCTCAGTCAGTCACATGAGTATGCCTTTTTCACAGACATTACTTTTCCTCACCTGTGGTACACTTGTTCCATGCTGCATCCACTTTGTTCTGGGGTTCTCCGCATATAGGGTAGCAGCAAGCAGACACACATGTAGGCCATGTCCCCTGTATTTCCTGGTCTTACCCACTGCATTGTCTGCCATGATGGATGACTGGCAAACATCCTGCCCTATGGGGCTGTGCACATCATTGTCCATTCATCTGGCACATGGCATGCGCACTGCTCCTGTGTCATTCATGTCCAGGTGGGACATACATACACCCTACTACTCCACTGCACACAGTGGTTGCTGCTGCCCCAGACACAGCATGTTGCACCCTGTGTGTCTTTGACATGCAATGTGTGGGCAACTATTTGGCAGTCTGTACACTTGCCTGTACATGTGGCACTTGGACCATCAGGTGACTCATTTATATGCCAGGGGGACTGCTGCCCTGTGGCAGGAATGTGGCCTCCTGCCTCTCTGTGCTGGCCCTTGGGTCAGCTCTACTGTGCGGTGGCCCAACTTAGTGGTGCTTTTATGCCTCGGGAGCACAGCACAGTTACATGTGTCTGACCAGCTCCACAAACTGCCAGTTGCACTGTCCTACTGGTGCATGTGTGGTCTTCCCACATGCCCATGAATCTGTCCCCAGCTATAAGACATGTCCCCTAGAGGTGGTATCATATGCATGTGTGTGTCACTGCACCCCTACCTCTGCCTACTTTGTGGTCCTCCATACATGGGCATTATGCCACTGTTGTCAGGTGGACATTGCCCTCATCCCCATCTGACATCCACTCCTATACTGTTGTACACAGTGTTTTGCTGCTGTGCCCTTATACTCTAGCTGTATGGTGGTTGTTTTTCATGGTCTATTTCTGTGTTGTAGCCAGTACTGCTCATTCTGGCTGATGGGATGCCCAAAGCTAGCATCTGTGTGTGCCACACTAGTAGGCCATGCCCCATGCAGCAACTGCACCTCACATGTCTGGGGTGGACTGGCATGGCTTTGTCACATATGCAACTTGGGAGTGTGTTACCACAGCACATGCCTGTTGACATGCTCCCCTTTGGATGGAGGGCATGCTCTGACCTTAGTGTTGTACCATGTGTTGCTATTGCCTCTTTGCTTAAATCTTGTTGGGATAGCATACATTCCCATGCCATGTTGTGACCTGTGTGTACAGCACACAAGTGGCACTGTTCACTTACTGCTCATCTGCTACATGCCCCCAACACACATTCCTCAATATATGCACCACCCCTGTTGGAACAAAGGCTTATAATATCACTTTTTATAATGATGCACTTAGCTTCACCTTGGGCCTTACACAAACATTATTTTATAAAGTACCCAAAAATAATAAATATTCACATGTGATATTATCCTATGCTCTCCAGATTCAAGTATAATGGTAAATGTCACTGCGTACCCCATGTATAGTTATATGAAAAATACATATTTTATTTACACCTATACAATGGTTCTTAATATTCCTCGTTAGCATAAATATCAAGCCTAATCTTGTAAACATCAACAAAATTGTTTCAGAAAATCCAGCAACTAATAAAACAAATTCTAGCAAACAAACAATGTAAAGGAATAAGCAATACTTAGCATACTAAATGGTAACAGTTATACTACTTTTATCATACTTATTATTTAACAAAACCTTCATGCATAAGAACATATACTTATCAGATCAGTATCTGAGATCATTTCTGTATAAAACCTGTTTAAAAGCGTCATTGCATGTAAAATGTATTTTCTATGAGAACTGGCAATAACTCATTACATTAGTGATTTGTACTACTTTTGTAAAACTTAATTTAACTTTTCAAATCATGCACAATTCTTTAGTTTAAAGCTTTCAAGCTATATACCCAGATTCTATAGTTAAGAGCAGATTCCCTCTCACTTTCCCAGAAAAGCCAATTTAAATTACCAAGACTATTAATTAAAATTAGTGAAAGTAATTAAAAAGGAATACTTATATTTCTGGTTGTAGAAGTGAGTCTTCTTTTCTTCACTTAGAACTCTGGCTGAGTCTGGCCTTTGATGAAAAGGTTTCTTTGTCAGCTAATTTTGACCCTGGAACTTCTTTTAGCATGGATACACTCTGCAAGTTAAACCTTTGCTGAACATCACTTTACCAAAAGTCAGTTCTTAGAGTTGTAGAACACAGCTTCAATCTGCACAGTCCATAGCAATACTGAATTCAAAGAACATTTTTGTGAATAGCAAGCTGTTTTAATAACTGAAGCTTATTGACCCTTTCATGTTGTGCATCTGCTTTTAAAACTTTGGGACAAGAGATCTCTTTTTGCTCAGCATGCTGTGTAGCTTGGGTGAGTCTTAAAAGTAAGTCTGTCTGGTTTTCAGCAGGCAACATTACTTGTCAAAATGCTTAGCAAATAACACAAATCTTGCTTGTTTCATAATAAAAAGGTCCTTATACTTCTTTCTTGACTCTGGATATCTTCAACAGCACTGAGCTCTGGCCCTTCCTTGGCTAACCCTTGCATTTCAAACAGGCGTGGCCCAAAGTTCTTTGGCCTATCATCAGTATAAAACCATAAAATCCTTAGTTAACTGAACATAGGTCTTACTACATCAATGGTTAGCTCAGATCTGGGGACTGGTCAGCTGTGTTTGCTAATATGAAAACTGCTCTGGTGATGTCATCACTAGTTTTGGATTGGTTTGAGTCACTAAGAAGGTAGGTCATCTTATAAGATGAATGGTGACATCTAGACATGCCTCTTTAAGACAGCCCCTTCTCCTCAAACATATTTTTGAGTCAAAATTATTTCTTTAAATTAAAGTTTTATTTAATGAAATTTGAACATTAAACGTGCATATTTAAAGGATTTTACATTAAGCTAGCCATTCTTGAAAAAGTCTGATATCTGTAGTATGGATACTTTTTAAACTACACTATTAAGGTTATAACTTCATAATTTCAATAAAACTTTTCAAAACAAAACAATAATTTTACTCTTAATAGTCTAAACTACAGAATGATATACGATTTGTAAGAAAAATCCATTTCTAAAGTCCTTAAAACATTATTTTTTGTAAGACACATAAGATTCTTTTGTTCTTGTCTTAAGGACATCAATCACTGTCAGAAAAGTTTATTCAATATAAACTTTTAGACAATATTTCTCTCAATAGCAACAAACTACAGATTTGATATTAATCTTGTTAGACTTCCTAAGATGTGAGCTATCACAGGATACTAGATTTGTCTAGTTTTCTAATAAGAAAATGATATTAAATAAATTATATTCATAACTTTTGAATGCTTCATTCTGCGACTATGAAACTTGGTAAGCTCATATATCATACTATTGTCCAATAACTGGCCAATTTTCATAGTGGCAGTACATTGCATCTTTAAACTATGAATACAACTTCTTATTCCTATACAGGGTAATGACTTTCAAAGTTTAAGACATTTTTTTTTCTTCTTGCTGCAGCCAGTCACATGATCTCTTATCTTGATCATAGCCATGGATACCTAGCTCCATCTAAAACTTTTCCATACAAACACATAAATCTTAATAAAAGTATCTTCCTGGGAATGTGGAACATGTAAGTTAGGCCCCACTTTATCTCTGTTCTACAGCTAGGGCACAGAGCCCTGAAATTTAAAACAGTCTCTTTAAAATATTTTCTTTTTTCTGAACTCTGAAGCTGACTCCATTTTAAATGGCATTATTTCTCCATGTAACTGTTTTAAACACTTATACATTAATCTTGACCAGAAATAAAAGCAAACATTTCCCATCTTAATACCATATAAAAATCATCTTAAATAATAATGATAATTAAAAAATAAATTCTTGAAGATAAAAATAAAATAATTTTTCCATCAAGGGTTTTGTCCCTATACCCTCCTTCGCACAGGTCCTTCTGGCCTTATGGTGTGGCATGCTGCTCATCATCAGAGAGGTGTGCTGTGTCAGCTGATATACATAGTGTGTCTCAGGCCTGTCCCAGCAACCAGACATGACAACAGTGCCCAGTGACTTCAGTCAGTCCCACAGGTTGATTACAGCAGAGGGATATGGCCCTGTGACCCAATCCTGAGCAGACTTCTCTGCCCTGTGGGGGCTGTGCCAGTTATCCCCCTGCAGTGTCACAACCATATGAAATATTGTGTTGTGCACAGTTGTCATGCACCTATGCCTCCTGTTGCAGGACACACACTAACTGGTGCTGTTGCATGCTGGACACCCATCCACAGACCCATACCGCATGTTGCATGGTGGGTTGCAGGCTGCACTTACTCCAGTTAAATACTATGTAATCATAACAGAGATATGTGTTCCGTGCCTCCTGGCACACACGTCATCCACACATACATGACTTCCATGACATGTGGCAATATGGCACTAGCTGTGGGCTGCACACCACACAATCACCACCACACATCTCACCCAACTTGTTTATTCTTGGGGAGTGGGGGTTTCTTTACAGGCTGATGAACACTATAAAGTTAAACCATTTGAGGCAGATACAGATTAGAGATGGGACCCAGCTGATGGGTGGTCTGCCTAAACTTTGGTAGCAGGGTGATTTCACAGCAGGGACCTGAGGTGAATACCAAGGAACCCCCCACTCCTTATGAAATCAAAATAGCAAGTTGACAATCCAGGCTGAAAAAATATGTTTATTGTTACATTTATATAATGTAGCTGAGAATGTTTCTAACAATTTTGTATGATGAAGTTTCACTGATATCTGTAAATTTATTTGTTATCCTTTGTCGGTCTGTGTTTACCCTTCCCACTCTTTGATGTGGAACCTTTATAAATGAGCTGTCCTGTGCTCAAAGGTACTTGTAATCCGAGAATGAATGAATACATAAATAAATAATTTACCCTTTGTGGGGTCAGGATGTGCTCTGACTTGTTGTTTTTGTTGATATATGCCATATACAGTAGCACCCCTCATTTAGAATCCCATTTATAGTTTGTGAATGAGCAAGGGTGAGCTGTTAATATTGGATAAAGTTTGTAAATGGAGAAGTATGGCTTTCTCATTTAGCTAGTTCAACACCAGTTTCCTGCACATTGGCTGGGGACCAAATCTTAATTAAGCCAATTTTAGGCTGATGCACCCTATAAAGGTAAGCCATTTGAGGCATGTGCAGTTTAGGGTAGGGACCCAGCTGATGGGTGGTCTACTTCAACATTGGTAGCTGGGTGACTTCACAGCAGGCCCCTAAAGTGAATACCAAGGGACCCCTACTCCTTTTGAAATCAAAATAGTAAGTTGCCAAGCCAGGCTGAAAAAATATGTTTATCATTACATTTACCCTTGGGTGGGGGTCAGGGTGTGCCCTGACTTGTTATTTTTGTTGAGGTATGCCTAGAGATGCAGCAAAATTAAATTCCATCTGCAAAGTGAATGTGAAGTGGCCACTTCATGTTATCATAATGCTATGCATAGTGGGCATTGAAAAGTGCTCACTTTGCTTTGTTATTATGACTTCACATTGTTATTCTGACTTAATGTGAAGTAAGGTGGAATGACAACAATATAGGCACTTTAGACAGCACCCCGCGCATATCACAAGGCGTACAGTACTGTAAGTCACATGCTTTAGCCAGGCAGGAAGGAAGTGAGTCATACAAGCAGATAATTTCATTTTCTCCTTTGCAGAGGTAGAAGAAGGAAGCATTTTGTGTAGGAGAGGAGAGTTTGTTATTAGTTTCTTTCTTGACCAAATTCCAAAACCCCAAAACCTTTTTAAAAGCTAATTCTTTTGTTTTTTTTGTACTGTTTTGTCTGTTCTTTTTGGTGACTGATTTCTTTGTTTTATGAGTTTTGTTGTGTGTGTGTGTGTGTGTGTGTGTGTGCGTGTGTGTGTGTGAAGTTGCTCATCACATCAGAGAAGGAAGGAGAGATTTTTTGTGCGATTGACCAGGAACAGTATGTGTCCCATGACCCAAGGGGAGTGTGCACACATGGGGGTCATAGCTGGGTGGCATTGGACCACTCCGGACTCTTTGGTCCTGCCTCCCCCCTCCAGAAGCAGCAGGACCACCAGTGCCACCACCACATCCACCAAGTCTGCCACCACCACCACCACCAGTAGCAGTTGCAGGAGCTCCAACAGCACCACCTCCACAGCAGCAGATGGAGCCCCAGGTGCATGACCATGCTGCCGGCACTACATCTGCCCCTCCTGTGCCTGGTCTCCTTTGCAGCTCCCCAGTTTGGCAGTTTTTCAACTGTGTTGTGGGGGACAGCAGCCTAGTGGTGTGTCTGCTTTGTGGTGTGCAGGACCACCGTGGCCCATGGGGAACACATCTGGGGACTGGGGGCCAGTGCACACATATGCTGAGCCACCACAAGGTGGAGTGGCAGGCTGCCACCAAACAGGCCAGGCCTCCACCTGCTGGCCCTTCTGTGGAAGTGACAGAGGGTGCTGCTGTTGTGCATCACTGCAGCAGCAGGAGGAGAGCCACAGCAGCAGCTACTCCACCACTACCCCCACCACTGCCACCAGCACCACCCTCACCACCACCACTACCTGGTTTTCCCCCCACACCAGTGGACCCCACAATGCCTGCAATGCAGGCAGACATAGCACTTTTGTGGGCTGCAGTGGAGGAAAATAATGAGAGGGTGGGTGCTTTCCAGCAGCAGGTGGAGCAGTTCAAGCAACACCAGTTGCAGATTGTGTTGATGCTCTGTCTGCTGCTGGAACATCAGGGGATCCCCTATTAACTTTTTTTCAGCACACCTTCCCCCCACTGCTGTAGTGTTTTGTCTTTTGTTTATGTTTAATAACAGACAGAGGGAAGGCCACAGTATTAGTTTAAAGGGAAACAGTCAGCAACAGGAGGTCTCGCCCTCTGCAGGGCTTACCCTCCGGTTAAACCTTTTAAGTATATTGCAGCATTTTTCTCATGCTGCAACATACTTTATTTTAATAAAGAAAAGTCAGGGACCTGGAAGAATGGCAGACACTATGGGGGCTCCATTTTGTGTAAAGGTGCAACAGCAATGTACCATGCGCTTCAATACAAAAGTATTGAAGTGCATGGTGCATCTCTGCCACACTTTTCCTTTACAAATAATGGAGCCCCCATAGCATCCACTCCGCCATACTTCTGGGTCACTGACTTTTCTTTATTAAAATAAAGTATGTTGCGGTGCGAGAAAAATGCTGCAACATACTTAAAAGACTTAACCCGAGGGTAAGCCTTGCAGGGGGCAGGAGCTCCTGTTGCTGACTGCTTCCCTTTAAATATATACATACACATACAGTCATACAAGCTCCTTATTGCCCTGTTATTATAATCCAGTGCCTCAGCAATGTTTACTTTATGTTGTGGAGTGGTTTTGGAAAAGCTGGTGTGAGCAGTGCAAGTATGATGTGCTAAATTGCATGGGTGCAGTCAGTGTTGTTTCCTGTGTGTGTATGTGTGACATCAGACATTGTGCAATTTCTTGCAAACATATATTGCTGACTTGTTGCAGTGTTTATGGTATAAAGAATAGCAATAAGAATAACATATATGTTATTGTCACCATCATCGTCAGCGGACTAAGTGATACGATATTTTTTCAGAGATGTCTGGCCAGAGTTCACCTTAGTCACATACTGCACACATGACTTTTAGGAGAACATGTATTTTTTGTGCTGTGATCTCTGAAAAGTCATGTGTGCACTGTGAGTAACTGAGATGCACAGTGACCCAATACCTCTGAAAAAGTATCATATCGTTTACTCCGCTGGTGCTGTTGGTGCAAATAAAATATACATCATATATTCTTTCTTATCTTTATTCTTGAGATACTGCAAAAAGTCACACCATATATATGTTTGCATGAAGCTGGACAATGCACACACAGGAAAGAACACTGACGGCACACATGCAGTTTAGCAAAACATACTTGCACTGCTCAGTTATGCTTTTTGCAAAACACTTCAAATCACGAGTCCTGACACAAAGTAAACATTACTGAGGCTCCAGAAATATTTATTTTTTGAAATAGACATTAAAGCAGCAGTGCAACAATCTTGTGAAAATTTTGACTTACACTTTTTTATGCTATTTTACATTTCCACTTTACTTACCTCCTGACTTGTTTGATACCATTCTTTCCAGTATTTGAGTCTGCTTTAGTATTTTTTTCATCTCTGAAATAATAAAAGGAGCACTCCTTTTAATACGGTGTGGACCAGGTTTTCGTCAGTATTTTCCACTGTTTTTCTCCATTGGTTGTTATGTATTACTTCTGTTGTAAAATTAACAATTATGCAGCAGGCAGTACTTTATGACCTCACAGAATAATATTTACTCAAAAACAGCTGCAAATAGCGATGAAAACCTGGTCAGAACCATATTAAAAGGTGTGCTCCTTTTTTTTTTCAGACATGAGAAAAAGTAGTAAAGCAGACACAAATTGTGAAAAGAAGGGTATCATACAAGTCAAGAGGTAACTAGTGGCTGGCAATGTAAAATAGCATAAAAAAGTATTGGCCAAAATTTTCACCACAATGTTGCACTGCTGCTTTAATTTATAATTTAAGTATGACATTATGTGCTCACAATCACAACATACAAAATGCAACTGTCTTGTGTCCAGAAAATTCCCAAGTGCTGAGGAAGTGAAATGGGAGTGTTACACCACATGCAAAGTTCCCCAAAATGTATTGTGCAGTCACTCATGCATGCAGTGGTCACACAGAGTCCTCAGAATGGTTCTGCATCCCCAAAATGCATCTGTCTTGTGTCCAGAAAATTCCCAAGTGCTGAGGAAGTGAAATTGGAGCATTACACCACATGCAAAGTCCCCCAGAATTTATTGCGCAGTCACTCATGTGTGCAGTGGTCACACAGAGTCCCCAGAATTTTCTGCATCCCCAAAATGCATTTGTCTTGTGTCCAGAAAGTTTACATACTCTGTGATGATGATGTACTCATGATGCACAGTGCTTGCCAAACCGTGTGAAGGAGGGATAACATGACGTGAATCCATTCAGTGTTCCATCAGAAATGCTGACCATGAGAGAACTGTTGCGGGTCCAAAGTGTGCTGTGATTCCCACAAATGCAATGCGATCACCTCAGCCAGATAGAAGGGTCCACTTTGTGTGCAGGCTAATAGTAGCCTTGGTGAGTTGATGCATTTTCTAGGTGGAGGGTTGACATATATAGACATGTACTCATTGTATTGTTTTGTATCACAAGTCACTCATACTGTTGGTGTGCACATTCTGGTGCTTGATGAGAAATTTTGGTGTTGAAATTAGAAATGTAATACTCTCAAGCCAATGAAGGTAAGCATTTTTTTTTGGGTGGGCGAGCATATTTGCAAGTAGGTCTCATTAATGGTTTATTATTTGGTTACTTCTTCACAGATTTCATCTGCATCCTTCTCCAGTCTGGTAATGATGGTCATTGATTGAAATGACTTCTGTGTGTTGCATGTCTGCCCCAGCCCGGGGGGTGGGGGCTGATGCTGAAGAAGTTCTTTGGATAAGGCAACTATGACACAACAAAGCATCTGGAAGTTTCCTAAAAAAAGAAATGAAGGACTTATTACAACTTGATTGCAGCAGTAAGACATTATGTTTAAGCCATGGCTGTTCCACGGGTATCTGGATTAACACAGATAGCAAGCTGTGCCACTGCAATCATCAGAGCACAACTTAATTTAGTACCAGACTGTGTAACAAATACACTGTGTCAGTGTCCCTGCATCTCAACTCAAGTTACATTCAGAACCACATCTTGTCAAGTAACACAAACTGGGTCCAACTTTTTCAACACTGTCATGGCTGCACAGCTGCAAATTTGGAATACAGTGCATGATATGTTGCAGAAATATTTTTTTGTGACGTAAACATGTCACCTAGTTTATGAATCCTCAGTCGGATTTGTTGCACTCTTATGAAAAAAAAGGAACAGATTAAATAAAATTGATATACTTACCAGTATGGATTGGAAATGGATATTCCATAGGTTCCTGTAAACAGTACTGCTGCTGCTGTACCTTGATACAGACTTTCAGTGAAGGAGAGTCATTTGTTGTTAACCTATAAAAAAACAAAATAAGTTGACCATATGTGTTTGACCATTGAAGCTCAGAAAAGCAACAGAAAAAAAACCTCAAAACTAAAGGAAGTTGAATAGCATAAAAAACATTAGTACACATACTCACTTTATAGTTTTAATAGTAAGAAGCCTTGTGCCTCTGGCTGATGGATGTGGTTTCCTGTTCGACTCCATCTGCCTTGGTATGGTCAATGTAATAGGAAAACATTGTCACAATGACATTGGTGGTGGGTGCTGGTGGTCATATCTGCGGCACATGATGACATTCCTTCTCACATCTTCCTGCATCTGGTGGTGGTGGCAGTGGAGAACAGCGGTCTTATGGTGGTCGTAGTCCGGGGGGACACACAGTCACATTCACTATGGTGGCAGTGGAGAACAGCGGTCTTATGGTGGTGGTAGTTCGGGGACCAGGATATACTGTGCTCTGTGTTATAAATGTGATGACGTGACATATGGAATTTGAGTCAGTATGAGTGGGACAGTGATTTAACTTTATGAAAAAGAGAACATGTGTCATACAAGACATGTGAGGGCCTTTTAACCACTTAAGTTAAAACCTGCCAACATTGACCTCATCATCATTTATTATCATCCTTAGAAAGAAAGCTGCCCCGGCAGTCTTCTATGTCTGAATTCGGACCATGGGGAAATTTTTTCTCCACTGTGTTATCATCTACGTTAGTGGTAGGCTGCTTCATGCTGTCACTGCCACCAGGATGGTCCCTTTCTTCAACATTAGCAAAACCAAGAGTATGCTGGGATATGAATACTGAGGTTGCAGTCTGAGCTGGTATGTGCCACTCATTCATTTTTATGAATGTCAGCAAACTGACATTTGCAGGAGAGAGGTTTATATGATGATTCCGATCTATTGCATCTGCTGAGCTGAATACCCTCTTGACACTCACACTCACACTGGAGGGTGGGCATGTCAGGTACTTCAGTGTCACAGCAGTCAGCTCTAGCCATTCACTAACCTTTCCACTCCAGTATAAAAGGGGATCATCAGTGTTTGACAGATGCCTGTTTTCAGACACATATGACTCAACCATTCACTGTGCTGCTGTAAGTCCAGTGGTTGATACATCACCCAGTTCTCTGGAATCATTTATATCACACATTGAAAGGACACAGTACGTTGACCGCCCTACTGGAATTCTCAGGAGAAATTCACACTGCCTTGGACAAAGCATATCAAACCGGAGCTGTTTTCATTGACCTAACAAAGGCGTTTGATACTGTTCACTATGTCTTACTTATCACACAACTACACAGTCTTGGGCTCTCAGAAGGACCAGGTGCCTGGGTTAAAAGTTACCTGGCTCAATGCTCTCAATCAGTAAAAATCTCAGAAGTTCTCTCAGACTCAAAATCAGTCCACTCAGGTGTTCCACAGGGGTCAATCCTAGGCCCCCTCCTTTTCAGCCTTTTCCTAAACTCTCTCCCCAAATCCTGCCCGGAACAAATAATCCTTTATGCTGACAATGCCGTGATTCTCTCCTATCATAAGGACCCGAAACCCTTACTCCAGAGCCTGCAACTTGCTTTCTCCAATGTTGAAAAGTGGTTCCTAGATTACAAGCTGGTTCTAAATCACAAAAAAACAAAATACATGCTTTTCTCCAGTCCACAAAACAGAAAAAGACAAATTCCACTTACTATCAAAACATACCCAGGAAATACCCTTAAACAAGTGTCAACATTTAAGTACCTTGGAATCGCCTTTGATCAAGGTCTTACCTTTTTCCGACCTACATTGATAACACAGCGAAATCTGTGAACCAGCGCATTGTATCCTGTTCTGAAACCGGCAATTCCTTACCCAAGCTGCAATGAGGATTGCTATCCAAAGCTCTGTCATCTCAATCATAGACTGTGGCTTAATTATCTATGGCTCTGCCACTACCACCACACTAAGGTGCATCACAACCACCCTAAACAAGGCCTGTCGGCTGCTCACTGGAGCACAAAGACGTACTCATACATGTGAGCTCTACACTGAAACAGGATGGTTGCAACTCTCAAATCGCATAAGGTACCTCTCATGCTTGATGGCAAAAAAATCCATCTTGGGCCACACTCCGCCATGTATCCAAGACCTACTTTGCCCGAATACCAGCATCCGTCCCACCAGAAGATTGGAACACCAGCCTCTCCAGGTCCCTAGATGCCGGACCACACAGGGCCAAAGATCTTTTGCCTATCGTGCCCCCAGCTGGTACAATGCCCTGAGCTCACTCATTACATCCTCCACGTCACTAGGAGCTTTCAAATCTAAATCACAAAAAAACAAAATCCATGCTTTTCTCCAGTCCACAAAACAGAAAAAGACAAATTCCACTTACTATCAAAATATACCCAGGAAATACCCTTGAACAAGTGTCAACATTTAAGTACCTTGGAATCACCTTTGATCAAGGTCTTACCTTTGCGACCCACATTGATAACACAGCGAAATCGGTGAACCAGCGCATTGTATCCTGTTCTGAAACTGGCAATTCCTTACCCAAGCTGCAATGAGGATTGCTATCCAAAGCTCTGTCATCTCAATCATAGACTGTGGCTTAATTATCTATGGCTCTGCCACTACCACCACACTAAGGTGCATCACAACCACCCTAAACAAGGCCTGTCGGCTGCTCACTGGAGCACAAAGACGTACTCATACATGTGGAGCTCTACACTGAAACAGGATGGTTGTAACTCTCCAAATCGCATAAGGTACCTCTACATGCTTGATGGCAAAATCCATCTTGGGCCACACTCCGCCATGTATCCAAGACTCCACTTTGCCCAAATACCAGCATCCGTCCCACCAGAAGATTGGAACACCAGCCTCTCCAGGTCCCCAGATGCCGGACCACACAGGGCCAAAGATCTTTTGCCTATCGTGCCCCCAGCTGGTACAATGCCCTGAGCTCACTCATTACATCCTCCACGTTACTAGGAGCTTTCAAATCTATGCTTTACTCTCACCTCTCAGCCTCTAGCTCCTGGGACTGTCTTGACTAATGATTCTTCCCTCATGGCTGTTTTCACTGTTTTTCATCCTCCTCCTCCTCTGCTCCTTTCTTGACAAAGGCATCTGAGTACCTCTAACTACTCTAAGTCTGCTCCCCTCCCCATATCTCCTCCTACCCTTCCCACCTTGACCATTCATCCAATGTTTTGTTTTTTTTCCTGTGATTACTGCATTATACTGGCTTATTAAAACCTTTATAATTTGCTGACCATTCTATGTAACATGTCTTGTTTGTTTGTACATTGATAACGTGGAACCTTTGTAAAAGAGCCATTGGCTCAAAGGTAATAATTCCTAGAACAATAAACTAAACTAAACGTCCCCACTTGGGACAAAGCCTCCCAAAGTGAGTTAACACCAGCTGCTTTTGATGAAAGACCACCTGGAACTGCAGTCTACTTCCCCTTACAGAGGATATGCTTGATACTACTCCTCCAGGTTCACCTTCAGCCTGCTTATGCTGCTTGGCACATGGCTTCTGTGCCCCATGAACCAAGTGCACCAGTTGTTCACTGACATTTTTTACCTGTTCAGACCTGCCCTCCAGTACTGAGGCAATTCCACATTTGTATTGTGTGTCCAGCATTGTTGCTATTGCAAAATTGTCACTACACTGAATGTTCAAGATGTGGCAATTCTGGTTGAATACTGTCAGCATGTGTTTCAGCAACACACTGCTTGCACTGTCTCTCGCAACATCAAAGCTATGCTGTACATTCACCAATGTTTGCCTCAGCACCCGCAGCAGTGGAATTGTTTGGCTAATGGAGGCAGACTCGTCACTCATTGCCTGTGTGGCATGTTCAAAAGGCCTCAAGATTCTTATTACAGAGTCAATGAGGTGCCACTGTTCAGGCATCATAGACATAGAGGCCCCAGAACTGTCACGGCTAGTGTGCATGACAAGATATTCCAAGAAGGCTTTGTACAGTTCATACAACCTCTCTGTCATGTATAACGTGAAGTTCCAATGGGTGACAACTTCCAGCTTCAAGCAGTGCTGTGGGAGGCTGTTTCGGATCTGCAACTGCTGAAGTTGGTCATTGGCCTTTGTAGAGCGTAAAAAGTGAGAACAGATACGACGTGCAACTGTCAGCATTTCCTTTATATCAGGGTGCTGCAGAAACTCCTGCACCACAAGATTTAAACAGTGGGCCATGCATGGAACCTAAAAAAAGCCACCATTCATGATGCATTTCATCACATTTGACCCATTGTCACTTGCTATGAATCCAACTCTCAGGGACAGAGGGTTCAGCCACTTGTCAATTTCAGTCAGTACCACGTCCAACATGTTTTCACCAGTGTGTGAACAGGTCACATTGCACATAGCAATCGTTGCATGCTGTCGAATTCCTGGATGATTGCTACCACAATACTCCACCTTACTACACTGATTATTCACACTACCAGCAGCACAAACAACCCCTGGCACTTGCGCCCAGTGTGCATTTATACACAAATATGAACTTCTCACTGTTTTGCCACTTGTCCATATATCCATACTTAAATGGATGAATGGAGAGAGGAATGTTGAAGAGCATGTCTTACTGAGTCGGACACAGTACGGTACAACTCGGGGACAGCACGGGTCAAAAAGTATGTCCCGGATAGGACTGTCCATTTGGGACAGGAATGTGCAACAAACCATAGGAACTCAGCATTTTCCACAAAGGAGAAGGGCAAAAGATCAATTGCCAGCATTGCAGCTACAGCAGCATTAAGTTCACGTGACACTGTATGATTGGGTGAGTATTTCAGCTTATGTGCAAAAACACTCTGTAACGTGGGCTTACTTAAATGTTTTACATGAGGTGTGATGGCAAATGGTTCTGCTCTGTGAATGGCAGGGGGTGGAGTGAGGACATGTGATGAAGACAGTTGCACAGGTGAATACACACCCAGAAATGCAGTTATTTTCTCAGATTTAGCAACAGGGATTGATGTACCACTTGCACTACACATACTGCATTGACCACCACTACCACCACCAAAACTGCTACTCTCACCACCACTGGACAAGACTTCAGAATCATTCTGCTCTTCCACCTCATCATGCCTGTAGTACTCCTCTGCATACATTTAATTTTCTACTGATGCTGTTGTCATGGAAGGGGATAACATGCTCATTATGGTTGATGACGATGGTGAACGCCCCACTGTGGTACACTTATTAGCTGCCATCTTGTGCTGAGTCCACAGTGCCATGTGCCTATTCTTAAGATGTGTATGCTGTCCCCCTGTGCCCAGATGGCTCCCCTTTTTACCTCGACTTACATGCACTTGGCAAACCTGGCGGATTGCATCTGACTCATCATTTGCATTTTCCACAAAAAATCCCAAACAAGGGATTATGATGCTTTAGTTTTAACATGTCCCCCGATGCTGCTTATTGGACTCTGTTTTTTTAAGCCATGAAGTGGGCAGTGTGCTACATGATTTTTCAGGCAGTACACACTTGGGCTGCAACTGACCACCATGACTACCTATCATTATTATTGGGTCATCATCATCAACTGAAACTGGTAAATCACAACTTTTTAAGGGAAGGGGGAATTGAAAACAGACCCAGACACAGCCACCTTGAGTCTCTTTTTCTTCTGTTCCCAACAGGGGTGACTGACATCATCATCATATTCATCAACATCATCCACATCTTCTGCTTGGATGCTGGCATATGGACTGCATGTTGCAACCACAGCAACATCATCCTCATCAGCACCACCAACACCCAAAATGTTTTCACCACACTGTGAATCACTGCATGGCAAATGCATGACCTGAACCGCGGTAGAAGAAATATCACTTTGTGTGCTATCACTGACATGATGATCTGAATCCGCATGTTCAGTTACTGGGATGTTACTGGGAAGTATGACATCATCTACACTGTCACTCACTGCCACTGCTCCACACTCCACTATATTTTTGGACATGGTAAACTGGTCAGAACTGGAACTTGAGACAGCAATACTCATAACACCACCAGCTGGGACAACATCATCTCCTCCAACTATGAGTGAAGCTACTGATTTCACTGTAAAAAGCATTGAATGAGAAATACCTTTCCTTACATCAGCAATGCACTTCTGTTACTGCGTACTACTACCACGCCCACAGACAATCTTATCACCGGCAGCAGTGCCATGGTGAGAAACAGCTTTGCTTGCACATCTTTTTTGTGGACATTTTGGGGGATCAACAGCAATATTCTAAACAAATTCTGATTTTGGAATGTTCACTCTGGGTGGGGGCCGGGGGGAAGGGTGACACTGGATGTGAAGCCAAGAAAACATTGGTGGCTTCAACAATAGATACAGACACAAAGTCACAACAAGTTCAACAACACCTTAACTAATCAGTGGTGTTCTCAAGTCGCAAACAATCCAATCTGGAAAAAGAATATGTTTTGCCGGTGGGTGGGCACTGACTACAGATTACTGCAGTGCAAAATCCAAGAAAAGATACCACAATGGCAGTACAAAATCATGCAGCTGCAGTGGATAGCAGGTTCACACTGCTGCACCTGCAATTACACTGTGGCACTATAAAAGGTGTATTTTTTTGATGTCACTTCACGCACCGCACACACACTCACACACACAGAATTTGTCTACAAGTAATGCGTACCAAATTTAAAAACTTCAGTAATATACAAGGTTTTTTAAACAACCTCAGTGCTGCACCAGGTCCTTAAAGACCATAATACACACAATCAGCAAAAAAATTTCAACAATTACTGAAAATATTTCTGAGTGTACAATAACACAGTCAGTTATACAAGAAAAATATAACCAAAAAACAAAGAACTCCCTATTTCTCCAACTTAAATCTACCTACACCAGATACGCCTCTCCCCAAAGCACACTTCCACTGACTCTCAGTACACAGACTGAATGTTGTACATTAACATTCAAAATCCACACACAAACAATAAATGCTCGATGATATGAGCACAGGAGGTTTTCCTACAATCGATGAACTAAAGTTTCAGCAAAAAAAATTACTCAAAAATACTTTTTTAACAGCTTTCAGAAGGTTCAAATCATAGAGAGCTCTCAGAGCAGACTGTCTCCTACAGCTTCCTACACACACTACCCCAAACTGAGGCTGTGCAGAGCAATCTAGAGCCCATGTGACCTGAAATCCCATGAATCACTTGAAAATTCACCTTAGGAGCTTAAAATAAGGTGAAGTGAGGTGAAGTGCATTGTTTTCAATGTACTTCACCTTAAAAATTGGTGGAGTAGTGGTTTGGGAAGGCAGAGTAACGTAAAGTCATTGGTTTCAATGTACTTCACGTTACCCATTTATAACGTGAAGTACTCCACTTCGCATTGCAGAGCACTCCACGAATTCTCCTTCACTCCGTGAATCACTCCACAGAGCAAATTGAGGCCACTTAGCCCATCTATATGTATGCCATTTGTACTATCACCTCTCATTTAGAATCCTATTTATAGTTTGCAAATGAGCAAGGGTGAGCAGTTAATAGTGGATAAAGTTTGTAAATGGAAAAGTATGGCTTTCTCATTTAGCTTGCTCCCCACCAGTTACCTGCACATTGGCTGGGGACCACACCTTAATTAAGCCAATTTTGGGCTCATGCACCCTATAAAGGTATGTCATGTGAGGCAGATGCAGTTTAGAGTGGGGACCCAGCTGATGGGTGGTTTACCTCATCATTGGTAACTGGGTGACTTCACAGCAGGGTCATGAGGTGAATACCAAGGAACAACACTCCTTTTGAAATCAAAATATTAAGTTGCCAATCCAGGCTAAAAAAAATATGTTTATTGTTACATTTGCCCTTTGAAGGGGAGGGGGTCAGGGTGTGCTCTGACTTGTTGTTTTTGTTGATTTATGCCATATATAGTAGCACCCCTCACTTAGCATTACATTTATAGTATGTGAATGAGCATGTGTGAGCAGTTAATATTGGATAAAGTTTGTAAGTAATATCAGTAAGTAAAATATGAAAACAACTTGAAACATTTGCTTCAGAACATAAACCAAACAATTTCATGTCCCACAAGGTGAGGTTCAAAAGAACAAGACTGTGCATAAACTGCACATTATTAATTAAGGCACTCACTAAGGAATTGGGAATTAAGCCACTGGGTTCACTCGGTGTTTGTTTGAGACATTCGGTTGCCTTGATAAACCAATCTTGATCTCTAAGAGATTCAGTATTAGTTATAATTTCCAGTTGAATTCTAGAATGTGCCAGAAAATGTAAGATACAGAATTTCTGATCATCATAATTTTCAAAAGTATTACATGAGCTATCAACTAAACTGTATTGTTATACAGACCAGAATGTGAGGGGTTTGCATTACAGATGAAAAGGGCACCGTTAGGTGCCACTTTGGTATTGGACCATCCTTCAAAAGTGCTATTAACCAGGCGGGCTACTTGTACTTTTTTCCAGTTTTGATCTATTTGCCATACAATATCAAGGCTGGTTTGATCTGAGGCTGTAACCATAACAGTCAGTAGTGCTTCCTCACCCTCCTGAACAATGATCTTTGGACTTGTGACATCAATTTGGGTTCCATGAGGCATCGCCTCATTGGTTTTGACATTGATATTGGATACCCCAGAATCAGGATCATGGGGAGATTAATGATAGACCACACAATGTGAGGTCATGAACAAGTCTCCATAAAGGAAAAGGTGTTTGGGCACCATCTCAGTTAGATACTTAGAAGAAAAGAGAAAAGAAAAACATGATTAGTTCAGTACCATTCTGCCCTGTGGGGTGAGGAAAAGTAGTTCAATCTCCTTTATATAATTTCATCTGATTGGCATGTAACCATTTGTCAGTCAGCTTCTTATTATGTGGCAGTCTAACTTGGTAGACTGAGGACTGAGCTTATTTGCAATAGGATAGGGACCTTCATATTTGTTTTTTGAAAGCATGAGTAGGAGCAGCAAATCTGAGAACCTTCACTTGATCTCCAACCTGCCAGTCCACATCATGGACTGACTTGTCAAATTGTATCTTTGACTGTTGTTGGGCCTTGCCCAAGCATTTCGCAGCAAACAAGTGTATCAGTTGGATGTCTTATTTCAGTTTCTGGACATATTTGTCTACGAATACTCTATCAGTAGTAGAAGCACACAAATCCAGAAGTAGATGTTCTCGTAATCTCATCGGCCTTCTGGTCATGACCTCAAACAGGGTACATTTTGTACTCATTGAGGGTGTAGCCCTTATTGCCATAAGAAGCAAAATCAATAAGGAATCCCACTTCTTGGGGTTTTCCTTAAAAAATTGGGATAACATAAGCTTGATCTGCCTGTTTGCCCTTTTCACCTGTTCTGATGATTGTGGGTGGTAAGGGATCTGAAACTTCTGACTGACTCTTAGGAGTTTCAGAGTTTCCTGCATCAGTTCACCTGTGAAACTTGAACCTTGATCAGAGTCTACCTTCAAGGGGAGACCCCATCTGGTGAAAAGTTGTTCTACCAGAACCCTGGCAGTTAATTGTGCAGTGTTGTTTTTCATTGGGAATGCCTCTACCCATTTAGAGAACATATCAGTAAACACCAATGCAAACTTGTTGTTTGTGATTATTGGGAGCGGTCCAATGTAATTGATTTGGATGGAATTCCAGGGGCCCGAGTGCCTCTGGGGTAACAATTTGGCATTTTTCTTGGCCAAAGTTGGGTTATTCTGTGCGCAGATCAAACAGTTATTGATGTTGTGTTCCACATCATGTTTCATGTGTGGCCACCATCCAAACTTGATGGATAAAATCTGCCTTCAGTTGTCCTGGAATTACCCACAATTTCTCAGAATTGTTGAGGTTATGATACCATATGGGTAGATCATCACTGGAGAGGTGAAGGTGATCCCTTACCTGCTTGTAGGAACTGTGAGGTGGAAGGTCTTCCTCAGTACCTTTGTCAAGGAATTCGAATACTGCCCTCAGATGAGGGTCCTGTTTTTGTGCAGATGCTAGATCTAGTGACACAAAAGGTGGTGTTTGCTGTTTCACAGCAGCAATGCATAAAGTCCCTGTAGTAGAGGGGGTTTTCAGCTCCCATTTGCCCCCTCTTGGAGCACTGGCTTTTGTAAGAGAGTCAGCATGGTTATTGAAAGAATGGTAGGGCTCACTCTTAGAGTGGGCATGAACTTTGTGGATGTACAGTTTATGCTTAAACTGTTGTGCTAGTGTTGCGATGTACACCAAAAAGTCTCTGTATTTTACAAGTATACCATCAGAGGATGCAAAGTGTGTTTTCTTCCAAAATGGTAAGAATTCAGACAGGGAGGAACAGATCCAGTTTGAGTCTGTGAAGATACATAGATACATAGATAGTGTTGGCAGATAAGGGCCTATGGCCCACCCAGTCTGCCCATTTGAGCTTGTAAGTTCAGTTTGTTTTCCTAGAAGTCTGTTGCCCCTTACCCCTGACCTCCAGAATTCCTTTATGTCTATCCCATGCATTCTTAAATCCTGTGATTGTTTCAGCCCCCACCACTTCCTCAGGCAGGGTGTTCCACTTGTCCACCACCCGTTCTGTGAAGAAATTCTTTCTCATGTTTCCTCTGAATCGTCCTCCCTCCAACTTCATCCCATGCCCTCTAGTCCTGGAACATGACTGTCACACAAGATGATTGTGTCTGTAGTGCTTTGTTTTAGCAATTCCAGAGCACAGGCCACAGCTGCCAGTTTGGCATACTGTGAGGAAATGACAGTACATTTCTGGGCAATGCAGACTGTGTTATTCTCAGGGTGCACAATGAGTACCCCAAATCCCGCTATCTGATTCCCATTGTTGTATGAGGCTGAGCCATCTGTAGAAACACAACATGAGTTGGTGTCATTTAGTACTTCTGGTGTCACAAGAAGAAAGGGTCCGGGGTCAGGCAGGTCAGGCAGTGGAGGGAGCACTCATGTGCATCACCAGTATATAATAGGCCATGGGCTAACAGGGACGGTAATTTTGTAGCATGTACAGTAATGTTACAATCCTGTAAAAGAAGAGACCAGCTTGTAGGTCTGGTGTTAGAGACAGAACCATCTTTGACTCTATCTGACAACAGAAAATTAGAGGGCGTATGATTGGTATGCAGAACAATGGGAGCGTAACCAATGATGTATGAAAAGTGTTTCACAGCCCAGAAAGTAGCAAGGAGATTCCTTTCACAGATGTTATACTTTCTCTCAATGGGAGAAAGCATTTGTGATGCATAGGCAATAGGCCTAATGTGTCTATTGGATTTCTGTGCTAGAACTGCTGAAATGGCAACATCAGTACCTGCTGTTTTCAAATGGTAGGGCAAAGATGGATTTGTATTAACCAAAGCAGGAGCTGAGGCCAGTGACTGTTTTAGGCTGGTTACAGCTGCTGTCTGTGTCGGACCCCATGTCCAGGGGACATTCTATTTCAGTAACTCATACAGAGGCACAGCCTTCTGTGTGAAATCACAAATAAAATTCCTAGAGTAGTTTATCATGCCTAGGAAATGTCTGAGTGTTGCCACACTAGTTGACAGGGGCAAGTCTTGTAGTACTTGAATGTTATTCAAGTCTGGGCTTCTGCCTTTTTAGGGCAGTGGGCAGATCCTATAGCCATTTTAGGAGAGCTCTGTAGCTCTGAAAATGGCCAATCTCACAATAGCTTCCATTGGATATTTGGAAGTATCCTTCCAAAAGCCCAATGGAACTTAAACCCCTCCACCACGATCGGTGTACGGAATAACAGCCGCACTATTTCAGCTGTTATTTCTGCATTCCAATGCATGAACTGTGCATGTGCACGACTCATGTACATGCACAGTTCTGTGAGTTCTACCATGTTGCGAATGTCACAATGCCATTCACTGTAGTACAACCCCCCCAATTCATGTGGCACACTGGGAGCCCACCACAGTGTGCGAAAATGTTGTTTCTTACGTTTATGAAAAGTAGAAAATTGTACCTCATCCCATTTTATGTTCCCTGCTACATCCCACCCCATGTCATGCCCGACATCGGGGTGCCCAATCTCCATGTTGGCATCCTATGTAACCCCCGTCTCCATTCATGTGGCACACTGGGAGCCCATCCCAGTGTGCTGAAATGTCCTGCTGTATGTTTTTTCCTGTAAATTAGAAAACAATCCCTCATTTCATTTTTTGCCCCTGTAAAACTGAGAACAGTCCCTCATCATCACTGCAGTCTCCCTCCCTTCCCCACCCTCCAACTGAGCACCCACCTCCCCAAACACACCCCTTACCCTATACTTACCTTTGGAGGTTGGTGCTGTCATCGTCTCTGGACTGGGACATGTCTGCACGTTTCAAAGCCCAACTATGAACTGAAGAATTAAAGGTAAGCATGCTAAACACTCATTCATTGGGGGTTTCAACTTATGCTGATATCTCAGTCATTTGTTTGCAATTTTTGCCCCAAATTTTCAACATGGGGTTCTCGGGACCCCACCTCATGAAAACTGTCACTGTCATTTTGTTACTCATCCCAAAAGGTGATTTCGTGGTCACTGCATGGAATCACCTTTCATGACTGATTCACAAAATGACAGTGCCACTGTTCATGAGGTGGAGTCCCAAAAATCCCATGTTGCAAATTTGGTGAACAAACTCAAAAAAATGACTGTGTTAGCAGCGTGCATTGCACAGTTTCTAAGCACGCCCTTAATGTCGCTAATTTTTTATATTTTCACTTCACATTTTTAAGATTGCCATTTTTGCACACCTCCTTCAAAACAGTAGAGCTGCCATTTTCCACAATCTGCCCAAAATGTGTTTTCGCCCCCGTGGCACAGAATAGAGTGTTTGCTCTGCACAATCACCTCTTGCGACAATTGAACAAAATAACACTGGCACTGTTCGTGAGAAGGAGTCCAAAAAAGGCCATGTTGAAAATTTGATGAAAAAATTCCAAAAAATGACTGCAGTATGAGCGTGCATTGTGCACTTTCTATGCACGCTCCTAATGCTGATAATTTTTAATATTTTCACTTCACATTTTTGACATTGCCATTTTTGTACACCTCGTTTGCAACAGTACAGCTGTCATTTCCCACAACCTGCCTGACAAGTGTTTTCACACCTGTGTCATAGAATAGCTTGTTTGGTCTGCACAATCATCTTTCGGGACAATTGAATAAAATGACACTGGCACTGTTCATGAGGAGGGGTCCAAAAAAGGTCATGTTGAAAATCTGGAGCAACACCTCCAAGATATGGCCAAGTTTCAGCTGGGGGTTGAATAATTTCTATGCACATGTGTAACTTTCATCACTTGGTGGCACTTCACAGCCCTATTGGCTCTGGCCAGAGTTTGTTCTGTCATGCAGAGGCCCAGAAAGATAACTTCTTTCTGGAACAATTGTGCTTTAGAAGGGTTGCATTTGAGGCCTGCACTCTGTACAAGGATCAGTAGCTCATCAAGTAGAACCATATGTTCTGTTTTGGTAGCTGTGGACAAGAGCAAATCCGCCATGTACTGCAGAAGGCATTCAGGGGCTAAAAATCCCAGTAAGACATCTTTCATGTGTAACTGAAAGAAGGAGGGGCTGCTATGAAACTATGAAACCCCTGATGGATGCAGGTCCATGTGTACAAACGCCCTTCAAAAGTGAAGGAAAATTTGTATTGGCTATCCTTAGCCAATGGTAAAGACCAAAATCCATTGAAAATATCCAATGCGGTGAACCATTTGCAGTCAGGTGTTAACATCCTTAACACATCTGGTGCTGATGCCACTGTTGTGGCACAGCTTGGGGTTACTTGATTAAGTTTTCAGTAATCAATTGTAAGTCTCCAAGCCCCAGTTGGTTTCTTCACAGAACAAATGGGGGAGTTTATGATTGAAACATATGGTCTAATCACCCCCTGTTGGAGTAGGGACTGGATAGTCTCTCTCAAGGATGGCAGGTCTTCTGCAGGAAAAGGGTACTGTTTTTGTCTAACAGGGTCTGGGCCTGTTACATCAATGGATGTTTTCATCCTGCCACAATCATGTTTGTTTGTTGCAAACACATCTTGGTGTTTTGCAAGTATACGCTGCAGCTCACTATATGAGTCATGATCCTTGTGGGTATCTATGACGTCATTCTCAGTGCTGTTGTGTGTAATGGCAGCTAGGACATGTAAATCACATATCATGACAGTATAATACTGTCCTGGAATCTGAATCATTAGCCTGTTGGCTAAATCCACAACACAGCCATGTTGTGCAAGGAAATCAGTCCCTTAAATACTGGGATGATTACATAATACCACAAGGTCAAAAGTGAATTGGGTGTTTAGGATACTGTAGAAACCGTCCAGTGGACCAATGTGAGGACGCTGGATCCTCATCATGTAGAGTAGCTCTGACATAGCTGCTCCTGTAACAAGCAGCATTACTGGTTGGCAGCCCCCTACCATGGTCTGCACACAAGGCCTTCCACTTGTATCCACAACCAAAGGGGAAGCAATGTGGACTCAGGCCTCTTATTGTCAGTGTGATTTATTAGGGTGTTCCCCTTTGAGTTTTGCAACCATGGCTTGCACTTTCTTACCAGTTCTGGCTTTATTCACAATATAAGCTGGAAGTAACTAACTTTGGCTAGTAGTAGCCACTGCTGCCACAGGTGATGCTACAGTGGCAGGTGTCAGTGGAGAGGGCTGCATGGTAGGTGGAGTTGGTGCTGGTAATGTGGGAATTGGGGGTGATGTTTGAGCAGTAAAAAGAGGCTGCAAGACCTGGAATATTTCAGGCCCTGTATCCCCCCTCCCCATTGTGATCTGGGATTAGGTTTACCACCTGTCCCGATTTTTGCAGGACAGTCCTGATTTGGGCAGCTGTGTCCTGCAAAAAACCATGAAAAATACTACTTGTCCTGACATTATAGTAGAAAAAATATTTTCTTACTTTCCTCTAAATGTTGCAAAAAACTATAATACCTTTATTAAAATACCTTAAAATAATAAGAAACACTAGAAACAACTAAAAAACCACAACACTTAATCTTAATTTTGATTATTTAGTGAAAACAAGTCTGTTGTATTGGTTGAGGTTACATATCGTCCTGTGAAAAATCATGTTTCAGTAAGAAATGTCCCACTTTGGACTCCTTAAATGGTGGTAACCCTGGCTGGGATGCTGGAACAATTGCTGCCACAATGCGGTCACCACTAGGGGCTCTAGCAGATCTGACATGATGTAACATATCCCTTAACCTTTTGTTTCCTCAGTAATCTGTTTGTATGGTGGCCCAGTCTGGTAATTCCTGCGCTTTTAGTAGTCCCATATTGATTAGCATTACTATGCTTCTTACCCTGATAGTTGTTCTTGTTATACTTTTTACCATGCCCATCTTTGTTGCCACCCCCCCTTGGTCGGGGTAGTGAGCTGAGCTGGATGGTGCCCTCCCCCTTCCATTGCATAAGTGGTGATGCCTCCAGTAGGCTGCTGAATTACAGCAACCTTATTTTTGTTTTTAGAACTGAGAGACCAGATGTAAATTTGATACAGTCTCTCTGTTACCATTTGAATTCTATCAGAAGTGTATTGCTGTGGAAATACTACACACTCAACCCTCTCACGTAGGACTGGTGTCATGTTTTTGATATACAAAGCCTTGTATTCAGTCTGGTTTGTGTTATGCTCCTCCTTTGCAAGGAGCTTGCCTGAGTGATAAGCCACCCACAAGTGAGAATGGAATGAGGCAGGGTATTCTCTAGCCTGTTGTCTCACATTCAATGCTAAACACCCCCACACAACTCTTGGGTTGGCAGCAGATAACAAATTAGTACAGATATCATAAAAATCCATGTTATCACCATTCCATATAGTTGGCTTGAGTTTGGACCAGAGACCAGGATTGATTGTCAACCTTAAGACTTTCACCTTACAGTCCTCTGGAAGGCTAAGCATTTCACAGTGTGAGCGCACATTTGCGAGATGACAGCTTAAATTATCATTAGGCTGCATATGCCCAATGCTGTCAGCAAGTTGTTGTGCTGAATGGGCAACCTGCATGGGATTGCCTGTAGGTGGTTTCAAGTCAGTTTCTAGAGCTATAGCTCTGGAGGTATTATGTGCAGTTTCTGCAGCAATCTGTGCTACAGACTTAAGTACACTTTCCTGCAAACTAGTTTCCTTTATCATCTTATTAACCTCCTTATGCAATCTGTTCTGCTGCTCTTCAGTGATACCCATCTTCAGTATAGCCTCATCAATCATAGCATTAATTTCTACTCTGTCTTTTGAATTCAAAACTGCAATTGCAGGGGGGTAGGATAGCTTTCATTTATCCTCGGCTTGCTGCCATCAGCCATTTTGTTGTAGAGCATAGGCTGTATGGGTACAGCCATCTTGGCGGAGGGTACAGGCGTGACCATCTTGGAGGAGGACCTCCTGAGGGCGGCCATCTTGTTGTAGGTCAGTGCCATTTTGTGAATGGCACTGCTGCACAAGATGTTGATATCCACCTCAATGATGTGAATGAGAACATCCACCATTTTGTAACAAAACAGGAGTAGGGACAGCTATGGGGCTAGCCTGTGCCGATTGATCTGCAGAACCATCTGCATCAGAGTCCTCTTCCCCAGAAGAATAAACATCAATGGGGGCATAACTAAAGCTCTTCATAGCTTTAATGTGACCTTGTAAAAGGAACAACTGTTGGTGTAACTTCACCAGTTTAGCAAAACATTTGTCATGATTAACCTTTGCATTTGTAGCAAACAAACATCTAGACACAGGCTGCAGACACCTCAATGTAATCTAGCCTTAACAGTTCTAAATCATGACTCCACTGTTTGCAATCAGCTTTCAGTTCATCATTCTCCTGAATCAACAACTCATTAGCATTAGACAGAAGATCATTCATTTGTCAAACTTGCTGTCCATCAAGCTGCAGTTTATCACAAAGTTCACTCAGCTCAAGCACTTTCATGTTAGAGTGTTCATCTGAAGTAGCTAGCAGGCAGTCACACTGCTGACATAATGCCTGCAGCTCAAATTGAAGTATGTGTACACTCTTCTAATGTTCTGCATTTTGTTCACCAACAAATTTCTTATAATCAGTAAACTATACGTCAATGAAATTAACATCTGTAATGAAGCCTCTAATGATGCTAATAACAAAGCTAGGAGCAGGCCCTTAGAAGACTGTTTGTTAGTTGACCATCTTAGTGCAATATACTGCTCACATATCAACGGAATTGGATCCAAAATATCTTTGATTAACTCATCTTTAGTTAATTCACTATAGCACTCCCCATCCACCATGTGAAGTGAGATAAGTCACGATGTCTTCTCTCAACTCTGAGCTAATTTCCATAGCCATGACTGATAAGCAGGGGAAAGCAGGGGAAACCTTTAACCATTTGTTGGTCAGCTGCTGTGTTCCGAACCACAGTAAATGAACACTGGCAAATGGGTAGGCGTGTGTGGATGACTTTAAAAGATAGAAAAAGTTACCTCAAACTGCTGCATGTTTTTATTTTTTTTGTTTCTCTTCTCACTCTGCTGTTAGTGTAACCAGTAGACAAAGGCAACCTGTCTTAATAGAAGTAGGGGTTCCTGGTGCCTTATGAGTCACACTGGAAAAACACAGACTGAGAAGAATTAAACAACAGCCACTCACAGCAACTTGTGTGTCATGAATTCCTTACTAGTAACAGCATTAGCCACGTGTCACCAATAATGTTACTCATGAGTCCTGCTCATAGTTCAGGTTCTTTGAAGTTAGTGCTGAGTAAAGAAAACACAGGGCAAGCAAGTACTAAAAAGACATATTTATTACTATAATACTCATGTCAAAGCATGTAACAAGGAGTTACAAAGAGGATGATTTCCACCAGTCAGCCCCAGGGTTACATGCACTAAATAAATCTAAACACAAAACAAACACATGTATGGAAAGAACACCAAAATCTCAGAGACTGGGGAGGAGCTAGCTGGCAGTTACATATATACACTGCTGATAAGAATGCAACATTTGGATATGGCAGACAAATACAATTGGATATGATATACATAGTGTAATATCTGAGTGGACCCCAGGAAGCAAGAGTGCATGATCGGCATATATCTTAGAAATTCATAGTCAGCAACAAAATAAGTGTTATCTGTTCTTATTTCCAGACAATGAGTCTGGAAATACTTGCAACGTAATCACAAAAGCACACAACATGTCACAATAGTGAGAAACTACAGAATATGAGTGATTATGAGTATAGCAGAATATATGGCAGAACACTAATATAAATAATAAAACAAGATAAAACATTATGACTGTGGTAAGGCACTATTACTCGTAGGTGTATAAGGTTACGGTTACATGTGGGTCAGTTGGTCGTATACAACCCAGGTTTAACAGTGGGCAACTGTTTGGCTGTCTGCACACTTACCCATAAGTGTGGCACCTGGATCATCAGGTGACTCTCTCATGTGTGAGGGGGACTGCTGCGCTGCGGAAGGAATGTGGCCCCCAGTCCCTCTGTGCTGGCTCCTGGGTTGGCTGCACTATGTGGTGGCCCAACTCTGCAGTGCTGTCATGCTTCAGGGGGGCATGGCACAGTCACATGTGTCTGACCAGCTTCACAGACTGCCAGTTGCACTGTGCCCTGCTGGTGCATGCGTGGTCTTCCCACATGCCCATAAACCTGTCCCCAGCTGTTAGATGTGTCCCCTAGAAGTGGTTTCACATGCATGTGTGTGTCACTGCATCCCTACCTCTGCCCACTTTCGGTCCTCCATATGTGGACATTATGCCATTGTTGTCAGGTGGATGTTGCCCTCATCCCCCTCTGACATCCACCCCTATACTGCTGTACACAATGTTTTGCTGCTATGCCCTTATACTCTAGCTGTATGGTGGTTGTATTTCATGGTCTATTTCTGTGTTGTAGCCAGCACTGCTCATTCTGGCTGATGGGAAGCCCAGGGCTAGCATCTGTGTGTGCCACACTAGTAGGCCATGCCCCGTGCAGCAACTTCACCTCACATGTTGGGGTGGACTGGCATGGCTTTGTCACATATGCAGCTTGGGAGTGTGTTACCAGAGCACATGCCTGTTGACATGCTCCCCTTTGGATGGCGGGCATGCCCAGACCTTAGTGTGGTACCACGTGTTGCTATTGACTCTTTGCTTAAATCCTTTTGAGATAGCATACATTCCCAGGCCATGTCATGGCCTATGTGTGGCAGAGACATGTGTTCAGTGCCTTCTGGAACACATTTCATCCATACATACATGGCCTCTGTGGCATGTGACAATGTTACACTGGCTGTGGGCTGCACACCACACAATCGCCATCACACGTCTCCCCCAACTTGTTTATTCTTGGGGTTGGGGGTTTCTTTGCAGGCTGATAAATACTATAAAGGTAAACCATTTGAGACAGATACAGTTTAGAGTTGGGACCCAGCTGATGGGTGGTCTACCTAAATGTTGGTGGCTGGGTGACTTCACAGCAGGGTCCTGAGGTGAATACCAAGGAACCCCCACTCTTTTTGAAATCAAAATAGTAAGTTGCCAATCCAGGCTGAAAAAATATGTTTATTGTTACATTTACCCTTTGTGGGGGCAGGGTGTGCTCTGACTTGTTGTTTTTGTTGATGTATGCCATTGCAGTAGCACCCCTCATTTAGAATCCCATTTATAGTTTGTGAATGAGCAAGGGTGAGCAGTTAATATTGGATAAAATTTGTAAATGGAGAAGTATGGCTTTCTCATTTAGCTAGCACCCCACCACTGCACATTGGCTGGGGAACACACATTAATTAAGCCAGTTTTAAGCTGATGCACCCTATAGAGGTAAACCATTTGAGGCAGATGCAGCTTACAGTAGGGACCCAGCTGATGGGTGATCTACCTCAATGTTGGTAGAGTAGCTGGGTGACTTTACAGCAGGGTCCTAAGGTGAATACCAAGAGACCCCCACTCCTTTTGAAATCAAAATAGTAAGTTACCAATCCAGACTGAGAAAATATGTTTATTGGTACATTTACCCTTGGGGGGTCAGGGTATGCTCTGACTTGTTGTTTTTATCCATGGGTACTGCCCACTGTTGTGCCCCTTTGTCCTGCAGCACTGTGTGTTGAACTGAAGTGTTATTTATTGTTGTTCACCATCCTGGGCATGTACGTAAGGTGTACGGTAATTTCCCATTGTACTCACTGCTTCTTGCCATTTTGGCATTTCTGTTGGGCCACAACACAACACCTTTGCCTTGGGCTGACATGCTGTTGTGCAATCATGTTCTTTTGTGCACATGTGCATTGCACAGCCTCTACTGTTTGTGCATCTGTCCCCTGGCTCTATCTGCATGGTTGTCCCATATTCAGACCTGGTTGTGTGCATCGCACATCTGCCACCGTGCCATTGGGCACTGTTGTAATATTTAGTTTGGATTGTGGAGGCAATTTGGCCTGTGCTGTGTCTGAATATCCCTCTTACCTTTGCCTGCACTATTCATTGTATGGCACAGTCAGTTGCCCAGCACAGCCATCCAGCTCTGAATATGGGGCCCCTATGTCTTTAAATATTAGCCACATTTCATTTATTGACTTAATTTTCAATAGTTCTTACCAGTTGATGTTTTTAAAAGCATTCTCTATCTTATCTGCCTTATTATGCTAAAGAATTTCTGTTACCCCACTGTTTTTCATAGGTTCATCGGTGTATACAAGCTCGAGGGACAAGCCTATAATGAACTCACCATCCTATCCTGGATGGAAATCACATTTGCTGATACCCATAAAGAGATCTAGTTTTGTTTTGAATATTTGTAGAGTACTACTATTTACCACTTCTACAGGCAATGCATTCCAGGTAGGTACCACTCTCTGAGTGAAAAAAAGATTCCTACTTGTAGTTTTATTAATAGATAATTTTAATTTGAGTTTATGTGACCTAGTAAAATGTGTGTTTGTCTGCCATTCTAGACATATAGTTTCAGATAATGTTTGATCCCTTCGTGGCTTTATATATTGGACAAAGATCGCCTCTAAGGGCTCGATATTCCAAGGAATAAAGATTCAATTTCTTCAGCCTTGTACTATATGAAAATGTTTTGTAATCAAGGACCTGTCTAGTAAATCGTCGCTGCACCTTTTCAGCCAGTATTTTATCCTTAATTAGGGTTGGAGCACTAAATGAAGAGCAATAATCAATATTTGACCTGATAACACTACAGTATATTGGGACTAATACTTCAGGTTCTCTAGATTTAATGTTCTTCAACATACAGGTAATAAGTCACTGACATTTTTTGAGTAGTTTTGTTCATATGTTCAGAGAATTTTAAATTGTTGTTAATTAGAACACCTAAATCCTTTTCAGAAGTTACTTTGTCCAATAAAATATTATCCAAAAAGTAAGAGACTAGTCTATTATTTTTACCAAAATGCATTACTTTGCATTTTGTAGTATTAAATATTAATTTATGTTCTCTAGCCCATTTGGATAGTTCATTTAGATTATCCTGTAACATAAAGGCAGAAATATAATCATTGACAATACACCCTAATTTAGCATCATCTGCGTATTTATTTACCCAGACTCCATTTTTGGTTTTCATGCTAGAGCTAAGAATGTTGAACAAAATTGGGCCCAACACCGAATTCTGGGTACTCCACTGGTCACCTGAAACCAGGTTGAGGTATAACTCTAATGCTTACTTGTTGCCTTCTGTTTGACAACCAAGCTGAAATCCAGACAACTATGTTTTGTGCAAGCCAATGTTGTATAGGCATTCTATCAACATTTTATGTGAGACAGAATCAAATGCCTTTCCGAAGTCCAGAAAAACCACATCCACCGGGAGTCCTGCATCCAAGGCAGCACTAACGGGTTCAAAAAAGTTAATCAGATTGTTCTGACATGATCTGCCCAAGGTAAAGCCGTACTGTGATATATCCACTATTCCATTAATATTAATATGTGTGTTTATTCTATTCATATTTTTGCTAATTTGTTGTTGATACATTGAACATAATCATATAGTGGTCACTGATGCTTAATGGTGCTTCTGTCATACAATTTTTAACATCTATTCCAGTTGTTGTCAATATGAGATTCAGTATATTATTTCCTTTAATCAGTGCAGATACATGTAGGAATAGATGCATCTGCTCTATCAGGTCAATTAGTTGGCTCCTCTGTCTTGATTCTGCTTGGTTTAGCTTCCAGTTTATATCATTTACATTGCAGCCTCCCAAATGATTGTTTCACCCTGTCCACGTGCTGTCACCATTTCTTCCCATAAATCCTCCCTATATGCACTTGATTTGTCCAGTGATCTACAGCACACATCTTTAACTATATTGTAGTTGTTGATAATCTTAATCCAAACAGTTTCTGTATTTTGTCATTGCATTTAACTTGTTAAATGATATCTACTGCATTTCATCCTTCACATACAGTGCAACACCCCCAAACCTTCTATGTTTCCTGTCCCAGTAGAATAATCTTTAACCACTTATTCCTCTGCCCCATACTTTATTCCATCAAATGTTGGTCATGGCAATAAATCTGGTATTAGTACTGTTAATTCATCTATTTTGGAGAATACTTCCTGCATTTAGTAGTGATCCTTTGCAAATATTTATTGATATCCGATTTCTCTGATTTCTGTTTAGTTTGTTTTCATGTTGGACTTACATGTCCTCGTTTCCCCTTGAGGTTTTAGTTTAAAGATAAGCTTATGAGTGTTGTGTCAATGACCTCCCCTAATGCTTTTGGTCCTTTACTGCTTATATGAAGTCTGTCATCAGAGAAAGGATGATGTTTATTATAGAATAGCTGCCATGTGTCAATAAATTTGATATTTGACTCAGCATACCAGTTTCTAATCTAATATTGATCCACTATATTGTATTGTTCTTTTCCCTGCAGGCTGATGGAACTGGTATGATACCAGATATAGCGACCTTGCACCCCCTTGGCTGTTAGCTGTTATCCTTTATCAATCAGATCTTGATATGTATCTTTCTCATAGTCCCTTTCAATGTCATTGATACTGAGTAGAAAGACAGAAGGGGTGGAGCCAAGTTTTTCAATTATTTTCTCCATTCTAGCACTATTATCTTTAATCCTAGGCCCAGGGAGAAAAGTTACTGTTGTGCATAATTTGTCTTTCTGGCCCACATATGAATCTAATTAATGAATCTCCTATGACCAGTTTTTGGCAAGATGGTGGAAGCTGGTTTATTGTCGCAACTTGTGGCATATCCATTTCTGGATGGCTTGCAACTCTCTGTTTCCAGTGCATCCAGAGGAATTAACCTACTTGATAGCACTACATCCTCTAGATCTTTGTGCCTTATTCTTTTTTCTCTATGCTTTACTTTTTGTTTACTAGCAATACACCATTTATTGTTACTCAGATCAAAATCCTCTCATCACCTTTTTGGGCTATTTTCATATTTGCTCAGTGTTGAGTTTGTACTGTTTCCTTCCCTAATTCTCTTTCTGCTATCTGTAGGCCAACAAGTGGTTAGGGGATTTTCTATGTCAATAGGTTTCACAAAGTGTTTGATTTTATTTGTCTCTGTTTTATCATGCAGTTCTTATTTTACTGCTGCAAGTTCATTTGTAAAGTTTGTAAGCTGTAAACATTTGGAGCAGGTAAAATTCTCATTAGATTCATGTAAGATGGCTGACATATATGTAGGACATGTATAGGTGACATATCGTCTTGATGTTCTCGAGAGGACAGAAATAGAGAGGGTCTTATTTTCTTTTTCTTTTTAGTTATTTTCTGGGTATTGCTTTACCATGAAGCTGAAAGATTCATGCAGCACAAATTTAATGGTCTAAAACATGCCTGACTTGTAGCCAAGTTGTATCACAGCCCCTGTCATGCTGTCTACTGAGCAGATGCCTGGTTATGTAAAGGTCAGACTGGAAGTGAGTGCAAGGCCACTTCAGGTGCGATCACCTTTCAAAGGTGTAGATTTTATAGTTAAAATTCAGCTAATATTCTGCTTTTGGTGCTTAGATTTGCTATCCTGACACTTACATGCTAGGAAAATGCTTTGTAGCTCACTTTTTAAGCTATCCCAAAAACAGACCTTACAGATCCTCCCAGATCCCACCTTGCATAAGACCTAAACAAAGGCAGCACAAAAACAGAGAGAAAGGGGTTTATGATTTTTTTCTTTATTGTTACTTACTGGGTATAGATTTGCCATGAAGCAGAGAGGTACACACAACACAAATTAAAAGGTCTAAAATGAGCATGGTTGTAGGCATGTCCAATCGCAGCCACCTGTCATGCTGTCTACTGAGCAGCTGCCTGGTTATGTAGAGCTATGACTGGAAATGAGTGAATGTGGATCCAATTTTCATACTCGTAGCCATGTTGACTCCTCAAATTGTACCAGGCAGCAAAGTTTTCAGCACTGAAACAAATTTCATCTGCCTCCCAAAAAAAGGTTGGTGCAGAAATATTTCTTGTAAATGGTGGTGAGGTCTGTATTCAGAATGATTCAGTGATAATGGTGGATGGCATTGAAGTTAATGTAAGATGCACAGATCTCCTGGGTCAAGTGGCCATCTTGCTTGGTGGGTCACTAGTGCTACAATATTTGTGAAGGAGAATCCTGAGCTCAACACTGAAGATGCTGACTCAGGCAAAGAAGTTGGAGTGATTGCCAACCACTACCAGAGGGCAAGCTGGAGTACATGCTACCACATAATGCCCAGCATACCATCTGGTGAGAGCTGTTAGGTTGAAGAAAGGCACCAAATGCAGTGATGACCTTCAGGCTCTAAGGGGAGACTGGACTGAGTGAAGCTATGGCCTACTGTTCTGGGGATCCTGGTAGCCATAACTGGTGATGTCTGAGAGAAATTCCCTACATCAGTGCCACCTCCAGCACATCAGCTTATTTACATGGTATGGTGTCACATGGTGTATGTGTAAAAATGCAATAACCCAAAGCTAGTGTAAGTTGGGATTTCTGGTAAATTAAGCAGTGTAGGATAGGCTCTGAGGCTATGTGTAACCTCACTAACTGGTGTTTGTGGGAAATAAGAAGGGTTGTATGGCCCAGATATGATGAAAGGAAATAAAACCAACACAAGGGGATCTTGTGTAATTTGCTATAAGTCCAGAGTTAAGATTGAACCTGTCTATACATTGTCAACAAAGAGAGCACTAGGGGACTGGGGTTCCAGTATCTGTAAACTGTAATTCAGTGACTTTTCAACAGTGACAATGACAACTGTTTAAACATGTTGTGGTGAAGTATTATATCTGCACAGAAGGTTTAAACTGAGTGCACTCCATAGTTTGAGAGCAAGAGAGAGAGAGGGAGTGGAAAAAAGTGTTTGCAACTGTGTTCCAGCACAGAGGTCAATGAGTGTGGCCTTCAGAGGGAGAATAAGTATATGGAGCCTGCACACAATATGGACACTTAAGAGTAGCACTCCTAAACACTTAGATGCCATACAAAGCAATTAATAGAGATGAACCAGCTGCTTAACTCCCTTTATAAGGTTTCATGTTTTTCCATTTTTTCTCCTGAAAAGCAGTAGTCTCAGTCTCTTTATATTGCAAACCAGAGTGATTTATTAGTAGAAAAGTCAATGCAGTTAGATAGCAATTAACTGGCTTTCAAGCAGGTTTAACCTGGTCAATTACCAGTGCTTACAATATAAATGTAAATCCTGTTTCGCATCCCATGATATTTGCTTTCCTCCTCGCACCTGCAAGTAAGTAGTCAGGAGGGCACCTACTGTCTGTGTGTGTGTGTATGTGTATGCACATTTATGTTTTGTCATATACTATGCTTTCCTCAGAAGGATAAAAAAAATGTTTTAAATTTTGGGGGAACCCTCTGGTGAGCGTACCATACTAGATACAATGGGTATGCCTGGGCAATACTTGTCTCTTAATGACACCAAGAGAGGGTTATCTTTTGGTGTCATCCTCAGCTTAGAGACTGTACAGAGGCAGCTGAGTGGTGTAATGCAGGAGCCAAGTATATCTGGTCCAGGGGTGGCATATGTTTCATAACCCTGTACTTCTCTGAAACAGCAAGCTGTAGTTACTAACCCAAAACAGCATTCAAATGTTGAATGAGACATAAATATTGCTGTAAGTATAGTTTTAAGCACAAACACCATCATTAACATAATAAAAAGCCAGTGTAATGCATAAACACTGCTGTTTCCTTCACAGAAGTGGTGGGATCTGTGTCATTACTCTAGCCCATTCTCTATGCAACCATTGCTGACACTCAATGGGGCACCACAAAGTGCTTTTCTTTGTTCCAGGTTCACTAAAAATGTGTTGAAGTACAGTCAACTCCACTTATACAGTAGCATCCACCAGTATAGTGGACAGTCTATTTCAGTGAGCAAAATCAGTACAAAACCACAGCAATGAATGCCATAGAGAAGAAAAATGCTTTTTATAGTAGATTGAACTGGCCTGCTTTTCCAGACACTTTGACCATTGAGGAGGTACTAACTGCCAATAATAACTCAAGGGTGGTGCCAGGAGACCTGTTGAATTCAGTGAGAAAGTGATTATTGACCTTTGCCAAGGTGTTAAATAGCCTAAGTAACTCTAGGGTGGTGTCATGAGAACAACTGAAGTGCAAGAAACCAGGGTGCCCTAACATACTGAGTCACTGGAGTTAAAAAGCAGCTGACACCTTTATGAAAACTTTGGAAAATATAACAGACACAATTAATCTTGGTTTTCATATATCTTCTATAGATTTCTTCTCTCTATTATTTATTACTGAAGAAATTCACACAAAAACAAAATATTTATTCCTTAGAATTCATTTGCATCTATAGTTATAGTTTATTCCCTACTTGAAAGCATAATGGTCTGTTGTAACATCACAGACTGTTGTTATTACTGTAATATTCCAAGAAGAGTAGTACAATATCAATTTAGAGGGAAGCAATAGGTGCTGATGAACCCTCAATGAACAACTCTTAAGTTTTCATGCATATGGCCCCAAAGCTGGTCCTTGTATCTATGATGAAGATGATGTCAACATCATTCCTCCCCACAGGATGATGAGTCTAATGGATGCCAGGGTCAACATTGATTGGTCAAGCAAAATTGGGACCACAAGCAGTGTCTCAACCTTGACCCAAGGGTCAATGGCATGAGTCTACAGGGGGACCCATGTAAATCACATGCTTCAGCAGTTAGACCACAATAGGCCTTAGAGAAGTGCCTGGAGGCATGACCACTAGGGCAGGCAGCTCCTGAGGAGGCTTGGCTGGGGCCGAAGGTTGAACCAGGTCCTCCTGTGTTAGGACTGGGAGAAATGTGGCCTGTAAAATTGATTACTCCTTGTCAACCTCCTCTGACAGCCGGTTGACCGGTTCAAGAAAATCTTGACTAGAGTCAAGGTTGAATGATATGATGGGATTACTATGTTAACCACGACCTGTCCCTTGACCAGTGGATGGTCTAGAAGATGGGGACATTGAGGATGTGGGAAGAGCATGATTATTTCTGGTTCCATGATCAATGACAACCATGCTTCTTATGCCACTTGTTTTAGTGGGGGCTCTCCACGGAGTTCTGGAGGGCTAGACACATTTCATGGAAATCCATGAAAAGCCCTCCAATGCTGTGCCAAGCCAGGACCAATGCTCAAACTGAGGACAAACCCACCCCAGCTTCTGCCACATCCTTCCCCAAGGCTGCAAGTTGGGCTGCTGACATTAAAGGTACAGGTGAGATAGTGAGTTCCAATCAGATGTTAATAGCAAGATCCAGTGTTTCCATTCAGCAACAGCAGATGTCCTCAGGGAGAAAGTGTTGGAACTCACTGGTTAAGGAGGGGGAGGATAGATCTGACAATGCATGTATGCACACATGATCTAGCCAGTAGAGGTTTGGAGGAAGTAGAGAAGAACTTCTGTACCCTACTATAGGTACAACAGCTCTTCAGCGATGCACTGAATTGTTCTATTTTGGATATCTATCTGTGATTGTAGCATGGCTGAGGTAAGACTTTGAAAAAGGTCACTGCCCCTGCTCTGTCCCTCAGAATCCAACCTCCAACAGAAGAGAAGAAAGCAGACATATTGACAATGCAGGGTGTGGTAGAGAGGAATAAGGCAGTGGAAGTGGGCAATAGAGATGAACAAGAGCAGGGTGAAGCACTGGGGTAATATTAGAGTTGATCAGGGTCTCAGAAATGGGGGTAACAATATAACAGGGTGAAGGCAGGAGGAATGGAGGGTGATATGTGCTAATGTCAAGGGTCTAAGGAACAAGTTCTGTGATCTTCAGGCAATGATAACTAAGGCACAACTGGATGCGGTGGCTATAACTGAAACATGGGCAACACAAGAGCCTGAGTGGGAGATAAGGGTACCAGGATGCACTATGCTCAGAAGCAATAGGATAAAGTGGAGAAGGGGTGGGGTGTCACCATACATTATGGAATGTATTAAAGCCTCAGAAATAAAAAAAAATAAAAAAAACAATAGGGAGGGATACAGGGCCTGAAGTAATTTGCTTGCAGGTTATTGCAAGGGGAGACAGGGTGCTTAATGTTGGGGTGGTGTACAGGCCCCCAGCAAAGAAGGAAGAAACCAACAGAGAGCTGGGAAAGTAGATCAAGAAGGTGGCAGAAATGGTGGAGGAGCTAATACTGGGAGACTTCAGCTTGCAAGATGTGGACTAGAGTATCCCAATAACAGGAAACTCAAGGAACTAGACTGTGATCTGTGAAAAACAGGAGTCTTTTCTAGTACAGAAAGTCATAGAACCCATTAAGGAATTGGCCATTGCAAATCTGATCCTGACAAACTGGGACAGTGTAGGAGAGGTCAACATAGGGGAATCACTGAAAACAAGTACTAAAATGACTGTGTGGGCTGAAGACAAGCTGTAGGCACACAGAGTGTACTCCAAGACTTGGGTCCTAGTCTTCAAAAGGGTGGATTTTGGAAGAATGAGGTAAGTGTTACAGGAAAAATTGCAGGGTGTGGAAGCAGCAGTGGGAGTTGGCAGCAACTGGGATATGATAACAGAGGGATTACTGGTGGCAACAGGTCTCTGAAAAGATGGTGATAATAATAAAGATGGAAAGAAACCACTGTAGTTTTCAACGGGGTTTAATCATACTAAGATTCATACTAAGAACATTAAGGAGCTAGAGAGCTGAGAGGCCCATATTTACTCCTGTTATTAATGATAACAAGGCCAAAAATATGATAGTATTATGTAATCCAACCAGTACTTAAATATTTCCTTAGAAATGCTAATGATTACATCAATCGGTAGTGCATTCCATGTTTTGATAACACATAGTGTATAGAAATGTTTACGAGGCAAACAACTGAATCTCCTAGATTGTAACTGAAGGGGGTGACCTCTAAGATCATAAAAATCTTCTCTAAACTTAAACCCAAGGCTAGTCAATAAATAGGGATCTTTCATGATGTCATACAACAACAAGAGGTCCCCCTTAAACATCTGATGGAGCGAGGAATCAGTTTCAAGGAGAGCAATATGGATTCATACGAGGTATTTCTCATCCCTCGCACCAATTTAGTATAACCTCTTTGCACCCTTTCAAGTAAAATAATATGCTGTTTTTTGTATGGGGACCAAAGCTGGGAGGAGAAATCCAAATGGGGTGCACATAGGCTCTATAAAGTGGCATGAGGACATTTTTGTCCCTAGATCTAATGTTCCTCTTAATGGACCAGATAATCCTGTTTGCCCTAAGGATTACATACAAAACAAATCAGACAGGAGAGAAGGGGATATCAAGAAAGTGTAACATGAAAATATAGAAACTTGGAATTTGACAGCAGATAACAATAGCTTGGCTCACCTAGTCTGCCCATTTGTCATTGCCTATACTGTCACCTCAGACCCAACTTAATCATCAGCTCCCTGTCTCCCCCCCCCCACTTCCCAGCTAAGATTCCTTTGTGCCTATCCAAGGCATGCTTGAAGCCCATCACAGTTGTTGCCACCACTACTTCCACTGAAAGACTGTTACAAGCATCCATCACTCTTTCAGTGAAGAAACACTTACTCACATCTCTCACATTTTCCTCCTTTCAGCTTCAATGTATGTCCCCTTTTTCTAGTGCATCTTTTCCTCTGAAAAATGCTCCCTTCCTGCATCCTGAGCAACACCATTAGGTATTTATATGTCTCTATCATGTCCCCCCTCTCCATGCTCTCTTTCAGGGAGTACATATTAAGGTTCCTCAAGTCCCTTCTCATTGAGCTTTTGATGTATCCCTTGAAAAAGTCGCTGTGTGCATGTGACAGTTGGGGAATTTAAACCCAGGTCTACTCAGTCTTCTGGTTTATAGCATGGGGACCTATAGGTTATATTGCTGATAAAGAGAGAAATTTATTGTTGGCTGGATTCAAACCTCAGGCCATTTGTTTGCGATGTTAAGATATATTCAGTGCACCAGTTGAGCCTGTTTAGGTTGACCAGGAGAACAGTGAGATAGGCAAAAGCAGATGCGGAGCTGAGGTTAGTGGATGGGTATAAACTGGAAGATAAAGCATTCTTTCAATAAATACAAGAGTAGTGAAAAACCAGGGAAAGGGTGGTCAATATAAGAAAGAGGTATAGGTTGGATGAAAATGAGGAAGGGAAGGCAAACTTACTGAACAAATATTTCTGTTATCTCTTAATGGTGGTAAAGGCAAGCGCCTACTGCCAGAATGCAGCATTGAAGACATAAGGGAATTATTAGCAACAGCCAACATGGAGCCTATCATGAAGGAGTGGATGTTAAAGCACTTACAAGCCCAGAAAGTTGACAAAACAGTGGACAAAGATGAGATGTGTCCAAGGGTGTTAAGGGAGATGGAGCAGGTGGCACGGGGGCATATTGTTGCAAGACATTATGCCACATCCATATATTGTGCTGCCCAAACAGTGTGATATAATGCATGCAGCATAAGTCTTTATATATGTGGGGGGGGGCTCTGTCCCCCACACCTCCCATTACAGGGTTCAGTAAATATCGCACAAAGTGTGAAAAAAGAAAGTTTTTCAAGCATCTAGGACCAGAAATCAAACCCGGTCCCAAATGCTGTGCCTACTTCTGTCCCTGCCACTGGTTCATCCCTTCAAGCCACGGCAGCTGCTCAGCAGAAGCACATCCCAACAGAGGTAATATCCTCTGCCTTCAACAGTGAGAGGGTGCAGTACTGAGCACAGAAACATTCATGGTATTGCACCTGTCACAAACCCACTCAGCAGGTCAGACCCTCTACTCCCACAGTGCCAACCTCTGAGCACAGTCTTATGAACAGGAAACAGAAACAGGGTAACCCCTCTATCTGTTTTGTGGGTTCCAATCAACCTTTAATCTCAAGTCTTGGAGGGATTCAAACTGTGAACCTCTTGTTAGTGTACCCAATGAACAGGATCAGATAATTATGCTCTTTGGGGGATGCCAGATATCTTTTACCTAGGGCAGCTTACCAGGTACAAAATGAACCTTTAAAAATTCTATGGAAGACCGTAGGAAAAATTCTTACCTTTTCCCAGTTTGGTATCACCATTAAGCTTTTACACAGTGTCAACTTTAACCATATATGCTTCACTTGTCAAGAAAAATAATTTCAAAGGCACACCAAGCAGTCTGTAAAGTAGAGGTTTACTTAAAAATAGATAAAAAAATGTAAAATGTAAATAAAGAACAGTATATCACAAAACCATACAATCACTTAAAATAATACAGTTTAAAAGTACAATTTCCTAACAAAACATACACTTAGATTTGTCTATCTAAGGTATTTCTTCTAACAGTGCTGATAGACAGATGTTGTTGTCAAGACAGTCCAAACATGTGTGTTAGTGGAAAACAGAATACTGTTTTAAAACTGGCTTTGCCAACCTCTTTGCATGAGGTCACCTAGCTCCTCCCTGTCAGAATATAAAAAATTATACACCCAGGATGTCTTATCAATCAGGATGTAAATTAATTAAGTGACATTTCAGCAACACTCATTTTACAAATTATGACATTCTTTAAATAACATCCCCTCTTTGATCTCAAGTAGCACTTCTTCCCAGGACACATCAAATAATCTTTTATGGTTTCACACTAAAGCATCATAACCTGCTCTCTTCATCTAAACATTATAAAAGTTTATGATTTTCCATATTTTGACCAAGTAGATGACAGATCCTAACAGGACTGCTGTTAAATCTCTTCAACTGCTCCATAGAAATGGGTTAGGTACTGAGGGAATGGAGGACAACAGCAGATGTGGACCCCCCCCCGCACAACTGTGGGAGGAGAACCATGCTGAGTAGTTATAGACTAGCAGTCTGATAGCTATAGTAAGGAAACTAAGGGAATCATTAATACATTAGAGGGTGGTGAGGTTTCTTGAGGCAAATATTGTACAGGAACACCGGGTAGTATGGGTTTACCAGTGTGTGTGTGGGGGAGGTCATCCAAACAAGCCTGATCAAATTCTTCAGTTGGATGACAACAGTTGTAGATAAGGGTCAGGAAGTGCATATTCAGTATCTAGATTTCAGTGAAGTCTTGGACACTGTTACACATTGATGGCTGTTTACAAAATTGGGTGATCAGCCAGCCCAGTGACCTGAAGGGTTGAGGTGCTGGGCACCTTACCTTCCACCTTGCCTGCTATCTGGGTTCAGGAATGAACTGGGGTCACTTGGGGACTAGCCTGGGGAGGGAGGATTGAGCATCTGTAGCACCTGCCACCTCGAGGAGAGGGATTCCAAGCCCAGATGCTGGGAGCATCTTCATGGGGGTGGAGCATGCACAATTGGTCATTGCATGCATAGGGAGAAAATTGAAGGAAAAACCCTCTGACTGAAGCACGGTGATGGCTTGGTCACTGACAGGACCCACACTGATGAATGGGCATCCTAGTTGTGGTCCTGTGGCAGGACTCAGTGGATTACATAAGTCCCAGAGAAGTCAGATGATAGGGCTGGGAAGGCTAGGGAAACCTGTTTAGATGAGGGCCAGTTGGAGCACAGAGATGAACACATAGTAGGAAAAAAAGAGAAAGTTGGTAACCTTTGGTGGGGAATAAAATAATTGGATGGGTGAAAAACTGGCTGAGTGAAAGGACTTAGAGAGTAATACTAAATGGGAGCATACATTGGTTTACTGTAAGGAAAGTCACAAGTGTAATGACCAAAGGTGGCGCAGACATGCATACGTATGGTGGAAGAATGCACTGTTGCATTGTGCCACTGGTGTCACCCACAGGGACCACCATGCCCCTGGGTGGAAGGGAGCCATACTGGCTCATGGCCGCCACACAGCCAGGACATGAACGGTGTGGCAGCATGTGAACTGGAACCGGCACAGTGTGCTGCTGCACACAGAGCACCATGTGGCCGTGACCACCCATGTGCGCCCAAGGCTGTGAGGTGCACAGCCAGCACACAGATACCATGTGCATGTTGTGGACGCACATGAGATGGTGCAGACCTGCCACATGCATGGTGACACACACACGCACATGTCCATGCATACTAGTGACAGATGTGCAGAGCCAGGGGTGCAAACACATTTAATGGAACAGTACTACACACTATTGAATGAGGTTATAAACAGTAACAACAATACCAACAGCAGGAACAAACAGTACCTCCCCAGCACCCACACATTACACCCGCTATGTACAGCCCCCCACCCCATCCCAGGTGGACATGCCCTACACCACCCCATAAGTACAAGGCCCACCCCACCCAACAGTAACACACAGCAGATGCCCCCATATGGACCCCACCCAGGCACGACCCCCACAGCCCCACCACACATGGGAAGCAGCCCCCCATACACCACCCATTGCCCTCTGGCCCCCTCCCCACATACACATAACAAGCTGACCCCCCCACAGGCCTATTGCTGCCAATGGGCCAACAGCTGAAAGGTCCATAGTCCATGGCCCCTGTCCACAGTGTGCAGTGCTACTGCCTCTGCAGTGCCATGAGGAGGGCACACAGGGAGCCGTGCAGGCATGCCACATCTTCCACAAATGTGGACACCAGCATAACGAGCTGCTGGTCACCCACCAACTGCTGTCCAGGGTACAGCATATCCCGTAGCCCAGATTTTCCTCCAGGTGATCCATCTCCAGCATCCTGTCCACCCGGCTACAGCTGGTCCATGCCACCACTGTCTGACTGGTGGTCTGTGTTGTCCACGGCCAGCATGGCCTCATCCTCCACCAGTTCGGCAGCTGGGAGCACCACCACCTCCTGCATGTCTGCTGGCCACTCTCCTCCACCTCCAGCTTTACAGTGGGAAGCTCCAATGCCACCAGTCTCTTAGCTACCTGCACTGCATCCACCAACACCTCCATAGGTGGTGACCCAGCTGCTGCAACACCGCCATGCTGTAGGGCCCCCCCGGCACCGTAGCTTGTCAGTCTTCCTCTGCCGCCTCCACCTCTGGCAGCTCCACAATCCCCTGCTACCCACTGTCCACAGTGTCTGGCTGATCCCCCTCCTCCTCCAGCGATGGTGGGATGGGGCGCCTCTGTATCTGGCAGTGTGTGCAGCACTGGTAGGCCACCACATCCTCTGCCTTCATCTCCACCATCGTCCACAGCAGGGCCCTGTGTCAGGACATCAATCTGCTCTACACACCTGTAAGAAAACAAAAGGTGGTAGTCAGTGCAGTGCTGGGACACACTGCACACACATGCAACACACAGCCACCACCCCCACCCCTGCGGGCCACTACAGCATGGACACAATATATGGCATAGAGTGCATGCACCTACCTGACCTCCTGTGCCTCGGCTTATGCTACTGTCCCTATGCGTGCTCCTGCACACCATACAGCTGCCTCACAGACCCTGGTTGTCGTGTCCTGCACCTGTGGGGAAGGGGAACACAGTCACATACATGCACCAGTGCTGGCCATGGCCTGTGTGGCAGCGGAGCAACATCATGTGACTAGATGATGGAATACCTACCTGCACCTGGTGTCTGGCCCATGTGCATCTCCACCTTCCTCTGCTGCACCATATTCAGCAGACACTGCAGGCTACCTGGGTGCCTCTGTGCTGCAGCTGGTGCATGGTACAGGACACACCACTTCTGGCACCTATGCATGCCCCTATCGCCCTCCTCACCCGTGCCCATTTCTGCACTGTTTGCGCCCTGCAGCTGGGTGGGAGGAGTGTCATCCCCCACTGCTGCACAAGATTGATGAGCAGCGCAGTCTCAGCTCATGTAAAATTGGGTGCCCTTCCACTTAGGCTGAGTCTGCTGTGGTGGGGCATGTTGTCTGTGCAGCTTCACCTAGCACAGGGGATACCTGGCATGTGCATCTCCAACCTGCAAGGAAACATGTTGCAACTAATGTGTCACTGCACAGTACTGGGGTACCCTACTGTCTCACACCCCTACATGCTGCTCGGCATTGCTGCCCATAGACAGCATACCACACAGGCAGGTGTACAGCGGCAATGTGTGCAGCAATGCATCCCACGTACCATCCCTCGGGTGCAGCGCAACAGTGCTGTGCTGTACACACATGCCCCTGCAGGCCCCACCCCCTACCAATGGTGTACACACCACCCCCTGCATGACAGTGCTGTGTGGCACCATGTGCATACACTGTGCAGTGGGTGACCCCACAATGGCTGCCCACACTGCACTCCCCCACACTGCCATCCACCACAGTAATCAGGTGCAACTGTGGTGTCCCACCCTGTGCCACCTCTGAGTGCACCTAGTCGGCATCTACAGGGGTGCAGGCCAGCTGTGCAGCCATGGTGTAACTGCAACCAGCACGTCAGTCCTTGGATGCACCCAGGACGCTGTTTAGTGATGCTGTGCAGCCCACCTACATACAGCTGCCCTGCCTGTGTGATACATTGGTGCATACCAGGTCCACATTGCATGGCACATTGTTCCCTGTTCCCCTATGTGGGGACTAGGTCCACATGCATTGTCAGCAGGTGCAGGCACAGTCCTCTGTGGCATGCTTCACAAGCCATTGCTTACAGGTCATAACCGACTGTCAGAACAGACAGGCAGGCAGTGTAGCAGTAGTCTGGCATCCCGGGATAGGGTCTGCTGCAGTGCTCCACTGTCTACATATGTGTCCCACAGTGGGATAGCCTCCGTACCATGGAAGGAGGACAAAGGGATGTGTGCAAAGCAATGGTGGGGGCAATTTACAGTCCCACTACCGACCACCATTGGTGTAGCCAGATATGGCCACTATGTACACCGTCTCTACACCCACAACCCCACAGTACACATCTGTATGCATCCCCTTGAACAGCTGACCCACTCCCCCATGCCACACACATCAGACCATCAGATGACCCTTTCACACCCTACACAGGTTGTATACATGTACATATGATACCTACTAGTATGTTTCACAGGTACAGACACTGCTCAGCATGCCACAGTGACACATGTGCAACCTGGTACAGTGATATTGGTAACACAGGTGCATGTGGTATGGGATTGGTACACATCACAACAGTACACAACTGTGTACAGTGGGTATGCCTGCTTACTCCCTTGCTTATCTCTCTGCAGTTGTCCAGGTCTGTGGAAGTCCAGCTCTGCTGTCTACTTCCCAGCTCTGCACTTCACTGCTGCCAGTTCAGCGTGTGGGCTGTGCAGCCTGTCTCTCGCCTTCACTGCCCCACCTCGCACATGGCACATGTATGGCCCACACGTGTGGTCTGCCATGCCAACACGCACCTGCGGCCTGCGTACACACAACAAGCAGGTGCGCAGTATGCTACCGCATGCTGCAGTTGCAGCCTACATGCACCTGTGGCCTATGTTATGGCTATGCAGGTGCGATATGGGCCATGCACCGGTCTCAGGCACCTGTTCTATGCTTACTTGTCCATCAGTGAGCACTCCAGAAAATGGCATGAGAAATCTCCAAGGTCAAAGTAAATGCAAAATAGCGTTTTATTCACAAAGAACATCAGACATATAGCCAGGACCCCTGCGCTTTGGCACTCAGCCTTCAAAGGGGGTATGGCTACCTAAACAGATAATCTCTGTATATATACTGTTTAATGATGCCATAACTATGGGACAGAAAATGAATGACTCATACATGAAAACAACACATTACATAGGTGATATATACAGATTCTCTAAGGGAAAATACTTTAAACACTGTGTCTTAATACAAAAATAACCAATATAAGAAATCACCGGTTTTACAAAATCACAAATTCACAGACTAACTTAAGTGCAAGCTTAGTGGTAAAATTGCCACTAGCTCAAAATGCTCCACTGAATACTGATTGTCAAAAATAGTTTTATTTCATTTCATTATTAGAAAAATCAGTATGTGCTCACTTGGCACCATTATATGGGTACATAAAAATAACACTCATATTAGTAAGGCATTTCTAGAGAAAGCAAGGTCATTTGAACAGTTCTAAAGACAGTAAAAGCAGTCATGCTACTAATAAGGGGAATGGTGACAGAGGGGAATGCAGAATGATGCTAGAAAGCAATGTGATGTAATGGATACAGGAAGATTGGGTGACTTGGAGAAATGGAATGGCTAAAATGGTCGTGATAACCAGGAAAAACAGAGACATCATTTTGATGATCACCCTGCAACCACTTCCATCCGTATAATGGGAGAAGGACATTTCCTTTCGGGTGGGGAGCCACAGATGTAACATCTCCTGAGTTCCTGGAAACAGAAAAGAGAGAAGATATGAAATGAATATACAGCAGTAGATTAATGCAGGTTTCTTATATTAACACTAAGAAATATATCCTTTTTTTACCATCTTTCAAGAAGGGTTTCAGGTCCCACTGATCACTGAGGCCATCAGGCTTCACTGTTTTGAGTTTATAAATCCATTTACTCTCTTTTTTGAGTAATTCATTTACCCTGTCACCTCCAAATCTGAGTGGAGCTTGCCAATCTAACCCCATGAATTTCAGACCTTTGGAGTCTGAGTTGTGTTCCTGTGAGAAATGTTCTCCAACCGGTGTGTCTGTTCTAACATTCACTATATTCCTCACATGATCCTGTATCCTTTGATTTAGGGCCCTTGTAGTGCATCCTATATACATGCACTCACATTCACACCATAATATATATTACCTGTTCTATGCTACGTGCGTCACCTGCTATCACAACTGTTGGAATGAGTGAGGCCACACAGCTGTATAGTGCACAGTGTATAACTGGTTTATTTTTGACATGGTGCAGTGCTAAAATACATGTGTGACAATAACCATATACATACACCCACACTCAGTGACAGATTACAGCATACACACCAAACACATGCTGTCCAACATTGCACCCACACCTGCACGCAGTGCACACACACACGCACACACACCCATGCACACCACACATCCACACGCAGTGCCCTCTCATACTGCCACCCTGCCCACTGCCCACCACCTATTGCAGCGGAGCACCATAGTGGCACAGTCAGTCATCCGCCTTGTGCTGCCACTTAGTCCTCCTGCACTTGGGGGTGCACACTCCCTGCCCAGCACCCTGTGCTCTGGGCTCAACTGCCCTGTGGCATCCCTGGGCCCACCCTGCCCTTGTTGCATGGCCACAGGTCCACTACTGTCCAACGGTCCCATTGGCAATGTCATCCTCTGACATCTTCCATGCCTCCCTGGGGCAGTTGCTGATTGGCTTGGCACAGTCCCCAGTCCTATGTGGAGTGGCCCACTGTCATCCACAGCCTGTGGATGTGCTGCCACCTTGGGTGTGCACTGTGCTGGTGCACCATCTGGTGCTGACCCACCCCATCTGGTACTTGTCCTGTGCCCTGTACCCACTGCCGCATGCCCCGGCCATGGCGGTTGGTGTGTCATTCTTGACCATTGCATCGGTCCAACCCCCAGCTGCACCACCGGTGGTGTTGGTGGTGGCGGTGTTGGTTGCTGTTTCACTGGTGCAGTTGGTGGTGAGGGTGGGGTGGGGTTGTGGCATAGGAATTGATGGCGGTATTGTTGGTGGGGGAGGTGAGGGCTTTAGCACTGGTGTTACTGGCAGTGTTGTTGGTGGCGGGGGTGGTGTGGGCTGTGGTGCTGGTGTTGCTGGTGGTGGTGGTGTTCATAGTGGTGGTGGAGTGGCGGTGGAGGGGGTGGTGGGGCAGATGCCACTGCTGGCCCTGCTGCCACTAGCAGCAGTGGAGTTGTTGCCGTAGTGGTTGGTGGCTGTTGTGGTGGTGTTGGTGGCGGTTGCACCATCTGTGGCACCTGTGTGGTGGCGTCCCTCCAAGATGTGCCTCACAGTGCCTGACCTGTGACTGTACCCTGTAGTGCTGCGGAGAGTATGTCCATCTACCTGGTCTGCTGAGCCACCAACCACGCCACATCCATGGCCTGGTGGGCGATCGCTTATGCCTGCACCTGAACATTGGCTTGGGAGGTGAGCATGGCATCCACGAGTCGCTCTATGGCCACCTCTGTGGTGTGTGTGTCCCTGTCCCCAGCACCCCTATGAGGGTGGCCATGTGTTCCTCCAGTACCTTGTGGTGTGCGTCCATGCTGAGCTGGATGCAGCCCAGCATCTGGGAATGTTCCTCGTGGGTGATCACCAGGGTCCTGCAGGACCCGGCATAGTGGGTCCTGCTGTGCCATCCTCCTGTGGGGATGGCGTGGCCCCTCCCAGGGTCAGCTCCAGCCTGTCATATGATGCAGAGCTTAGGTCCTGCACTCTATTGTCCACTATGCTGCCACAGCTTAACAGATCACTGATGTCCAGTTCCTCCTCCTCTTCTTCCTCCTGCAGTTTCTCTTCCACTGTCTGTGGCTCCCCCACCACAAATGTCGGGGCTGTGTCCAGCTGCGCCGCATTAGTGCCACCAGGGGTGTCCAACATGGTGCCCTGTTGGGTGGTCGGCTATGCGTGGTTTGGCTCCAACTCAGTGCCTGTGCTACCACTGTCCTCTGCCCCTGTATCCACTGCTGCTATGCCTGTGGGAGGACAACAGTTCATCAATGCTACCCTGTCACGTCATTCCCTCAGTGCATGCCTGCATTCCCACCTCTGCGTTGCTATCCCACACACTGGGGGCAGCGCTGGCCACCAACTTACCTGCCCCTGTGTTCACTGCTGCTACACCTGTGGGGGAATGACAGTGCATCAGTGCTACCACACCCTGTCATGCCGACTGTACATGCCTCCATTACCACCCCTACATTGCTGTCCCATGCACTGGGGGCAATGGCGGTCATCCACTTACCTGTCCCTGAAGCCATCCACATTGTGTCCAGGTCTGTATCCCCATGGACAGTGTGCTGGCTCAGGAACACCAGTATCATCTCCTCATGGCCACTGAGGGGTCTCTCCTCCTGTGGCCCACCTCTTGTGACCACCGCCTCTCACCTGTTATGGGCCTTCTTGGCCTTTGCATGGCACTTGAGGTCACTGACCCACTTCTGGAGGTCGTGCATGGTGTGCTTGGTGTTGGTCACCACATTCACCTTTTTGGCCACCTCCTTCCATGCCTCCTTGCACTTGCAGTGCAGATCCTGTTCCCTTCCCTTGCCTAGTAGGAGGTCTGCCTGAGCCTCCAGTTCCTCGAGAAGGACATCGGTTTCCTCGTTTGTAAAATTCTGCTTTTCTACGCTTAGCCACAGTAGCCACTTCTGCACTGCTACCTGCCATATTTCTCACATGCGTAGCTCTTACGACATGTCTGTGACTTGCCCACTTTTATATGGTTGTAGGGTTGTGACATGCATAACCACTATGAATGCTATTGCCTGTTACGCCATGTGTTGTGGGCATAACTTGTGACATATGTAATTTGGCACCTCTACATCGTAACTGGCATTTGTCTTGGAATAGGGCACAGCTCACATGTCGCAAGGGTTTGGTAGTAACTTTACGCACTTGTGCATGTTGTGCCATGCTCTAGTCACTTTCTTGGAATCAGGCCCATAGGCACTAGGGGAAACTCTATGAAGATGGTGGTGGGAGAGGTTCAGAAAGGATGTCAGCAAGAGCTTCTTTATGGAAAAGGTAGTAGAAAAATGGAACAAATTCCCTGAGTGGGTTGTCTGTGCTAAAACATTAGAGGGGTTAAAAAGGGGTGGGACAAGCACATAGGAAGGGGACAAGTAGGGCACTGGGATGGTGGGGGGGGCAGTATGCCCACTAAAGACACTTCCCAATACTATGCAGATTTTGAGATAGACTGGATGGGCCACAAGGCCATTATCTGGGGTATGTATGTTTCTCTGTTTCTAACCTGTTCCACATCATTAGAAATTATTGCCCATTCAAACATTTTTTTCAGTCAGGGTCAAGAGTCACAAACCAATATTAAATATTGGATGAGTACTTTAAATGTTTGAAAGATGAACTTTCAGATATGGTACATTATTGCAGATTTTGTGCAGTTGCTGCTTGAGTTATTGATGATGGGTCTGATATTCAAAGCTGGCTGTGTATGCTGCGTAGTTGTTAGCTGTGCATATGAGTCAGCACATGACTGGCCACAGTGCCATAATCAGTAACACAATGCACCTTGTCCAGTGCATGCAGCCTTTCTGAGTATGGGGCCATGTTAGCACTACACACAGTGATTTTGCATTGCTGAAACACAGTCCCTTGACGGAAACTGACTCTGACATGAATCCCAAATGGGATAGTATTTTTGCTCCTGGGAGCCACATGCAGTGGCTAGCATGCTAATTATAACATATAGCATCTACGGTACTAATGGTCCATTTGCATGCCAAAATGTGGCCATTACAGGCTCTGTACAGTGCCACCATATCAGAATGTGTGGCGGTATTGTGCAAAGTCTCAGCCACCACAACTCCACCCTCCCAGTTCCAGAATAACTGCATGGCAGCATGTTATTTCAGTCATTGGCAGTTTAGTGGTATGCCTGATGCCCATTCAACCTCCACAATAATAGCATATGTCATTGGCAGTTCATTGCCCCCCCCACACACACACACTGATGCCCATCTGCTATTTATTAAATGATGTATTTGTATTGTCCCATGCTTTCTAGTGGTCTCCACCCCAGATGCCCATACGATGTTTAATAAATTATGTGGTATTGTCCCTGGCTGTCCAGTGCTCTCCCCATATCACCCCCGATGCCCATGCATTGTTTAGTAAATTACATGGTATTGTCCCTCACCGTCTAGTGGTCCAGCTACCCACCAATGCCCATCCAATTTGTAATAAATTATGTGGCATTGTCCCAGTCTGTCTAGTGATCCTTCTCTCTCCCCCCAGTGCCCAAATAATATGTGCAATAATTGCTACTAATATCCATTGTAGTATAGTGGGCTTCCTCAGTATCAACCACCCTCAGCCCACAACTGCACCTTACTTAGCCTACAAATGACAATACTGATGCCATCCCCACTGCAGCAGTACTAACTGGCACAGCCCATCCACTCCCCACTTCAGCCAGCCACCATCTGCATGACAGGAAATGAGTGTGTGTACAGTATATTTATTCTTCTGTACATGCATGCTCACTCCCTGTCATACAGAGGCTGGCTGAACCGGTGAGCAGTTGGGCTATACGAGTCACCATCACTGCAGTGAGGGCAGTATCAGTATTGTCATTTGGAGGCTGGGTTTGGTGCAGATGTGTGTGTGTGTGTGTGTGTGTGTGTAGGTCATGGGTACTAAGTGGGTGGATTGGGGAGGTAGGCAAAGAGAATGTATCAGTATCTGGATGGAGAGAGGAATCACTAGACTGCTATGAACATTAATAGGCATTATTTTACAGATCAGATGGGTGTTGGGGATTTGGGGTAGGGGACCACTAGACAGCCTGGGGTAATACCACGCAATTATTTAAATACTGGATGGACATTGGGGGCAGGGACCACTAGACTGCCAAGGATGTTAGGTGCTATTATTGTGCAAATTTGTAGGGCATGGGTGTGGCACAGAGGCCACTAGACTGCTAGGGACATTAGTGCAGTGGCGCCTGCCATGATGCAACGCAGTGACATGCAGAAAATAACATCACAAAATACTACAGGACAAAAGGGCTTAATTACCATGGAATCACACTGTTCCCTGCAGCATACTGCAACATTACAGTGAAGCATCCTGGCCAGTGCCACTGGAGCTATTTTTGAACAGATGAGATATGCATGGAGGGAGCAGGGGGTCCGCTGTACTGACAAAGTTCAGCTGGGGGCTGGGAGGGCTGGTGATCACACACCAATGTACTTGTGGTTAAAGGTAGGGTTTTAGAATTTGTAATCAGCGCCACCATTGTGTCCTGTTACTGATTCTCATACCAGCCAAATATAACACTGCACCCAGTATGCAAAAGGGTTCCCTTATTTGCATGGGTGCAGGGGTATATTCTGTTTGTTTGAACTGTCCACTGAGCATCACACACTGGCTAGTGCACTGTTAAAAGGACAACTAAGTAGGTTTTTCAGGAAAATCAAGACTGCAAAATCCGAAACCATAAGGCTGTAGTCTAAGCCCTTACCTGCCATAAGATCTGCTTTGTTTCATTCATAATGTATTTTTAACACCTTATCATCACATTTAAAAAATGTAATCAAATCGGCAAGTGTTTTAAAATGCCCACCTCGGTAGCAGCCTAAGATGGCCGTGACGTGCTTGCGTGATGTCAACAGAGTGCGAGCTCTCCAGAGCGATAATGTGATGTGTATAGGGGTTTGGTAAATATAGTTTTTCTAACACCCTTGGACTGCATATATTGGTAAAATCCTTTACTGTGCACGGGTGAAGAGGGTATCACACATGCACAGTAAAGGATTTTACCCACATATGCAGTCCAAGGGTGTTAAAAGAACTATATTTACCAGACCCCTATACACATCATATTATCGCTCTGGAGTGCTCTGGCTCCACTGAAATAATCGTGCAAGCTTGTTGCGGCCATCTTAGGCTGCTATGGAGTGGGTATTTTAAAAGACTTGCTGATTTGTTGACATTTTTTTAAATGTGATGATACAAAAAAATACTTTATGAATGAAACAAAGTGCATCATATGGCAGGTAAGGGCTTAGACTACAACCTTATGATTTTGGATTTTGCAGTCTTGATTTTCCTGAAAAACCTATTTAGTTGTCCTTTAACATGATTAGAGGTGTTCCAACCTTCTGTATATTGGGCCCTGTGTGTTTTGATTCATCTATAGTGTAGTCTTGACACCCAGTCTTTCAGTGTCTTTGTATCTCTCAATATCACCCCAGTCACTTGATTTGGTGCCCCAGTACCAACATTGACCTTCAATTAGCAAAGTATTTCTTGAAAATTTGCTATGCAGACCCCAGTTATTTATTTATTTATTTGTACAATCGGATTTGCAACCTTTGAGCCAGAGGCTCATTTACAAAGGTACCTCATCATAGAGAGGACAACAGTGTTACAATATCACAGTAGGATGACATGCAGATTTACACAGTAGTATACAGACATTGTTACATATATTTTGTACATTTCATAAAACAGTAGTTAAATAAATACAGATATCTGGCAGGGGGGAATGAAGGAAACCAGGTGGGAGGAGGACGGGGGTGGGGGAGGAGAAGGCAGTCCGGACGACTTTGTCGAAGTGCACATAGTGATATGCGAGCAGCCTGTTAGTGACAGGAACAGCAGCGGGGTGTTGAACAGATGGTTCCAAAGTGTAGTTTTGAAGGAGGCAATTTTGGGATTGTTAGTGATATTTGCAGGGAGAGTGTTAAACCAGGAAGGGGTCCTGTAGCAAAAGGATCTCTGAGCTAAGGAGGTCCTAGTTCTGGGTACCAGTAGAGTGGCCTTATCTGAGCTGTGGGTGGAGACTGTGGGGGACGTATGTTGGAGAGAGGCAGATACCCCAAGAGGGGGAGGAGAGCCCGAGCAGAATTTTCTTAGCTAGGAGGCAGGTTTGGTAGTGGAGATGTTCTTCCAGGTTGAGGAGATTAGCAGTGGAATAGAGATGACAGGCGTGGGTGAGCCTGGGGGCACTGGTCAGTAGTCTACAGGCCTTGTTCAGAGTGAGTCAGATCTTATTGAGTGCCACGTAATCAGCGGCTCCAATATACTGGTAGGCCATAAGCCACTAGGGACAGTACTGAGAATCTGAGGGCCAGTCAGACAGCATCGGTTGGAAAGCAATCCCTATGACGGTATAGGAGGCCAATCCAGGTGTTGGTGGCAGACGTGAGGGCATTAATGAGGGCATGAAAAGTGAGGACACTGTTGAAAGTAATCACAAGATATTTGTAGGTGTGCACTTGCTCAAGCAGGTGTTGAGTGCTCTGGAGGATAAGGAGGGTGTTGTTTCCTGCTTTGTTTTGATAGTGGGAGAAGAGTATTGACTTGGTCTTTCTGAGATTAATAACAAGTCTGTGTTCCTTGAACCAGCTTTCTGCTTGGTTGAAGGTGTGTTGGAGAGAGTCCTGGAGGGAGGCAGAATTTCGGTGAGAGGCATAAGGAACGGCATCATCTGCATACAGAAGAATTTTGCCAGAGCAGGCACTGGGCAGGGTGTTTAGGCAGAGACTGAAAAGTAGGGGGCTCAGGATGGAGCCCTGGGGGACCCCAGAGCAGACAGAGCTGGTCTCTGAGAGTGTCCCATTGATTTTGATGCACTGTGAACAGGCTGATAGGTAGCTAGAGCACCAGGCGAAGGGACCAATAGAGACACCAATATGGTAGTGGGCATCAAGTAGGAGGGGATGGCAGACAGTGTCAAAGGCCTTTGAGAGGTCAATGGGTTCTGGTTCATTAGAGGAACATAGAAGACTGTGAGGTAGAGTAGTCCCCTAGAGGAATCAGGAATGAGTTTGATGGTGAGGGCCTGGGCACCATTATCAAGCTTGGGGGCAGTGAGCGCATGACCAACAATAGTGTCATGTACGAAAACAGCACAGCCACCCCCGCGTTTGCCTACTCAATCCTCCCGGTAGAGGGTGTATCCAGGAAGTGAGACAAAGGAGTCAGCGGTGGATTTGGAAAGCCAGGTCTCCACAAGGGCAATGATGTCAGGCTGGTGTAGAATGACCCAGCACTGGAGTGCAGCAGATTGTTTCTGCAAGCTGCAGATATTCAGGGAGGCAATGTAGAGTCTTGAGGACAATGTCTTGGGTGGGCTGGTGGGAGTAGGGCCTGGGTTGGGGTGAACATTTCCAGACAGTAGCAGTAGCAGAGTAATAATTCTAGCCAGGGTGTGGTAGACGCAGACATCCTTAGCTGGACGTAGAGATAAGGGTGAGGCCACATAGGTACAGGGAATGGGTAGGGCACAAAGGGTTGGAATGGCAGTGAGAAGGTGGGTCCAGGAAGGGCCCATGTAGGCAGAGGGGTTGGGAGGGCTGCTAGGAGGTGGGTGCCGGGGCCTAGGGCATGAGGCAAGAGTGGGGGGTCGAGATAAGATAGGGAGTTAACATCTCAGATGACCAGTACTTCCCCCTCTCTCTCTCCTTATCCCAAACTTTTAGTCACCCCTTCCTTGGCATAGTTGCAACTGGACTTGCTGAGTAACTGCCTGCTTTTAGCATAAAGCATAAGTTGCAGGGGCCACAGTGCTTTGCTTTAGAGACATTAATGTTGTGACACCCGTTCCATTTCTCTGGAGCTTGTAAATGAATTTGCATGCCCCAGGGATTGTTTGTGGCTCTACTGAGCATGGCTTGATGGGGTTTTAAACTGAAACCAGAATGCAAAATTGTCTTTACAACCACTTTGCATTTCACTCTATATTTAAGTATATCTAATTGATGTTATAGTTATTACTTTTCTATTCATCTGTATGTCATTCATCTTTATAATACCTTAAGATGAGACTTAATGTTTTTGGTGTCAATTACCAAATGTTCATTGATGGTTTCTTGTATTTATATGCATGAATTGCTTAACCTTTAAATACAAGATGTCCTTTAGCTATAATAATTTAAGTTCTTGTTATTATAAGGGACATAGCCATTCACTCTGTGACACTGAAATGAAGGAATAACAATTCTCCACACATTCAGCCATTCAATATAGTTCTATATATTATCAACACATAATTAGAAGTTAATCCTGGTAATTTTTTTCATAATATTCATAGGTGTCATGCTTTGTAACTACACAAATGCAAGAACCATCATTATTCAATGCATAAGAAACTTTCCAGATGGCTGAGCTACTTTAAGGTTTGCTCCATGTCATGCCTTGTGACTAATTTAGCTTTTGGAGTGTTAAATACGGAGTTAATTGCATAATCAAAGGATACTTTCTAAAGCCATTCCATACAGTGTATGTGGGGTTACGGCTGCTTAGTTACACTTTGAATGTAAAAAAGCATTCAATTACACAGTATGGTGGCCAAGCAAGAAAGTGACTACATATACCTTATGAAGTCACTTTATGATGGCATTTCTTATCATTCTTTTATATTTTTGTAACAGTAGACAAAACAAGAACATGCAGGCCTTAGCCTTGATTCTGGACTTTCCATTACTGAACATTAGGTAATGAATAAACACTGTGTATTGTTTGGATTAGCAGGTCAAATGGCAGTTGTTTTCAAGTTCATAATGCTGTAGTGAGGTAAGGACTGTTTCTCAAGGTGCTTACTAGTTGTACTGTAATATATTACTGATCTCCACCAGTAAAAGTCATCTGCTTTCATGCTCCACAGCTGGTACTATGAATAAATATTCATGTCTTACTTCACCATACATTTATGTACTGTATCCTGGTTCAGGATCAAATGTGTTCCATAATATTTGCATCAAAAGGAACATTATGTATACATTTTGTTTTTCAGATGAAGTATTGCAATAGCCTAAATATGTCAGTTTTTTTCTAGACAAAGTCACTAATAAAAAGGTTAGTCTTATTTATAAAACCTGAGATAGAAACTGATAAGAGTCTGTTTAACACCTAAACTGGTAATTGTTATATCCCTTTAAGGGTTAAATGACTGTGATTAGCTTTTGGGTCATGTATCACACTTCTAGAGCCAGAGCTTAGCAACACACTTCATTGAACTCCATCTAGCAGGCGTCATGCTTATGAAGGTGTTCCTCTTGATTGCTTTTCATCTGGGCTGCAAAATGATTTGGTTTGAGGCTGACATTGATTAAGTGCAGGAGAACCCTGTTTTACTGTGACAGCTGCTAGGCCTCTGTCAACAAATCAATGTTTTTTTTTTTTAACATCCCCTTTAGCATCCTGCTGCTTCTTCTAGTGGCAATGGCAACTTCATCATCATTTGCAACTGACCATTTTCTAATTTGCTGACCATGTAAAATACTTTCCACTTAAAGAGCAAGTGACCCCTCTGGGAACATACAGGAAATTATAATATTTTAGACACATTTATACTTTAATATCATTCATTTGTCTGTATCTCTCTCTCTCTCTCTCTCTCTCTGTCTCGATCTTTATTACTCTGGGCATTTAAAGGAAAGCAGGATTTGTATCATTTGGACTTCCATGTGCTGTCATTACATGTCTACCAATGAAGTCACAATCCACTTTTCACATCTATACGTGTAGGAAAAACTATGATTAGGGTTGTGTGGCTGCTAGCCATTCATTTTGTGAAAAATCTGTATAATGTTTTATTTGGGCACAGGTTCAAAATCAATACAATAGTTAAGCTTAGCACCCTGCCAAGGCATCACCATAGACATGTCATGACTGGGAGATGCCCACTGAACTGAAGTGTTCTATGTGAGACCCAGTGGAAGGGTTTACAATGGACAAAATACATTAAACAATGAAGTGGCAATTGCAGTGTACTATAAACAAGTTGTTGGACAGGTGCAAATTACAATGTATTATAACATTAAAAAGATAATAGGAGCTAATCTTGCAAATTGTTGTGGCTAGCTACAAGAGCAGGGTTGTGAGAAATGTGCCAAAAGTAGTAATTTAAGATTGTGGATTGAGGGTGAGAGATAAAAACAGTACAGTAGATTGTGCCAGAGAGTTTGCAGATGAACAGAAAGGGTATAAAGTCCAGCAGAGGTCCTGTAGCAGGGGATGTAGAAACATGGAGTGTCACAGGAACAGAGAGAGTAGGAGCATGGGATAGAGGGGGTACATAGAAGGGAGACGGGTAGGAGGAAATGGTGGTATTACCTTAAAAAGTCTAATGCTGATGTTATGTGTATACAGGAAATACACTTAGAAGAAAAATAAATAATTAAACTAAAAAGGGAATGGATGAGTGCTATATTTTTTTTCTCAGGGAACCCCCAACAATTGTGGGGTTGTCATACTGGTTAAAAAAATATACAATGGGTTCTGATAATCATGCATTGTGACTGGTTGAATGGCAACTTTTACACATGATAAATCCTGGCATAAACCACAGGAAAAGGTGACAGTTAGCTACATCTGCCCAAATCAATCCGACCACCTGAAAACAAAAATGCTGTCGTCTTAATTCCCCGTGAAAGCAGGAGAAAAGAAGCACTGAAATTTTGGCAGCTATGGTAAATGCTGAAAGTGATTTTCAGTTCCATAACAGATACCTCCCAAAACACTGGCACTTCTAGCACTATCACAGACTCCCTCCCAGCTCCCTTACAGTAACCACTAACTCCCCGGTCCTTCAACATTTTTAAAAAAGACCTGAAGAGCACAGGCAGCTGCCATTAGACTGTCTTCTCCCCTAAGCATGGCAGCCAGCTTGAGTAAGCTTGCTACCATCCCTGTTGAGCTAAAGAGATATTTTAAGTCTTTGTGAAATGATTAATGGGAAAAGTGTTTATTAATGAAAACTGAGGGCTAAAAGTTGTAGAAATCATGGCTGAAAAATTGAGTCATGATACTGGGCATGCAGATATAGGCACATGCCAAATATCACAGCTTTTTTTTTTGGCCATGTTTTCTGCAACTTTTATCCCTCAGTATTCACTAATAAACACTTTCCCTTGTTAAACATTCCACAAAGACTTAAAATATTTCTTTAGCTCAATGGGAATGGTAGAAAACCTGACACTCCATCTCAGTAACAATCTGTACCTTCTCATTCCTCACAGCACTCTCTTCAGCCTCTGATGCCAGTAACCCAATGCTGGCAACAAACACAGTGACCGGTAGTCAGACACATGGCTCCACAGTTCAAAGTAGTGGCTGTTGCTGCTCTGAGGGATGGTGAGGCAGAAGAGAGACAAAACAACAAAAATTGAACATTTTTCTCTCTTCATCCCAAGACTGATGAGGGCCGGCAAATCAGTCACACAAACCACAGCAGCAGTTAACACTGCATGTGCATAATTTGCAAAAAAAATGGAGCAAAGTCAAAAGGAAAAAAAAATAACCAGGTACTGATAATGTCCTGGCTCATACATGAAAAACAGAAATGGCATGCAGTCAAAAAGTGACGTGGGAACAGTTTAAAGTCATTCTCTACCCCCAAAAAAGTATCCAGCTCAGACTCAAAAGGAAATGTTGCTCATGTGCAGTACCACCACTGGCCCAGCAACCAAGGACTATTTTGTTCTTCAGAGCAATACATTCAGTAAAAATAAGATAAAATGCAAAAAAAAAGTGTGTTTTTCTGTCTAAAAAAACTGGGGGTGCATTGTAAAATCACAATAAACCCCTCCAGGGTGTGGGTTATGCTGGATTTTACCCATGCCTGAATGGTTTGGTCTCTCAGTCTGTAACCTCCTGACTGAACCATGCCAGGCATGGGTAAATCCCAGCATAACCCACACCCTGTCATGGTTTATTACTTAATTACCTTTCAGTTTTTAGACTCTTTTCAAGATTCTGCTGGCTGAGTTGTTCTAATAAAAGCTAAAATAAATAATACAAACATAGTTATAGGATCAGTTTACACACCCTTTAACCAGTACTCTTGCTTTTGGCAAAAATAACAGAAGGACTAATCAACCTCAATGCACAATTAATAGTTTTATATGCCAGCCCATTGGTGCAGCAGTTGGATTTCTGCTTATGGTGCTGGTGACCCAGGTTAGGGAACAGACCTGGGTCACTGGAGGGCCAGTAGGGGGAGAAGGATGGAACATCCCTGGGACTGCTCTCCTTCTCTGAGGGGAGGGGAGGGTAGGGACAGTGCCTGGCACTTGATGGACCCCTGGCAGAGGCCGGGGGTACCGCAGCCTACTGGCACTTGAAGAATTTCAGGGGGCAGGGCAGATGCAGGACATCATTGCACATCCCCACCTCCTCCACACAAAAAGGGGGAAGAAAAACCCTGCTCTTGCCACCTTGATGACACCCACTCCGGCTGCAAATTGGCTCTCAGGCTGACTCCCACCTTCTCAGAATTCACAGCACGCTTGGCCCGGGGTGTCATGACCCCACCCTGGAGGGCAAGCTAGGGGGTTCAGGGAGGATGGCTAATATATGAGAAGTCACAGCTGGAGTCCGTGACCAGGCAGATAGTCCAGCAGTACAGAGCAGGACCAAAAAATACATAATAAAAAACCAAAAATTAATTAATAGTTTTATGATGTGATATGAATGCTCTAATGTGCCCCCATATTGATAAAACAGGTAAATCTACCAAAGGGAATAAAGCAACCTCAAACATTCTTCACAACTTTCTGTATTTGTAGGATCTGGTAGACACATGGAGAATTCAGCATCAGCACGAAAAAGATTTTACCCAGCATGATAGGAAAAAAATCTCAGTTCTCAAGAACTGATTACATTTTTGTATCTAAAAGCCAAGTTAAAGAGTTATATTTGACCAAAATTAACTCTACAGTTATAACAGACTATGCTCTTGTCCAAGCAGACTTAAACATAATAGATGAAAATTGAAAGTGTTCACATGCATGGTCCTTTAATAAAGAGTTACTTAAAGATACTAAATTCTTGGAGAAAATCAAATAATGGAAGAATTTTAGTGCTGTAATTATACAGGACAAACTTTCATATCAAATCTATGGGATGCCATTAAGGCTACTATTAGAGGAGCAATAATTTCACACCAAGCTTGGATGACTAAAGAATATAAAGAAGAACTAAGTAATATAGAAAAAAGACTGAAGGAACGTCACGATAAAATAATTTCCAACTATAATAAATACCATAATGAATGGTATGAAGCCCAAAATAATAAAACAAGAGCTAATAAACAGAGACAGTAAGAATGATTAAAAAATGAAAATCCATAAGGTGTTTGGAAGGGGAAAAAATCTGGTAAGATTGCAAACCAGTTAAAAAATCCAAAGAAAAATCATAACTTCACTCATGGTAGATAAGGATGGTAATGCAAAATGTAACAATTTAGAAATCGCACACATTTTCTGTGAATGTTACAAAAAATAGATCAACAAGATCTAATAATCAATAAAACAGAATTAGAAATTTTCATTCAACAGATTAGGTTCAAACAAGGCCAATGACCAGACTTATTCTTTTGTGAACAAATAAATATGTAAAATAATTGATTCCCTTCCAAATAAAAAATCACCCAGTTTAGATGGCTTTACTAATGAATATTAGAAAGCTTTCAATACAGAATTTGTACCTTGGATATTTTGGATAGTACAATAATGTATAGAGCAAGATTTTCAGATGCCTATAACCATGCAGGAAGCTAAAATAGTACTCATTCATAAAGAAGGTAAAACAAAAGACAACCCAGAACATTATAGGCCTATAGCATTATTAAACACTGATTACAAAATAATTGCTAAACTAATAGTAGAGAAAATTAAATATGGGGTACCTACAGTTATACACTCAAACCAATATGGATTCATAAAAAGATGTAACATAGCACAAACTACTAGAAAAGTACAAGCCATCTTTGAGTACAATAAATCAATTGACAAACTAGAAAAAAATTGCTTATTATGCTATAGCAATTGATGCGAACAAAACTTTTGACATTCTTGATAGGGAGTATATACTTGAAGTACTAACAGTATGGAATATTGCTTTGAATTTATAGAAATTAATTAAATTAATGTACAAAACAACATATGTCAAATTTCAAGTTAACTCTTTTCTATCACACTTTTTTGAAATGAGAAATGATGTTAAACAGGGATGCCCACTATATCCTGTATTATTTGTTTTATGTGTAGAACCTTTTTTTCATTTAGTAAGACAGAACAGGATAATTGATGGAGTACATATTGATAATCAACAGATCAAGATGAGTGTATTTACAGATTATATTTTATTAATCATAAAAAGATTAATAAATCATTAAACAATTTTCTGGAAATAGTCATCAAATTTTCCAATATCTCAGGATATCAGTTAAAAAAAAAAATCTGTTATTATGCGATTGACAAAGATAGGTGATAATATCTCAGATGATATACAAAAAGACTTCGAAATCAACAATATAATTAAAGTATTTGGCTATAGCACTTACTAAAGACCACTACACACACACACACACACACACACACACACACACACTATATATATATATATATATATATATGTAGTTATGAAATGGTTAAAAAGAAAATTGAAAATACATTAGAAAATTGGCAACATTTTTCTTTGCCACTTTGAGGAAGACTTGACACCATGAAAATGATGGCTATGCCACACTTTATTCATATTCTCTGGAATGCCTTCGGTACTCCCTCTATGGGAGGTTCTTGAATCTGAAAAGAATATTTAAGAAATTTTTCTGGAGAGGTGGCAAGCCTAGAATTCCACGGACAAACCTTACAACCCCCAGGATGTTAGGTAGACTTTGATATTCTGACCACTTTTTTATGCACATCACAACATATGTCTATAGCATGTGAATGGGCCATTTTTCCCTAAAGAATACCACATTTTTGAGAAAATAATGTAAAACTGCAATATTCACCATCAAAAAGTAGCTAGTTTCCTTATAGCAACTCCTAGGAAACTCCACCAAATATCCTTTTTTGAACCATTTAGATCTATTTTAAATAAAGCTAAAAAGTGATTCACTAATGGTGAAATTCCTTGGCTTCCTTATAACATTTGGAGCAATCACTTTAATTGGCCTATTGGTATATATATATATATATATATATATACATATATTGGAATAAACCATAGTTCGAAAAAATAGATGCATTGCCTGGAAAAAAATCCTGGTTCAAGTGAAATTCCCTCACTATGAGCAAATACAATTATATAGTAAAGAACAGAAAAAAATAAACTACTTTAACTATTTACTAATTAAAAACAAATTCCAGTATAACTGTAAAGTCTATAATGTTAACCCTACAATACATTTTTCAGCAATTTTTATTTATTTATTTATTTATTGAACTTTTTGCACCAGTAAAAGCACACTGAGCAAGAACTGCTCATCTCCCGGTGCGACCTGGGGGAAGGGTAAAGTGGGGAAGAGGACAAGGGTAGTCCAGGTCCTGACATATATACATACAATTACAATACAGCTGAAAACATTTGACAGAAATAGTTGGGCGTAGGTGATAATTTACCCTTACTTATAGTATAGTAGCAATTACATGGGGAAGTCATGCGTTATGCCTTGAAAACATATAATTAGATAATACAGTTGCATATGTTTGACAGGAATAGGTGAGTGTAGATTAATACATATACCCTAATAGTCAAGAGTAACAGTTACAATGAGGAAATCCTGCTAAGATATTGGGTTATAGTATATAATGAGATGGAGTAAGTGCAAGCTAGCTAGCTCAAAAGTTGGGATCAAGTGCAGTAGCTGGGTGTGGTTAGCAAAGTAGCACCATTGGGCCTACTGGGAGAAGAAATGTAGGAGTGTCTGAGGTAGAATAGATTGGAGGGTTAGATGCAGGAGCAGTTTACTGAGCAGTGGTTGGCAAGGGCATAGGCTAGTGAGCAGACAGAGGAAGAGTGGCAATGGTAACTAAACAAACTAAGGTTATTATTAATGGAATAAATACAATACTTGCTAGATTATATTTGGCATTAATAAGAAGATTACAAAGAAGAAGGAGAAGGAGAAGAAGAGGAGGAAGAGGAAGATGAAGAGGAGGAAGAGGAAAGGAAGAAGAATCAGCATTTATATAGCACTTTTCAAACACAATGTATCCCAAAGTGATTTATAAACAATGGTGAAGTGACTGAATGTGTAGTGGTGGCCATATCACACATCAACACCCACACACAGCCTGGACAATTGCATGAACTGGTTTTATGGGAAGGAGAATATTGGCCAGGACACCAGAAATGTTCCCTACTGTTTGTGAAGAATGCCTTTGGTTCTTTTATTTCCATCTGGACACCCACCAGGACAGCACCAGGATGGGTAGAAGGGACCTCGGTTTAATGTCTCATCCAAAGGATGGCACACCTCAACAGTACATCAGCCTCCCTAATACTGCACTTGGGTGCCAGTGTTTTAGATATGAGTCCAATCCCAGTGTGGGATGATAACCCACAGCCTTCTGATCCAGAAGTGGATGTGTTACTAACTGAGCCATGCTGATAACTAGTGAACATTCAAAAAATAAACCTAATTAGAAATGGAATGTTGAAGCCAATATAACACTTTCAGATGAACAATGGCAAACTTTAAGAATTTCAGCCAATAAACTCTACATTGCAGCAAAAAATAAATCCATACAAAGGAAGATTATTGACAAGGCCTACTTTATACCTATAAACATTTCCAAAATTAATAAAAGTGGGAACACTAGTTGTTGGCATGGTTGCGGTAGAGAAGCCAGTCTATTTAATTGTCTATGGGAGTGTCCCATGATATATCAATGGTAGGAAAATAACAAAGATGACTTGGAGGAGATGTTGAATCTAAATATTGGATGTTCTATTCAACTATCTAAATACACTTCAAAGTAACAAGCCAAAGAGAAAAAAAGCTTCTCTTTAGTTACAATGGCCACAAAGCAGCTTATTTAGATTAATGGAATGCAAACAATACACCCACATTTGAAGAGGACAGATGGTAGAGTATCCTTAAAGAATCTCTGACTTATGGAAAATTATGGTGGGACATTCTGGAAAATGAGGATGACATCCTGGGAGAAAATTGAAGAGAAATAGAGAATAACCTCCCTCCACTATGGAAACTATAGTTTTAACAATTTTAATTTTTTTAGAAATACCTTAGTATCTGAACTGAATTGTATGGGGAAAAATCTGAATAAGACTGCTCCTGGCAACCCCATGATTCAGATAATAAATGTATGTAATCAAATATTGTGTGGATATGTATTGTAATATTCATTAAATAAAATTTGTGTTTTTTAAAAAAAGAACTACTAGTCTGGGATGAAACATCATAATGATCCAGCTGTCTGCTTACAGGGACACTGTCCATTATTTCTTCTATACCTGAACAATTGTGTTCCCCTTCACTATACATTACTTCAATGTCTTTGTTTTCCAAAGCAGAAATTAAGAATGACAAATCCTCTCTACTTGACTGTCAGTTAACTCAGGAAAATGACCTTGAATGGAAATGTAAATTTTGCTTTCTAAATATTTGATGAATCACTGATGTGCTGTTCCTTAGGGTTTGAATGATCATACAAAGCAGTGCTGGCATTACCATAACTTGGACACTATCTTGTCAAAGTAAAATTCTGGCACAGTAATGCTAGGATAGAAGGTGCCACAGTTCACTTAATGCCAGTGCATTGTTGTGTGATCATTCAAGAGGGAGTCTATTCAAAAGTACTACTTTGCAGAATCAGAATCAGCCTACCCCCAGTAATTCTCGTACCAAAAATCAGGTTTCTGCATTACTCTGTTTTAAAGTTATGAGCTGTTTTGTAACCCTGATCTCACTTCCTGTTTAAAAAGCCAGATTCAGTGAAGAGCCACTGATGATGTCACAACCAGAACTCAAAGCCTAGTCTTCCCTGTCAGCAACCTTATTGGACCTGTTTCTCTGAGGTTACAGAAACTGTAGCCACAGTAATCATAAAAAAATGACAGAGTTGTCTGCAGTGCTTGCATTTACAGAATGTTCATATGCATGGTACTGTACTCTAGAGTGCATTATGAGGCGGTTTTGGAATGCAGTGCTGAATCAAAATATAGAATGTCAAAGTGATGTGCAATTTTAGAATGTTTCTGGGGAAACATGCAATCTTGGCATGTGGCGGGGATGAGACTTCTAACAGTGTGGTGGGACACTCAATCTCTGAATGTGACAGGGACACACATCAAGGAATTTAGTGGGGACTGGGAATTCTGGAATATAGTAAGGATATACACCATCAGAATATGACAGGACACACCATTTTTGTTTTGAAACTGCTTGTCCTTGACACATTTCAGAACTGCATGCACCCACCATATTTAAAAATGTGCATTACATCCCCACCACAATCCAAAATTTTACATCTCAGCCATACTCCAAAATTGTGCACCCCACTGCATTCCAAAATTACACATCCAAACAACATTCCAAAGTTGTGTTTCAATGCCACATTCTGAGGTTGTGCGTCAGATCACATTCCGAAGTCATGCGTCAGTGCCACATTCCAAAGTCATGCATCAGTGCCACATTCTGAAGTCATGTGTCAGTGCCATATTCCAAAGTAGTGCATCAGTGCCACATTCTGAAATAGTGTGTCAATGCTACATTGTAAAATAGTGCATCAGTGCCACATTCCGAAATAGTGTCACATCACTTTCCAAAATTGTACACCACCACCATATTCTGAAACTGTCATTGCCACATTCTGAAATTGTGCATCACCTAAACATTCTAAAAATGTGCTTCAGTGCTACAATTCAAAAATGTGCATCAGTGCCACATTCTGAAAATGTGCACGAGTACCACATTCCAAAATTGCACGTCACCGCCACATTCTGAGATCTTGTGTCACCGCCACATTCTGAAATCATGCGTCACTGCCACATACTGAAATTGTACATCACCGTCACATTCCAAAATAATGCATGACCACCACATGTCAAAATCATGTGAAAAAAGCCACATTCTGAAATCGTATGTCACCACCACATTCTGAAATCGTGCGTCACCACTACATTATGGAAATCTTGTGTCACCACCATATTCCAACATCATGCATCACCATCACATTCCAAAATAATGTGTGACTGCCACATTTCAAAATAGTGCGGAACCACATTTTGAAATCATGTGTCACCGCCACATTCTGAAATCATGTGTCACCACCACATTTTGAAATCATGCATCACTGTCACATTCCAGAATCATGCATCACTGCCACATTCTGAAATCATGCATCACTGCCACAATCTGAAACTGTGCATCACCACCACATTTTAAAATTATGCGTCATTGCTAGATTCTGAAATTGTGCGTCACTGCCACATTCTGAAATTGTGCATCACCACCAAATTCTGAAGTTGTACATCACAGCTAGATTCCAAAATTGTGCATTAGTGCCCGATTCCAAAACTCTGCATCAGCACCACATTCCAAAGTTGTGCATCAGTGCCACATTTCAAAATTGGGCATCAGTGCCAGATTCCAAAATTGGGTGTCACCACCACAGTCTGACATTTTGCATCACCGCCAGATTCTAAAATTGTGCATCAGTACCACATTCCGAAGCTGTGCACCACCATCACAATTTAAAATTATGCATCATTGCCAGATTCTGAAATTGTGCATCACTGGCACATTCTGAAATTGTGCATCGGTGCCACATTCTGAAGTTGTGCATCACTGCTAAATTCTGAAATTGTGCATCATGGTTAGATTCCAAAATTGTGCATTAGCACCAGATTCCGAAACTGTGCATCAGTGCCACATTTCAAAGTTGTGCATCAGCACCACATTTTGAAATTGTACATCAGCGTCAGGTTCCAAAACTGGGTGTCACTGCCAAATTCTGACATTTTGCATCACAGCCAGATTCTAAAATTGTGAATCAGTGCCTCATTCTAAAGTTGTGCATCAGCGTCACATTCTGAAATTGTGCATCACTGCCCATTCTGAAATTTGACATCAGTACCACATTCTGAAGTTGTGCATCACCGCCACATTCCGAGATTGTGCATTACCACCACATTCCAAAATTGTGCATCACCACAACATTCTGAAACTGTGTCACCATCACATTCCCAAACTGTGCATCACTGCCGCATTCTGAAATTGTGTATCACTACCACTTTCCAAAACTGAATGTCTCCTCTACATTCTAAAACTGTACCTGCCTTCCACATTCTGAAAAAGTGTTAACTTCCAAGTTCCAATACTGCCTGTCATTGCCACATTCTGAAAATGTGCATTCCCACCATATTCCAAAACTGCACATTCCCATTACATTCTGAAAATAAGTATCATTTTGCCACATTCAAAAATTGCATGTCCAAGTTACATTCTAAAATTATGCGTCTCCGTCTCATTCTGAAATTGCATGTGAATAACATATTTTGAAACTGAGTCACCGCCACATTCTAAGATTCCATGTCCATGCCACATTCTGAAATTGAATGTTGCCACCACAATCTGAAATCAAGCATACATACTAACCACGTTCTGAAATTGTGCATCACCACCACGAGTCACATTAATGCATCTAAGGCACATTACAAAATCACATGTCTCTGCCGCCTTCCACTACTACTGTATGTCTCCCACATTTTAAAATTGTGTATCTCTGTCACATTCTAGAACTACGTGACATTGCCATGTTATGAATTTTAGTGTCCCTGCCACTTTCCAAAGTTGTGTGACCCTGCTACTTTACAAAACTGTGTCTTTGCTGCATTCCGCAGTTGCTGTCTAGTGTCATTTCAAAATCTCATCTCTGCAGTAATCTAAAAACTGCACACATTTTTGTCATTCTAAAGCCATGTTTGCCACTGTATTCCAACTCCCCATCACATTCTTAAGTACTATACCTTGCATCTATACAGTATGGAAATGCATGCCCTGACCCACCCAATGTCAGTTTTCCTTTTTCAGATATTTACTACAACTGCAGTTTTATGTAATGTAGGAGAAATAAGTCTTATAAGGTAGTCTGCAAGAAGGACTAGGCTATGAGTTCTGGTTGTGACATCACCAGTAGCTCTTTACTGAAGCTGGCTTTTTTGAACAAACAGTAAATTTAGGGTTACAAAATGAATTGTAACTTTTAAACAAAGTAACTTAGAGATCTCATTGTTGGCATTAGGCTAATTGGGGATTTGCTGATCCAAATTCTGAATTTAGTGATGCCAGAAATTTTGCCTGGACTCCCTCTTTAAAACTCCAAGGAACAGCACACCAGATATTCATGAAGGCTTCATTGACTTTTCCCCTTTTTATTTTTAAGGCTGGTCTGTATCACAAACCAGTTCCTGTTGGGATCAAAGTCAGTAAGTGTTTTGCAGCTGTCCCAGTGAAGTGCATTCGGGACTGGGATATGCCTTTCTATGACCGTCAGTGAGTGAGTGTTGTGCTTGCTATTGCTCCTTGCATCTGTCTGTAACACATTGCTAACTTTCTGTTGACTACAAGGAGGAGGAGGAGAGTGCATGAGAACCTGTTCAACAAGTGGGGCTACTCTTGGGAACATGCTGGTGATACACTGAAGACGTTCTTTGATTCTTGAGCATAGCCCCCCCCACACACTGTGATGACAAGAATGACTATGAATGAGCTCAGAGAGGAAGTAAACTATCTGCATAAAAAGTTAACCTTTATTTGTTTTCTGGGAAAAAATGAAATAGCCTATATAAAACTGAAAGTTTTTATGCTACTAAAATCTTGCAATGGAAATTGATGAGGAATAACATAGCTGTGGCATCATATGACATTTTTAGGAATGGCTAGACTTGTCTTGCTTTCTTTATTGCTTTCTTTTATTGTAGGTACTGTACATGGCATAGCTGTAGAGTCAGATAGAACAGCAGCATTTGTGTGTGAATTCAGGGCAGCTCAGGAAATTTTTGGGAGGTTGTTGAGCAAACTTGCTCCCCTCCCCCCAGAAGAAGTTAGTAACTGGGTCTCACCTTAAGGGAAGGGATTTTTCCTAGGCTGGTAAAGTCAGGATATTAGTTAAAAACAGCAGCATTTGTGTCTGACTTCAGGGCAACTCAGGGGACATTTTGGAGGTTGTTGAGCACACTTGCCTCCCCGAAACAGCACCTGAAGCTCAGCTGGAGGGGAGAGATTTGTCCTAGGCTGGTAGAGTCAGGATATTAGTTGATAACAGCAGCAGAGACTTGGAGTAGAGGGAAGGGAGGAAGCCAGGGGCAGCTGAGGGATTCGGTCAGAAAGGAAAGCACCTTGTTACTGCTGTTCTTTTATATTCATATATATACATTTTTTTTTGTTCTTCCAGGTGTTGGGATTAATAGCTTTTTTTTTCTAGGTATTCTGTTACAGTATTTTAAGGTGTGTTGGGACACTTTTTTGGCTGCAGAGAGGAACAGAACATGCTCCACTAAGTTAACAGAGTTTAGGATTTCTTGCTAGACTTGCTTTGCTTTCTTTTATTGCAGGTACATGGCGTAGTTGTAGAGTCAGATATTAGTTAAAAATAGCAGCATTTGTGTCTGACTTCAGGGCAGCTCAGGGGATTTTTAGGAGGTTGTTGAGTAAACTTGCTCTGTTCCCCCATGAAGCAGTTGGCAACTGAGGCACAACTGAGGTATAAATATCTAGATATTGCTGCTTTCCCAGGGAACCATATGGAGCTCTAGTGCTCTGAGCACTGTTGGCCTGATTATTTCTTGAGGAGTCAGATGTCTAATCCCACCATCCCACCACAAGCCTCCCTTCCCCTTTATTCCCATTTACCCCAACCCCTATTTCTTGAGGAGGCTGATGTCTAATCCCACCCCAAGTTTCCCTTCCCCTTTATTCCCATTTACACCTACATCATATCCTGTTCCATCACCGGATATGAGCCATAGCATGTCTGGTAACTAGGAAGAATAAACAGGACAAGACTGATACACCAGGTAGAAGATAATGTTATAGAACAGCAATAGATGCTATACAGTTATTGCATTGTATTTTAATAGTTGAGGTTAGCACAAATGTTGAAATATTTGGCTCAGTGATGATTGCTTACAAATACATCCTATACTGTTTGTGTTAGCAGGGCATTTCTGGAAACCCCAGTACTGATATGTTTGGCACAGTGATTATAGGTTAGGATTTGCTGTACTACTGAAGTGTAACCTAGGTTTAAAGGGCAGACTGCCTCTGGTTGTGCTAAGGGGACAGACTGCACTTTTTGGTGGAGCAAGCTTTGTTGGTTGGCTACATTTACATGAGAGTAAGGTATGGGAGAGCTGGGGGAACCATGGGCAGAACTGGAAAAGATGGATGGAAGGGGGTCACAGGAGTGGTATGGGCATCCTTCTATTGAAAATGAGGGGGGACGCTGGTGGGTAAAAAGTATGATGGGAAGGGTGGCAGGCTGCAACAACCGCAGAGAGGTAATATTTCTGAAAATTGCATGGAGAGTGGGAGGGTGTTTGGTGTGCAGACAAATAAAGTAGCTTAGGAATGAGATCAGCTGTTTAGAAATGGAACTTAGGAGTGGAATGCAGGCTGCAATGGAGGACAACTCAGTGACTGGGGAAGGAAGGAGGGTAACTCAGATGGGAAGGCAGATCAAAGAGAGGGAGGAGGAGAAGGAAAAAGTTGTCAGATGGGGGAAGGAGACAGGGGGTCCCATTTCAGAGGACAAATTAGGGTGGGAAAGGGGAGGAATGGATGATGTGAGGGAAGGAGGAATCTAACAGTCACAGAGTCAGCAGGGGTGGGGTGGTGAGCAGAAGGAAGGAGTAAATACATGGCAGTGAAGGGACATTGAAAAATTGGTTCACAGTACTGACAGAATTGTGGGATGTGTTAGGAGGAGTGCTGGGCAGAGGAGCTGATGACAGACCAGGCAAGAGGGGAATGGGAGAGGGGGCCAAGGGGTTGAAGGGATATGGTATGGGGATAGGTCAAGTAAGGGGGTTGTGGGGAAGGGAAGGGGAGAGGAGGTATGAGAAGAACCTAGGGTTGCATCAGGGGGAGGAGGCAGGTGGAGTCTGGTGGAGAGGGGAGGTGAACTCAGAGGAGAAAAGGGAGAAGGATGGTAGAGCAGAGACAGGGGACATTATAACAGGAGTGGAAGGGGAACAACTGCACTGGTGGAGGAGGAGGAGTGGAGAAGAAGGGGACAGGATAAAGGAAGGACAAGGTGAGTAGAACATGAAAACAGGGGTGAGATCCTAGTGCTGGGAGACTCAGTTCTGAAAGGGATCAGATGGGGAAGCAAGTGGGAGAGGCATAGTCACATATGGGTGGAGGCTATGCCAGGCATGACAGTGGAAAGGGTGGGTCAATCTATCTGAAGTATGCTAGGAGGGGTAGGGAGAAACCTCACAAAGTTCTGAATTTGGGAACAAATAACCTGGCAGGAAATATGGTAGCTGTAGTCCAGAGGAGGTTTGAGGAGCTGGGGATGATTTGTGTGGAGGCAGGATAATCAGTAACTTTCTCGGAGGGGCTTCCAGTACCCAGGGAAAGCACGGCAAGGAAGCTGAAGATACAGTCACAGCCATAGACATGGTCAGATATTTCCTGAAATTTCTGTGATAGTTCTAGAGAAATCTCTTGCTTTCTGCATTTCCACAGTAGGGGCAGCAGAGAGAAACTCTTTAGAAATTTTGCAAAATATCTGAAAATATCTGACTATGTCTGTGGCTACTGCTGTAGAGGGATTTAACACATGGCTAAGAAAATGGTGTCAGTCCAAAGGGAATGGGCTGGTGGGGGGTGGGAAAGGAGCTGGGAGGGCAGTGATCTGTATGCTAAGGACTGACTACACTTAAGTAAGGAGGGAAGGAGGGCATTAAAACAGAAACTGGGGGAATACTTAGCAAACAATGAGAATTTAAACTAGAAGAGGAGGGTGGCAAGTGGGCAGGAGTCAGGCAGATTCACAAGTAGGGAAGCCGAATGAGCTTACCCCCATACCAGCAGCAGGGGACTTAGGGGGAGGTCAGAAGGGGATGCTAGAAAGAGAGAGCAAGTAGGGACAGGGGGGAAGGAAGCAGGGTGGAAGGTGGTAACCTTGAATGCTAGGAGTCTAAGGAACAAAACAGAAGAGTTGCAGGCTCTCATGGGAGATGGGGAAATGGACATGGCGGCTATCACTGAGACATGGGCCACCCAGTACCATGACTGGGACTTGGCAGTACTAGTGCTGTGCGGAATGTGGAATTCTGCAGTTGGAATGAGCTCAGAATGGCCATTCTGCCAGCAGAATTTCCACCAGAATTTCACTGGTTCTTCAGCAGAATTCTGCCTACTGTGATCCGCAGAATATTATTCCTTGGAAAAGCAATTTTTCTGAGGAAAATTATTCCGCAATAATTTCCGTGGAAAATATCGAGATCTGCAGCATAATATTCTGTGGAACAGCAATTTTTCAACAGAAAATAATTCCGCAACTGTTTTCTACCACGGAATTTCACCATTCAGTATGTGGTGAAATTCAGCAGAATTTTGCCGTAATTTTGAATATTCTGCAAAATTTCGTTCTGCCAGAATTTGAAAATTCTGCACAGCACTAGGCAGTACCAGGGTATAGAATATTTTGGAAGGACATGGTAAAAGGAGAAGGAGTGGGGGTGACACTGTATGTGAGGGAAGGAGTGAAGTGTATCAGGGAGGAAGGGGAGGAGGGCTGCATGGAGTCATTATAGGTGCAGCTCCAGGACTCCAAAAATAAGACCCTCAGGATGGGAGTGGTGTACAGGCTACCCTCTAAGACTGAGGAGTTAGACAAGGAACTAGTGAGACAGATCAGAAGGACCTGTGGGAGGGGCAGCACAATGATTGTGGAGGACTTCAATCTGCCTGGAGTGGATTGGGGTACCCCAGACACCATGAATAGGAGGGAGCAGATACTTCTGGACACCTTCCAGGACAGCTTCCTATTGCAGATGGTCAATGAGCCAACCAGGTTAGGGAACACCCTAGACCTCATGCTAGTGAATGGTGAGTTTATGAGAGAGCTGGGGGTGGAGGAACCTCTTGTGGGGAGTGATCACCACTCAGTGTGGTTCACGATAAATATGAGGAAAGGGAGAGTAGGAACTGGCACAAGGGTGTTAGGCTTCACGAGGGCTGACTCCGGGAGGATGAGGGAAATAGTACAGGGGTATCTGGCCAGGATCCATCCAAACAGTGACACTAACCAGAAGTGGAGGTCATTAAACTGGGACTTGACAACCGTAACATGTTCAAGGGTCCAGAGTAAGAGGGCTATAGCCAAGAAGCCTAGCTGGGTGAGCAGGGAGGTCATGGAGAGAAAGTAAGGAAGAAAAGAGCCGCCTTTAGAAGGTACTGTACAAAAAAACAGGGAGAGAGGAGGACAGAGAGGAATACCTGAAGGAGTCGAGTGAGATGACAAGAGTAGTCAGGTCAACCAAAGCATCGGGGGAACTCAAGGTAGCCCAGGTCATCAAAGAGGGGGAGAAGGACTTCTTCAGGTACATCAGGGATAAAAGAAGTTTTAAGGACCAAAGAGTAAGGATAAAGAAGGATGGGGGGGTGGGTGGAAACAAGGGCAGAACAAGCAGAAGCATTAAATGGGTACTTCTTCTCAGTATTTTCTAAAGAAAAAGTGGGAGCTGTACCAAAGGGGGGTGAGAGGGTGGGCACGTGGAGGGAGGGGGTGACAGATGGCAAAATCCCAGTGGGCAGAGTACTGGAGGGCTTGAGGGCACTGAGGATGGACAAGTCATGAGGGCCAGAAAGCATACACCCATGGTGCTTAAGGAGCTGGCAGAAGTCCTGGCAGAACTCTTTTCTTTCCCCATTATTTTTTTTCTCTCCTGTCACTGCTGGCTGGTGCCTCATTAGTCTACCTGCCTGTTCCTCTCCTACTTGAGACCCTCCCGATCTGTATTCTTGGTATCCCTTCAACCAAGACACACCTCTGGAGAATCCCCCAGTCCATGCCCCCCAGAGTGGGTCTGCCTTCTGCTCCTCATCACTCCCTCTTCTAATGCTCCTCAGGTGGAGGTGATTGGCAAGATGAAGTTCCAGTGGGCAGGGTCCGGTGTTGGAGGTGGGGGCAGGTGATGTCTTCCTCACAGCCAACGGGTGTTTTTCTGTGTTCATGAATGTGAACCCTCCCCCCCAGGAGCATGTACGTGCAATGACATCCAGGGCAGGCCTAGCATGCTCCCATACCCTTCTCACAGATGTCTGCCAATGCTCCTACCTGTCAGCAACATGATCCCCCAGCTGTTGCACCCCCCAGCCTCCACTGGGAGTCACCAGTGCAGGGGAATCATCCACCCACCCTCCCCAGAAGAGGAGAGCTGCCCTCTGGACACTCAATCGTCTCCTTCCCCCACCGACCCCCGATGGCCTGAGATCATTCCCGAACCCAGATCACCAGCATGGTGTGAGGAGTGGTGTCCAGCACCTTAACCGTCAGTGTCAACGGGCTGGCTCCTGTCAGAACTCTTGGCAGATCTGTTCAATGCCTCCCTGGACTCAGGGAGTGTACCTCAGGAATAGAGGATAGCATACAAGATACTCCTCCACAAGAGTGGCCCCAAGGATGAGCCAGGAACTACAGACTGGTAAGCCTCACATCCATCATGGGAAAGCTGATGGAGACAATCCTGAAGGAGAGGCTGGTTTCCCTCCAAGATGCTAATGGGCTGCAGGACAACAGACATCATGGGTTTGTTTCAGGCTGATCCTCTCAGACCAACCTGTTAGAGTACTATGACTGGGTAACCAGGCAATTATACAGGGGCCATGCAGTGGATATCCTGTACCTGGACATCAGTAAGGCATTTGATTCAGTGCCACATGGGAGGCTAGGAATTAAGCTGGAAAGCACAGTGGTGGGGTGAAGATGGTGGGATGAGTAGTGAACTGGCTGCAAGGGAGACAGCAGAGGGTGGTGGTGGGAGGGAAGCTCTCATCTCCCAGGATGGTGACAAGCAGGGTGCCACAGGGCTCTGTACTGGGGCAGGTGTTGTTTGGAATCTTCATAGTAGACATCTCAATAGGCATCAAGAGCAAGATCAGTCTGTTTGCAGATGATACCAAGATGGTAGCAGTAGTGGATGATTTAGAAGGGTGGCAGGGGTTGCAAGATGATCTGGCACAAATGGAGATCTGGTCAGACAATTGGCAGCTGGGGTTCAATGCAAAAAAATGCAAGGTGTTACATTATGGCACAAAAACCCAAGGAGGAACTACCAGCTTGGGGGGAATTCAACTAGCCAGGAAGGAAGAGTAGAAGGATCTGGGGGTGATCATAACGGGAACAATGAATAAATCAGCACAGTGTAGAAAGGCAGCTGCAAAGACCAACAAGATGCTGAGTTATATTGCCAGAGGCATATCCTCCAGGAGGGGGGAGGTGATCCTGCCACTATATAGGTCACTGGTTAGACCATACCCAGAGTACTGCATGCAGTTCTGGTGACTGTGCTGGAAGGACATTAGGTTACTGAAGGGGGTGCAGTGCAGGGCAACAAAAGTGATCCGGGGCTAGGAGACTTGCCCTACGAGAGCAGGCTAAGGTAGTTGAACATGTACTCCACACAATGAAATCGGAATCCCTTAATTTTGAACCTTAAAAATCCCTTAATTTTATCATTTATGGTCCTATTGAATTTTAAGGGAATAATTAAGTTGTTGTCATCCTTAATTTCTGCTGAATTGAGCCTTAATCAGAGCGCTCAATTTAAACCTTTTCTCCCTTAATTTTTTAAGATTAATGATGTTTTTCTTCTTATCTGCATGCTTAATTTTTGCCCTTTTTTAATTAAGCATGAATATCTCATTGATTTTATACTTAATTTGTAGCCCCTAATTCCTTAAATTAAGTTAATTTAAGTAATTATATTTCCACTTAATTTAATTCCCTTAATATCATAATTAAGTAGATATTATGATTTAATTTAACAATTAATTAGAATTGTTATCCTTAAATTTTGCTTATTTCATCCTTAATCAGAGTGCACAATTTAAATCTTTTTTCCCTTAATTTTTTAAGATTAATGATGTTTTTCTTCTTACCTGCGTGCTTGTTTTTAACCCCTTAATGCATCAAAGCAAGCATGCATTTCTAAGTGATTACATACTTAATCTGTACCCCTTAATTCTTAAAATTAAATATAATTTCTTGTTTAATTTCTACCCCTTAATGCATCAGAGTAAGCATGAATTTCAAATTGATTATATACTTAAGATGCACCTCATAATTCTTAAAATGAATTCTTAATTCTTACAATTAAGTATATCATGCTTAATTTCTACCCCTTAATGCATTAAAGTAAGCTTGCATTTCTAATTGATTATATACTTAATCCTCCCCCTTACTTCTTAATATTAAATATGTTTACTATTTAATTTAACAATTAGTAATCAATTAAACCATACAATTAATGAGCTTTTAGTACTTAATTTTACACTTATGTATTTTAATATTGAATGTACTGAATCCAAATTGTTAAACATACCTTAATTGTAACCATAATTCATTGGTTCATCAGTTGCTCCACCATCATAGATCCATTCAGGAACTGGAAATGATTTTGTATGATTCATGTAGCACATAGCTTTGTGTGGCATAACATGACTTAAATAAGTTAAATAAATACCAGACAAAAATGTGCTCAAATTAAAACTTTTTTCAATTCCAATTAACTATACCATAAAGGCCTGAGGGTTAAGGGAAGGAGACAGATACATTGTTTTATGAACCTTGAATGGTCCAAGGATTGGATACAACAAGAGACTACAAGGTGCAGTAAGAATGCCCTCTACAGAGTAGAAAACTGATCTCCCAATCCTTGAAGTGGGTGAGATCTATTCCCCCCTCTCTCTTCTTCTCTCTCCTGACCTAGTCCATGGGATGAGGGTAAAATGATCCACCCTCAGGGTCCCTCCGGCCCAATATAGGGAAGGGGTCACCTTCTAAATTAGTCATTCTTGAGATCTAGTAGAGAGCTATCTGCACCTAGATCTACCCCCAGAAGGAAGAGATAGGGTTTACCTCTGCAAGAGATAAGGGGTCAGAATGACCTTACCCCATGGATACCCAATGGATGCTCATATGAGCGTAAAGGAACCACGTGTGGCCCCAGAGACAGAGGAAGAAGAAGGCAGGGATCCTCATTGTTATGCTTTGTTTATTAATATTACTTCATGTATTTGTCGCTCTGTGGTTTTTGGAGTGGCTACTTGCCACCCCCACCCATCAGAGAGACAATGCAATTGCAAATTGTGTATACCACATGCATCACAAAAGCAAGTACCCAGCCTCCCGTCTCACAGACTGCCTATATTTCCCTACTCTACCAGAATTTCTAAACTTGTCAGTATGCCTGTCTTTCTCTCTCAACCTGGTTGTGCTGAACAACTGACAACACCTCTATACATTTTAGTTGAGAGACATGTAAACCCCTTTCTTGGTCACTGCGACACTCAGGCTGACACTGACAGTGGCAGTAATCGGGGCAGTGTGCGGTGACATGTACTGTTTCATTCTGTTGTGCCACCACTGTGCATTTTCTGCTATTCTGGTGTTTGTGTGATGTTACTGGGGATTAACGCACACCCGGGTGTTGTAAGGACACTTGGCCTGCAACCTCGTGTCTCATGATGCACCTGATTTAGCATTAATCCCAAATAACATCACACCCTGCTGTGGTTATTGCTTACAATACATGTACAAATTACTAAAAGTGACCAGTTGCAATAAGGAACTAGGGTGTGTGTTATGGTGGGTTAATGGTAACACACACCAGAGTGCTGTGAGGGCACTTGATCTGCAGCCTTGTGTCTCATGACAGACCCGGAAGTGCGTGTCCCCAATAACATCACACCCTGTCAGGGGCTGCTTACATACAAATTAGTAAAAATGACCCATTGCAATAAGTAATTCCAAGGGGTGTGTTATGGTGGGCTAACACCCCATATTGGATATAGTAAAGGAAACATGATCTATGCGAAACACGATCTATGCCTCGTACCCTACCCAACCTGAGGTGGGCCATTATATCTCCGTAAGACACCTTCCTGTCATGCCTTATTGCTCAATTAATTAAAAAAATGTTATATATAGTTACATGCCATGGATGGATATCTCAGACTAGATTTACAATATGTTCTTATTGTGCCATCAGCTCAAGGGTTAAAACAAATTGTGCATGTTCTGTGGATAATTAAGCACTTTTCAAAATAGTATTGAGATAATTTTTATAAACTTTAAAACTTCTTTTCAAATAATTACTTTACATATCATGTACTGTATGTTATGTAAAAGGGAAGCTCGTAATGTAGTTTTCCATAGGAAAATTAGGCTGTTGAATCATGTTTGAAGCTTCATATCGCAAACACTGATCAAAATATAAACTCAGAAAGAAATGGATATATTTATTGCTGCTGAAACAAATCATTACATAAGTAAGGTATACAGACTTCCATGATCTTTAATATATTACATCAAATATGGTTATTTGTGCAATTTCTGCATTTTCAAAATTGACTTTTATGAAAAATCACTTTTTAAAGCTATGTACGCTATATGACTATCTTTAACTGTCAGTGTACATTAAATATATGAATATTGCTCAAACAGGTTCTTCATCAATAATGTGTGTTTAGTAACATACTGGCAAACCATGCAGATCTCAGACATTGAGAATGTTCTTGCCAAAACTGCAAATCAGCATTAATAAAAATGCCAATAAAGTATCGTTAAGTGAGAACTTACTGTAACAGTAGATCTTCAAGGAACTCTCCCTTGCAGTAGGTTATTACTCTTTGGAGTCCGCTAGGTGGAGCTGTCACATGGTAGTTTCTTCCAGCCGTCCTCTATAGGGCCGCCCCCCATACATCACTTCCTCTGGCTGTGTTTTAAAGAGGGCAGCTCCAGATATACACTGTTCCCCACCAGCTGCAGCATGCAAAAGGCAGGGGACCACAGGAAACCAAGGGACCAAGGGAAACACCCAACTGAATGTCCTGAGATCCAAGGACTCTGGGGAAAAAAGGCAGGGGGAAGGATGGCGGGATTGTACCTACTGCAAGAGACAGTTTCTTGAAGATCTACTGTTATAGTAGGTTCTTACATAACAATACTATCTTCTGTGGACTGGTCTCTTGCAATAGGTTATTACTCTTGGGAGAGTACCAAGCAGTTATAAAAAAAGGAGGACATGTGGAGCAAGAAGCCAGGATATAGGCCACGACAACAAGCAGAGCCAAGAAGACACATCCCTGACAACAGAAAAAGAGGTGGCAAACAGGAACCAAGTGGAAGCCATGGAGGAGCCATAGACACATCCAAGGGACAGTCATGTAATCCCGAACAAGGGATGGAGTGTCACAAAAGTCATAGTCAAATCAACTCAAGCCACACCTGGAAGGGCTGATAAGCCAAGGGTGGTGAGGACAGTGGTACTCCACAAAGGAAGAGTACAGGAACAGGGCCATGCCAATGATTCAACCTACTGAGCAGGGGTGCAAAACGCAATGGTGTACAGCAAGTGCAGCAGGGCATCCAAAGTGCAGCAGAGACAGGCAGAGACCTGACGAGGCAGAAAAGAAAGATGCAGGAGGCCATGCACATAGATGCAACCTGGTGAGGCAGGGGTCAAAAGGCCATGGTAAGGACACAGCAAACCCAGAAGAGCATGCCAAGTGTGCAGCACACATGCAGGGAGTGGAGAGTACTAGGGCAAGGAGCAATGAGCAGGCCACAGCAAAGAACAACTGTGGGTTGCCAAAAGGACTGCATAGAGGAGGGAAGCATTCAGGAAGAGGAAGCAGGCCTCCAAAGAAAAGGGCAAAGGGACACCTGGGTGCCTCTGAGGCATGTGGAAGGAGGCGGGGAAGAAGCCCTGTAAAGTTGTCAAGGAGATGGGGCAGGCCCAGCCCCACCAGGAGGATGGGAACGGGATGGGGGAACAGATGCAGCTACCCCATGAGAGGCCCCACTGGAGACCGGAGCAATACCCTGGGGAGGGGGACAAGAATGGGACATCCCGGCAGTGGAGGAAGATGATGGGAATGGGGGGGGCAAGGGAGAGGGCCCGGACCAACTGTCGGACATGACCAGCTGGTGGGCATAAATCAGAGAGGCCTGGAGACCATGACCAAAAAAACAAAGCACCACAGATGGGGTGATGGCAGCCGATGGGCAGACGTCGGGTGCTGAACCCGACACCTGAGTCCAGGCAGGGTGCCACAAGGCACTGGCAGTGGCAAACAGATTTGCAGATGCAGGCATGGCATCAAGGCCAGCAGGAAGCTGGTGTTGGGAAGGCATGGAAAGGGCATACATGGGCAATGCAACAGTGCCAACATTGGGCAGGGGGGCAGTGGTGGGGAGAAGGTGCCAAAGCCAAAACACATGAGGCACGGAGGCACCGGACCATGAGGCCCACACAGGAAAGGCCACTAAGCAGCAAGGCATGATAAGGCAAACCCACATGCCAAAGCACACAAGGCACTGGGAGCCACATCCAGTGAACAGAAACAGGCATAGCGAGGCATGAGGGCTGGGCAAGAGCCCCTGAGAAGCCCCTGGAGGCAGCCACAAAAGCAGCAGCACATAAGGAAGGCCAGACAGGGCATTGCATGACCAGGATCCCACATGGGGCATGACAAAGGAGAAGGGAGGGGATACCCAAGCCCAGGCATGGGCAAAAAGGGCCTACCACAGGGAAGCCCCAGGGCCGGACCCCCAGGCATGGACCCCAGGAAACAGGATGAGGGAGGGGGAACCAGGCAGAGAAAGCTCCAACTGGATGACATCAGAAAAGCAGGGGGGCATCCCGACCCCAGTGGGGTGGCACCAGAGGAGGGTTGAGGAATGAGGGGCTGAGACCCAGGAACCCCGTTTGAGGGCACAATGGAAGGGGCACCTGAGGGGCACCAGACTGGTGATGGAGGGGCATCCCCAGCAATGCAGGAACAGGACACTAGTGCCAGGATTGGAAAGGGGGGAAAGGAAAGAGGACCCCATACAGGGATGCCCGAGGTGCAGATCCCCAGTCAGTGATGGGGGAACCAGCCCCACTGAAAGAGATGAAGACAGGGATGTCCCATTGATGAGGAAGCAGCCCCAGTGGGAGAAATGGAAATGGGATGTCCCAGCGATGGGAGAAGCAGTGCCATCAATGAGGAACATAAAACAAGATGTCCCATTGATGGAGGAATCAGCCCCATCAACAAGGAGTGCTCTGTCAATGGGGGAAGAGCCCCCATTGATGAGAGAGAGAGAGCAGCTGCATGTACTGGCGATGGGGGAGAGCTCCCATTGATGAGGGAGAGATGGCAACATGCTCAGTCGATGAAAGAAGTCTCCCCATCAACGAGGAATGTTCTCTTTTAATGGGGGAGCAGTGTCTGTCGATGGGAAACATCCGGAAGAGTGCTCCATCAATTGGGTATTGCTTGTCACTGAGGAGTGGGGCAGTGAAAACCCCGTTGATGGGGGGAGCTGCGCCGTTGATGAAGAACACCCTGGAGAAGGGGGGGATAGCGGGACAAGTGAAAAAGAGTGCTCCATCAATGGGGTATGGCCCATTGACAATGAGGGGAGCAACAAAGGCTCCATTGATGAGGGAAGCATCAATGATGGAAGGGTCACCATCAATGGATCAGATCAGAGGAGTGAGAGGAGTGTGAGTCCTGCTGCCTCCGATGCCAGGATTGAAAGCCTTAGACCAGGGACCTTTAACATGGGTCCTTGAGTGCTGTTCTGGGAAGGCTACTTTGTCAGCCATGGATGGAGTCCCAGACCCAGCAAGAGAGCCTGGGTCCAGGAGCAGTAGGAGTACTGTGAGTGAACATAGGCCCATTGAAACAAGGAGGGCCAGGGGTACTGTAAGTGGAGCACAGGCCCAGCCCACTGGAAGTAGAAGAGCTGGGGCCTGGGAGTGTTCTACAGGCCTGGCAGAGAGAAGAAAAATTGAGTTAAGGTTCATGTCGAAGATTGCAATGCAGATTCAGCTAGCTGCTGTGCAGGCTGAACCTGGCAGGAAAATAAACAGTACGTACCTGGGGCTGCCCCCTTTTATACACAGCCAGAGGAAGTGATGCATGGGAGCGGCCCTATAGAAGACTGCTGAAAGAAGCTATCATGTGACACAAAGATCTGCAACAGGGTTGATATGCAAGGTGGGCTGGAAAGGATGAAAAAGGACTTGGCAAGGTTGGAGGAATGGTCAAATGTATGGCAGCTTAGATTCAATGCAAAGAATTGCAAAGTAGTGCACCTGGGAAACAAAAACCCAGGCAAGAGTACACAATGAGGGGAGAGATACTGACAACAACAAAAATGGAAAGGGACCTGGGGGTAGTCATATCAGATGACCTAAAGGTGGGCCAGCAATGTGAGAAGGTAGTAAGGAGGGCTGGGGTATACTAGGATGCATAGGGAGAGGCATCACCAGTAGAAAACAGGAAGTTGTTGGCCCTCTGTACAGACAGTTGGTAAGACCACATCTGGAGTACTGTGTACAGTTCTGGAGACCCCATCTCTGCAAAGACATAGACAGGGTGGAGGCTGTCCAGAGGAGGGCAACCAAAAGGGTGCAGGGTGTGCACCAGAAGACATACGAAGAAAGACTAAAGGAGCTTAAGATGTATAGCCTCGAGGAAAGGAGGGATAGGGGAGGCATGATAGAAATGTTCAAATACCTCAAGGAAATCAAAAAGTCCAAGAGGGTAGCATCTTTCAGAAAAAGAGATGAGCAAGAACAAGGGGGCACAATTTGAAGATAGAGGGGGGGGCGGCTCAGAGGTAATGTGAGGAAGTATTTCTTCACAGAGAGGGTTGTAGATGCATGGAACAGCCTTCCTGAGGAGGTCGTAGAGTCAAAAACAGTGGGTGAATTCAAGAATGCATGGGATAGACATAAGGCAATTCTAGTGGGGGTAGGAGGAAGTAGGCTGTTGGTTAACTAGGATCTGCAGCTTATCCATTAGGTAGAGAAATGGGCAGACTAAGTGGGCCATGCAGTCCTTATCTGCCATCAAATTCTGTGTTTCTATGTAGCTCCACCTAGTGGACTTCCAAGAGTAATAACCTACTGCAAGAGATCAGTCCATAGAAGATCTCTGAAGCTATTATAGGTACAGTCAAAAGTTGGTCATTTTAAATTTGTTATTCTGTTGTATTATTCAGAAAAATCTTGAACAGTTCAGACAATTTCTACAAAATCATTGCTGGTATCTAATTAAATTGGCAGTAAGAACCGATGTCAGAATGACATAAGTAAACCATCATCTTTAGTTGAACTGCAATAGAACATGATTATAACTAGCGGAAATACTTGATAAAAACTACTTGTAACATGGCATAAAAGTAGCTAGTAAAACCAAGTATTTTCCTTTGAATTGCAACACCTGGTACTGTCCTAACAATGGTGTAATTCCTAAGTAGACCATGGTTAGCATTGCAGTATGGTGGCAAATGACTGCATGAAAAAAACAACAGGCAAACCTTCAGCTGTTTCCCACCCACTCACCAGCGGTCCATCATTGCTGATCGCAAAGCAAGATGCATGACTTCAATATTACTTTTTCAAGCTGTGGTGTTGTTGCAATTAACATATTGGATGGATACCCAAAATGAGGAAAAATAAAATGCTACACAAATACATCAGGAGTATGGAATATTATAGCATGTCTTTAAATGCTACAAATGTTTAACAGTTAGTCAGCCAGACTGTGTTCAAAAAAATATTCACAGGGTAGAGTTGCTTGATTGATTGTTCTATCAGTTCTACTATGAGTGTATACAAATCTGAGGAACCTGTTCCTACAATGCATCACAGCAGCTATAGAGAAAGAGCAGTTTCGATTACTACACAGAGGAATCGGTAAGTTAGAAATGTTTGAAATTGTAGAAATGTTTAAAAGTTACTAAGTGGTAATTTAGAAAAGTACACACTAGCGATTCCCTCACTTGCTCTCTTCATTGCACTGTGCCTGTATGCTAACCTCAAGCATGGGTTCCCACAGTTAAGTACAATACTGTATCCACTGAGAGCTAGTATTTGGATGGTAGACAGCAAGTGGTAATGTTTTTGTCATTAGGCAAGTAGGCCATTGTCATCCTACTTCCAAAAGGGGAAATGACCTTCTCCCAGAGAACTACCGTCCCATCTCCCTCCTTCCCTCCCCTGCTAAATGTTAAAGGGTGCAGAAATGTTATGATAATTTGAAGTGGTTTATAAAGTTCTTATTTTCTCACATGATATGCATTCTTTAAAAGTTTCCATATGTAACTGAATAAAAAGTTATATTTGAAACTGTTGTTTGCATTGCTGTGTTTTTATGGATAACATTCATGGAATCACATTTGAGAGTGTTTACTATGACATATTACGTGCATAATGTTAAGTATGAGCTGCTGACCAATGAGAATTCTGTTGAGTTCTCTACACAAATCATGACATAGTTAAAAATAAATTATTTATTCCATGAAGAAAACTGGAAGAGAAAGCTTCCCATAAAAAGATAACATAAAATACAGCTTTTAGTATAATTTTTTTTGTATTCAGGTACAGTTAAATATGGCTAATTTATGGTGACGTATAACATTCTGAGAATAAGAACTTCATAAACAGCTTTCACTTAGAAATGGCTTCCTATCTCAAGAAGATGAACTCAAAAGGTGTCCTTTTTATTTTTGGAGCATATTCTTCTATTAGAAGGCTTAAATGCCTTTGGTGAACTGTAGGAAATATTCATAATTCTTCCTCCCTTTCCCCCTAGTGTTCCTGGTCTCAGGCACCACACATTCTTATTGATCATCTTGTTCATTAATTGTGTTTTGCAGTACATTTCCCTGCAGGTCACCTTCAACTTCCTCTGTATTGTTGACTGATGTTGTTTCAACATTCTAACCTGTGAATCCTCAACCAAATTTTGTATCATGCGAAACCTCAACAGAATTTGTATCCTGAACTGCAACCTCCATTGCGTCTAAGTTTTTTTCATCTGTGAAGTAATTTTCACATGTGCAATTTTCTGTAATGTGTTCTTCCAAGTTGGCACTGCACCATTGAAATATCTCATCAATCTGTAATAGAAAACAAACACTGTCAAAAATAGCAGAAACTATGGGGAACATACTGTCAGTACAAACTAATAAGGTAGCGTGTCAGTTATTTACAATATGTAAGCAACAGCCACGACTGTGTATGGTGTTATACAGATTTAATACTCCCCTTGGGTGCATTGTGAAGCATGACAGGCAGCCAAGTTCCCTCACAGCAACTGAGGCACATATTAAGTAAGCATTTACCCATGAGATAGCATGGGAGTACTTAAGAATTAATCCGCATGCATATTCTGTGGTTAGTGCATGAGGCTGCAGGTTGAGTGACTTGAACCACTCAGGCATGTATTAATTCTCAAGTAGACCGAAGATGTCTCATGGTTTAACTTATTTGTAACATGGTTCTCTGACTACTGTGAGGACTAGCATGAACCAGCCATGTAGCACCACTGAACACAGCGATAAGCGCAGCACAGTGACTGAAACTGCCTTTAGAAGGGACCAAAACCAACTACACAGACATTTTTACTGTCTCTGGAAGTGCTGGCCATAGCTCTGGCTCCAATAAATGGCACTCATCCACTACCCCACTGTCTGACCTCCACCTCATTACACAGTGCAAACAAGCTACGACGGTCCTGCCATGCCCCCATTTAATGCCCTGAACTCTGGGACAGCAACCACCAATCCTCTCCCTTGGCTCTCAGACATCTCTTTGCCATCCTGTGTTCCCCTGGACACAACACTGCTCAAGTCACTTAAATGTCTTGGCATGCCAGGACACAATGGAAACACATCTCCGCTCCCTTGCTTGTATGAGCACTATGTGCCGTCCTCTGCCAACTGATGTGTCTGTGGCACTTGAGAGCATTCCCATCTCCCACTGCTATGCACTTAATATGGAGAGCAAGTTGGATTGAGAATTATTCCCTGGTCACCTGACTGGTTTGTCCAATCCAAACAGTCTGCTGCCTCATCATGTTTCAGATCCTTATAACCCCATACTCATGTGCATTATTGTCCTTACAACACATATTACCAAAAAGGGAACATATTTCAATACTAGATTGCCGCTTCAAACAGTACAAATGATGCATGTCACATATCATGAATACAAAAATAGAAAATAGTACAATATTACCATCATTTCTGACATTGGTTGTCCATAACCTAGAGTGAAAAATGTTGAAATATACTGTTTTATGAAAACACACACACACACACACACACACCCCCACGGAGATCTTATAAATGCCTATGTGCTCTGAAAGCACTAGGGGAGGTTAAAGCTCCCAAATTTTTATCAGTATTATCTGGTGAGCCATATTGCCAAGTATATGCGGTGGGTGACTGTCCCCTCAAATGATAGGCAATCCCAATATAATCTTTTAAGGCTGCAAATTGAAAGGAATCTTATTATAGGGTCCAAAGTAGCACTTGACAGTCTTTGGTATATATTCCCCAATGTTTTACCTAAGTCACTTCAGTCCACGGTTATTTTCACCTCAGTTAAGGTTCACAATCAGATGTGAAGGACTCTGGGGATTACGCATACTAGGGATGTCTCTGAACCATTATTTGGTAACCCTAATTTTAAGGTTGGTAAAGCCTTTCTCTTGCCACATAGGCTGGGTATACCTTCTAACTCAAGAGTCAGTGACCTAATTAATTTAGGGAGGATACTCTCAGTCCAAGAAATAATGGAGAAGTTTCATCTCTCATCCAGATATGCTTTTTACATTTACCAAGTAAGACACTTGCTTACCACTCATTTTGGTCCTGGTTGGTGGAATATTAACTATGGTGATACTTTTTTGGAATTTCAAGCCCTTGCGGATCTACCACATGCAGTATCCGGTTTAGTGGTGACCCTGTATGGGAAAATGTACCCTAATACAGCTGACTATTCACAATATTGGATAGACACTCTTCCAAACAATTGTGCTAACTGGGAACACTTATGGAAATGAATTTACATGTATAGCACCAATGATAAGCTTAGATTGACACAATATTATATATTGCACAATAAGCACCTGACCCCGGTGAAGCTGTGTAAGATGGGTAAATTGCCAAAAAAGGAGTGCTTCAGATGTGGTCAGGCACAGGGCTCCCTGATTCATATATTTTGGGAATGTCCTTTAGTTGCTCTATTATGGGTCGAAATTAGGGCTAAAGCGGACCCTTGTTGGGGTTACAAGACCTCTTTACCCCTGAGATTTGTCTGTTAGGAGATTATACAAAGATTGATATGAGGGAAAGGAGATATTTTATTAATTTAATTTCACTCACGGTGAAAACCTTGGCATTAAAGCACTGGAAAGATCAGACTGCCATTACCTACCAGGAATGGCTGGCCAGGTTTTTATATAACTTAAGGATTGAGAAAACTATTGCCAGTTATAGAAATACAATTCCTAGGTTCAATGCCAAATAGGAGAAATTCCACAACCTATGGTCAATTGTTAAGTCATAGATTTAACTTATATCGGAGGTAGGTTATTAGTGCCTTAAGGGATGACGTTCTCATACCACCCCTCCTTTTTTTTTTTTCTTAGGTTGTTGTCTTTAGACCTACTCCTAGTGGGAACAGGAGAAGTATCAATGATATTACAATTTGTTTACCAGTTTGGGGAGGAAGGAAAATGGGGAGATGGGAGGTTCTCTCAGGAGGGTATGAATGGGGAGGGGTAAGGGGGTGGGTGGGTGGGGGTGAACTGGTTGATGTACGGGTCAGTATCTAATGCAATGTATTCACAAGTATTTGTCTCCCATTTCCTGTAACATGTATTGCATTGTTGGTGAATGTTAATATTAAATAAATAAAGCATATTTAATTTAAAAACACACACACGCACACACACACACACACACACACACACACTCACTCACACTCCGTTTAGCACTTCGCTGACAGTGTCAGAAAAAAGGCTCTTACTTAATGTGGGCATTCCTGTTTCTCTATCCTTTGAAGCTGGTGCTTGCGAGACATAGAGAGACAGAGAAATAGAAACATAGAAACATAGAAGTTGACGGCAGATAAGGACCGCAAGGCCCATCCAGTCTGCCCATTTCTTTTTCTACCTTATAAATGTGCCATCGGCCTTTGCTCTGTCAGTGACCTATCTATTCATAGTCATTTGTATTGCTCCCTTATGCCTATCCCATGCCTGTTTGAAGCTCTGCACTGTATTCATAGCCACCACTCTTGTGGTAAGCTATTCCATGCTACCACCCTTTCTGTGAAAAAGAATTTCCTCACATTCCCCTTAATCGGCCTCCTCTATTCTCATGCTGTGTCCTCTTGTCCTGCTATTTTTCTTATATTTAAACACGTTAGACTCTTTTCACCTTGTTTATGCCCTTAAGGTGTTTAAATGTCTCGATCATATCACCTCTCTCCTCCTTTGCTCAAGGGTATACATATTGAGCTCGCTAATCTGTCCTCATATGTCTTCTGATGCAGTCCCTGCACCATTTTGGTTGCCCTTCTCTGACTGCTTCAATTTGGTTAATGTCCTTTTGAAGGTGTGGCTCCAATACTGCACGCAGTACTCCAGATGGGGCCTAACCAATGTCTTGTGTAGAGGAATTATTACTCCTCTTACGACTTGTGATAATTTCTACTAATACACCCTAACACCCCCTAGCCTTACCTACTGCTTTAGAGGTCTGCTTGATGATTTTAGGTCATCAGGATGATGATGCCCAAGTCTTTCTTCCTTTGTGACTGCTAGCAACTCCACTCCCAGCCTATAAGTGGCTTCAGGGTTTCTCTTCCTATGTGCATGATTTTGCACTTTGCATTAAATCCCAGTTGCCACTCTTCTGACCATTTTGCTAGTTTATCCAGATCTCTTCTCATTCTGCCCACCCCATCTGGATCATCTACTCTGTTGCAGATCTTGGTGTCATCTGCAAACAGACAAGCCTTACCCTCTAGTCCATCATGCAGGTCACTAATGAAGATGTTGAATAGGACTGGCCCCAGGACTGATCCCTGAGGTACCCTACTTGTGACTTGCATCTCTTCTGACTGTATACCATTTACCACCACTCTCTGTTTTCTGCCAGTCAACCAGTTTGCCACCCAGTTGACCAACTTCTGACCCACCCCAGCCTACCTAGCTTATTTATCAATCTTCTATGTGGAACAATGTCAAAAGCTTTGCTGAAGTCAAGGTAGGCGACATCAACTGCTCCCCCTTGGTCCACCACTCTGGTTACCCAGTCAAAGAAACCCATGAGATTAGTTTGACAGGACCTTCCTTTGTAAACCCATGCTGTCTTGGATCCTGTGCCCTATGGATTCCAGGTGTTGCACTATCCTTTCCTTAAGGAGTGCCTCCATAATCTTGCCCACTACTGAGGTAAGACTGACCGGTCTGTAGTTCCCCTCCCCTCCCTGCTACCACTCTTGTGGAGCGGGATCACATGAGCCCTTCTCCAGTCTTCTGGGACCTCTCCTGTGCTCAGAGACTCACTAAACAATTCTGCTAATGGCTCTGCTAGTTCCTCCTTTAGCTCCTTAAGTACCCTGGGATGTATGCCATCAGGTCCCATTGCCTTATCCACCCTGAGCTTAGCAAGCTCTTGTAGGACCCTTTCTTTTGTGAAGGGAGTAGTGCTCACCTCCCTCCCCCCTGTGTTCATGCTCTGCTGACAGAGACATGGTGGTTACTAACACTGCTAACAGCTCTCTCCAGCTGCTCTTGCCTTGGTACTTGTTGCATACTAAGTGCAGCAGTTGTGACAGCACGGTGTTGAGGAGCTTTCAGTGCTCTCTCTCCTCTCTCTCTCTCTCTCTCTCTCTCTCTCTCTCTCTCTCAAGCTGTCTGTCCACATTTGTTCTTTCTCTTTAAACAGGATGGCACTGGATGAGGGGCATTACAAGCTGTAATGGGGTGTTGTGAGGCACAAAGATCACTGTGAAACAGAGAGAGTCATACAGAGAGGAGACTACAGGACTTTTGAGTTACATGTCCCATTCTCACACTCTCATCAGTGTCTCTCTTTCTATAGGTGCTGTCCTGGGCTCGCTTTAGTATTGCATAGAGATGATTGCATTGGTGCCATACAGTAGTGGGGAGAATTGTCACACACGGGCTAATATATGGCCAGTGTGATGCCATCAAGCTGCAGGTCATGGAAGTTGCTGCCTGTAGGTGGAGGGCAGAAGCTTTATCTTTTGCCCAAGAGAAATGTGGTGTGGTCAACAACATTCCAATTATGAAAAACTCCAAATGTACAGTTACATATTTGTTAATATTTTTAAATTGTGGTTTCTCAATAATATTAATAATGTCCTGCAAGGAGTTAGCTTAACAATCAATCAATTCCACCGCCTGTTGCAATACTGCACTCCACTGCATTTAGTGCCACAATACACTAGTATGGTGTTAACTGAATGTTAATCAAACAACTGCATGTGTTATTGCTTAAAGCAGCAAGCAGTACAGGATAATCAGAATTGATCATAAAAAATATACTTTTTTTGATGTAATCATGCAGTTCATCATAGTTCTGGTTCCCATGTCTGTAAATATGTTTCTAGTTATATTTAGTTTGTTAGATATTTAAACTTTATCACAATTTTTGTGGAGCCACAGTAAATTTGGCTGCTGCTGAATTATCAACCCCCCCCCCTTACGTCACCATCACATCTTTTGTTTACTGCTGTTGGACCTGTAATTTGCATTCCCACTGACCCTGTGCAGTACAGCTAGTCATCAACAAGTGGGGTTGGTAGTAGAGTTCCAGTTCAACATGTGGAGTGGAAGAAATGTAAAGAAAAACAGAAAAACTTACAAAATTAGAGGGCGACAGCACAATAAAAACAAGAAAGATCACCAGGAAAGTGCTCAACAGAGCACAAGGAACAAACTGTGGCAAAAGATTCAGTTTTTATCTAGTATTGCTATCTTAAACAGTTTTTTTGTTGAAAAGATGTGACAAGAAGCAACTGAACAAAATCCCACTGAAGGACCTTGCCTCGTGTGCACTACTGCCTTTTGAAATGGCAATCATTTTCAGTTTGCAGTGTCTCTTCTTTACTATAAATAAAACAAATGGAATAGTATTATTTCTGAAATGGCAACCAAAAATCAGTGTCCTAGTCCTCCTTTTCCATTCAACAAAACATAAATAAAAATAGAATTTTAAAACAGTATTTCTAGGGCTCAAGTCAGCAAATGTGCTTAGATCAGCATAAGCTGCAAAACAGCAGCTTTCACTGAAGCTCAGTGTGCGAGGAGCCCTAGGCATGATTCAACTCGCATGGTCCTGGCAGCAAAGTCCCTTGCTTGCATCAACAAGAGAAGAGCTCTAAGCAAAGAGTGCAGCAGGAGGGATAGTTGCAAGCTGTGGAGCAGCTGTGTACCACGCCAGCATCCCCCCTACAGTGTCCATATGCCTATTACTGTGATTTTACAAATTTTACTAATGATCCAGTGGATTCTACCCACGAAACAATATGGCTGTTATTGTGATTATAATCATTTTACAGTGGTGGTGTAGTGGTCCACCCGCCGCCCCACCGTGGCATGTACGGCCACCACACACTGCACACCATCCCCACCTGAACCCTGAGTCAGTCACTGGCAAAACCCTCCTGACGCCAGCTAGGCTGAAGCCAACTAAACTGTCACTGAGCATGTACTGTACTACTATACAATACATATTCATTGTGAGAATCAATGAGTGCACACTGTATTATACAATGCTCGGTCAGTGACAGCGTAGTCTGCGCCGGATGATGTGATGTGAGACACGGTGTGCCAGTTACCAGCTCAATGTTGGGACTGGGGAGCAGTGTGCTGGTCACTGAAAGCCAGGGTGGTTGGCTGGACTGCCACACCACCAGGGTAAAAGAGTAAAATCACAATAACTGGCATATCAGGGCAGTGTAAGGTACCAGTAGATCACAACAGTGGATTTATATTAATATTTTCCTAGATTTGTAACCCACAGGCTTTAACTGTCAGGTAAATGTAGCATAGCTATTCCCACATCTTGCTAAACCCCTCCAGAGGACACTGTTCAAAGTATTGTTATACCAGCCTTGGCTCTTGCAAGGGTACTTAGATGTTCTTTCTCTTGAGGAGTTTCGAGAATCCCATTCTTGGGGATGTGGCAGCTTGCATCTGTCACATGCACCCTAGAACAATGTCACAGCTCATTTTTGGTCGCACTGGTGGGACAAGTCCCATTTTGAGCAGTCAGCCTGTGGTTGACAAAGGCTGCTATTGTGAATAGTTCAGGGAAGTTTTTGATGCAAGGTGACAGTTGCGCCATGCACGTTTGTTGCAGGTACCTTGCGTCAATCTCAGTGATTTGAGAATCAAGCCCCAGAGTCAAAGCACACATCATAGTTTTCACCATATGAACCTGTTTTCGTAATACAGCTTATTAGCTAGACATACATTCTGCAATCCTCTCCAAGCCCGTCGGGGCTTCGGACTTGCTCCCCCTCGAACCCGTGGACCCACCGCTGCACCAAAAGAAACCTCTGTGGACACCGCTTGCCCAGCGGTACCCACTGAAGATCGAAACCACGCTCCTCCAGAAAGCCTGTTGTCAGGGGCGGCCCACCGCACTCTCGCCAAGGAAGGGAACCAGGAGCTCGGCCACTCACTGGTACCTTGTGCCGGTAAAGGCGTAAAGCTGAAAGGTACTTTTTTCCGCTTTCTCCCACTGGCTCTCTCCAGTAAGGGTTGGTGGCACTATCTAGATTCCACCCTTTCACTGAAAGCGGCTGTTTTCACCGAGAAATTTTAACTCTTGGACTGCCTACCGTGCTCTGGGACTGTGAGCGCCGTACACTGCGGTGAGCAGTCTTCTCTCCCTGCTTACAGCGAGCCATTTACGGTCCTCTCCAAGCCCGTCAGGGCTTCGGATTTGCTCCCCCTCAGACCCGTGGACCCACTGCTGCACCAAAGGAAGCCTCTGTGGACACCGCTTGCCCAGTGGTACCTGCCGAAGATCAAAACCGTGCTCCTCCAGAAAGCCTGTTGACAGGGGCCACCCGCTGCACTCTCGCCCAGGAAGGGAACCAGGGAAGCTCAGCTGGTCAGCTGGTACCTTGCAGCTGCCAGCGGAAGCTGGAAAGGTCTCTGGGTTGCTTGGGGCTTCGGACTTGCTCCCCCTCAGACCCGTGAACCCACCTCTGCACCAAAGGAAGCCTCTGTGGACACCGCTTGCCCAGCGGTACCCGCCGAAGATCGAAACCGCGCTCCTCCAGAAAGTCTGTTGTCAGGGACCACCCACCGCACTCTCGCCCAGGAAGGGAACCAGGAGCTCAGCCGCTCGCTGGTACCTTGTGCCGCTAAAGGCGTAAAGCTGAAAGGTCCTCTCCAATCCCGTCGGGGCTTTGGACTTGCTCCCCCTCGGACCCGTGAACCCACCGCTGCACCAAAGGAAGCCTCTGTGGACACCGCTTGCCCAGCGGTACCCACCCAAGTTCGAAACCGTGCTCCTCCAGAAAGCCTGTTGTCAGGGGCCGCCCACCGCACTCTCACCCAGGAAGGGAACCAGGAGCTCGGATGCTCGCTGGTACCGTGTGCCGCTAATGGCGTAAAGCCGAAAGGTACATTTTTTACGCTTTCTCCCACCAGCTCTCTCCAGTAAGGGTTGGTGGCACTATCTGGATTCACCCTTTCACTGAAAGCAGCTGTTTTCACCGAGAAATTTTGACTCTTGGACTGCCTACCGTGCTCTGGAACTGTGAGCGCTGTATACTGCGGTGAGCAGTCTTCTCTCCCCGCTTATGGCGAGCCGTTTATGGCAAGTGTTACAGCTCCTCTGGTGAACATTTTTGTCCAGCCCCCCACCTCACCCACCCTGGTCTACCCTCTAGCTATATAGGACTCTGATGGTCATATGACTAAGTGTCCACTTTCCCATTGGTTCCTTATATTCTCTCACCACGGGGGGTGATCGTCCTGCTCAGCGCCTTCCAACAAATAGGTCAGTCACCGTGCAAAACCGCCTGCCCTGATACTGCCTCATTTCTCTGGAGCTAACCTTAAGGTCTAAATTCCCTCTTTTCTCTTCCTCCAAAACTCCCACCTCCCTCTCCTCTCTCTCATGTGTGTCCTCCTCCTGATCTGCCTGCTCTGAATCTCAAAAACTTGCTGTAGCTGTGTTACCATAGCAAACCTCTCCTGCAAATCCTTGCTGCTCAGCTAACCAAGCTACTGTCTCATAAGTGCTGTCATGTCACTACTCCCTGCGGGCCCGCTGCCTCCAAGTGGCAGACTAAAAGTACTACCTATACTAATCTGCCTCTTCTTTCTTCGGAGCCAGAATGTAATCTCTCTGACTCTACCATGTGTGGCGCACCATTACCCACCATCAATCACTGATTTCAGTTTCTCAAACCTACTAGCAGCCAAGCACTACCCTAAACCCACTTGGCAATACCTACTCCTCAACAAAGGATGCACTTATCACATACTACTTACCCTCAACAAATGGGGGAGGAAACATAAATCAACAATAAGTCACTACAGGTTAAGACTAGAGTTCCTGGTATCTCTCCTGCTCAGGCTAGCTGGCGACATAGAGCCGGAATCCAGGCCCCCCCTGCAATGGCGCTCCCATTAACTCAAATGGAAAGTCAAATAAAGGACTTTTTGTAGCCCATATGAACATCAGAAGCTTACAGAGCCATCTGCCTGAACTAGAAGCCTGGTTCAAAATCTATGAACCCATCATCCTGTGCCTCTCAGAAACCTGGCTAAAACCACTAATCCCTGATACCCTGTGTGACATACCTGGATACTCTATTTTACGACAGGACAGGCCCAGGTCTAAAAGGGGTGGGGGCATTGCCATCTTCCACAAGTCTCACCTCAGCATCAGTACAGCCCCTGTCCAAGACCCTCCAATGACCTGTGAGTCAATACATGTGATTTTGTCCCTTGGTGCAAAGAAGCTGCACATAATTTGCCTTTACAACCCGCCCTCTGGGGGGAGTGGATGGTTTTCAGGAAGTCCTCAAATGAACACTACAAACCATTAACATGAATGAAGCCATCATCCTCGGCGACGTGAACCTAAACTGGCTGGGCCCCCTCTCACAGTGCCCTCGCATCCCTAGTCCATGGTTTTAACTTCCACCAGCTTATTACAGAGAACACTAGGATGGTCACTGTGCAGTCTGGTACACTGATTGAATGGATTCTCACTAACAGACCTGAACATGCGACCAAGGCTGGGGTCCTGGCCGATACAATTACCAACCATTCACCCATTTTTTGTCAATGGTGCTCGGGTCCGCCACCTCCTCCTCGACTGGTCACTTTCACAAACTTTGCCCATATGGACATCAACGCCTTCCTCCTTGATATATCTAACATTGATTGGTCTGAAATCCACCATACAGAAAAAGTTGAAGATGCCCTAAAAGTGTTCCTGATGAGGTTCAGTGCAGTACAGAATAGGCATGCACCGAAAGTTAAAAGAAGAGTCGTGGAGCAAACTAGATGGCTTCATAAAGATCTACTCCTACAACTACGGCTCAGGGATAAACTATGGAAGCATCAAAAGCACTGGGCTGCCCAGTGACCACTCCATATACAGACAACACAGAAATTCCTGTAAAAAGCACATAAGGCTTGCAAAAGCAGGTACTGTCAGAACCTACTAACTAGCCAGCCCATCAATTCTGAAAATTCTGGGGCCATATAAAGACCTTCCTTGGTACACCACAATCTGTTACCCCCTCTGAGATGGTCCTTAGCGGTACCCACTGCAATGACTCCCTCATCATAGCGAATGCTTTCAACAATATGTTCTTGGACCTCTCACCCTATACCTCTACACTACCAATGGCTCCCATCTCATCTCTGCCCACAACTGACAGTGAACCACCATACCTCTCAGCCACTAAAACAGGGGATCATAAAACCCAGCCTTTTTATTTCAAAGCTATAACAAGCTCTCAGGTGTTGAATCTCCTGAAAACTATATCGGACAACACCAGCCCTGGATCTGACTCGCTGGAACCTCGCCTATTAAAAGTCGCTGCACATCTCATCTCCGAACCTCTGGCAAAAATTTTCACACTGTCCCTCTCCTGTGGTACAGTCCTGGATCTCTGGAAAACTGCCAGGATTACTCCTATCTTTAAGAAAGGGAACAAAAATGAAATCTCTAACTACAGGCCGATAGCTATTCTATCAGAACTAAGTAAAATTCTAGAAAAACTTGTAGCCAGCCAGACCCTTGACTACCTTGAATCTACAAAACAGCTCTGTGACGCTCAACATGGCTTCAGGAAGAACCACAGTACTACGACTGCCCTTGCTAAACTCACCTCGGACACTCTCTCTTACATGGATGAAGATCAGCTAACAGGAGCTGTTTTCATTGATCTTACCAAGGCTTTCGACCTCATGGATCACTCATTGCTCCTGTCCACCCTTCAAACAATAGGCTTCTCCTCCCCTGTATTAAACTGGTTCAGGAGCTATTTAACCGACAGAACTCAGACTGTAAAATTCAACTCTGCAATCTCTGACAGCACCACAATCAACATTGGTGTCCCTCAAGGTTCGATACTGGGCCCTCTTCTCTTTACACTATTCATAAACAACTTACCAAGCATTATCCCAGCCTGCTCCTCTCTGCTCTACGCTGATGACCTGGTCATCTATGCCAGCTCTCAAAATGTGGACCACCTAAACCTGTCTCTAACCATAGCCTACAACAGCGTGCAAAACTGGCTAAACTCTTATTGCCTAATCCTCAACGCCAGCAAAACTAAAGCTATGCTCCTGGGCACCGCCCAGAAACTTCGATCCTGCACCTCCTCACTGAAAATACTTGACCTTAACGGGACCTCTCTTGAGGTCGTCACCACCTTCCACTATCTTGGCATCTTACTTGACCAATCTCTGGACCTTAATCTCCACATTCAAACAACCTGTAAAACCGTAAATTGTAAGCTGGGGTCGGCCTACAGAACCAGCTATATGCTAACGTCATCTGCCAAGTTAGCCATCACCAGAGGGATCCTCTTACCAACCCTAACCTACTGTGCTCCCATTCTAACTACTGCCCATAAAACAGCCCTGCAAAAATGAGACATCACTTACAACAATGTATGTTGATATGCTTCTAAGGCTCCACGACTCCAACATCATTGTCAACTGTATAGTGACCTCAGTTGGCCCTCCCCCACTGCCACCAGACTATACTATCTTGGCTGTCTATGTGACTCTATCATCAGGCTAGGCCAGCCTGCATCACTTGCTGAGCTATTTCATCCCGCTACCTCAAGTCATGAATGGAGATCGACAGACAAATCTTTACTGAGAGTCCCCCATTGTCACACCTCCAAAGGAACTGGAGCTTTCAGGCATGCTGCCCCCCAGATGTGGAACATGCTGCCGCAGGATCTTAGGCATACCTCATCGCACCACCAATTCAAACGAGGGCTATGACACCACCTGGCCACCTCTGACCAATGTGCCTGTTTTGACCCTACCTGACAGCCCTGCCTACTCCTACACTCCATCCGCTCTAGCTCACCCACTTTCCTCATGCCTACTCTCTCCTGTCTGCTCCCACACCTTCTCTACCTGTTGCTCTTTAAGTACCCCAGCTATTACGGCTTGGTTTTATAGCATACTGTTATATACAAACCAGACATATTACGTATAAATTAATGTCTTCTACAGGATAAGCTCTTACTGTTATATGTTAATTCCTTCCCACGTGTTGTTATGCTGACTGAACTAAGCTGCTTTACTCTACCCACTGTTATCGTAATCTGTTACATGCCTTCACTGTCCTATACGACAGGTCTGTTTGTGATTAGATAGGTACTGGTACAACTAGGGTCCTTGACTCCTGACTTTCTCCTTCCCCCCTAGCATATTATTCCACTGGATGCCCATGGACTGGGACTGTTCGCCCCTCTCATGCCCGGTGACGGAACCATGAGCCTGGCTGCATGTCCCTACTTTCAACCGCTAAAGCCGTAAAGTTGTCGAATCTCACATAGAAACCCCGACCGCACACCGCTCTCACACCTGCCAACGGTTCCATGAGCCCGGTTACTTACCCCTACGCCTAGCCGCTGAAGCCGTAAGTTTGCTGACTTTCCCACAAAATCCCCGGCCGTACGCCGCTCTCATGCCCGTCAACGGTACCATGAGCCCGGCTACTTGTCCCTACGCTTAGTCGCTAAAGCCATAAGACAGCCTCATTTCCGCTAAACCGATCAACGCCGCTGTCATGCCGGGTTTACGGTACCAAGAGCCTGCTACTATCTCTACGCTTAACCGCTAAAGCTGTAAGATTGCCGAACTTCCCTTAAACCCCGACTGCATGTCGCTCTCCTGCCCGCCATCGGTACCATGAGCCCGATTACATGTCCCCACACCTAGCCGCCAAAGCTGTAAGACTGCCTTTACACCCTCCAAACCCCAGCTGTTCGCTGCTCTCATGCCCAGCTACAGAACCATGGGTTCGGCTGACCATCCCGACTTATAGCCGCTAAAGCCGAAAATTTTTAGTAATTCCAGAGAAATTCTTTCCTAATCTCTCCTGAGTAGACTTTGCATCACTCCTCCCTTGCACCAGATCTGCCGAGGTTCCACCGCACCCTCAAGGACCTGAATCGCATATTGTTCTGCCCATATGTCCAACAGAAATGATTCTTGCCTTATGCCCCGGGCTAGTCTGCTATCAGGGGATGCTGCCGTATTCATTCCCAGGGAGCACTTCCATGAGCCCAGCCGCTTGGTAGTACCCCGAGCCGCTAATGCCGTATTTGTACAATTGAGCGGCATAGCTGTTTCAAGCTGTGGTCCTCCCCCCCCTTTTTTTCATCTAAACCTCCTCCACTTCTTCTACCTTCCATCTCCTGCATCCTGATCTATGCCTACCAGGTAATCAAAGAATTACTCTATCCTTGTACCAGTACCTGCTCTGCCTGTATATACTATACAAAACAATGTTTTGCTTAGATTAGTGGACACTATGTTATTTTAGCCAAATTAGCTTCTATGTTTTTTACATTGTACTGCCTGTATTGTCTATGTTATGCATCCTCATTGTGTATCTTGTCTTGTACTCTCCCGGGTCGTGCCTGAAAATAGTTACCTGCTGGCTAGTGCACTTACCCGGTTAACAAAAACTAAATAAATAAATAAAATAAATAAAACTAGGTAAAAACAGTAACTGAGCTAACAATTCATATTTGACTCTATTCAAAGTGACTACAACAACATCCAGAGTTGCCATATGGTTTTTATTACTTGTTGGTACCAGTAATTTCTGTTAATCACTTTTCACCATTCCTCTCTCTTCCAGCTGCAGCACTGACCAGAATGTGTGTTCTTCAGCAGCTGCCTGTCAGGCATGAGGGAAGCGGCAACTGGGAAACCATGCAGGCAGGACAGAAGAATGGTGAAAATGAGATAGACACCCATTAGTGCATGAATATGGAGTGGTGAACATGCAGTCCTTTTAGTGAACACAGTTCATGCAGCCTTGTTCCCCAGTGTCGAAAAGATACAGTTCCACAGCGCTAAAGTCCAAAGAAGAGTTATTTTTCTGGACCTCCTATATGTATTTTACGTGTTTATTAGTGTGCTTTAAGAAAACTATAGTTTGCTGGTATCAAAACCTTATTAGTGCAGTAAAGGATGTCAAAAGTAAATTTTGAAGGATTTTGTTAAAAAGTTATGTAATGGATAAAAATGTGTAACACTATATGGTGGTTTGACAAAAATTATAGAGTGGTGACAATGAATGGGGAACACTGTGTGGGAAGTGTGTAATGGTACTTACTGTATGAACCTCCACAGGTGTTCTATATATTTTAAGAGGAAAATTAGGTTTCGGCACATTGTCCAAACGTAGGCATCAACAGATGATGCAAATTGCACTCACTGCACCACCTGCTGGCTTTGGAAATGCAAACCAAAATGGACCATGTTAACTTTTTACATTTAAAAAGAGACATTCATTTCCATTTGATCTATATTCAAGATATTACTTTTGGTATACAAAAAAATAATTTGTATTTATATTCTTATAGAAAGTAACCAAGGCACATGTTACAGGTACAGCAGCAGCTCACACCAACATCTGCAACAGAGTGGATACCCCAGAAGGTGTGGTCAGAATGAAGGACCTGGTGAATCTTGAGTGATCTGAAGTGTGCAAACTAAGGTTCAGTGCCAGGAAGTGCACAACAATGCACCTGAGAAGAGTGAACTCTGGGCAAATTTACAGAATGGGGGGTATTGACGAGCACCAAGGAAGCAAGTGACCATTGGGTTGTAATTTCAGATGCTCTAAAGGTGTCAAAGCAGAGTGCAAGTACTGCATGGAGGCCCAGTGTCAAGCTGGGATGCATAGGCCAAGGTATCAGTAGCAGAATGCAGGAGGTGGTATGCCATTGTACCAAACACTATTGAGGTCTAACCTACACTACTGTGTGCAATTCTGAAAGCCACAACTTCAAAAGGACATTGACAGGGTGGAGGCAGTCCAGAGTGGTGCTGCCAAGATGGTACAGGGCTTGCACAACAAAACATATGAGGTGAGATTAAAGGACCTCAATATGTACTCACTGGAGGAAAGTACCAAGAGTGGTGACATGACAGAAACATTCAAGTAACTAGAGGCCATAAATAAGGTTCGTTAGGCAGACATCTTCCAATGTAAATGGAGTACAACAACAAATGGGCATGATATGAAATTGGAAGTGGGCTTAGTGGGCTACTCCTCGTTAAACAACTAAATAAAAAAAAAAAAAAAGGAAATTTGAAGAATTGTTTCTTCACAGACAGTGTAGTGAACATATTGAATAGTCTGGCACAAGAGGTGGTGGGACCGAGCACGGTGGGATGATTTAAATATGCATGTGACAAGCACAAGGGACCTTTGAGGTGTGAAGGGATGTTGAAAAGTCAGTGACCAGATAGGGTCAGTGGCTGCAAATAAGTACAGAGCTTATGATCAGACTGGATGGACTTCGTGGTCCTGTTCTGTTGAACATTTTCCTTTTTCTATGCAATAACCCAGGATGTGCATTAAAGGATTATTGATGCAGTACTTACCAGGGGTATAAAGACAGTCTTCCTTAATCATCAGTCTTTATTACACTCCGGTGTTTTGCATCCTTAATCCTTTTCGTCACATCACATTGTGGCTTATTGCTTACATATTATCTGTTTTAGAAGAATTCTTACAGGGCAGGATTATGTTATATTTTTACTGAACACGTTTATTTACCTTTTATTATTGTTCCTAGACCAATGTAATTACCAGTACAAGATTTAACATGAACTTGACCACTGAAATATGATAAAAATGACACAGTTTTAACAACTCATTATTATCATAAAACATTCAGCAAAGATTATGAGGACCTTCCAAAACTTCATATCAGCATAATTTTTTTTTTTATTCTAGCACTAAATTTGATGTCAGAGGCTTGACAGAGAACACCAGGAGAAGGAGTGCTGTGTGACTGAACTTCTCTACTGGGACTATATTGCCCTCCTTCCCTCCCAAAGCTAGTTCTACTTTTATAGGCACAGGATTTGACTGACAACAGGAACTTCCTGTTTGGGAGCAGGAAGTGAGTGATCACAGAGACACCAAAGACTCGCCATCCTAGAAGGGCAAGAGCAGCTCTCTGCCCCCCAGCTGCTGGAGGTCTGTAAGGGGTCTACTGAGAAATATAGGATCTTCATTTCTCAGAACAGGATGATCAGGAGCTTAAAGGGCACAGAGGCAGTAAGTAAGTAGGGAGAAAAGAAAAAGAGAACAAAAAAAAGGAAAGAGTAAGGATTCCAAACAACAGTGAAGGGGCCAGAAATAAGACATGATGAGAGTTGTGCAGTGCAGTGGCTGTGCAGCAGCAGTCTTCCAGGAGACATTCTGGAGGATGCAGTGTTGTCCCATCTGCAGGCACCTCTCTGGGCTGAGGGAGGAGGTTGCTCATCTCCAGGCTGAGTTGGCCAGGATTTGTGGGACCTCCTCTTCCATCCAGGGACCACCAGGGCCACTGCTGTTGCCTCAGAGGTTGCCAAGAAAGAGGAGCGGTTGGATCACAGTGGATTCAGGGAGGGTGAGGGTGGTGGAACAGAGGCACATCCCTCCAGTTGTACCTCTCCACACTTCCTATGCCATTCTGGCAAAGTGTGGTTCCTCTATGGAGGCACCCGCAGTGGAGACCAAGGAGGATGCTAGGAACCTCCACAAGGGAGACCCACAGGAGGGTGGCATGGGACCCCACAGGGGAAGAAAATAACTCCTAGTGGGGGACTCCATTGTTAGGAAGGTAGAGCTGGGGGAGGAATGGGAGAGGGAGGTAGGGTGCCTGCCTCGTGCCATGGCTTGGAGGGACAGGGAGCGAATCCTCAGGATCACCGGAGCAGCTGCACAGGGGAGGGAGCTGGATGTCATTGTCCACCTAGGGACAAATGACCTGGCTAAACAAGGGATCAGAGCAGTGCAGGAAGAGTTTGTGGAGTTGGGGGGGCCTTAGACAAGTAGCACGCACAGTAACCTTCTCCGAGGTGCTGCGTGTCTATGATGTAGGTGAGGCTATGGTGCTCCACACCATGGGATTCAATCAGTGGTTGAAAAACTGGTGCAGAGTTCAGGGATTTGGCTTCACTGGGGGACTGGGGGTCCACCTGGAGTGATGTAGGCCTATACTGGCATGATGGGCTGCATCTGTCCAGTAGGGGAACCAGGAACCTAGGTGATAGGTTTAAATGCTTCATTTGCAAGCATTTAAACTAGCCAAGAGGGGAGGCACTGGAAAGGAGCAGGGAATTCCTAGCCCCCCCCAAAAAAAGTCAGGATAGTAAGTGAGGTAAACACCAAGATAGAGATGTCAATAGGGAAGAGGGCAAGGGCAAATGGAGAAAGTGACAAAGGCAAGAAGGACAGGGATGGGGAAAAAAGGGGTAAGGCCATCAGGAAATGGAGGGTAATGAGTACCAATGTCCATAGTTTGGGCAACAAGCTCCCTGCACTGGTGGCCTTGATAGAAGAGGGATGCCTGGATATCGTAGCAGTCACAGAAACATGGTACACAGAGAACCATGACTGGGATGTTAACATACCAGGGTACATAACCTACAAGAGAGACAGGGAGGGGAGAAGAGTGGGAGGAGTAGCTCTCTATGTAAAGGAAGGGATAAAAGCAACTGAACAAAAGAGTAAACAGGGAGGAGAGGAAGCACTGTGGGTCACCTTGGAGACTGGAAATGGCACCACAATCTGCACATGGGTTGTATACAGACCCCCATGTCAGGGGGAGAGAATGGACAAGGATATAGAAACATAGACTTTGACGGCAGATAAGGACCGCTAGGCCCATCTAGTCTGCCCATTTCCCTACCTACAGGATAGGCCGCAGATCCTAGTTAACCAACAGCCTATATCTTCCTGCCCCCCACAAGAATTGCCTTATGTCTGTCCCATGCATTCTTGAATTCTCCCACAGTTTTAGACCCCACAACTTCCTCAGGAAGGCTGTTCCATGCGTCCACTACCCTCTCTGTGAAATAATACTTCCTCACATTGCCCCTGAACCACCTTCCTTCTATCTTTAAATTGTGTCCCCTTGTTCTTGCAAGTCTCTTTTTCTGAAAGATGCTACCCTCTTGGACTTTGTTGATTCCCTTGAGGTACTTGAAAGTTTCTATCATGTCCCCCCTCTCCCTTCTTTCCTCAAGGGTATACATATTAAGCTCCTTTAGTCTCTCTCTTCATACGGCTTCTCTTGCAGACCCTGCACCATTTTAGTTGCCCTCCTCTGGACTGCCTCTATCCTGTCTATGTCCTTGCGGAGATGGGGTCTCCAGAACTGGACACAGTATTCCAGATGGGGTCTCACCAACTGTCTGTACAGAGGGATAACAACTTCCTATTTTCTGCTGCTGATGCCTCTCCCTATACATCCCAGTATACTCCCGGCCCTCCTACTGCCTTCTCACATTGCTTGCTAACCTTAAGGTCATCTGATATGATTACCCCCAGGTCCCTTTCCTGTTTTGTTGTTGTTACTACCTCCCCACCCATTGTGTATTCTTCCCCTGGGTTCTTGTTTCCCAGGTGCATTATTTTGCACTTTTTTGCATTGAATCCTAGCTGCCATACGTCTGACCATTCCTCCAACCTTGCCAAGTCCCTTTTCATCCTTTCCACGCCTCCTTGTGTATCAACCCTGTTGCAGATCTTTGTGTCATCTGCAAAGAGGCATACTTTTCCTTTCAGTCCCTCTGCAATGCCACTGATGAAGACATTAAAAAGGACTGGACCCAATACTGAACCCTGCGGTACCCCACTAGTAACCGCCCTTTCTTCAGAGTGGACTCCATTTACAATTACCTTCTGTGTCCTGTTGTCAAGCCAATGTTTTACTTAGGCTACCACCCTGGGACCCACTCCCAGGCTGGTTAATTTGACTAATAATCTTTGTGTGGGACTGTGTCAAATGCCTCTACAAAGTCTAGGTAGGCCATGTCCACAGCCCCTCCCTGGTCTACTACTTTGGTCACCCAGTCAAAGAAATCTATTAGATTCATCTGACATGACCTTCCCGCTAGAACCCATGCTGCCTTGGATCCTGTGCTCACTGACCTCTAGGTACTCAACTATTCTTTCCTTCAGAAGTGACTCCATCACTTTCCCTACCACAGAGGTTTTTCCTTTTGCCAGACTGACAGGTCTGTAGTTTCCTGCCTCTGTCTTGGTCCCACTTTTGTGAAGGGGAATCACATCCACCTTCCTCCAGTACTCGGGTACCACACCATCCTCCCATGATTTATTAAAAAGAGTAGCCAGTGGTTTCACTAGTTCCCCCCTTAATTCTTTTAGAATTCTGGGGTGAATTCCATCAGGACCCACTGCTTTGTCCACCTTCAGTTTTAGGAGTTCTTGCAGAACCCTTTCTTCTATGAAAGGACTGGGATCGACCCCTATCAAGAGTGCTTCTATTAATTGGATTAGGCACTTCCCCCTCCTTTTTTGTGAATACTGAGCAGAAATATTCATTCAGTATTCCTGCTTTTTCACTGTCCCCTTCTGCCCACCCACCGTTCATTCTATTCAGCCTCACTAGCCCTCCCTTTGTCTTTCTACGCGCGCTGATGTACCTATAAAAGGTTTTATCCCCCTTCTTAACTGAGTTGGCTATCTTTTCCTCAATTTGGGCCTTTGCTATTCTGACTTCCCTCCCTGCTTCTTTCTGCCTTAACTGGTACAGCTATCTCTCCTGCTCCTTCTGTGTTTCCTTATACTTCTGGAATGCTATCTTTTTCTTCCTGACTTTCACAGCCACCTCTCTTGAGAACCATAGTGGCTTTTTCTTTCATTTTGATTTGTTTATTTGCTTCACACAAAGGCTTGTTGCCTCTGTGATGGCAGTTTTGATAATTCCCCATTGTTGCTCACACCTCCTTCTAGCCTGTTTGCTAGTGCTTTTCTGAGGCACTCTCCCATCTTGCAGAGTCAGCCCTCCTAAAGTCCAGTACCCTCACTTTTGTATGGCTTGACTCTGTAGCTGAGTTAACGTGAACCACACTGTTTGATGGTCACTTGTCCCAAGATGGCAACCCACTTCTAGATCTGAGATCCTCTCCCGCCCGTTTGAGAATCGAGGTCTAAGATTGCTCCTTCATGAGTGGGTTCAAACTAGCTGTCTAATGCCTGCCACCTGTAGGGCATCAAGAATGGCCCTGCTCTTGGATGTGGCTGCAGCAAATGTGCTCCAGTTAACATCTGGCATATTCAGGTCTCCCATCAACAGTATCTCCCCTTTCTCTGCCATTTTAAGAATGCCTTCCATCATATCCTTGTCCATTCCTTCCCCCTGACATGGGGGTCTGTACACAACCCCTGTGTGGATTGTGGTGCCCTTTCCAGTCTCCAAGGTGACCCACAGTGCCTCCTCTCCTCCCTGTTTACTCTTTTGTTCAGTTGCTTTTATCCCTTCCTTTACATAGAGAGCTACTCCTCCTCTTCTCCCTGCCTGTCTCTCCTGTAGGTTATGTACCCTGGTATGTTAACATCCCAGTCATGGTTCTCTGTGTACCATGTTTCTGTGACTGCTACGATATCCAGGCATCCCTCTTCCATTAAGGCCACCAGCTCAGGGAGCTTGTTTCCCAGACTACGGGCATTGGTACTCATTACCCTCCATTTCCTGATGGCCTTACCCCCTTTTGCCCCATCCCTGTCCTTCTTGCCTTTGTCACTTTCTCCATTTACCCCTGCCCTTCTCCCTATCGACACCTCCATGTTGGTGTTTGCCACACTTACTACCGTGATTGTTTGGGGGCTAGGATTTTCCTGCTCCTTTCCAGTGCTCTCCCTTGGCTAGTTTAAAAGCTTCCAATGAAACATTTAAACCTATCACCTAGGATCCTGGTTCCTCCCGACAGATGCAGCCCATCATGCCAGTATAGGCTTGCATCACTCCAGGTGGACCCCAGTCCCCAATGAAGCTGAATCCCTGAGCTCCACACCAGTTTTTCAACCACTGATTGAATCCCATGGTATGGAACACCCTAGCCTCTCCAGTGCCATAGATGGGTAGCACCTCCGAGAAGGTTACCGTGCATGCTACTTGGCTAAGGCCCCTCCCCAATTCCACAAACTCTTCCTGCACTTCTCTAATTCCTTTCTTAGCCAGGTCATTTGTCCCTAAGTGGACAATGACATCCAGCTCCCTCCCCTGTGCAGCTGCTCTAGCTATCCTGAGGATTCGCTCCCTGTCCCTCCAAGCCATGGTGCCAGGAAGGCACCTTACCTCCCTCTCCCCTTCCTTGCCCAGTTCTACCTTCCTAACAATGGAGTCCCCCACCAGGAGTTGTTTCCTTCCCCTGCAGGGTCCCCTGCCACCCTCCTCTGGGTCTCCTTTGTGGAGATTCCCAGCATCCTCCTTGGTCTCCACTGTAGGTGTAGGCATTCTTAGGATGGCAGAGAAAGGAGAGATACTGTTGATGGGAGACCTGAATATACCAGATGTTAACTGAAGCACATTTGCCGCAGCCACATCCAAGAGCAGGGCCATTCTCGATGCCCTACAGGTGGCATGCCTCAGACAGCTAGTTTCAGAGCCCATTCATGAGGGAGCAATCTTAGACCTTGCAAGCTCTAATGGGGACAGTGAAAGGATCTCAGATCTAGAAGTGGGTTGCCATCTGGGAACAAGTGACCATCAAACAGCGTGGTTCACGATAAACTCAGCTACAGAATCAAGCCATACAAAAGTGAGGGTATTGGGCTTCAGGAGGGCTGACTTTGGCAATATGGGAGAGTGCCTTAGAAACACACTAGCTAACAGGCTAGAAGGAGAGGTGGAGCAACAATGGGGAAACATCAAAACTGCCATCACAGAGGCAACAAGCCTTTGTGTCAAGCAAATAAACAAATCAAAATGAAAGAAAAAGCCACTATGGTTCTCAAAAGAGGTGGCAGGGAAAGGCAGGGAGAAAAAAGATAGCATTCAGGAAGCATAAGGAAACACAGAAGGAGCAAGACAGAGAGCTGTACCAGTTAAGGCAGAAGGAAGCAGGAAGGGAAGTCAGAATAGCAAAAGCCCAAACTGAGGAAAAGATAGCCAACTCGGTTAAGAAGGGGATAAATCCTTTTATAGGTACATCAGGGAGTGTAGAAAGACAAAGGGAGGGATAGTAAGGCTGAATAGAATGGACAGTGGGCGGGCAGAGAGGGACAGTGAAAAAGCAGGGATACTGAACAAATATTTCTGCTCAGTATTCACAAAAGAGGAGGAGCGGGGTGCCTAATCCAATTAACAGAAGCACTCTGGATGGGGGGGTCAATCCCACTTCTTTCACAGAAGAAAGAGTTCTGAAAGAACTCCTAAAACTGAAGGTGGACAAAGCAATGGGGCCTGATGGAATTCACCCCAGAATTCTAAAAGAATTAAGGGAAGAACTAGTGAAACCACTGACTACCCTTTTTAACAAATCATGGGAGGATGGTGTGGTACCTGAGGACTGGAGGAAGGTGGATGTGATTCCCCTTCACAAAAGTGGGACAAAGACAGAGGCAGGAAACTATAGACCTGTCAGTTTGACCTCTGTGGTAGGGAAAGTGATGGAATCACTTCTGAAGGAAAGAATTGTTGAGTACCTAGAGGCCAGTGAGGCACAGAACCCAAGGCAGTATGGGTTCACAGCGGAAGGTCATGTCAGACAAATCTAATTGATTTCTTTGACTGGGTGACCAAAGTAGTAGACCAGGGAGGGGCTGTGGACATGGCCTACCTAGACTTTAGCAAGGCATTTGACACAGTCCCACACAAAAGATTAGTAGTCAAATTAACCAGCCTGGGAGTGGGTACCGGGGTGGTAGCCTGGGTAAAACATTGGCTGGACAACAGGACACAAAAGGTAATTGTAAATGGAGTCCACTCTGAAGAAAAGAGGGGTTACTAGTGGGGTACTGCAGAGTTCAGTACTGGGTCCAGTCCTTTTAATGTCATTATAAGTGACATTGCAGAGGGACTGGAAGGAAAAGTATGCCTCTTTGCAGATGACACAAAGATCTGCAACAGGGTTGATACACAATGAGGCGTGGAAAGGATGAGAAGGGACCTGCCAAGGTTGGAGGAATGGTCAGAAGTATGGCAGCTTGGATTCAATGCAGTGAAGTGCAAAATAATGCACCTGGGAAGCAAAAACCCAGGGGAAGATTACACTATGGGGGAGGTAGTAACAACAACAAAAATGGAAAGGGACCTAGGGGGAATCATATCAGATGACCTTAAGGTTAGCAAGCAATGTGAGAAGGCAGTAGGGAGGGTGGGGGGATACTGGGATGTACAGGGGAGAGACATCACCAGTAGAAAACAGGAAGTTGTCATCCCTCTGTACAAGCAGTTGGTGAGACCTCATCTGGAGTACTGCGTCCACTTCTGGAGATCCCATCTCCACAAGGACATAGACAGGATAGAGGCAGTCCAGTGTAGGGCAACTAAAATGGTGCAGGGTCTGCAAGAGAAGCCATATGAGGAGAGACTAAAGGAGCTTAATATGTATACCCTTGAGGAAAGAAGGGAGAGGGGGGACATGATAGAAACTTTTAAGTACCTCAATGGAATCAACAAAGTCCAAGAGGGTAGCATCTTTCAGAAAAAGAGATGTGCAAGAACAAGGGGACACAATTTAAAGATGGGGGGCGGTTCAAGGGCAATGTGAGGAAGTATTGTTTCACAGAGAGAGTTGTGGACGCATGGAACAGCCTTTCTGAGGAAGTTGTGGGGTCTAAAACTGTGGGAGAATTCAAGAATACATGGGAAAGACATAAGGCAATTCTTGTTGGGGGTAAGAAAAAATAGGGTGTTGGTTAACTAGGATCTGCAGCTTATCATTTAGGTTGGTAAATGGGCAGACTAGGTGGACCAAGCAGTCCTTATCTCCCATCAAAGTCTCTGTTTCTATGCGAATAAAAATCCTTCAAGCAGTTATGCTACATAGCCTGTTCCTGTCTCTACTCTACATTGTATCAGTACTCCCAACAGCCTACATCTGCTCCCTACATCTACAATGACAAGGTATACTTGACTACAATTGTAATTCCATGCTACTGTTGTATACTGCTACCATGCAATAATATCAGTGAACCACAAGGCAAACTTTGATAGGTTGTTCCAACATGACAGCACTGGCAGGAAGATGACCTGAATTATGTTGGTGTTATGGACAAATGTGATCAATGGTCAGAATACCATTAATGCAGAAAGTTGTGGTGACATGGAACAATATACAAACAATACATAATAATGTATTTTACCCAATGTGTAAGAATGAATGTTCAGTTTTCTCAGTGTTGGAGATGAAACTGGTGTCTGCAGTGTCAGAGATGAAACTGGAGTCTGATGATGTCATCAGTGTTACTGATTTTGAATGGACTTTGCCTGGTGAGTATCGTTTTTTGGTCTTCAGCCCTGCCTAAGAACACAATCGGAGTTGTGATTTCAAAGTAAGTGTTCTATACTACTTGAAGCAGTGTGCATATGTTATGGGGTACTACAGTAAGTATACTTGTTGAAAATACATGGAAACAATTTTGATATCCTTAAGCTACTTGAATATTTCTGTCATGTCACCCTGATTCTCCCTGTCTTCCAGAGAGTATATATTAAAGCCCCCCCCTCCCGAGTTTCTCTTCATGTTTTATGTTGATTGACCAGAACATGGTTGCCATAGGTGCCGCAAGTTCCTTTTGCAGATCATTTAATATCCTTTGGTATATGCCATCTTATCCCATTGCTTTGTCCACCTTTAGTTTTGTGAGCTCCTCCAGGACTCTCTCCACTGGAAATGGACTTGTTTACCCCTCCCCATTTGTTACCAATATATGGGTCATCTCCCTCCCCCTCTTCAGTAAATACTGAAGTATTTGTTCAGTATGTCTGCAGTTTCCATGTACACCACACACACAATCTCCTGCATCACCTTTTAGCCTCACAATCCCTCCTCTGACCTTCCTCCTCTCGCTGATGTACCAATGAAATGTATTGTACCCTTTTTCACCGTCTGCTAACCTTTCTTCAGTCTGCACCTTTGCTCTCCTCACAGCCTTTTCTGCCTCTTAGATTCCTTGGGTACACCTTCCTTTCTCCCTCCCATTGTATCTCCTTATATTTCCTTTCCCTGACATTTCCTGCCACCTCTATTGAGAACCAAAGTGTCCACTTCCTTCTCACATTCATGTTTACCACCATCATGCATTGGCTTGTCACCTCCCCCATGGCTCTCACTTTAGGTGTTCCAACTGCTGCTGCATTCCTCTTGCTATTCTTCTTGACAGTGCATCATTAATATATCTCCCTCATTTTATCAAATTCTTCCCTCCTAAAATCCTATACTTTTGCCTTTGTGTGACTAGACTGAATCTCTGTATGCTAAACCAAGCCATATGATGTACGTTGTCACCCAATTGACCTTCCACATAGACATTTGCAATTTTGTCACCATTTGGTAAGTGTCAGATCCAGAATCACCCTATTCATGGTGTTATCAGTCACTAGTTGCCTTAGGCCTGCACCCTGTATGCAATCAAGTATTATCATTTGAAGGACTAAGGAATAATCCATACAGAGACAGCCAAAGACAAAACCAGATATGTCCTGAATTTTCTGTGATATTTCTAGAGAAATCTCCTGCTTTTTGTGTGTCCACAGTAGGGGCAGAGCAAAACTCTTTAGAAATTCTGTGAAATATCTAGAAATATCTGGCCATATCTCTGGCTAGTACTGGACAAGGAAATGAACTGTAATGGATATAGAACCATTTTGCTTGGTGTGAATTTCATCAATAAGTAATAATGACCACTCTTAGTAAGAAAGACAAACCTTTGTTGCTTATCATTACCAAATGGCTACACATGGCATATTCAGTAAATAACTAATAGTAGCAACAACATCATGGTGTACCGAATGGCTGCAGCCAGAGAAGATATAGAGGGAGCTGACTATCACCCTGGGCAACTCCATATGCTGCTCACACTTCTACTTCACCCATAGGGTTTCACCACCACAACACACACCCAAGCAGCACTTGGGGAATGGATGGTACAGAGGAGGGTGTACAGGTGGCCATGCTTCACCACAGAGTATGTGCTGCCACACAGCTGGTGACAGCTGCAAGGTGCATTATCTTCCAGTGAATGGAATGCCCCTCCTCAGTGTGCCTGTATGATTGGTCAAGTCCCCCCTCACCCCATGACCCATACCACACACCTATCCAGGTTCCGAGTCACACATGGCAAGCCATGTGTATGTTAGTGTGAGAATCCAGCATATGTTGGTCACAGGACAGTATGACTGTATGATTGGTGTCCACTGTCATAACACACTTTCCAGTGGTGCATGTCACTGTGTGCATGGCAGCAGTCATGCTTGTCATACCACAAGCACTGCTGTGTCCCTCACAGCACTGCTAGTTCAGTACTATACCATCCAATACACAATGTAGCAGGACTAACAATAGGTCTATGTCATGCAGCATAGCCACCCGATCCTGTTGTGTTAGTCCCCTGGGGCACAATATTCTGTGCGTCCATGTCCAAAGCTAGTCTCCAGGTACCAAACTGTATCATTGCTGACATACAGGTTGATCTGTTTGTACACCAAACCTTCAGCTGCCAACCTGTAGTTACAGACTGACATACAGGTTGAGCAGTGTGCACCAGGCTCATCTGCAGGACCTTTCAATATAGCAAAAGTTATTTGCAAGGCTAATCTGTTAGCAGCAGGAAAACACAGTTCCAGGCAAATGAGTTAGCCACAGGCAAACCTGTCAAAAGCATTGCACAGTTCTGCTATGTTTGGCCTGCAATGCTGTTTGCAGTAGGTGTGCACCACTTCTCTGCCAACACCCATATTGGCTATCTACTACAACTCTGCCTTGCACCACCTCTGTGTGCCCTGTGCTTCTGTTGTACTTTTGACTTCTTGCTTGCTCTATTCAGTGTTGTCTTATTTGCCAGGCTATTTCTGCACTGCACTCTCAGCCCTATTTGCACTACTCAATTTGCATGCTATATTCAACTGATTTAGCCTCTGGGTTATTCCCTTGAATATAGCATGCTAATGGTTCTTGGTTAATTTTGCACACTGATCAGTGCTATATTTGTCTTAAGGATAAGTTTTTAATATCTGTCAAAAACTAACTCTTGCTTGATTTAGGAGGTGGAGGCAGCACCTACGACTAAGTGAGCAAGTCGTACCCATGGCTGTAGGAATCGGCAGTCATTGCTGATGCAACAGAGATTTGATAGGGTCCATGGCCATAAAGCCATACAATTGACTGGCCTCCACCCACTCCCCCAAGAGCCAATCGGGAAAGGCGGGTGCAGATTTCAATTGATTGCTGGGCTATTGAAAGCCTCAGCCCAGCGGTGTAGTTGTTGACTGTTGGATTTTGGGGGGCTGGAGATACGTGTGTGTTTTTCTCACACTCACTTGCTCCACATGACCCCCAGTATTAAATAGTGTTACTTGACTACATGTACTGTGATGGCCCACCTATAAGAAAGGGGCAGGAGTTGTAATATAGAAGAAAAACTGATCTGCTACATTGGGACTGATGGTCACATGGACTGAAACTGACAAATGCATTTGTCATGGTTGTATGAGCAGCATTGGTACTGTTAGCATATAATAGTTTAAAACCTGCCGAGATACAGATGTAAAGTTCTTAAGCAATACTGATGCAAAGGTAATGCAAATGTCCAGAGTGAGGGGCTGATGTATACCAAGTGGTAAATGTTAGGATTGTTACACATGGACATTGATACAATAGTTCCTAGATGTTGTAGCCGGGAGAGGGTTCAATTACACAGAGTATAGCAATGGGTATTGTGCCAAGCAAAAGGGAAATGACATCTCCAGGTGGTGAAGGGATTCTGCAGGTTTTGGGTGCATGGATAGGTGCAGCTGCTATGTGAGGGAGGGGTGAGGTAGGTTCCAGGGTATCAGGGACAAGAGTGTAACCAGGGGACATAGACTTGTGATCTTCAAGATGTGGGATGGCAGTATGGATGAGCACATTATGGAGACTATGGTAGTATCCCATATGCTGCAGGCTAGGGAATATGCAGCAGAGATCCATAGGCTGGAGGTGGACATACGGGTTGGCAAGGCACCCCGCCCCGGGGCCGCACAGCAGAAGGGGAGGGGAAGATATATGGAAGGGTCACAGATGACCCTTAGTAACATGGGAAGGTACCAAAGTAGTATCAGGGCAAGGGATTGTGGTTGTGGGACAAGTTCAACCACCAGAAAGTTGAACCTCCATGGCCTATAATAAATGTAAAGTGGGGGGCCACAGTGGGTCATGGGACTGATCAAGGGGCCTGGGGGTGTGGGAATGGGTTGGGATTGATGTAGGGTGGCCTCACTGAATGTTAGGATCCTGCATAACAAAACAGCTTAACTTCAGGTGCTCTTAGCGGAGTTGATGGTGGACGTCACAACCATCACTGAGACTTGGGCTACTCAGCACCAGGATTGGGATCTAGAAATCCCAGGGTACAAATTTACAGAAAGCACAGAAGGGTCTGGAGAGGGGGAGGTGTAGCAGTCTATGTAAATGATGGTATTAGATGCACGAGAGTCCAGGAAGAGGGAGGGAGGACAGAGGCAGTATGGATGTAGAGCCTAGACTCAAAAGGGTAGGAAGCTGAGGCTTGGGGTGGTGTACAGACCACCTGCCCCATCCATGGAACTGGACATGGAGTTAGCAGAACAGATCAGGTGGGTATTCAGAAAGGGGAGTGTGGTGATTGTGGGGGACTTCAATCTGCTGGGGTGGATTGGAGCACCCCGTCATCTCCACTGCCAGTGAGCCAGTGGTACTGTACATGTTCCATGATGGCCAAATGACAGATTGTTAGCTTGCCAACTCGGCTGTGTAACATGCTGGACCTGGTTCTACTGAATGGGAAGATGATGAGGGAAGTGAGGGAAGTAAGGGTGGAAGAGACACTGGCTAGGAGCGACCATCAGTTGGTGTTGTTCAAGCTCAAATTGACTAGGGAGACATGAAGCTCGGAAACATGGGTGATGAACTTCAGGAGGGCAGACTTCTGGAGGATGTGGGTAATACTGCAGAGATGACTGCAGGAGATTATGTCAGAGATGGAAGCACAACTAAACTGAAATATTATGAAACTTAGGCAAGCAGAGGCTAGGGGTGCTTGCTCCAGGACATTGAGTAAGAAGAACAGAGACAAAAAGCCATGCTGGCTAAGTAGTCAAGTGCTAGAGTGGGTAAAGGCAAACAGAGCTGTGTTTCAGAGATTCAAGAGGACAGGGAGACATATGCAAGTTGGTCCATGGAGGTTATCAAGCTGGTTAGGGAAGCCAAGGCCTCCAAGGAGCCAAGATTGGCATAGGGCATTAAGGAAGAAGAGAAGGACCTTTTTCGATATGTGAGGGGAAAAGTGCAGAGGCCAAACAGTGAAGATCAAGAGGTGCAAAGGGTGGGTTGAAAAGGGTGCAAAAAAACCAGAAGCACTGAATGAATACTTCTGCTCTGTGTTCATGCATGAGAAGGGGGGTCTACTACCTCCGTGGACTGGGAAGGTGGGTCCAGAATGGATGACTGAAGGAATAATTGAGGAGAGTAGAGTACAGCAAAGGCTGCAGTTTGTAATTGGATGCCAGACATAGCCTGAGGTGGGGGAAATTGTTCTCACAAGTCAGAGGCCTGCATCACAGCCAATTGTCTAGCTTGACTATTTCAGCATTGTTCAATTACTATAAACTACTGGTGTGATCCTGTTTGAGACAGAAGTCAATCTTCTTCCAAGTTGCGTACTGGGTGTGCTTTGAAACAACTGAGAAGCTGCGTGGGATATACTATATTGGACTAGATATTTGTAACTAATCTCTCTCTCTTGCTTACATCTGAGAGAAGTTTTCCACACTTTTACAGTGGTATTGCTTTGTGTTTAATTATTTTAGTTTTAATTCCAGGAAGGGGGTTTTCAAAACTGCTTATCTTGTCAGCATCTTCAGAAGGGCTGAAATAACTGCATATTTGATTTTCCTTTGTGGCTAACAAACCACCAGGCTGTTTTGGGTCTGGAGAGGTTTACCTGTGTCTGACTTGGATGTCTGGATTTTTCTCGTTTGATTAGCTGGGTACTTTCTCTGTCAAATTGTTGTGTAGGGTATCTTGCTGACAGGAAGGCACTCATCGCATGTGTGGGTGACAGCTTTAGCTGATTGTTTTGTGAGGGCACAGTTTAGCCCAACCCTTCCCACACCTCACCCACCCATCCCTGGAAAAAGTTCCTTTATACCTGAGGTTGTGACATAATTTCCTCAAGAGTGCAAGGTGCATATCACTGTCATATCCTCTCTAGCACACTGCACTGACAATATAAGCATACACATTGTATAATATATATTTCTATATAACCAATCACACACACACACACTGCTATGCGCACACACACACAAATACAAACAAACAAACCAAAAAAGTAGATAAACATGTGGGGAGTTGTGCAATGTAATGGCTGTGGGGCAGCAGTCTTCCAGGAGTCTTTCTGGAGGCTGAGATGCTGCCCTATTTGCAGACAACTATCTGATCTGAGGGAGAAGTTGCCTGCCTTCAGGCCGCACTGGACAGTAGTAAGGAAACCTTCCCAGGCCACACTGCACAGTAGGAAGGGAACCTCCCCATCCAGGGAGCACTAGCGCCACCACCACTACCTCAGAGGTTGCGAAGAAAGCACAGCAGTTGGACCACATTGGGCTCAGGGAAGGTGAGGATGGTGGAACAGAGGCACACCCAGTCAATTGTTCCACTCCACAACCCATACACCATTCTGGGGGAGCATAGCTCCCCTATGGATGCACCCACAGAGAAGACTGATGACAACTGTCACAAAGGAGGCCCACAGGAAGGAGGCAGAGGACACCACAGGGAAAGGAAGCAGCTCCTGGTGGGGGACTCAATTATTAGAGGTATAGAACTGGGGGGAGCTGGGAAAACTGAAGTAAGGTGCCTGCCTGGTGCCATGGCTTGGAGGGACAGGAAGCATCCTCAGGATCACTAGAACAGCTGCAAGGAGTCTGAGCTGGACGTAATTGTCCACCTAGGGACAAATGACTTGGCTCATCATGAGATTAGAGCAGTGCAGGAGGACATTGCAGAGATGGGAGGGGCCTAAGACAAGTAGCACACACAGTATCCTTCTCAGAGGTGCTGCCTGTCAAAGGCATGGGGAGGCGAGGTATTAGCACCACGCAGTTTAATGAATGGTTGAAAAATGGTGTGGAGCACAGGGGTTTGGCTTCATTGGGGACTGGGGTTCCACCTGGAGGGACACCAGCCTATACTGGCAGGATGGTCTGCATCTGTCCAGGAAGGGAACAAGTCTTTTGAGCAATCAGTTTAAATGCTTCATTGGCAAGCTTTTAAACTAGTCAAAGGGGGAGGCACTGACAAGCAGCAGGAAAATCCAGCCTCTCCCTACAAAACAGGGTACTAAACGAGAAAAAGACCGAGGTAGAACGGTCAGTGGGGGATGCTGCAACAGAAGGTAAAGCCATCAGAAAATGGAGAGCAATGAGTACCAATGCCCATAGTCTGGGTAACAAGCTTCCTGAATTAGTGGCCTTGATGGAGGAGGAACATCTGGATATCGTGGCAGTCACAGAAACATGGTACACACAAAATCATGACTGGGACATAAACATACCAGGATACACTATCTACAGGAGGGACAGGGAGGGTAAAAGAGGAGGAGGAGTAGCTCTTTACATAAGGGAAGGAATCAAAGCAACAGAACAAAAGGGTAAACAGGGAGGAGAAGAAGCACTGTGGGTAAATTTGGAGACAGGCAATGGCACCACAATCCGCACAGGGGTTGTATACAGACCCCCTTCTCAGTGGGAGGAAATGGACAAGGAAATGATAGAAAGTATACTTAGAATGGCAGAAAAAGGGAGATATCGCTGATGGGTGATCTGAATATGCCAGATGTTAACTGGAGCGCAGGTTGCAGCTGCCACTTGCAAGAGTGGAGTTTTCTAGATGCCTACAGGGGCATGCCTTAGACAACTAGTACTGGAGCCCACCAAGAGGGAGCAATATTAGACTTGATTCTCTCAAATGGAGATGGAGAGAGATCACAGATGGAAGTGGTAGCCATCTGGGAACTAGTGACCATCGAACAGTATGGTTCACAATAAACACAGCAATAGAGTCAAGCCATACAAAGACAAAAGTATTGGACTTTAGGAGGGCTGACTTTGCTAAAATGGGTGAGTGCCTAAGGAATGCACTAGCAAATGGGCAGGAAGGAGGGTGGAAGAACAATAGGAATAATAAAACTGCCATCACAGAGGTAACGAGCCTTGTGTGAAGCAAATAAACAAAACAAAACGATGTAAGAAACCACTATGGTTCTCAAAGGAAGTGGCAGGAAGGTTCAAGAGAAAAGAAAGCATTCAGGAAGTACAAGGAATCGCAGAAGGAGCAGGACAGAGAACTGTATCAGTTAAAGCAAAAGGAGGCTTGGAAGGCAGTCAGAACAGCAAAGGCCCAAACCGAGGAAAAGATAGCCAACTCAGTTAAGAAGGGGGATAAAATGTTTTATAGGTACATCAGGGAGTGAAGGAAGACCAAGGGAGGGATAGTGAGGCTTAATAAAAGGGAGGGAGGGAGTGTGGGCAAAGGGAGACTGTGAAAAGGCAGAGATACTAAACAAATATTTTTGCTCAGTATTTACAAATGAAGAGGGGGAGGTACATAAAACAAACAGCAGAAACACTCTGGATACAGAAGTTGATACCAGCCCATTTACAGAAGAAAGGGTTCTGAAAGAACTCTTAAAACTGAAGGTGGACAAAGCAATGGGGCCTGATGGGATTCATCCCAGAATTTAAAAGAACTAAGGGTAGAACTAGTGACACCACTGACTACCCTTTAACAAATCATGGAGGATGGGTGGTACCCGAGGACTGGAGGAGGGCAGATGTGATTCCTCTTCACAAAAGTGGGAGCAAGGAAGCAGGAAACTACAGACCTGTTAGTTTAAACTCAGTGATAGGGAAATGATGGAATCACTTCTGAAGGAAAGAATTGTCGAGTATCTAGAGGCCAGAGGGGCACAGGACCCTAGGCAGCATGGATTCACAGTGGGAAGGTCATGCCAGATGAATCTGATAGATTTCTTTGACAGGGTGACCAAAGTAGTAGATCAGGGAGGGGCTGTGGACATGGCCTACCTAGACTTTAGCAAGGCATTTGACACAGTCCCACACAAAGATTAATATACAAGTTAGCCAGCCTGGGAGTGGGTCCCAAGATGACAGCCTGGGTAAAGAATTGGCTGGAGAATAGGACACAGAGAGTAATAGTAAATGGAGTCCACTCAGAAGAAAGGAGGGTTACTAGTGGGGCAAATGTAGGTTCAGTATTAGGACGATCCTCTCATGTCTTATAAGCGACATTGCAGAAGTTGAAGGAAAGTATGTCTCTTTGCAGATAACACAAAGATCTGCAACAGAGTTGATGCACAGGGTGGGGTGGAAAGGATGAGAAGGGACTTGGCAAGGTTAGAGGAATGGTCAAATGTATGGCAGCTTAGATTCAATGCTAAGAAGTGCAAGGTAATGCACCTGAGAAACAAAACCCAGGGAAGAGTACACAATGGGGGTGAGATACTAACAACAACAAAATGGAAGGGACCTGGGGTAGTCATATCAGATGACCTAAAGGTGGGCAAGCAATGTGAGAGGGCAGCAAGGAGGGTTGGGGGATACTGGGATGCATAGGGAGAGGCATCACCAGTAGAAAACAGGAAGTTATTATCCTTCTGTACAGACAGCTGGTGAGACCCCATCTGAGTACTGTGTGCAGTTCTGGAGACCCAATCTCCGCAAAGACATAGACAGGATGGAAGCTGTCCAGAGGAGGGCATTAAAATGGTGCAGGGTCTGCACCGGAAGACATATGAAGAGAGACGAAAGGAGCTTAATATGTATAGCCTTGAGGAAAGGGGAGAGGGGACATGATAGAAACTTTCAAGTACCTCAAGGGAAAAACAAAGTCAAAGAGGGTAGCATCTTCCAAAAAAAGAGGTGTGCAAGAACAAGGGGGCACAATTTGAAGATGGGGGGGCAGCTCAGAGGTAATTTAAGGAAGTAATTTTTTCACAGAGAGGGTTGTGGATGCATGGAACAGCCTTCTGGAGGAGGTTGTGGAGTCAAAATCAGTGGTGGAATTCAATCATGCATGGGACAGTCATAAGACAGTTCTAGAGGGTGGGGGTAGGAAGAAGTAGGCTGCTGGTTAACTAGGATCTGCAGCTTATCCAGTAGGTAGGGAAATGGGCAGACTGGGTGGGCCAAGCGGTCCTTATCTGCCATCAAATTCTATGTTTCTATGTTTCTATGTTAGAGGGTATGAAGACACTAAGGGTGGACAGGACACAAGTTCCTGATGAAATTCACTCCAGGGTGCTGAGGGAAGATGGTGGAGGTATTGGCCAGGCCATTGCTGGATCTGTTGAACATCTCCCTGGACATGGGCTACATGCAACAAGACTGGAGGATGGCCCATGTGGTGCCTAATCACAACAGAGGAACACATGACGAGTTGGGCAACTAGCAACCTGTTAGTCTCACTTCCATACTGGGCAAACTTATGGAGGCCATACTGAAAAGAGAGACTGGTGAAGTTTCTTGAGGGGAATGGCCTCCATGATGAGCAGCAGCAAGGGTTTTATTTATTTATTTAGCTTTTGTTAACCAGGTAGGTACACTAGACAACAATTGCCTATTTTCAGGTACGACCCGGGAGAGTACAGGAATAATAGATTTAGGTACATACAATGACATTGTACAAATTAGACGTTACAGTTCATGTGAGTCTTGTCAGAGCAATGTAATAGAATATTATTATTGGGTAACAGTGCTGGATAAGGGCCACACTATGGACGTCCTATATTTGGACTTTAACAAGGCCTTCAATTCAGTGCCTCATGTTTGATTGGGGGGAAAATTGATTTCCGTGGGGGTGAAGCTGGTAAATGCATCAGGAACTGGCAAGGGGGTTGGAAGGCTGCAATGGGTGGTGGTGGCTGGGGGGCGACTCAACACCTAGGCCAGTGATGAGTGGAGTGTTGCAAGGCTCTGTGCTGGGTCCAGTGCTGTTTGGGCTATTCATATCAGCTATTCATATCAGATATCTCACACGCAGTTGGGGGCAGGATCAGTCTGGTCACAGATGATACTGAAATGGGACAGTAATGGACAAATTGGAAGGGTGGAAACAGCTACAGGGGGACCTAACCAAAAAGGAGTAGTGGTTGGTGAGGTGGCCACTGGGCTTTAGCAGAAATAAGTGCCAGGTTATGCACTTTTGGGCCAAGAACCATAGGAGATAACATTAGTAGGGGGTGGTGAGGCTGGGGGCCACCGAGAAAGAGAAGAACTTATGGGTGATGGTAATGGAAAGCATGAACAACTCAGTTCAATGCAGGAAAGCTGCAGCTAAGGTTAAAATTATGTTGGGGTGTATTGCAAGGGGATTGTCATCCAGGCATAGGGTGGTAATCTTGCCCTACAAGTCTTGGTCAGGCCACATTTGAAGTACTGCATGCAATACTGGCATCCATAGCTGAAGAAGGACATTAGGCTACTAGAGGGAGTGCAGCGCTGGGTGACAAAAATGTTAAGGTTGATGGAAGACAAAACCTGTGAGGACAGGTTCAGCAAGCTTAATGTGTGCACCATGGAAGAGAGGATGGATATGGGGGATATCATTGAAATGTTCAACTACTTCAGTGGGATCAACAAATCTGTCACTGAAGTTACATCAGTCGACAAAGGGTAGGGACACGAGAGGTCATGGGCTATGACTGGGGGGAGGTTTATGAGACATATGAGGATACATTGCTGCATGGAAAGGGTTTTAAAAGTTTTCAAAAAGTTTTAAAAGATCATGGGACAGTGAACGGGGTTGGGTAGTACTGAGAACTTCATGAATGACAGAGGGTTGGAGAGTGTAGGGAGGCTGCCATGTAGGGGTGAAAGCTGCACAGTCCAGCAGACTTGATAAACCCAGAGTCCCATTTTTGCATGCAGATTAAAATATTAATTTTACACGCTAGTTAGTTCTAATACTTGCACATTAGGAATTGATACTTGTTTATGCCATTTATTTTACAGAATATAACTTACTATTCCATTTTCCACCCTTCTCAAATACTCCCTCCTGTTCTGCAGCATACGACAGCATCTTGCCTCTGTTTCCCTCTCGTTGTCCTGGAATTCTGGCAATGCGTCTGCTATCTATAGATGTTAATTTAACCACATGTAGTATTAGCAGAACATAGAATTAACTGAAGCATGTAATATTGCTAAATACAGACTGAACATTATACATTTCCAATCTCGTAATGTCAAAAACTACTGAACTGCATATCGTTTAAACAGTAGTAGAAGATGGTAACCTGCATTAAGTGTGACAATGTTATTTTCTTATGTATACTATAACATATTGTTTAGGATATTATCATAGTAAAAACAAATACCCCAATAGGTGTAGATAGCTCCTGATAAAACAGTTATGAATTTTAAAATAACCATGAGATTGTTGATATAGCCTATTTGTCTTGATTTAATGCCACTGTAAGAGTGTCTCATAAAGTATTACTTACATTGTACCCCAAAAATTGCTTAATCGAAAGTATTAATAAAATAAAATAAAATACTTATTTACAACATTAAAAAATAACCTCTTTTGTTATTGGACTCCAGTCAATCCTTTTTTTTTGTATATTGCATGTTTCCACACCTGATATTTAACCTTGCATGACATGGCAATCAACTGTAAACCAAAAAAATTAAAAATGATTAATCATGTCATTTCAATTCCAAAGTAATGGTATACACTGACACTGATCTTAAGATTGTTCTAATTAATAAAACCAAGACATACTCTGAATTTTATCTGTGGACTACTTGCCTTACTTTTCCCCTTTTTGGTAATTAAGTACTGCTCTGCAAAGAATACAGGCTGACAGAATGAACAACAGCAAAAAAAAAAGATAACTAAGAAGTCATAACAGTGGGAATCCATGTTTATCAGTTACAGGAGTTTTGCAAAGCAGGTGTTATTGGTCACAAATATTGGGCACACAAGTAGACAGAATGAATTAATTATACCATAGTTCCTCTGTGGTAGTGTTATACTGCATTGCAGGCATCACTGACATGTCCATGGCTCCTTGTTGTGTGGCCCATACCATAGGCACGCTGTGTGGCACCATGAAGACAACTTGGTTGCAGGCCAGTTCCACTGGTAAATGTACTAAATTGTGGTTGTCTGGTCCACTGCTGTTCTTGTTGGTAAACTGACAGCACTAGCATGTGGCAGCTGGGTGTCTACATCCAAGGTGTGGTGTGGGGGCTGCCTCTCTGGGTATTGCTGTGTCAAAGCACCAGTAGTCTGGTTTCATTGGTCATGGCATGGCTGCTGTATGTGGGTGCATGGAGCATGTTCAGGTGCTCACGGAGGACTGTCTCAAGAAGGAAAGCCTGCTGCTCCACAGCCTGCCTGTTGGTGGCTGGCCGATTAATGCCAGATCCTTTTGTCTGCCATAACTCCATTGTGGACCACATATCTCCATTGAAAATGTGGGCCTATGTTTATTAAAAGGAATTGGACACTAATAAATGTTACTTTGTATCCTCATGTACTACATCACATTCAGTCACTGTATATCATTTACTATAGCATCAAAGATGTAGTTTAAAAAAAATGCCAATTATACCAACCTCTCCACACTTTACAAATCAAAGCAATGATTTTCTTAATGGAAAGCTGTGCGGAAAAACTATTGGCGCATCTTCTGCTTTGATTGCTGCCAAATCTTCCCCAGAGACTTTCTGTTCTGTTATAGATAGCAATAAATAAATAAACACCACATATCCTTACTTATATCTATTATTGCTATACTGAGGTATTCAACCATGTTACTATAGTTCCCCTGTGATTGCTGGTCTCACCCCCTGAAAAATTTGGCAATACTGCATGGTCTTCTAGTGGACCCTCCACACCCTTCCTGGCATTGGCCAACCACCCTACTGGCCCCCTCATTCAACCCCAATTCTGTGAGATGCACAGCCCTTTGCTCAGCACCATGGCGTGACACAGAATGTGCTATGAAGGAGTGTACATGCACGCTCATTCATACCATACTTCATGGCTGACCATAGTGGTGGGCTGAGGGCTTTGCCAATCACAGGATCTGGCTGGGTTGGTTGGACCATGCCTGATGGGGTATTGAGGGTGGCAGGTATGGTTGAACAGCAGTGGCTACACACTCATTCATACCATACTACATGGCTGAACATGGTGGTGAGCTGAGGGCTATGCCAGTCACAGGATCTGGCTGGGTTGGTTGGACAATGCCTGATGGGGTATTGAGGGTGGCAGGTACGGTTGAACACCAGTGGCTATTGACACTTGGTTTTGGTGGGCAAGATCACAAGGAGAGGATGTGGTGACAGTACCATGAACATAACATATGAAATTGCCAGCAGAAAAAAGCACACAGTCTATCTAGCCTGCGTGATTGTGAAGCTTCAATGTCGAGATGCAGCCTATCCTTGGCATAAACTGCCATATTGTTCCATGTCTCTCCCCGCTACCCGACTATCCCATACCTCATTTCTGCACACCACCCCTTCAGCCATCTATTAAACTCCTGTATTCTTAGCTTCCTTGCTGTGCTTGCCTTAGGTACCGGGAGTACCAGAGAATGTCAACAAACTTCCCACCCAATTACAGATATCCCCGACTTCCCTGAACCTCTCCTGCACTTCTTCCATGGTACTGCCCTCCAAATCATTTGTTCCTAGGTACACAATGATATATGAGGTTTCACTCCTACCTTCTCCACACATTTCTAAATGAATAGCCCTACTGTCCCTACTGTCATACCTGGCATACACCCCACCCAGGTTTGGCTCTTCCTTGCCCCCTTATCTCCCCATCTCACCCCCCGCATAAAATCCCTTAATGTAAGTACTCACTCCCCCATCTCTTGCACTTTCCCATGGTTTGCCCAGCTATGAGCCCCTTTTCCTCAATGTCGTCTCCTCTAATACCCTGCCCTTTCCCTCCTCCCTGCTCCACCATTGCACCTCCACTTGCTGTCTTCCTTCCATTCTGTGCTCATTCCCTTCCACAACCACTCCCCCTCCACTATGTGTATGGCCTCCCACTGCCTCTGCATTGTGCCTCCCTCTATCCCCATCACAACATGTTTTGGCCTTCTTACCCCTTTAGTGTGTTCATGCCAGCTCAACATGCTTCCCTGCCACTCCCCTCTTCTACCCCTCAGTCGTCCGGCTCACCTTGTGCCATGTATTTCCCCCTTCCCTCCTGGTCCCGACTCTTGTTCTATGTTGTCTTCCACAACCTACTGCTCTGTTTCATGAACCAGTACTGCATTCCCGTTTATTGTCTCTCACCTTCTGCCCTCCCCTGAAATCCCTCCCTGCCTCTGCTTACCCAGAACCTCTTTTCTACTTCCCCTATCTGCCCTTGTTCCCTACCACCTGCCAGCATCTCCTTTTGGCCTTCCTAGGACCTTGTGAACTTGCTACCCCTGGCCAAGCTTCCCCTTCTGGCCCTTGCCTGCTTGGTCAATCCTGCGATGAAGTCCTCCATGCCCCTCTGCCCCATCTCCTCCTCACCATCTCATTCCTGTCCCTTCCCCCAGTTCCTATCTCAAGCTCTCTATCTCCAGCATAAACTGTATGAGCAGCCTGCACACTGACCCCCCCCACCTTATACCAGGTTTACAGAAACAATGGTGCCCCACACCCATTGCAGCTCACAACCCTCCTGGCCTCCCAGTGCCCCCAACACCATTAATCCCTACCCCTCACTATTTCCATTCATCCACCAGACTTCTAGTCATAGCCTCCACATCCTCCTGTATTTCTCAGGCTCCAAATATTCCACAGATCTTTGCAAATGCATCTGTATTACTTAAGAACTGCAAATCTGAATTTCAGTCAAAACACTGTTGCAACAATAGCCCTTACCTCAAAAAGGAAAATACACAACCATTACATTTGTATCAGTATGTCTTTAAGAGTTTAAACCAGATTTCAACCGCCGTTAAATTACTGTGCCTCCTGCCCCTTCCTAATAGGTGGAACCACTACTGGGAGTAGTTCACTTGCTCATCCAATCATTCAACAGTGGTGGTGGTGAGAGGCAGGGAGGTGAGATAAAAAGGCTACAAGTCCTGCTTCTGGCTTCAGCAATAGAAATAACTTATCATACAGTGCCTCAGCAAGACTTAACAAGCATTTGTCAATGCCGAATGTTGTCTTGCTGACACAGGCATCAGTAGAGTTGAACAGATGCATAATAGGAATGGCAGTGAAGTGTGAAAGTGACGTCAACCTCACATCACCCTACAGAGACTGACAGGCATCGAAGTGTGCCTTTGGGCATTGGCCATAACGTTCATGGCATTTCAGCTCACCCTACCCTGCAGTGCAACAAATATCGCGTTGTGCCTTGGGGTCCTCAGGCCTTATGCTCACCCCATTCGGCCATAACGCTCATAGCATTTTACCTCACCCTATCCTGCAGACACTGACAAGTGTTGAGGTGTGCCTTGGGGTGTTCGGCTTTACAGTCACCTCATTTCATAAGGACATTCGCTGAAATGGGTGCAGCATAGGAGAATGGGGTAAACTGTGCGGCCGAAGGGTCCAAAGCACACCTCGACGCTTGTCAGTGGCTTGAGGGTGGGGGGGATGGTATGGCATGAGCATGACAGCTGGCAATGCAAAGGTACACCCCTGACACCTGTCAGTCTGTACAGAGTGGGACGTTATGGTTAGAAACCCTAATGCCCCAGCCGTTTGTTTGTATTTGCACTACAAATTTGCAACACAGCCTTTTTGTGACCCCCACCTCATGAAAGTGTTTGGGATCTCTGCTCATGAATAGTGGCACTGTGATTTTGTTAATATGTCCCGAACATTGATTTCTCACTGCGACTGCACCATTCTGCACCAGATGTGGAAAAACACCATTGAGACAGGATGTGAAAATGACAGCTGTACCATTCATAGGTAGGTGTGAAGAGATGGCAGTGTTGAAAATCTCTAGTGAAAATATTAAAACTGCTTAAATTTACGAGCATATGTACAAACTGTGCAATGCACACTCATAACACAGTCATTTAGTGGAATTATTTCACAAAATTTCAACATAGGCATTTTGGGACCTCTGCTCATGAACACTGTCACTATGATTTTCTTCATCTGTCCTGATCATTGATTTCCCACAGCGACCATGCCACTGTGTGCCAGTTGTGTGAAAACACATTTCGGGCTGGATGTGAAAAATGACAGCTGTACTGTTCATAAGAAGGTGTACAAAACTGACAATGTTGAAAATGTTGAGTGAAAATATTACAAAATCTCGAAGTTATGAGTGCACGTGGAAACTGCACAACGTACACTTGTAACATACTCATTTTGTGGACTTTTGTCACCAAATTTTCAACATAGACATTTTAGAACCTCTACTCATGAACACTATCACTGAGATTTTCTTAATCTGTCCTGAACATTGATTCCCCACAGTGACTGTGCTATTCTGCGCCGGTAGTGCGAAAACACATTTCAGACAGGATGCGTAAAATGACAGCTATACCGTTCATAAGGAGGTGTGGAAAAATGGCAATGCTGAAAATCTGGAGTAAAAATATTACAGATTAGTGAAGTTACGAGCATGCGTGGAAACTGCGCAATGCATGCTCGTAAAATAGCCATTTTTTAATTTTTTTCACCAAATTTGCAACATAGGCTTTTTGAGAGCCCACCTCGTGAACAGTGGCACTGTCATTTCGTTAATCAGTTCTGACAGGTGATTCCACGCAGTGACTGCAAAATCACCTTTTGGGATGAATAACACCATGACAGTGACTGAATTCATGAGGTGGAGTCCCAATAACCCCATGTTGAAAATTTGGTGCCAAAATTCCCAAAAATGCCCGAGATATGCCCCAAAGTTGAAAAAACCCTATTTATGCCATTATACAGCTTACTGGCATTTCTTCAGTTTGCGGTCGGCTTTGAATCCTCATCATCATCATACAAACATATGAAATTTGCCAGCAGATAAAGGTCTAGAGGTCTATCAAGTCTGCTTGAATGTGCAGCTAGCACCCCTTATTCTGCAGCTGCCCCTCCCTTTCACCCTTCCCCTTCATTGACCCTCCCCCTTGTCCTGTCCCATCCCCTTTTGAAGCAGTCCACTGTTCTACTGGATACCACTTCTGCAGGTAACGCATTCCACCCAGCCACCACCCTCTCTGTAAAAAAGTGTCTCCTCATCTCTCTCCTGAACCTTCCTTCCTCCAGTCTCATATGATGGCCCCTGGTGTCCCTCCCCTCTCTTACTTTGAACAGCCCCCTGTACCTGTCTTGTTTATTCCTTGCATGTACCTAAAGGCTTCAATCATGTCCCCCCTGTCCCTCCTCTCCTCCAGTGAGTACATGTTCAACTCCCTCAGCCTCCTCTCGTATGATAAGTCCCCCAGCCCCTTGATCATCTTTGTCACCCTGCGCCACACCCCCTCCAGTAACTTAATGTCCCTCTTCAGATACGGGCACCAGTACTGCACGCAGTATTCCAGGTGGTCTAACTAATGACCTATACAGTGGCAGAATCACCTCTCTCTCCTCGAGGATATACCCTTGCAATACAACCCAGCATTTTGTTGGCCTTTGCATCTGCCTTCCTACATTGTGCTGAGTTGTTCATTGGCCCTGTAATGAGCACCCCCAGATCCTTCTCCTCCTCTGTCTGGGCTAGCTGCACTCCCCCCAGCTGGTAACTCCTCCTTGGGTTCTTCATCCCAAAATGCAGCACCTTGCACTTTTTGGCATTAAACCCCATTTGCCAGGTATCTGACCAAGTTTCAAGCTTTGCCAGATCATTCTACAACCCCTGCCAACCCCCTAGGTCATCCACCACTGCTCCTACCTTGGTATCATCAGCAAACAGAATGATCTTGCTCTTGATGTCCAATGATATGTCTGCAATGAATATCCCAAACAACACTGGTCCCAACACTGAGCCCTGTGGAACACCACTCATCACTACCCTTGGGTCTGAGAGATCCCCACCCACCACCACCCTCTGTTGCCTTCCCTGAAGCCAGTTCCCTACTCATCTCACCAGCTTTGCACCTGCCCCTGTGCCTTCTAACTTACTTCCCAGCCTTCCATGCGGCACCGTGATCGAATGCCTTACTGAAGTCCAGATACAGGACATCCACTGCATGGCCCCTGTCCAGTTGCTAGTTACCCAGTCATAGAACTCCACCAGGTTGGTTTGGTAGGATCTGTCCCATATGAAGCCATGCTGCCTGCTGTCCTGTAGTCCTTTGGCCTCTAGGAGGGCCACCAGCCTCTCCTTCAGGATAGTCTCCATTAGCTTACCTACAATGGATGTGAGGCTCACTGGTCTGTAGTTTCCTGGTTCATCCTTGGCGCCACTGTTATGGAGGGGCATCACATGAGCCATCCTCCAGTCCTGAGGTACACACCCTGAATGTAGTGAGGCATTAAATAGGTCTGCAAAATGTCCTGCAAGGACCTCTGCCAAAGCTCCTTCAGTACCCTGGGGTGGATGCCATCTGGGCCTGGCGCCTTATCCACCCTCAGTGCCTTCAAACCCTCCCGAGCTCTGCCCTCCATGATTTCACCATCTGTCACCCCTTCCCCCCGTTTCTGACATTTCTCCCACCTTTATTTATAAAAGGCGCCTTTCCAAACCAAGGTGCCTGTACAATAAAAACATAATACAAATATCACATAAATAAACTAAAAATACAATAGCAGCTTTAGCAGTTGGGAAATGCCAAACTGAAAAGATAAGTATTTAAAGCGGTCTTAAAACTCTGGATTGTCAGGCAATCTCATACCCGATGAGGTAGAGAATTCCACAGGGTCAGGGCCACAAAACTAAATGCCCTTGCCCCAGATGTTTGTAAATGAACCCTGAGAATCTCTAGCAATCCCTCATCGGTGGATTGGAGATGGTGGAGGGGACAGTAGGAACAAAGGAGATCATTCAGGTAACCCGGTCCCTGATCTTTTAGGGCCTTGTAGGTTAATAACACAACCTTGAAGGTGATCCACCACTGTATCGTCAGCCAGTGCAGTCTGCAGAGGACAGGCATTAAATGACTGGTTCTAGAAGTACCAGTCAAAAGCCTGGCCACCACGTTCTGCACCAGCTGCAAGTGGTGGATATCAACCCCCGGTAGCCCTAGGTAAAGGGTATTGCAGTAGTCAAGGTGGGAGGTAATGAAGTCATGAACCAACGTTGGAAGATCATCGGGAAGAACCAGGTGTTTAACCCGGGCAATATTCCTCAGATGGTAAAAAGAGGTTTTAACAACTGCCAACACCTGTAATTTCAGGGTCAGGCAGTCATCAAACATAACACCCAGGTTCCGCACCTGGTCTGAGGTAGTTAGCTGGACACCTCTGAGCCATAGACCCAAAGGAGAACCTGCCAACAAGCTCGCCTCATGACGACCTGGGTCAACAACCAACACCTCAGTTTTTTCAGATTCAACTGCAGCCAGCTCACATTCATCCAGTCCTGGATTTTGGCTAGACAACTGTTTAGCATTGAGACAGCATCATCCTGATCAGGCACAAAAGACATGTACAGCTGAGTATCATCTGCATAGCAGTGAAAACTCAAGCCGTACCATCTAATAATCGCTCCCAATGGCAGCAAATACACCGCAAATAACATGGGCACCAAAATGGATCCCTGCAGTACCCCACAGGATAGAGAGAAAGGAGCTGAGGGAAAAAAACCCAGACACCACCCTTTGAGTCCTACTAGTGAGGAAAGATCGAAACCATCTAAGGACAACTCTCGAAAGTCCACAGACAAACCGCAGTTGATCCAAAAGCACACCATGGTCTATGGTGTCAAATGCTGCAGAGAGATCAAGAAGGACCAAGACAGAATGAGTCTTTCAATCTCTTGCTATTAGGAGGTTGTTTAGTACCCGAACAAGAGCTGTCTCAGTACTATGTCTCTTCCTAAAACCGGACTGGAGAGAATCATAAATATTGTGGTTGGTCAAATGGTTATCCAGCTGTAATGCCACCACCTTTTCAATTACTTTACCCACGAAGGGTAAGTTAGAGACAGGCCTGTAGTTTGCTAGACAGTCAGGGTCCAAGGAGGACTTCTTAAGAAGGGGCCGAACCATAGCCTCCTTAAGGGGATCTGGAAAGATCCCCCTCTCCAAGGACAACCAGACAATCTCAGCAAGGACCTGGCTGATAACATCCACACAACCAACCAAAAGGTGCATCGAGCCCGGGTCCAAACTACAGTTGGTAGGCTGTAATGACTGGATAACCATCGCAATATCACTGATTGTGGGCCGGCCGAAGTCGCACCACACAAACTGGGTGTCCGACATCTCCTGCCGACCACTGCTACTCCCTTGAGAGAGGGTCAAGCAGATATCAGACCTGATCGTGGCAACCTTATCTGCATTTTCAGGCTGAAGACAGAGTGGATTGTACAGTCTGTCTATGGTCCAGAAAAGCTGGGCTGGTCGATTCCACGTAGCAGCAATTTCCCTGGACAGGAATTCTGCCTTCTTATGGGAAATTGTTGATTGATAGACCGAGTAATGGTCCATCGAACTAAGCCTGTCATACACCAGGTCCGACCTCCACCATCGCCTCTTTAACCTTCGCCCAACTCTCCTCAACTCCCTCAAGGTCTCATCAAACCAGGAAGAACTGGGGCAAAGAGTGAGAGGGTGAACGTGAACAGGAGGTATGGAATCCAGGACCTCTGTCACTGCCTTATTATAGGCAAGTACAAGATCCCCTGGATCCAAGCATTCACTCAGCATACCCGATAGGTCCAACACTGCCATCAGGCCATCAGGAGATATACCCCTCAAAGAGCGGTATTGGACCATCTCCATAGGGGCAGGCCTCCTGGGGGGAGGCCTCAGAACTGAACCTGATGGTATGATGGTCAGACCACCTGACTGGTTCCACCACCAAATCGGATATCTCCATCCCCAGGAGAAACACCAAGTCCAATGAATGACCATCAATGTGAGTCGAGGAGGAAATAACCTGTGTGAGGCCCAGTGAACTCATTAACTGGAGGAAGTTCTGTCCAAACTGCGAGAGTTCATCGTCGACCCAGGCATTGAAATCTCCCAGGATCAACCATCTGTGGGATGCAATGTCAGGTCGACAATGAAGTCCACGTCTTCCCGCAGGAAAACATTCCTGTCTCCTGGTGGATGGTAGACGAGAAGAATCCTGCACCCCACACCCTCACCCACGATACATTCAAAGGAGTTGGTGCCTCCCACTGGTACTTCCATCAGGTTCAGTTCTGATTTAAAACAAATGGCCACACCCCCACCCCTATGATCCATCCTCAGGCAGTGTATCACTGAGTACCCAGCCGGAACTGCTGCAGCCAAAGTAGGACCAGCATTTTCATCCAGCCAGGTCTCAGTGATGCAAGCCAGGCCAATAGATTTAACAAGATTCTCAACTATAGCGGTCTTGTTTTTAATGGACTTGGCATTACATAACAGCACCTGAGTCAGATGAGTAGCCGAGGAAGACCGAGTTTCCTGCCTGCTGTAGGCAGAGCCCTTGGGTACGGGAACCAGACAGGGAGGACCCCTTTCCTGGGCCCACTTCACCCCAGGGTGTCTCCTTGTCCCCACTATCCCAATCTGTCCACTCTTCTCCATTCCCCCGACAGGCCGAGCCCCCACCCTTGACCTCATAGCTATCCCCAATGCCCTACAGCATCTATACACCTCTGGTGACAGGGCAGGACAACAAAAAGGGTGGAGATTCCTCATTCTGGAGGGGGAAAAATGCCTGACCATCAATAAACCTGCCCAACACATTTTTACCACAACTCACAAACAACCAATCAAACAACATAAAAAACAGACAAACTTCCACACCACACCACACCACACCACAAACACAACAATAACACACACAACAACTACACTCAACCAAAATCCCTAATCCCAACAATAAAGAATCAAGTATACAAGGTGCGAAGGGTTTCCAAGCAGCAGCAAATAATGAAACTGCCCCAATTCAACAATTTATCTCCTCTAGGGAGCTCCCACCTCTCCAAAAGATAAATGTTGACAATTATTAAACTTTTACCCCCCAGACACTATCTTTCACACAGGTCAGGGGAACAGTTAATAAATGATCTGAAGATCAATTTTTTAAGACACTCTCACTGTCTAAAAATCAGATAGTCACAGGGCTCTCTCACTGCCCATAAACCAGTAAAAAATCTAGCCCAAAGTAATGAGATTAAGCAAAGGGGAAAATCAAACTAGGCTGTGCGCTCATCCAGATTCTCCAGTGCAAGTTCGAAACTTCAGGATCTCCAGCTCTGATTCCAGGAATGAATGGCAAAATACATCTTCAGTACTCCGGGACGGCCGCCCCATCTTTAGCACTGCCAATCACTTAACACCTTAGCTCTCCTTAGAAGCAGCCCACCAGGAGAATCACCAGATAGCTTAGGAGTACTAGATCCAAGGTCGGCCCTCCAGCGAACCCCTCCTCTGACCCCTGTGTGGAGCACAAGCTAAGCACAACAGGTGCCCCCCCCAAAGCCCAGGGGTACAAGCTCCAGTTAGTTCAACAGGACAACAAGCCCTGAACAAAAAAAGTCAAAGCTCTCCACAGGAAGTCAGCCAGGAAATAATCCAAAAGGGTACTGAAAACAATTCCACAGTGAACAAAATGGTCCAACGTTGAATCCGGTCCAGGGAGCACATGCCCCACACTGCTCCCCAGACAACAGTTCTGATACAAAGTTGAGAGTCCCATCCGAATGCACAGTTTCGACAATCCTCCAGACAACAGAGCCAACGCTCGAAAAAGGCCAGGAAGGTAAGGACTTCACTTATTTCACTTACTCCACCTCAGCTCCTTTGGGCCAGAATAACAGATTAAAAATAATACTCCACGTCCCCCAAGAGTCCAAATCGTCTGAGAGTGACTCCGGAGCTCACAGTTAGGCTTTACTGCTGCTTAAAACTGAGACACACCTAGCAATAGCTGACTCAGTAAAAATCCCTCTCTCACTAAGCGCTAAACACTATACCAATAACATTAAAAAAAGATTAACGCTACTAATGCTGCTACATAACAAACGAAAAACAAATTAAACAATAAAATTAAAATATATGCTGCCCAAAAACCTGCTATCTGATGGTCAGCCCAGCATGGCAGCCATAATGATTAGGGCCTGTAATTGTGGGTCTTGAAGAGTGCAGACATGTTCCCGTTCCACCGAAGATCGTTGCGCCGGGCTCTGGAGGTAAGTATGGGGTAAGGGGGCTGGGGTGGTGGGCAAGGTAGGTGGGTGGGGTTGGGGAAGGGGGCACAGACAGTGAGGGATCATTTTCTTCTTACAGGGTTTTTAAAAAAATAGACATTGCGGGATGGTTTTTCCTTTTAGCAGTACTTTTGGCATGCTGGGGTGGGCTCCCAGCATGCCACCCATGTGTTTTGGGGTGGGGGACTGGAGCTAATGAGGATTGGGCACCCCGTCAGCACATACTTGGGGGTCTCATGGGCTGAGGAGTTGGGCACCCCCTCAGCACACAGAAATGGGGGGGATGCTGGCGGGGTTGGGCACCCCGCGCCGGAAGGGTGGGTTAGGAGGGGCATGCCAGCAGGATTGGGCACCCCTGTCAGCTTTCTGATGGACTGTGCAAGGCGGCGGCTGCCCCTTGCCCTTCCCCATCACCAATGCCCTATTGCTCACAGAGGACACCAGCAGTAATTGGCTGCTGCAATCAGGGACCACTCCGTGGCGCTCCCTGATTGCAGCGGCTAATTTCTTTCAAGGTGGTGGCACGTTTTTGTAACTGCTGTCATAGACAGCATGCTCTGCCATTGGCGCCACAGAGCCCTGCCTGAAAAAGCAGTGGTGCCATTGGCTGCAGCAGGACTGCACCTCCAAAACCTGCTTCTCCACTGAAGCAATCTCAATATGTTTTCCGCTTTGCATATGCAAGACAACATAAAAATGAAGCATCATCTTCTTTCAGTCTTTTCACTAATTCTTCCAGAGAAAGTCCCTTATATTTTGTGTTATCCATATCTTCAATTTTTCTTCAACAATAGAAAAAAACAATGAAATTAGTTATTCTCTTTAAAGGCACTAGTGAAGGCATACCACTCTTCCCTTGCAGGGCATGATTTAGTTATAGATGTTCATACATTCTGGCAATAGCATGGGCATGCAAGCACCTGTCCATTGACATCAAGAGGATATGTATGCCTGTGTGGTCACAGTCTGGTCAGTCTTGATATAAAATGTTCCCAGAAATACATGTGTTCCAACTGCTTATGACTTTGTGCTAACCATTACTTTAAGACAGTACCATCAAAGGCTGAAAAGAAGTCCCTGCAAACTGTGGGAAGTCATAATTCGTATGCCACTTGCTTCCCAATATCCATCATAAACATGGTTGCTGATAAAAAGATTTCCATGGTCAGAACTTTCAAGTTGTAACATGTGCCACTAAGAAAATCAGTATGTCCTACACAGTCTTGATGCAGAACCCAATCAGCTGTAAAACCACAAAAGCATCAGACTAATCTAGGATTGTGTATTTTTTTACTTACATTAACCAGTTATATATTTATTTAATACCGTGGATTACTAAAGTCAGAATGAAGCCACCTCCACCCCTCCAAAAAAAGATTACTGCAAAACATATATTCTTTTAAATATGCACACAGTTCTGAGCTAAAGCTGTATGCAATTTTTTTCATATGTGTCACAATTCGGAAGATCAGACCCAGCATGGAAATAAATGTGTTTGCCTGAAATTTACATGTTTTTTTTTAAATTGCCCAGGACCACCCTTATTCAGTAGCATTCTCTTCATTAGCTAAGGATACCATGATTGTATGGGGGCCCAACTCTTATGCATCTTTTAAACACTGTAAAATGAATGCACAGCCAAAAGGGAATAGAAGTGTTCTATCTAAGGACTTGCCACACTGTTCCCACAGGGCTTACCCCCTTTGTGGTGTCAGTATTTCTCCACAAGACACAACGTTGGTTGGTGGGTACACCTGTCATCAGGTGCAGGACCTGTGAGCAGCTGGAGTCATCCTGCTGGTCTGGGAGGGTGTTCTCATTTTAATTCCCTGCCCTGGAGGTTGGCATGCATGTGCTGGCATAGGTGACCAGCAAGGAGATTTTGCACATAAGCTATAACCCACGAAAGGCCATGGGTATACTAGGCATTACTGCATGCCTTAGTTGCATTGGAAGTCATGATAGCACAGACTGAGCGACTGCATCTGAGGCATGCAGTAATGCCTAGTATACCCACGGCCTGTTGTGGGTTATTGCATTTATAAAATAACACACTAAAAAAGTTAAAAAAAAAAAAGAAAAAAACACCAAACTCTCCGAAATCTTTTAAATTTGATTATTTGTCCAGACTGGCAGGTCTGTTGTGGGTATCAAGGTGATTAATCATTGACCATGCATACCACAAGAACCAATCATGTTGCACGTTTTATGCAATCCATTTTTTAACTTCTCATATGCCCACACACTGAGAGGCTGCTAGGCAATGACATGCCCCGTCCTACTTCCCCAAAGAGGAGAGCTGTCTTTTGGTGCTCATTCATCATTCCCCCATGTGGAACTCAGACAACACTCATTTCATGCAGAGGGAGGTGGGAGCCTGAAAGGGGGAAAACAATAACTTTTTTAATGTACAGTCTTGTCAATTCATTTATACATTAAAAACAGGTAGGAGCCCCCCCCCCAGGAACACCTGGTTTATATTTGCCATAATAACCAACTGGTTATAATGGCAAACACGAGCTGGGTTTCCCAGACTTCATGCATACGCCAGCTGCTGTCTCCCTTGTGATGGACATCAGCGCACGTAGCTAGCCCCATGACATATGCTGCTGATTACTGGCTGCCAGGCCTTGTGGTGGGTGGGTCAAAACTGACACCTGCCTGCTAGCCAAATGCTAGATTTTGTATCCAGCTGGTAAGATTTTCATTAAAGTAGCCCTGTGGGCTAGTGTACTGGAGAAGGCAACACTTCACTATGTACACCAACTGGGCCAGTGGATTTTGCCAGTCAGTAGCCCTGCTGGCTAGTGGCTGTAGAACTTAATTTCTACCACTGGTGGGAGTAGCAGGGAATAAGTACTTAAAGTGGTGCACATTAACCAAGAAGTGATTATCAATATTTTGATCATAGCTGACTGTGTGAAGCAGTATAATTTTCTGAAAAACACGATTGCCAATTTCCACATTAGCCTACTCCAAGTGACAGTTTAACTTCCTTTTTATTTTATTTTTTTACCAGGAGAGACACACTAAGCTGAAAAGGGACATGAACATGAACACATTTTAGTTAGTTTTAGTGTCTTTCAGTTATATTTTAGAGTCAATAAACATATTTTCAACAGTTTTCTGTATCCTTTTATTTTAATGTAAATAATGTTTTAATTAGCTGTCAGTGTGATCTGTCGATCCTCAATGTTCTGACCTAGCACATGTGTACTGGATTGGGTGGGACGTCATCTTGATGATGTCCTTGTTTAGGTAGCACATCAACAGTAATGTAGTAAGAACAGTAATCAAAGCAGCTATTCAACTCAATTACTGTAATAACCAGCTGTTTTACTGCAGAAGTCTGCTGGTAATTATAGTAACTGACCCGACTACCTTCTACAATTACCATTCAAACTACATGTGATTTTTTTGTATTTAGTGTTACCATCAAATAAAGCCTTTTGAGAAGACAGAGCTCATTTTTTTTGCTGCTGTTTTTTGTTTGAACAATCAACTAATCGCAAGACCAGGAAATTTACATTACGTTCAATTCCACTTCTCATGCCTGTCTCCAGCTTGCATTTTACCTGTAGCACATGGTTGAGACAGATACACAGCAGAAATAAATTGCAGAAATCAAAAATATATTTAATGGTGAGTCAAAAATAGGATCAGACATAGATATAAAGTGAGCGCACACATGGGCTTCAGCATTAAGCATATTTTGCAATGAGGGAGTGCAGCTTGGAGCAGCAGAACTTGGGGCTTGCTTTTTGATTTTGCACTTGCATTTATTGATTGTATTATTTGAAACTCCATTTTTAGCTTTATGCTTCAGCCTACTTGTGCTCAGACTGTATTTCTGTGTCCGATCATATTTTTAACACACCATTATACATATTTTTGATTTCTGCAACTTTTTTTCTGGTGTGTGTCTGTCTAAAATGAGTGTTACAGCTTTCTTGGGCTCTGAATCGATTGGAGCTGTTTTGTATTTTACCTGACCCTTGATCAGTTTGTTGACCTCCATGTCCTGCATCCAGCCACGGCAAAATTAGCCGTTATGGTTTCATTCCAGCCCACTCCTGCCACAGTGTGATCTACTTATTTAGCATCAGTATTGGTGTCTACACTAGTCTTCACTCTCTCACACAGTCATGCTCAATTCGGTTCATTTCAGTTGTTTCAGCAGCAATAAGATTTAAGCAATATACCCTGTCAGGGCGTGGAGTATACTGGAGGATTTACCACGGCTGGTGTGGTTCGGTCATGAGGCGCAGCCGAGGGACTTAACCACACCAGAAGTGGTAAATCTTCCAGTATACCTACTCCCTGGAGGGGTATATTGCTATTACACAAAGGCCCTGTTTGTTTTTGCACAGAGAAAAAAAATTACAATGTCCATTCATTTTGAAAGTTGCTGCTGGTTTGTTTTTTTACTGTGGACACACTGCTCAGATTTTTTTGCGAGTGCTGCGCATGTGCCGGAGGAACGCTGATTGCCACCGCTACCGTTACGAATTTTTTCAGCTTCTTTGCTGTTGAGAGAATGAACTGCATTTTCTTTTCTTTTTTTCTTTCAGGTTCGTCACTTTTCCTGAATGGTGCAGCAATTTTTTGGAAGTTTTGAGGCTAGTGACGGAGTATCGGATGTTGGGTTAACGACTAGGTAATCTCGCCATTGTGCTTGGCAGTGGTGTGTTTGCGATGAATGGAAGGATTTGCCAGGGAGTTCCTGATGCAGCTGAGTGGTGGCTGGCACCTTTTCCAGTGGGTACACTGGAGGATTTACAATGCTGAAAACGTGCCAGCCAGCCACTCAAAATGCAGGATTCTGTCCATTTTTTTGTGCCCATTGTATAAAAAGCAATGAACACCACTAACTGTCCTACTCACACCATAGCACAATAGTTCTGCTCCGGGTCCACACAAGATAGCTGCTTGATACTCAACAACAGCAGTACCAAAAGCAAGTATGCAAAATTATATTTAAACAAAGAATCTGGGGGTGTATTAAGTAAATTGATTTTATCAGCAAACACTACAGCTACGAGAATGAATCACTGCCCCCCCCAATTAACACCACAACCCAACAGAATACTGCACTACTGTATTTTTTTTAAATTAGTACAGTGAATTAGTCATTCACTGACATTTTACACACACATTTCTGATGCCAGACTCTTTTGTGAAGTACAAATTAATGACATGTATGGAAAGCTGTTCAGTGCCAGTTGTGAGGACACTGACTCCAAAGCTCAAACATAAACATCATTAAAAAAACAGCACACTCACTTCACATTAGTGGTAGCTGGAAGGGCTATTGTGGCAATGTCAGTGTCAGCCATAACTGACAAATCAGTACTTTTTTAAATAATAAAATCGCAAAAGATTAAACATACTATTTTTACTATAATTGTGGTCCCATCATATGAATGGTGATGAGATCGTACATTGCCTCAAGTAAACATGCCTTTTTGTTTCCTGTCTGCTTGAAAGCTTGTTTACAGGTGCAACCTGGGAGCACAAGGAAGTTAAATGACTTGCTCAGAGTCACACAGTATGCAAGTTGGGACTGTGGGATTCAAACCCAGGTCTCCAGGTTTGCAGCTCAGAGCCTAACTGCACTATATTGCCTCCTGTTATCAAGCTTTATTCACATATCCCTGCTACTGTTCTTTCTATAATGTTACCAAGTCCAATGCAAAGCTAACAACTGCACAATGATCACTGAGTCTTGACTGTATTGTTAGTGTTACCACATGTGTGACCACTGACCAGATAAGAATACTAGCAGACCACCAGGCTAATTGCTGCAGTTTGTGTTTCAAATCACCGAGACCACACACTCTTTACTTGTTTTCCTCACCTACCCAAATTCAATCAGACATGTCAGAACTACCAGCACCCTTTTTTTCTGTCATGAGAAAGATCATGATTTCACACAGCCAATCATCTTCATATTTAATTCAGTCATTTCTTTTGCCTTGCACTTCCACTTTTCCTGCACCCCAATCGAGATACATAGTCATTTTCCCCCATCCCATCAGATATCCAAAACCATTTGTTCACCTGAGTTGCCCTGTCTGCTACATGCACCTAAAGTACCTGAAATCACACTCCCCCATTGTCTTGACCTAGCTGCACTGCGCGGTTTGTATTTGCCTGTTCCCCGGGTGGCAAAGGCCACAGATCACAGTCTATAAAGCTGCTGCAGTGAGTGATCCCCACCCAATCTTGCACTCATGTCCCTCCCACCAGTGTTGATCACCCATTGTGCCCATACTAGCTGCGAGTATGTGCTGCAGGTTTTGAGTGCATTTTGAGCGCGATCTGGCAAAAAAAAAAAAATTAGGACGTCGGCCTGACCCACGTACACACCAGCCTCTACATGCAGCAGGAATAATTGGTGCTTCTGTGTAATGTGTATCTCCAATGGCGGCTCTGCATCGCATGACCAGTAATGCAGTCATCTGATGCAGAACCGAGCATCCTAGTATGTTCTTGGCTGCCGCAGGAAGCGGGGCGCTCCTCATCCTTATTCAGAGAATTGGCCCCTCCTCCCTGCACTGTGTCCATGCAGCTCCAACCATGGACGTAAATTTGGGCTCAGAGGAGGAATTTGTACTGCAGATATCACAGCTCAAGTAATCTCCAGGTGATGGCGGGGTGCTAAGGAGGGTAGCTCTCAGTAGGCGACCAGTCAGGTTGGATAATTTTTGTGAACAGTGTGAATTGGCACATGATGGCACACAGTTGGGGAGCACACAGAAACATGACCTGCTTTAAGGTAGGCCCTCAGCAGGATTAATGAAGTCATGGGGCCCCATTTGGTCCATCTTCACCAGTGTTTGACTGCAGTCATGTGCAACATTTTAGTTTATTTCAGTACTGTTGATATATTTACAGTATATGTGTGTAGAATATGCACCCTGTCATCCTCTTGCCTCTTTTTCTTTTTTTTACCAAAGGCCAATATTTTCCCTCAACTTCCCCTCTACTGTTGCTGATCTACCCAGGTTTTATTTTGACCTGCCACTGTTCTTGCTGATTTTATCTACAAGCTTCATATCCACCTATCAACAGTAACTTAAGGTTCACTTACACTGCAGATAAGAGTGAAATTACTTTTTGAACCTCAGGATTATGTTAAAACAGGATGGCAGCATAGCTTTGTGCTGTAAACCCACAGATCGTAATACTTTACTACTGGCCAGTAGTTGCCACCCCCTCCACACCATGGAAAACATACCTAAAAGTCAATTTTTAGAGCTAAAGGAATTGCAGCATATAGGAGGGCAAATAACTTGGGAGACAAGCTGGTTCATTCAGCATATGTAAAAGAGAAGAATGTCCCAGACACTGGTTGCCACCCCTACCAGTGTGTAACCAAAAATGTGGCCACTGTAAATATTGTACAGTTATGAAAGAGTGTGGCATGTTTAAGTGTCCGTCAACTGGAAAAATGTACAATATTACTAGATTAGTAATTTGTGACACTACCTACGTAGAATATTTGGCCACTTACTCTTGTGGCTCTTACTACGTAGGAAAGACAAAGAGAAAACTTATATAAAGAGTGGGGGAACACATAAGGGCAATTAAGAGTAAGAATTTGGAGTATGTATGGTCAACACATATGTTAAATATTGAAAATGAATGTGTCAATATTTTAACATTTACTGGGATTGAACATATTGTCCTAGGTCTGAGAGGTGGAGATAGGGAGGGACTTCTAAGTAGGAGGCAACAGTTTTGGATATACACCTTTGAAGCCTATAAGGGAAAAGGGTTAAATGAACATATTGAAATAAAGCCATTCCTAGAAAATAGACAATAAGGATTCTAATGTGTCTTTCTGTTTTGCCTCCTTTCCTTCCTTCCTTTACAGATCCTTGTGTTTTTCCAGAGAGATTTGTCAACACTAAAGAATCCACCTTTTATTCTAGCCATTTGGTAGTGAGTACAGCTAATGGTATAACATGATAAAACTGTACCTTTGTTTGGCTAATTTTACATGAAAACCTAATATCTGTACTATTTGCAATATTAATCTCCCTTATTATAGCCTATTAGTAGAGAGTATTATTTATTATACATTTTTCCCCTCTTCCCCACCCTTCCCCTTTTTTCTTTTTTCCTCCCCATCCTTTTCACCTCCTTCTATTCCCTCTATTTCCCCCGTTTTCCCTCCCCCCTTCCTCCCCTTTGTTTCCCCACTCTCCATTCCTCCTCCTTTTTCCATCCTAGTGCTTCTATAGTCTATAGTAGCTTAAACCATACAGTTTGTACATACAGTCTATTCTATTCTATATAAGCTTCCTTAGGAGCCTTCCACACCTCCCCTTTTAGGTCTACATGACTACAATATCCTTTTTATGAAAACTCTCCAGTTAATGTTATTCCTTTTGACTCTATTAGCAGGTATATAAGTATTTACCTATAGTAAGGGATGTTAAAGGACAGTTGTCCTATTTAAATAAATAAATTAGTTATATATGTCTGCTATAAGAAAGTCATTTTATAAAGGAATATTTTAAATAGTGTGTCTTTTTGTTGTTTACTCATTATATAGTGGTGATTTTGCACTTGATTTGTAAACACTAGTTTGTTTAGTACTATATAAGGTGATGTTTATGTATGCACTGTCACTTTATCATGTGACTTGTTTAATTGTCATGTGATTGGTATGCTGTGGGTATATAAGCAGCAACATCAGTAGGGGGCACTATCTTTGAGAAAGCCTTGTTGAAGGTGAAACGTAAGAGAGTCTTTTCTGTTCCACTCTAGGACGGATAGGTGCGTTTGTTTGTCCATCTGCATCGCAAGTGTAAATACATGGTATTTTGATACACAGTTCATTGTGTGTCCATTTTGAATTGATCCTCAACCTGCCTAAGGGGTTAGTGCCATGACTGGAGTTCATTTGCTGCATATCCACCCCCATGCTTGATAGCATGTATACCATCCTTATCCAGATCATCTTGCCTTTTGTGCTTTTGAGCACTAGCAGTATGGCTTCTGGCCTCCACTCCTTACCCTACACTCTGGTACTTGGTGTCCTCTCCCTAACATAACTGTTCACCCCACCCCCAGTTCCACCTTCCCTGTCCATAAGGCAAACCTTGTATCCATTGATTGTGACATCCCAGTCATGGTACTGTGTGGGCCATGATTTGGAGAGGGCTCAAATAGTTATACCTCCTCTATAGCCATCAATGCCTGGAAATCTGCAACCTTGTTTGCCAAGATCATTGCATTTATGGATTCAACATCCCAACTAGTGTTCTGCACCTCCTCACACCCTCCCTTCACACTACACTTACACCCTGGTAACTTTCCTTCATTCTCTTCTTCCGATTTGGATATGAGATTTTCAGGTGTCTACTAGAAGTGACTCATCCTTACTTTCTGATTCAGCCTGACTCCCTTATACTAGGATTCATACTAGGAATGAATAGGAGTGAGAGAGCCAAAAAGGCCCATAATATACTCCTATATGTAACAATAGCTACAAATTTGCCTGAAAGAATATAGTTGTCCAATCTTTTTTTATATATTGATGTAGTTTCACTAATGATTACTTCAATCGGTGAGGAATTCCATAACTTGATTATTCTTACAGTATAAAAGAACTTTCATGAAAGAAGGTGAAATTTCTTTACTTGTAACTGCAATGGATGACCCCTAGTGTAATGAATTGAATCCTTAAAAAGAAAACCCCATGTTTGTTATTAAATATGGATCATTGATAATATTGTACATAAGAAGAAGGTCACCTCTCAAATGCCTAGTTGATAAAAACACTAGGTCCAAGGAGATTAGTCTTTGGTCATATGAAACGTCCCTTAGTCCAATCACCAGTTTGGTATACCTTCTCTGTACTCCTTCTATAAGCATAATGTCCTTTTTCCTATAAGGACACCATAATTGGGAGGAATAATCTAAATGCGGGAGGACATAAGCTCTGTACAATGTCATCAGAACCCTTGGCATCCCTTGATACAATATTACATTTAATGGATCATATTACTCGATTCGCCTTGAAGATAATATCATTTAAATGAGAAGTTGGAAGAAAATCTTCAGAGATAAACACACCCAAATATTTTTCAATTGAAGAGCTCATCAGCCTAGAGTTATCTAAAATGTATGTATGCCTAGGATTAGATACCCCAAAATGAACTACTCTACATTTAGAGTGGTTTAACTTCATCCCCTACGTAGCAGTCCATTTACAGTAGATAATTTATCCAAATCACTTTGAATAGCAATAATTTGAGAATTATCTCCAACTGGACCCCCAATCTTGATATCATCTGCATATTTTACTGAATTAGTACAATTTTGTTGTGTAATGTCAGTAATGAAATATTGGAACAAGCAAGGACTCAGGACCAACCCCTGGGGAATTCCATTAGTAACTAGACCCTTACTAGAAAGTTGTCCATTAATAAATACACGCTGTGAATGATTACGCAACCAGTTTGCTATCCATGCTATAAATTTTGGATTAATGTCTGAAAATTTAAGCTTTTGTATAAGTGCCCAATGAGGTAGATAATCAAAGGCCTTGCTAAAATCTATATAGACAACATCATAAGGATGTCTATTATCAAGCTGTTGACGTAGGTCTTCATAAAAACACAACAATAGTTAAGCAACTCCTTCCATTTTTAAAATCGTGTTGTTCAGAATCAATATTTATACCTGAAGTAGTAATTAAATCCTTAATGATACTTTTCAAAATTTTACCCATAGATGTAGTAAGGCTTATCGGCCTATAATTTTCCCAAATGCTTTTTGGGCCTTTTAAATATATAGGTATTACAAAAGCAGTTTTCCAAATAGCAGGCACATAATTATGGTTGAGACAATGCTCAAATAACAATTTAAAAGGGGTAGTTAAGGAATCTGCTAACAAATACAGAAGATGAGCAGGAATGTTGTCAGGAGATGCGCTTATGTTCCCCTTTAGACTGATTAGTTTAGCTTGAATGTTAGATTCTGATAATGGAATGAGAGTACCATTAGTCTGTGTAGTAGGGCTCTTATGTAAGTTTTTCTGAAATACATTACAAACCTGACTATTAAAGTGATTTGCCATTTCCAGTGGATCACAAATTAACTTATCATTAACTACAAGGGAGCCAACGTTACAATTTTTTTTTCATAGAATTGATGTAAGGAAAGAAAGTCTTACTATTGTCTTTATTGGCATTATAGGCCAATTTCATTTCAATCCTTCTTTTAACTCTTCTTATACTATATTTACATGTCTTTTGGCTATGTAGAAAGGAATTCCAGTTAGAGGAAGATTGATTATTTAAATACCTTACATAGCTTTTGTCCTTTTTTCTTAGTAATTTATCAATTTCCCTGGACAACCATTTAGGTTTAGATTTTTTTGAGGGATTTTTGTTTCTGGAGGGAACATGTTTATTCCTTAAGGTAATTATCCTAGTTACTAATAGATTGTAATACTCCTCTATGCTAACACTGTTATAAATGGTCAACCACTCAACAGTTTTTAAATGATTTATCATATTGTTAATTTCTTCCTTGTCGTATAAGTAGATTTTAGTAGAACAAGAAGAAGAGACAGGAATAAATGGCAATGAAAAATTAATAGAACTATGGTTGCTATTCCCAATAGGTGGTGAATTTATAAAATTAGATATTAATAAAGATTTACTAATGAAAACGAGGTCTAAAATGTCAGATCCTGTAGTGGGTGGTCTAACCCCTTGCGCAAGATCGCACTGTTCGCACATATTAATTAATTTTGATCTGGCATTAGTAGAAGCGATCATATTCTCCCAATAAATGTTTGGTAAATTGAATTCACCAGTAAGTATGACTTCACCAAGTGAACTAGCCACTTCAACTTCTTGTATTATAGTGTCCAAATAATCAGCGGCGGAATTTTGGGGGGCGATAACAGACCCCTAAGACAATAAACTGAGACTGGTTTGTCATTAGTTTAATCCAAAGTGTTTCAACAGTGTTAACTGAATTTTTTATTTTGTTTGAAATATCAATCACATGTAAAGAACTGTTAAGGAATATAGCAACGCCACCTCCCTTTCTATCCCTTCTATTCAGTTTGTATAATATAAATCCAGGGAGGATGAAATCCCAGTTTGATAAATCATCACCCCATGTTTCAGTGATAAAAATAATATCAACCATATCAGTTCCTGTGATGATTTTAAGGTCATCCAGTTTGTTTTGCAAACTCCTGGCATTAAAATATAAACATTTCAACATATTGGATTGAGCACTTATATCAGAAAATGTACCGGGGGACGAGGGTTACCTCTCCCCCAAGTCAATCAGTTTAAAGTTTTGTTAAAGTATTTTAAAAGCTGATCACTAAGTAGATGGTTTCTTTTGTAACTCAAATGTAGACCATCCCTACAAAACAGATCTGGTTTACCAAAAAAGTCTTCCCAGTGAGCAATACATGTCTGATTTTGTGCATGACATCTGGCACGTAACCAATTGTTAAAGGAATGAATTCTATGATTATGCATAAAAGAAGCTCGTGGAACTGGCAGGATTTCTGAAAAGCTATTTCACATCCTCTGTCTTCCAAAACATTTGAGAGTGCAACCAAATCCTTTTTTATTTCCAGATCACTAGAATGCCCTCTTTTCTTGCACATACCTGTCCAATGCAACTTCTAATGCACTTGCCCTGTGTCTGTCCTGACAAGGCCCTTTGGCTGCCTCACCCTGACCCTCTACACCTATGCCTTCCCCTACCCTCAGCCCTCTCCCCTTCTTGCCCTCTTCCTTCTATTGTTTCTTGAGTTACTCATCACTCAGTCTGATTTTATCATGCAAAGTTACTGTCTAAAACCATGTACCTTTAACTGTTTTATGTTTTAGTGTCTATTACCCTGTAACCAGCATGACGTGGAACCTTTTTAAAAGGAGCCTTGGGTCAAAGGTACTTTGTAATCCTAGACACAAATAAATAAATAAAATGAATAAATGTAAAAAATCATTGGCACCAACATGAAGAATGACTAAAGGAATATTACCCCCATCTGCCAAAATATTATGCAACATACTAATAATATATGAGATATTTGCTCCCCGAAAACTTGAAACTGTACAATGTTCCTTGTCTGGATTGAGGAAAAGATTGAGGAAAAAATAGCCAACTCAGTTAAGAAGGGGGATAAACTTTTTATAGGTACATCAGCGAGCGTAGAAAGACAAAGGGAGGGATACTGAGGCTGAATAGAATGAACGGTGGGTGGGCAGAGGGGGAGAGTGAAAAAGCAGGGATACTGAACGAATATTTCTACTCCGTGTTCACAAAAGAGGAGGGGGACGTGCCTAATCCAATTAATAGAAGCACTCTTGATAGGGGGGTCATCCCAGTCCTTTCACAGAAGAAAGGGTTCTGCAAGAACTTCTAAAACTGAAGGTGGACAAAGCAATGGGTCTTGATGGAATTCACCCCAGAATTCTAAAAGAATTAAGGGAGGAACTAGTGAAACCACTGGCTACTCTTTTTAATAAATCATGGGAGGATGGTGTGATACCCGAGGACTGGAGTAAGGCGGATGTGATTCCCCTTCACAAAAGTGGGACCAAGACAAAGGCAGGAAACTACAGACCTGTCAGTCTGACCTCTGTGGTAGGGAAAGTGATGGAGTCACTTCTGAAGGAAAGAATAGTTGAGTACCTAGAGGCCAGTGGGCACAGGACCCAAGGCAGCATGGGTTCACTGGCGGAAGGTCATGTCAGACCAATCTAATGATTTCTTTGACTGGGTGACCAAGTAGTAGACCAGGGAGGGCTGTGGACATGGCCTACCTAGACTTTAGCAAGGCATTTGACACAGTCCCACACTAAAGATTAATAGTCAAATTAACCAGCCTGGGAGTGGGGTCCCAGGGTGGTAGCCTGGGTAAAACATTGGCTGCACAACAGGACACAGAAGGTAATTGTAAATGGAGTCCACTCTGAAGAAAGAGGGGTTTCTAGTGGGCTACCGCAGGGTTCAGTATTGGGTCCAGCCCTTTTTAATGTCTTCATCAGTGACATTGCAGAGGGACTGGAAGGAAAGTATGCCTTTTTGCAGATGACACAAAGATCTGCAACAGGGTTGATACACAAGGAGGTGTGGAAAGGATGAAAAAGGAATTGGCAAGGTTGGAGGAATGGTCAGAAGTATGGCAGCTAGGATTTAATGCAAAGAAGTACAAAATAATGCACCTGGGAAACAAGAACCCAGGGGAAGAATACACAATGGGTGGGGAGGTAGTAACAACAACAACAAAGGAAAGGGACCTGGGGGGAATCATATCAGATGACCTTAAGGTTAGCAAGCAATGTGAGAAGGCAGTAGGGAGGGCTAGGGGTATACTGGGATGTATAGGGAGAGGCATCAGCAGCAGAAAACAGGAAGTTGTTATCCCTCTGTACAGACAGTTGGTGAGACCCCGTCTGGAGTACTGTGTCCACTTCTGGAGACCCCATCTCCGCAAGGACATAGACAGGATAGAGGTAGTCCAGAGGAGGGCAACTAAAATGGTGCAGGGTCTGCAAGAGAAGCCATAGGAGGAGAGACTAAAGGAGCTTAATATGTATACCCTTGAGGAAAGAAGGGAGGGGGACATGATAGAAACTTTTAAGTACCTCAGTGGAATCAACAAAGTCCAAGAGGGTAGCATCTTTCAGAAAAAGAGAGACGCAAGAACAAGGGGACACAATTTAAAGATAGAAGGAGGGTGGTTCAGGGGCAATGTGAGGAAGTATTATTTCACAGAGAGGGTAGTGGATGCATGGAACAGCCTTCCTGAGGAGGTTGTGGGGTCTAAAACTGTGGGGGAATTCAAGAATGCATGGAACAGACATAAGGCAATTCTTGTGGGGGGTAGGAAGAAATAGGCTGTTGGTTAACTAGGATCTTCGGCCTATCCTGTAGGTAGGGAAATGGGCAGACTAGATGGGCCAAGCAGTCCTTATCTGCCATCAAAGTCTATGTTTCTATGTTTCGATGGATTACATATTGCTCTATGCTGACATTTTATCATGGAATCACCTAATACAAAAACATGTCTATGTGATACTGGAATAATACTAAGAGTATGCCCAGCAGCTAATATGTGATTAGAAGGTGGAGATGGAATGGGGGGGGGGGTTCCACAGGAGGTAGAGGTATGTTATTCAATAATAAAGTAGTGAGAGTAGAAGATCCTGCAGTAGCTAAATTATTTGAAGCCCCAGTAATATGAGTATCAACTGTCTCATAATCAATATCTACTAAACAGGGGTCCTCTGACTGGTTTAAAATAGAATAACTATTGCTTGTAGGTAAAGAAAAGTGGGAGGCCTTCCATCCCTTTTTGTATACCCTCTGGCTTTGCACCTCGTACCACTGTTCGTCAGGGTTATCAGCAATTTCAATTTCCCTTGGACTCTTTTTTTCTACTACTTAAGTTAGGAGGACACTGCGTAAGTGAAAGAGGCTGTAAACAAGGATACTCAGTAATATATTGTCAGTTTCTCTTATTGTTGTTCGGTTTAATGCAAAAAATTTGTCCTGCATTGATTTCTGGCTAGATTCAAGTTCAGAGAGTCTAGTATGAAAAAGAGCTACTTCTTATTTCAGGGAGAAATTCTCTTCACACTTCACACTTTTGAGAAATGAATCTAAGGGGTATAGAAAATACAAAATCACACATGCCCCCACAGTGCAAAGCATCATGGGCTACATATGCAAATCACCACAGAATGTTATGCTGGTCCATAGCCCCACTTTCAGTAGTACTGAACATTAGGCATGAGACACATTGCACCCCTTCAAACCTCATGGTAGTTGCACCGGACAGAGCCATTTCGGACTACAATAATGATTTGAAAGTCAAATTCAGCACAGCAGGAGAGAATTGCAGTGTTGAAGGCAGTAGAAATACAGAACGTATCAATAAGTAGACAGGCTCTTTGTAATCACCTCTGATTCTATCTCATGCTACTCATGCACAACACGCTGAACACATGCTGATGCTCGTGTCTCAGCGCACGTCTCCACGCGTGAAGCCACGCGCACCCTGCTCGCTGAGCACTGCTTAAATAGCAGGATAGACCCCGGAAGTAATTGAGAGAGGTCAGAGCACCTCGCTCCTCAAACTAGGTTTAGAATAATTAAAATTAAGTATAGTTCATACCATACAAGATGAAATTACAGCATTGTTCTGTTTAAATCTATGTTGTTCTTAATGTAATTCTCCAGACCCTTGTTCCAAATTAGATTTATCCTATCCTTGTCATAAAGCCCCATTGTATGTCTAGCACCAGTCTCCTACTACCCTATACCCAGATTCAGTACACCCCCCCCAAGCCACCTATTAAACTACAGTATCGTTAGCTTCATAGCAGTGCTTGATTAAGGCACTGAAAGTACTTCAGAGAATGTCAACAGACTTCCCACCCAACCACAGATACTCCACACCTCCATGAACCTATTCTGCACGTATTCACTGTTCTGTCCTCTGGGTCATTTGTTCCAAACTGAACAATGATATGAGGCTTCCCCCCACACCTTCTCTACACATTTATGAATGAACTTCCCTCCCTTCCCTGCTGTCATACCTGGCATACGTTTAACCTAGGGTCTGCTTTTTCTTGCTTCCATACCTCCCCATCTGAAGCCCCTGACCATATAATCCACTTGTATAAGTAATAGATCACCCATCTAATTCCCTTACACCATGGAGTGCCCTCCTATGAGCCCCCTTTCCTCAAAGAACTCTCCTCTCCTCTATAATACATAGCCATTTGCCACAACACATCAACACTGACTGCACCTCCACCTGCACTCCTCCTTCTCCTCCTCCTTCCTTCCTGAGCTTTCCTTGCACAAGCACTCTTCCACAATTCCAGTAGTCCACATGGAATTATGGACCAGTGAACCTCACTTCCATAGTGGGGAAGCTAATGGAAATGATCCTGAAGGAGAGACTGGTGTCCCTGCTGGAGTCCAATTGGCTGCAGGACAGCAGACAGCATGGCTTTGTTGTGGGCAGATTCTGCCAAGCCTACCTGGTAGATCACTATGACTGGATAACTAGGCAGATGAACAAGGGCCATGCAGTGGATGTTCTGTACCTGAACTTTAGCAAGGCATTCAATTCAGTGCCACATGGGATACTTGGAATAAAACTTGAAGCCACAGGTACAGGAGGAAAAATGGTGGGATTGGTGACAAACTGGCTGCAGGAAAGATAGCAGTGGATGGTGGTGGAAGGGGACCTCTCATCCCAAGGGCAGTGACGAGCAGGATTCCACAGGGCTCAGTGCTGGGACCAGTGTTATTTGAGATATTTATTGCAGACATTTCCATGGGCATCAAAAGCAGGATCAACCTGTTTGCCAACGACACCAATATAGGGGCAGTGGTGGATGATACAGAGGGATGGCAGTGTTTGCAGAAAGATCTTAAAAAGCTGGTGACCTGGTCTGACACTTGGCAGCTGGAGTTCAGTGCCAAAAAGTGTAAGGTGCTGCATTTTAGGGCAAAAAATCCAAGGATAAACTATCAAGTTGGGTGGGTGCAACTGGTGGAGACTGAGGAGAAGGATCTGGGGGTGGTCATCATGGGATCAATGAACAACTCGGCACAGTATAGGAAGTTAGCAGCAAGGGCCAACGAAATGCTGGGTTGCATCACAAGGGGAATAATGTTGAGGAGTGGGGAGGTGATTCTGTCACTGTATAAATCACTAGTTAGACCTCATCTTGAATACTGCATGCAGTACTGGTGCCCATACCTGAAAAGGGACATTAACTTACTAGAAGAGGTGCAGCGCAGAGCAGCTAAAATGATCCAGTGAGTGGTATTGTAATGTGTTTTTCTTCTTGTATAAAAATAAAGTTTAAAAAAAAGTCATTTAATTGCAATATATCAGATCAGTAGATGTAATGGAGACAGGGAAGCAGAGAGAGAGATAACAGAGTACAATCAGCTGTTACAATATACACTCATTGAGAGCTCAGTTGGTGTCTCACAGTACGTGTAGAGAATCAGAATCAAACACCTGACATGCATGAATATTTCAGCCAGCTTTCCTTGATGCAATCAGTTAGAAACAGAAATGTAAAAAGGATTAACTATGTATTCACAGCAAATGTTTTTGGCCTGTTTTCAAAATACATAGAAGGGCAACCAAAATGGTGAAGTGGGTGCAGGGAACATCATATGAACAAAGGTGCATGAAGCTGGACAAATACATGCTGGAGACCAGAAGAAAGAGAAAATATATGACTGAAACCTTTAAATATCTAAAGGGCTTGAATAAAGTTAAGGAGGGAAGCTTATTTAAAAGGAGAGAGGGCCAAAAAGAGGGCATGGTCTGAGGTTAGAGGGGGGACAGTACAAAGGGAATGTAAGGGGAAAGTTATTCATGAAAAGAGTGGTGGAGCCCTGGAATAGACTACCAGAGGCAGTGGTGGCGGCAAATTCAGTGGAGGGCTTCATGGAGGGCATGGGATACACATAAGTGCTTAAGAACGGGGGGGAGGAGCATTGGTGTCATGAGTAAGGGGTGGGCATTGGCAGACTTGATGGGCCATTGCGTCCTTTTCTGCCAAAAACATTCTGTGATTCTTTGATACTGTAATTTATTAAAATGTACATGACGATGCATAGATACATATACACTGTGGTAGGCACACTTCTAAAAGCTAGCTAGCAGTGTAACGAAAGTGGCTTAAATTTGACCCCACCTTTCTTCTTCCCAATTGATGCCAGATTTCTTCCAGCTTATTTTGGTGGTGAAATTTTCAGTTTCTGTTATCATTTAAGAATTTTATGAATGTTTTAAAATAATTATTTCTCAAGAAAAAAAGATGTTCGCCTCATTTTTCCATTGAAATAATACTGAGGACCAGAGGAGGGTAAGAACACAGACATGATTATGCAAATGTACCATACACAGCACATGAAGCATCACGAAAACCCAGATCAACACTTCTGCCAATATTTTTCATTACCATAGCAGAAAATGTCCTTTTTAGACAAACTTTTTTTGTTGCACTACTGTAATTTAACAATTATTGTGTATATTTTATAAATTTTTATATAAAAAATGAATATTCAATTTCACTACATTGTAAACAAACAATGTTATTGAATAATAAATGTTTAATATAAGCATGTATTCTGTGTTTTCCAAATCAGAAAATGTTTGTTTTTTAATTATACAATTAATAAAAATTAAGGAGGAAAGAGGTTTTTCTAGGCCATTTTAATTCAGCAGATTTTTTATTCTTAATTCTCTACTTAATTTAAATTCAACACAAAAGACTCCATTAATTTACAACTCAATTACAATTAAGCATATTCCATTTACATAATTAAAGCTAATTAAGGGGTTTGTGATTTTGCAAATCAATTTTCAGAGCCCCTTAATTTTAAATTAAGGGACACATTTTGACTTCAGGGGTCAACTGATGAAAAATAAAGCACATTTTAAGTGCTTTTCGTCTCATAGTGCCCTGGAGGAGAGGAGGGATAGGGGGGACATGTATGAAGCCTTCAAGTACATGAAGGGAATAAATAAGGCAGATAGGGGCTTTTCAAATTAAGGAGGGGAGGGACACTAGAGGGCACGATCTGAGATTGGAAGGGGGAAGGTACAAGTGGGAAATGAAGAGAATCTTTTTTATGGAGAGGGTGTTGTCTGGGTGGAACACATTGCCAGAGGAAGTAGTATCTTATAGAACAGTGGGCTGCTTCAAAAGAGGATGGGACAGGGGGACAGGGTAAAGGGGAAGGTCATTGGAGGGGGGAGGGAGTGGCAGCTGCAGTATAAGGTCTGCAAGCTGCACAATCATGCAGACTTGACAGACCATAAGGCCTTTATCTGCTCGCAATTTTGTATGTTTGTATTAGAACTCTCTCTCCCACTTTTTCTGTATAATGAAAAAAAAACAGCTGAGTTTTCAGTCAATCCATGTAGCCTGGGAAAACTAAGGGGGGATCAATTGCTGGAGCAAGAGGGGTCCAGGGTGAGGTAATTTGCAAAGTAAAACTTAATCAACATCACTTTCTTACACACTGTATCCCAAAGCGTTTTACAAGGCACAGGTGTTCCATACTGGTAGAGTGGGATATGTACAATAGAATAGAATTTCCAATGCCCAACCTGGCCTGGCAGGGAATAAAAACAAATATGGCTCAACATCCAACTACATTATGGTTCCAGTGAGCAGCCTGGCCCATTAGAGGATAAAAAAACATCTAACCCCTTCCCTACCTACCCGATGGGTCCAGTACCCAACCTAGCCCATCAGGGAATATAATAAATCGTGCCCTCTCCTCTAACAACCTGTCAGATTCAGTGCCCATCCTGCTACATTAGGGAATACAAAGAAAATATGTCCCCTTCCCCTCCAGCTACCTGACTGGTTCAATACCTGGTCCAGCCCATTACAGAATAAAAACATATATGTCCCTGTCTCCCAAACTACCCAGCTGGTCTGGTATGCAACACAGGCTGTCAGGAAAAAAAGAAATACAGCAGAGCCTGCCATGATGCAATGCAATTAATGTTTAGTAAATTACATGTCACAAAATACTGCATGGAAAACAAGACTTAATAGTCATTGAGTTACACTGTTCCCTGCAGTATACTGCAGCATTTTGTGGTGAACCGCAGCATTACAGAGTTTAGTTGCATCCTGTCTGGCACCTCTGTATGTCCCCCCCCCACCAACAATCTGATGGATCCAGTGCCCATGTGGCCCATCATGGAATTAAAACATCTGTTCCCCTCCCTTAAACTGCCTGACAGGTTCAACCCTTACAGAAATAATGATATGACATGTTTTCATACTGCACACATAAAACTACCCAAGTGATATATGTGCTGCAAGTATGATTTAAATGTTTAATTGGAACCGATTGCATGCATATGGCATGCGTGCAGCAAGCAAGTGTGGAAACCATGATTTTTATGTTAAATTGGGAAAGACTGCATGCATGTGGCATGCGTGCAAAAAAGCAGGTGGTCACTGATAACTGCACACATTAAAGTTAGGTGACTTGCTTAGGATTACATTATACACAAGTGGGAGTTTTTCCAATCCCCAATAAACAGACATACCCACAAAGCCACTTAATTACTTCTGTCTGGCCTGTACCCCTACTATTTTTTCTCCATAGTTTTGAATGCTTCCATGTAAACAGACTTAAAGTTGCAAATGCAAACGTAGCAATAACTTGACACACACCCACCCACATGGCCAGCCCCCCCACCCAATGCACACACACACACACCATAGCAGGTACAGCCATGCTGCTACAGACAACCCACCAAGTATAGATATAAATAAAAATTATCTTACTTTAGTACTAGAGGGCCAAAGGCAGAAGTCTTTAAGAGATGATGTTCATGGGTCAGAGTGCTGGAGCATACCCCCTTGGAATGCATGAAGTTATTTTCTATCACCATTTTATATGTTATGATGGTGAGATGGAGAATAATGAGGGCCACTGTTCTACTAACAAGGCCCTTGTTAGTCGAGTGGTGGCCTTCATTAATCTTCAACTATCCACCAATAACGTGTAAAATAGTAATTAAAAAATACCCCCATTCATTTTAATGGGGCACACCCCTGCAGTCTCCTTTGCTCTTTGTCATAATGTGCCTGAGTTTGGGGATGTGGAGGTCAGCTTCGCTGGGGGGGGCATAAGCCTGACTATAGTGGGACTCCAATAGTCTGTGCATACCATACCACTTAACTGCCCGTGAATGCAAGGGACAGTTCTAGAATGTCTGTCACATCTCTAAAAAGTGCAGCTTATTTGGTTTGACTGAAACATGATATGCAAACCCGGAAAAATTCAAACGTATAGGGTTCGTCTGTATATACCCTCGAGCAGTGCATCAGATTTGGGCTTAAACCCACCCAGTTACTAATCAATTTGTTTCCTGACTGAAGTTCGCCCCCCAAAAAAAGAACATTGCCCCCATTTTTCTCCCTGATGCCATTCCATTCAATACCATCCCCTATGGGTCATGAAGCCACCCAAAGGTGAAGAAACGAGAAAAACACATCAATATTTCAGTCCTTCCTCCTTCCCCAATCCTCCTGTAAAAAAATGATTTACTTTTACTTACCTGGCCATATGGCCAGAACCTGCAGCCTGGCATAGTGTGCCACCAGCCCAGTTTTTAGTCCGCTCCCCCACTCTTCTTCACCCGAAGCTGGATGCTAGAACCAACCATCACAGGTCCCCAGTGTGGTCCATGACCAAGTCACCTCGCCATACGAATCCACCAAACCTGGGTTGCTTCCTTCTTTACTTGGTTGCTGCTGTGATTGCTGCCATTCTACACTGATCAAGGCTTATGAAGGCCACCTACACTGCTGCTAAGCCTAGCTTGCTGCCTTGAGGGTCTGTGCTGTTTTTTTTTTGTAAGGTGAGCCTAGTAGAGTAAGTAGGTAGCCTAGTCTTGTGTTAGCTTCTAGCTCATCCTCTACTCCTTCAGCCACCAGGGAAGATGGAGACTCACTAAGAGTAGAACAACAAAAATATGCTGCCACAATACTGCTATTGAGAGTTCAGTGCTCACTGACTCTTCCAAGCTGTAGTGTTCAGCCTGTCTACTCTGTGGTTGGAAATGCAGTGACATACTTACAAGGCTCATATGGTCTTTTTTGGCTACAGCTTATCCACATCACATGTGATTGTGCCGCTGCTAATAGGTGGAGAAAGTGGACAACACAGTACAGACACAATCAAGTCTTGAGAGTACCTGCAGCATGAGCACATACAGGCCAGATGGGCACTTACTGTGCAAAAAATTAAATCCAAATTTAAAGTCATTACTGACACACATAAGAACAACCTAGAGCACAAATACGGGGTGGCACCGCGCCCTCTGTCCTACCTAAATGGCACCCCTGCTTAATGATAGACATTCATTCTCAGGTGCTAATACAATGGTTTCCACTGTGTTCTGAGGTACCATATCTCCATGTTTCATGATGTGTCCTGATCATCATGTGGTCAGTGTCCCTCATTGTCCCTCATTTTGAGTGTCCATGTCCTTCATTTCAGTGACAAAATGTGAGGTATGTTGCATGCATCCAAGACCCTACTCAGCAAAAAGAGTGCTGAGTATAGCTATAGTGTATATGCTCCATACAGATTTACAAAGGGAAAGAAAGTGAGATAAAACAGTCATGGAGAAACACATTTGTAGCACTAAATATGCATAAGGGATTTGCATGGTCCAAAAACAAAAAGGATAGGCTTCACAACACAGAGGCCCCTCTTCGTACATCTGGAATGGGGGGATGTTGACTGGCTATATCCTAGGCATTTAATGCAATAAACAAACCATACTTTACAGATTAATGGCGATTTAATGACAAAAGAACAAAAGCAAGTAAACAACTTGCAAAAGGATCAGAATTAAAGAGTTTACCTAATTTTTATGGGAATTCAAATAAAAATGGATGTTAATGACTAATTGCTAGCATTAGTATAAGAAATAGAAACTGATGTGTTTTTTAGATGAGATTTGCACCAGGTTAGCTGCTGCACACATAGCAAACATGCAGCATGTGAACCTGATGTGATGTTTAAATGATATTCGCACTAGCTTAACTGCTGAACTCTTGTCAAGCATGCAACACACTAACTTGATGTAATTTTTAGAAGATGTTCACACCAGGTTATCTGCTGTGCATATGTCAAGCTTGCAGCATGTAAACCTGAGTTGCCTTTTAGACCTGGTTCACTAAAGTTCACTTAGTGTATGCGAACCGCATGCAAACATTGCACAATTAAGCATGTAGCATGCATTCTGCATGTACACAGCACACCTATATTTCTGTAAGGGAATGCCCAACAGACTCATCAAGGAATCATAAAACTTGCCCTGTCCCTTAACAGCCTGGCTTGCTAGTGAATAAAAAACTGATAACCCTCTCCCAGCAACCTGACAGGTCCCATTTTAAACCAGGTCCATCAGGGATTTAAAAAAAAATGTGACCCTCCCCCCAAAAATTCTTATCAGATCAGTTCAGTACTGAACCCGAGGGGTCCCATACCCAACCTGGCCAATGTATTAAGCCAAATGAAGATAAGAAGGATCAGCAGCAAAGTGGAGTGTGGAATAGTCAGGGTAGTAAAACATTGCTTTCCTCCTTCCCATCCACTCATGTCACAATAAGGGGCTGAAATATTGTAGTGGAGGCTTGGGGCTGCTGCTGCACTACTGCTGGTACCAGCTTATTCATGCTTCTCCACCTCCTCTGGCCCATAGTACACTACCATGGGAGACTGGACCAGGGTAGGCCAATGGTACACACATCTGAGGCTGTAACTCTAAGTCCCAGTGATACCGGTTCCACCACCCTACTCTCCGTTTCTCACTCTTTCCTTCACTCAGACCTCAATCTCAGTTCTGCACTCTTCCCAATATGCATACAGAAATCACACTGCCATGCATGCTCCAACCCAGCCTGCTGCACAACAGAATGGTCTGGTGCTCAACTTGGCCTATCAGGTAATAAAATAAAATCTGTTCCCTCTGCACAAGCTACATGGTGGGTCCACAGTGCTCAGCCCAGCAGGGAATAAGAAAAATATGGCCCTCTGTCCCAACAACCTAACAGGTCCAGTGCCCAACATGATCTGTTATAGAATTAAAAAAAAATCTCTCTCCTCATCCTCCACCCAGCTACCTGATGGATCAAACCAGGACTGTCAGGGAATACAAAAATAAATGTACCCCCTTCCCTCAACAACCTGATGAATTCAAATCTCAATCCAGTCTGTCAGGGATTTAAAAAATCTGTCTCTCTCCACCAATCTAGCAATAACAGAAAAGGAATCATCGCATATGAGTGCATAGGGCTGAGGCAAAAAGACACAACTGTAGATTTTTTTACTGTATTCTCTGACTGTCCAGGTTGGGCTCCACACCTACCAGGTAGTTGTGGGTAGAGAGTTTTCATTCCCAGATGGATCTGGTTGAGCATAAGACCCATTGGGTAGTGCAGGGGAGTAGCAACAAATGAACCTTTCACGTGTAGCCACCACAAAGCCACTCACTCAGATAAATTGCAGTGCCAAAACATTTTTAGTACAACTCACATGTGTGGAAGCAAAGTGCCAGGCATATCACCAAAGGTATAATGGACCCCCCCCATATATGCCACAGAACCACCCAACAACTATGGGGGAGCCATTGAACGTTTGAAGATATGCCCATTGCTTTATCTGTTACATGTGTGAGTTGTAATAAAAATGTATTGACTCCTGGATTTATCTGAGTAAGTGGCTTTGTAGTGACTACATGCCCATAGTTCATTTGTTGCTACTCCCCTGCACTACCCAATGGGTCTGATGCTCAACCAGACCCATCAGGGAATGAAAACTCTCTATCCACAACTACCTGGTAGGTTTTGTGCCAGCCTGGTTTGTCACTGAATAAAACACATCTGGCCCTCTACCCCAACTATTTGACAGGTCCTGTGTCCAATCCCGACCATTAGAGAACAAAAAATAATGGTGACATGGGGGTACTTTATGTGAGTTTGGTGCTGGTGGAATAAAACTAATTGCCTAGTGTTGGATGAACTTGAACCACTGTGTACAGTGTAGACAGCATTACCAAAAAGCAGTGCCACTGTGCCAAAGCCCTCCCTTTGGGCACTGTATACAAAAATCTGAAAATCTAATGTTGGATGTGGAAATCATATAACTACAATTATACATAGGCAAGTAGAAATACAATAATTTCATTGGCTAAACCCAGTCATGTGACAGTGCAGCAATGTTACCCACAGCATGGCCATCTTGGTATTTAGTCTCTTTACAAATCCTTACACCATCACAGACCCTGAAATAAATATTTTGCAGCCATTTTTTCTCCCACCAACAATCACCATGGCCATCCCCCCACCACCCACCTTGCTCAACCATCTGCTTGGTGGCATGGTCACACTGTGTCTCTATGTCTACTATCTCTCACATTGACAGTATTGCTGTGAAAATAATTGCTGTTCTACATGGATATCTCTGTCATCAGGTCACACCTCTGGAACTTAGCTGTTAGGTTCTAGGATCCAACTGAAAGTTTTCTGCAGCAGTCCTGTATGAGCCGCCTATGCCAATGTCCTGCTTCGATGTCACAGCCCTATATAAGCATGGGTGGCCCTGCTCTCTCCTTCGTTCTTTCCAGCAATCAACCATGCATGCACAGACTCCATGGAACCTTAATTGCTCAGTTGACTGCCAGAACTTTTCTTATAACTTTTCCTTTGTTTTTGAATCACTTTATTTTAAAATGATTCCTTTTATTTTTGTATGTCAAGAACTGCTCCTTCATCGGCTCTTTTCAGTCGGTGCTGCTGCAGAAAGATTTCTTCAACTGATGAACATGAACTTTAGGTCTGCTGCCTCAGTCCTAGTTACAATGTTCTTGCCAGTGAGCTTTGCCTGAATTTCCCTCTCATCATGCAGTGATGATGCAAGAAAGCCTTGCAGACATTCCTTATGGAGCAACAGGTAGCTAGTGGAGAGAAGGGATCTTACTGGGCTCCTTACTCCCAGTCGTGTCATCCTCTTTGGGTTCTCAGGCCGCCAGTGCCCGGGACAAGTCCTCAGGGAAACATTCTCATCGGGATGAGGATCGGCCTACTCACCATTCCTGCTGATGGCTATCTCGGTCCCCATTGCATTCCTCATCTTCTTCTCCTGGAATCACACCATCAAATGCTTTGGCTTTGATGATTCCCTCCATGCAGACCTTTGCTGCTATCAAGCCCCCCCACAGTGGAGAGTTCTCCCAGTCTTCATAGGGCTGTAGTGGGGCTATCGGCATCTGGGTTGTCAGCCCCAGCCCCACTGTTAAGACCTCTTGAACTGCAAGGTCCGCAGTCACTGGGCCCCACTAAATCTACTATGACTAGTGGTGGTTCATTATAGATGGGCCCTGCACACCCTCCATTGATACCTGTATCGATGATGTTTCCTTACCCTGCCATCGACCCTAATCCAGTTCTTACTTCTATAACCTTTGACTCTCATACAACAGTTTGTTCCATAGCCTTGGCCTTTGTCCCCTCACCCTCAGATTTTGCTTCAGTGTTGATGTCAACTCAACCTATCTGCCCTGTGCCCTCCAGAGAGCCATCGGTATTCCGGTCATCAGTCCCTGTTGCAGAACAGGCTGATGTAGAGGAGGAATATCAACCAGATCTCATCCTCCCCAATGAAGAAGATGAAGAGGAAGATCCTGATGTTGATTCCTCTGACAGGTCAACTGTCTTCTCCACAAGTGAGGACTCAGTCAAACACACCCCAAGGTCTCCCCCGAGAACCCTTCCTTCTATAATATGATGAAAAAGCTCTCCTACACCATGGGGTTCCAGATTGAGGAGGAGGAGAATGTTACAAGGAGGAACCTGGTGGATTTTTTGGAGTTCCCAGAATCTCCACCCAAGGATATTCCTCCTCTGCTTCTAGCACTGAATGATGCTGTCACTGCTGCCTGGCACAGGCCCAGCCTAGTACCTGCCATGCCGAGAAAGTCTGATAAGCTTTACCAGGCACCTTTGGGGCAGCCTTTTTATGCAGTCCAGCCAGAAACTGACTCATTGGTAATCAAAGCCACTCATGATCAGTCTAATGCATCCAAGCACCTTAGCACCCTGCCCCTGACAGGGAGTCTCAGAGGATTGACCTCTGAGGAAAGAGGACTTTTGCCTTAGCCACTTTGGGCCTTAGAATTGCCAACTACTTGGCTCATATGATCAAATACCAGAATACCCTCTGGAAGAAGGGCAAGGACACTGCTCAGGCCCTTCCTCAGGGTTCCCAAAGACAAGAGCTTCTCAAAGTTGTCCAGGCCTCAAAAGATGTTAGTAAGCATCTCCTCAGAGCCACCTATGATACAGCTGATACTACAGCCAGGGCATCTGCCACTGGCATCTGCCTTAGAAGGCACTCCTGGCTTAGAGTCTTTGACTTTGCTGCTGATATTCAGCAAAAGGTGCAGAATTTTGTGGGTCACAAACCTTTTGGCCCTGATGTGCACAATATCATTACTGACCTGCAGGCCTATGGCAGGGCTATTAGGTCTGTCCACTCCCTTTATCATACCCAGCCCAGGAGCAGACCAAGGTCCTTCTTTCATAAGGCGTCTCACAAGCTGGGCTCTGGAACCAAGCCCCAGGGCAAATGCAGAGCTAGCTGTGCCTTGTTTTCTCCCTCCTCCATCACTGATCTCTCTGCTAAGCACCCTAGGGGAGGAGGAGAAGAGGCCCTGGCTGCCAGTTCCACCTCAGCCTAACACCTTGTCTGATCCCCCTGCTCTTGTTCCAAGCCAGGAGGTGGTTGTTGGAGGTTGGTTCTCCCTCCATCTGCCCCCGTGGACAACCATTACCACAGATGCTTGGATCCTGCAAATAATCAAAAATGGTCATGCTCTAGAACTTCTAGAACAGCTTCCAGATGTTCCAACTGCTGGCCTGTCCTCTGCACCATTGGTATTCACTAAGTGTCTAGCAGCTATAGTAGCAGCTCTCCGAAGGGAAAGGCTTTATGTGTTCCCATACTTGAATGACTAGTTGCAGAAAGTCCAGTCCAGGGAACTCCTGTTGCTAACTCTAGAGCTCACCCTGCAGTTGTTACAGTCCTTGGGCATTATGTTCAATTTGCCCAAGTCTGTGCTGATCCCATCCCAGCAGTTGCAGTACATAGGGGCAATTCTGGATTCTACTTAGCAGCAGAGCAGTCAGTAAGTGTGTTATTTGATTTATGTTATTGTTCTTTAATTTTTTTTGTTCAGTATATTGTTAAATATATTTTAAGTTAGTTGTGGTAGTTTAGTGGTAGCTAGATAGGGTTTTTAGTGAGATAGTTATTGTCAGGTCATCTTCGGGAGGTAGGGAATAATGAAAGTTTACCAGAATCACTAGACCAGAGTCACCAGAGTTTATAGGAGTCACTAAATGTTAAATCGCTTTTTAGCTAGTGTCTTTGCCAGTGACTCCTTGGTTTGACATTTAAATAAAGGAGTTCTTATCATTCTTCATTTGGCCCCCAATATATCGTCTCATACTTATCATAGAGCTGAGGCCTCCTACCTGCTTGAGCTTCTGTCTGAAGCTGGTGTAGAGTTACATCTGGGAAAACGGGAGGATCTACGTATCCTACGACATGACTAAAGAAGAGCCGCGGATTTGAAGTGAACTGTTTTCTTCCTGTTTCAAAGATGGAACTGTTAGCTGATGATCCGGGTGGAGCATACTTCTGCAGGATTGCTTTCTCCTGACGGATAGATCTGGCTAGATTACTTTGGCTGACTGATTGGGGCTGGAAACTTTTTTGGTTCCTCCATTGCTGATCTAAGGACATTTGTTCTGTCTGTCCCAATTTGTGGTGAGGTGAACTCACGAGTTCGGGGCTTGGTGGCAGTTGTGTGGCTCTGCTGGGTTTCAAGGTGACCATTGTGAACTCTGCGCTCTGCACAGGAGTAGGGAATTGGGTCCACTGGACAGCAGGCACAGTTTTTCCTTTACTTCTAGGCTCTCTGAAGGGTCAGCCAGTGGGCTGGTGCCAATGAGAGCTGAGGCAGTGGGCTGTGGGGATTTTAGGCAATGGTTTGCCTCAGAGCTGTGCTGGGACCCTGTAGTTTTGCCACAAATTGATCCTGTCCCTTAACTAGGAAACCTGAAATCCTGCTGAGTTCTGATATCGGAAGAATATCACCTGAACCTGGGTTATGGTTTGACTTCCATTTTTTTCTATTTGGGGCTTGTGCTGTTTTATATGGGCAGTGAGAGTGCCCTTTGACTATGAACTTCAAACTTATTCTGTGATTCTTCATGGGGGATATATGAAGATTATTTTTTACATAATATTCCTGAGGAGGTGGGAGCTCTTTGGGTCCAAATTTATAAGCTTCCAAGACTCTTAATGACTGTTCATTTTTGATTACCATTTGCTGCCTAAAATATTTGGTTATTTTATATTGTTATAGCGTGGGGCTGGGGTTGGGTGGGTTGTGTTATTGTTGGTTAGACTGGGATTGTGTTGTGTGATTTTGTTGCATGAGGTGTATTTAAAAGTGTGATTGTTGTTGGTGAATGATTGTTGATTCCCTTGAGGAATTTGAAAGTTTCCATCATGTCCCCCCCTCCTTCATTTCCTCAAGGCTATACAGCATTAGTTCCTTTAGTCTTTCTTCATATGTCTTCTGATGCAGACCCTGCATCATTTTGGTTGCCCTCCTCTGAACAGCCTCCACCCTGTCTATGTCTTTGTGGAGATGGGGTCTCCAGAACTGTACACAGTACTGCAGATGTGGTCTTACCAACTGTCTGTACAGAGGGCCAACAACTTCCTGTTTTCTACTGGTGATGCCTCTCCTGTGCATCCCAGTATCCCCCAAGCCCTCCTTACTGCCTTCTCACATTGCTGGCCCACCTTTAGGTCATCTGATATGACTACCCCCAGGTCCTTTTCCATTTTTTTGTTGTCAGTATCTCACCCCCCATTGTGTACTCTTCCCCTGGGTTTTTGTTTCCCAGGTGCATTTACTTTGCACTTTTTTTTGCATTGAATCTAAGCTGCCATACATTTGACCATTCCTCCAACCTTGCCAAGTCCCTTTTCATTCTTTCCACCTCACATTGTGTATCAACCCTGTTGCAGATCTTGTGTCATCTGCAAAGAGACATACTTTCCCTTCCAGTCCCTCTGCAATGTCACTTATAAAGACATTAAAGGACCGCCCCAGTACTGACCCCTACGGTACCCCACTATTAACCCTCCTTTCTTCACTGTGGACCCTATACTATTATCCACTGTGTCCTGTTGTCCAACCAGTGTTTTACCCAGGCTACCACCCTAGGACCCCCCCCCCCAGGCTGGCTAATTTGTTTATTAATCTTTTGTGCTGGACTGTGTCAAATGCCTTGCTAAAGTCTAGGTAGGCCATGTCCACAGCCCCTTCCCTGGTATACTGCTTTGGTCACCCAGTCAAATAAATCAATTAGATTTGTCTGACATGACCTTCCCACTGTGAATCCATGCTGCCTTGGATCCTGTGCCCCACTGGCATCTAGGTACTCAACAATTCTTTCCTTCAGAAGTGATTCCATCATTTTCCCTACCACTGAGGTCAAACTGCCAGGTCTGTAGTTTCCTGCCTCTGTCTTGCTCCCACTTTTGTGAAGGGGAATCACATCCACCCTCCTCCAGTTCTCAGGTACCACACCATCCTCCCATGATTTATTAAAAAGGGTAGTCAGTGGTGTTACTAGTTCTTTTAAAATTCTGGGGTGAATCCCATCAGGCCCCATTGCTTTATCCACCTTCAGTTTTAAGAGTTCTTTCAGAACCCTTTCTTCTGTGAAAGGACTAATATCAACCCCCCTATCCAGAGTGCTTCTATTGACTGGATTAGGTATTTCCCCCTGATTTTCCATTGTGAATACTGAGCAGAAGTATTCTTTCAGTATCCCTGCTTTTTCACTGTCGCCCTCTGCCCAACCATTTTCCTCTTTGTTCAGCCTCCGTATCCCTGCCTTAGTCTTTCTTTGCTCCCTAATGTACCTATAAAAGGTTTTATCCCCCTTCTTAACCAAGTTGGCTATCTTTTCCTTGGTTTGGGCCTTTGCTATTCTGACTGCCTTACCTGCTTCTTTCTGCTTTAACTGGTACTGTTCTCTGTCCTGCTCCTTCTGTGTTTCCTTATACTTCCTGAATGCTATCTTTTTTCCCCTTACCTTCCACGCTACTTCTTTTGAGAACCATAGTGTTTTTTTCTTTCATTTTGATTTGTTTATTTGCTTCACACAAAGGCTTGTTGCCTCTGTGATAGTAGTTTTGATGTTTCCCCATTGTTGCTTCAATTCTTCCTTCTTGCCTGTTTGCTAGTGCTTTTCTGAGGCACTTTCCCATTTTGACAAAATCAGCCTTCCTGAAGTCAAGTACCTTCACTTTTGTGTGGCTTGACTCTACAGCTAAGTTTATCGTGAACCACACTGTTTGGTGGTCGCTTGTTCCCAGATGGCTACCCACTTCAAGATCAGAGATCCTATCTCCATCCCCATTTGAGAGTACCAGATCTAAGATTGCTGTCTCCCTAATGGGTTCCAAAACTAGCTGTCTGAGGTATGCCCCCTGTAGGGCATTGAGAATGGCCCTGATCTTGGATGTGGCTGCAGCAAAGGTGCTCCAGTCAACATCTGACATATTCAGGTCCACCATCAGCAATATCTCCCCTTTCTCTGCCATCCCAAGGACGCCTTCTATCATTTCCTTGTCCATTTCCTCCCCCTGAGATGGGGGTCTATATACAACCCCTGTGCAGATTGTGGAGCCATTTCCAGTCTCCAGGGTGACCCACAGTGCCTCCTCTCCTGCCTGTTTACCCTTTAGTTCTGTTGCTTTTATCCCTTCCCTTACATAGAGAGCTACTCCTCCTCCACTTCTTCTTCCCTCCCTGTCCCTTCTGTAGATTGTGTACCCTGGTGTGTTAACATCCCAGTCATGGTTCTCTGTGTACCATGTTTCTGTGACTGCCACAATATCCAGGCATCCCTCTTCCATCAAGGCCACCATTTCAGGGAGCTTTTTACCTAGACTACAGGCATTGGTACTCATTACCCTCCATTTTTTTATGGCTTTATTTCTTTTTGCCCAATCCCTGTCCCTACTGCCTTTGTCTTTTTCTCCATTTACCCCTGCCCTTCTCCCTATCGACTGCTCTATTTTGGTGTTTACCTCACTAATTACCCTGATTTTTGAGGGGACTAGGATTTCCCTCCTCCTCTTCAGTGCCTTCCCCCTTGCCTAGTTTAAATGCTTGCCACTGTAGCATTTAAACCTATCACCTAGTATCCTGGTTCCCCTCCAGGATAGATGCAGACCATCGTGCCTGTATGGGCCTGCATCCCTCCAGGTGGAGCCCCAGTCCCCAATGAAGCCAAATCCCTGAGCTCTGCAACAGCTTTTCAATCAGTCATTGAATCCCATGGTGCAGATCCCTTGGAGAGGAGGATCTTTCCTAATCCCCTTAAGGAGGTAGTCATACAGCCACTCCTAAAAAAACCCTCCTTGGATACAGACTGACCAGCAAACTACAGGCCTGTCTCTAACCTGCCTTTTTGTGGGCAAGGTTATTGAGAAGGTGGTTGCGTTGCAACTGGATGATCACCTTGTGACCCACAATGTCTATGATGCTCTCCAGTCTGGATTTAGGAAGAGACACAGTACCAAGACTGCACTTGTTTCGAGTATTGAATGATCTCCTTATAGCTAGAGCTCAAAAGGCTCATACCATCTTGGTCCTTCTTGATCTCTCTGCAGTGTTCAACATTGTGGACCATGGTGTGATTTTGGAGTGCCTGCGGCTTCTTTGTGGACTGATAAGGTCAGTTCTTGAATGGTTTCAATCCTTCCTCATGGACAGGTTTCAAAGGGTGGTCACTGGAATTTATTTCTCTGACACCCTTCCCCTGCCCTGTGTGATGCCACAGGGCTCCATATTGTCATCCATGTTGTTTGCAGTGTATATGCTGCCATTAGGAGATATCATCAGGTGATACAGTTTGAGTTTTCACTGCTATGCAGATGATACTCAACTGTATATATCATTTCTGCCCGGTCAAGATGATGTAGTATCTGTGCTTAACAACTTTCTCACCAAGATCAAGGACTGGATGAGCACCAGCTGGCTGAGACTAAATCCAGACAAGACTGAAGTGTTGGTAGTTGACCCGGGTCACCCAGGGGAAGGTTTGGGGGCTGGGCAAGTGTCAGGCTTATGGCTGGATGGTGTCCAGCTCACTACCTCAGACCTGGTGCATAACCTGGGTATTAGTTTTGATGATGGTCTGATCCTGAAATCTCAGGTGTCGGCCGTTGTCAAATCCTCTTTTTACCATCTGATGAATATCACCCAGGTGAAACACCTGGCCCCTTCGGATAACCTGCCAACATTGGTCCACACCTTCATCACCACCCACCTTGACTAGTGCAATGCCCTCTACCTAGGGCTTTCTGAGGTTGATATCCACCTCTTGCAGCTAGTATAAAATGCAATGGCAAGGCTTTTGACTGGTACATCTAGGGCCAGTCATATTATGCCTGTGCTGCATGGATTGCACTGACTGCCTGTTCAGTGGTGGATCACCTTTAAGATTGGCTTGCTGCCCTTTAAAGCCCTAAATGAATAGGGACCTCACTATCTGCAAGATCTCTTGATTCTCTACTGCCCTTCCCACCCTCTCCGATACACTGATGAGGGATTGCTAGAGATTCCTGGGGTTCATTTAAAAACATTGGGTGCCCGTGCTTTCTCTTTTGCAGCCCCTATCCTGTGAGACTCTAATTCATTGGTTAAGAGAATGCCTGACAGTCGAAAGATTTAAATCTGAGTTTAAAACATGTCTTTTTAATCAAGAATTCACAGATGAATTTAAGTTAAATAAATATAATTGCTGTGTTTTAGCTTATTTTAAACTGTGTATGTTGTATTTCAACTCTAAAGCACCTTGGTTTTGGAAAGGCACTATACAAATAAAGATTTATTTTTATGTCTAGGGGAAAGAGGGGGTGGGGGTACAAAACATTCTATTACAGACAAATGACCGTTACTAAACCCAGATCCTAAAGAGAGAATTTTTGCCTAGGGCTATGCTAGGTCTGAACCTCTGGAGAGGTACCCAGTAATTCCACACAGGAAGCAGCAAAAAGAATGTACAAACCAAGTTGGGGTTCTAGAGTGTGGCTTTATTCCAAAGAATGGTACACAAAAGCAAAGGTGGACCCCCAATTGTTTACACTTTGTGGCACAAGGCAATGCAGAATAACCAAAGGTCTGTAGCAGACAGGAACTCTAAACATTCCATATTGCATAGAAACATAGAATATAGAAACATAGAATTTGATGGCAGATAAGGACCGCTTGGCCCACCTAGTCTGCCCATTTCCCTACCTAATGCATAGGCTGCAGATCCTAGTTAACCAACAGCCTACTTCCTCCTACCCCCCACTAGAATTGCCTTATGTCTGTTCCATGCATTCTTGAATTCCTCAACTGTTTTTGAGTCCACTACCTCTTCAGGAAGGCTGTTCCATGTATCCACAACCCTTTCTGTGAAAAAATACTTCCTCACATGACCTTTGAGCTGTCCCCCCTCTATCTTCAAATTGGGCCCCCTTGTTCTTGCACATCTCTTTTTCTGAAAGATGCTACCATCTTGGACTCTGTTGATTCCCTTGATGTACTTGAAAGTTTCTATCATGTCCCCCACTTCCTCCTCTCCTCAAGTGTATACATATTAAGCTTCTTTAATCTCTCTTCATATGTCTTCTGGTGCAGACCCTGCACCATTTTAGTTGCCTTCCTCTGGACAGCCTCCATCCTGTCTATGTGCTTGCGGAGATGGGGTCTCCAGAACTGAATGCAGAACTCCAGATGGGGTCTCACCAACTGTCTGTACAAAGGAATAACAACTTCTTGTTTTCTACTGGTGATGCCTCTCCCTATGCTTCCCAGTATCCCACGAGCTCTTCTTACTGCCTTCTCACATTGCTTGCCCACCGTAAGGTCATCTGATATGACTTCCCCCATAAGACCTTGAACTCTCTTCAGTGGCAAAGCCTCAGCTGAACACACACATTTCTTCTAGTGGCACTGGCCACAACTTAGAACATTTCCCATATGGCATAGGATTTAAACCTTTGGAAATGTGGCAACTGGCCATGACAGAGCACACTGGTGCTCAGAATTAGCACAAACCCACACCAGGGGTAAACTTTCTCTTCAGGCATTGGCCACAATGTCCTGAATAAGCAGATGCCATTACGGAACCTGTAGTGCTGAACTGGTCACTCCAGATGGGGGAATGCCCACCTTTTGCTTCCTTAGTCCATACCCAGCCACCTCAACATATGCAAACAGTAGAACTATGCATCTTGGAATAACTTTCACATTCAGCATTAGAAACACACTACTTGTGAGTGTAAACTAAAGTCCTGAACAATGTGTCAGGTCTCACTGGGGATTCCACAATTGTCTGCCAACTTTAAGAAAGGATGAGAACAGTCTCAAACAGAACAGAACTTGGTATATATTTCCCTTTGTCAGAGTACACCCTAAAAGAAAACAGGCAGCTACATTTCTCCTGGGATACCCAAAGTCAGATTACTCACGGTTGTCCAACAAAAGGCAGCTTCAAATGTCCTGGATAAAAGTAGGGGATTGCTCCTTGGATCCATTCTGCAGTCCCTCTCATCTTACTGGGGATGAGAAGAAAATCAGGAACTCCTGCTAGATGGCTTCTACCACTTCTACAAGGCAGGGAGATGGTTCTCAGCACTAGGGTGAGAAAAATAAGTTCTCCTCAGAGTCCAAACTGCAGCTCTTCACTACTCCAACTGCTCACTCTGATCTCCAACCAACAACTAACTGAAGGTTCTAAAACTCCCCACTCATAGCTAGCTACCATGGCTAATGCTGCTGCAAGAGCTCTAAATGACATCACCTCTCTCCTCTCAGCTGAGACCAAGTAAACAGAGAGGAAGCAGGTTAAAATCTATGTAACTAGTTATTCACCAGCTGCCTTCCATACCTAACACTGACACTGATGGGATTCTAGAAACCCCAGGGGACCAGGGGGTTACACTCACCCCTAGCCAGGTAAATGACTGTCTGCAGTCATTTCTCTACCCGGCACCAGACCACCCTACCCTCTGTGTTTCTTATGGGGAGGTAGTGCTACTTCTCCCTTACCATGTGCCAGGCACAGGCAGGTAACACTAAAGGCCCAGATGCTGGGTGATGGAACTTCAGCCCCTATCCTACGATCTATCTATGGATATTCAGTGGGTCCAAGAAACTGCTGAAGCATTCCCTAATAGACCAGAACTGATGCCCCTACTGCAGGTCAGGACCACAGCCTGTTTATCCCCCTATTCCTCTAGGGGAAAATCTATCTGACCAGGCTGCCCCTCAGGGAACCTCCTCCCAAAACTCCCAGGGTACCTGCAAACAAAACCAAAAAGGAAACAACACATTGCAGTACATTAAATTTCTCAAACTTTCCCCACAATCTAACTCCAGTAAGAAAAAAGCATGTTAACACCCTGTTAACCACAAACAATACCAAATCTCTAGGAAAAAAGAGGAACTCAGCTGAGCTCCAGCATCATCTTCTTTTCTTCTTCTTCAGAAACACCTGCAAGAGAAGAAAAACAAAACACTTCCTGCATACCACACAGTTTCTAAACCTCCACCTGAACACTAGAGAATCCCAAAAAATATTTTTCTAGAAAAGTACAAAAGTAACAAATGGAAAACAAACATTTATACAACACATTTTTTTGGGGGGGTGGAATGCCCTAAATTGTCCATACTAATGACAGAATGTTACTGCCCGAGGGCAAAGTACATAAAAGAGTCTCTCCTGGGCAAGAGCCCACTGAAGAACAGTCCTGGAACAGGGCAGGCCCTGAAAAGCACTGCAATCCATGGGAAGAGTCTTTGAGGACAATTCAAACAGTTTGTGGTCAGTTTGCCAGTGTATGGTGTGTTGTACAAAGTCAGTTAGAAAACAGAAAATGTGGCCTTAGCAGTTCCTTGAAGACCAAAAACAAAGAGTCACCATATATTTTTCTGAGCTGAGAACCCTCTCCCTCCAGTCGGCATCTTCGGATACATCTGGGATGACTTGTCTTCTGGAAAAACAGGCAATGAAACAGGAAAAACAGCTAGTATGGTGTCATCTGGAAACCAAACGATGAAACAGGAAAACAGCTGGGTTGATGTCATCTGTAAGGCCAGGCAATAAAAATAGGAAAACACTGCTGGGCTGATGAATCTGGATGCAGCTGAAGAATCCTGGAATACCAGTAGATCTGCATCTTCCTCCTTGGATACTGCTGCTTTGGATGACAGACACTGGGCTGCCACTGCTCTCTTCCCTCTTGGCATGCTGGGTATATTCACAGGGAGTGGCACTATTAAGGGTAATACCACTCAGGGTGAGGTGCAAGAACTGTAACACCATCTAAGTGTTCAAAGTTGGTGTTGTGAAATGTCTCATTCTCTGCCTTGTCCACAATTTGCACAGTGCCCATAAACAGAGTTCTGTTCAATTTCCAGAATTTAAGTCACTCATTTATGACTCTATCCCTGACACATTCTGCCACACCAGAGTAAAAATTTTTGCTTGCCTCTTCCAACAACCAGAAAGTTCCCTCTATTTCTCTTAGTGTTGCCACCTCCTCTGGGATCATGACTTGGGCATGATCAGGGTAGTGGGGATTTCCCAAAACTATGTCTGAAAGCAAACACATAAAGTTTGTTGTTACTGAATTGCTCACTAGTCTCTTTGCAGTCTCACAAAATGGCTCCCTGCTGCTGTGTTTACACTGCTAACCCCACTCTGTAATGGTGGTGGTAGCCATCCTCATGCATCAAATCTGTTTCTGACTCAAAAAATGCATTTCCGAACTTTGTTGGCTCCTGATTTTGCTCAAAACTGTAATCGATTGCACTGCTTGTATCTCTCAGCACATTCATATGATTTTAACTTGACTTTGCAATCAGCATTAAGTCAAAGAACTATTTACACATACTCAAAGTCACTTGCAAGCTACAGTATTTCTTATGTTTTACTAGGTTTACTAGGTTTTGATATGGAAAGAAAAGGAGGCCACAGCCCATCTAGATTCTTTCCCCCAAACCTATGGGCTAATATAAAGATAAAGAACCTCTGTGCGCAAGCACTGAGGCAATGGTTACCCCAAAGGGCATTTGAAACTTGACTTCCCGGCCAAATGCCCTTTGGGGTAACTATTGCCTCAGTGCTTGCGCACAGAAGTTCTTTGTCTTTTAAATTGTTTTTTGTTTTAATTGGGTTCACCACAACATAACCCAGATAGACCATCCTAGGGTAGCTGGTTCATTCCACTGGGTTGTCAAACAGATGAGGCATACTGATGAGTCCTGGTAGCATGAAACACATGTATATGTCTTCTGTTGGCACCCTTTGCAAACTGTGTGAGAGACCTTTCGGCACCATGCATTTCTGCTTAAGGTTGAACCAGCATAATATTCTGTGGTGATTCGCATATGCAGCCCATGATGCTTTGCATTGTGGTGGCATGTGTGATTTTGTATTTAATATAAAGATGACTGATTTAGCTTAGCCCAGTTATCAAAATGATTTTTAAATGCATCAGTATTCAAAATATCCACCAATACTTGAGGTAATAAATTTCAAAGTCTAGCTGCACGTACAGTTATGTAGTTATTTCTTTTATTTATGTTCGTCTTCCTAATAATAATCTGTTTATTGTGTGATCTAAGTGTTTTTTTGTTAGAACAAATAGAAAACTTTCACAGAGCCATCAAAGAAGGCAATTGTAACACCTTATGAATAAACAAAATGTCACCCCTACAGCGTCTAACTTGCATTGAATCTGAAGGTCAGTTGCCTCCAATCTCTCAATATATGATTTGTTTTTCAGCCCAGAGACCATTTTTGTAGCTCTGTGCTGAACTGTCTCCAGTAAAACTATATCCCTGACTAGATAAGGATTCCAGAAAGGGGATCCATAGTCCAAATGGGGTCTAACATGTGATCTATACAATGAAATCAAGCACTCCTTAGTTCTTGTAACAAATGAGTACTTGATTTGGCTCAGCAATGAATGTGCTAGGTTAGTAATTTTCGTACAGTGGTCATATGGAGTTAATTTGTTATTGACACAGATTTCTAAATCTCTTTCTACTGAAGATGATTTTAAAGGTAGATTATTTATCTTATATATATTCTTTTTATTTGTTCTACCAAAATGAAGTACAACACATTTATCAATGTTAAATTCCATGGAATTCAATATGGCCCACTGTTCAATAGAAAATAAATCAGAAATTAAGAATTCCAAATTAATATCTGAGTCCACATAACCCCCTAGTTTCGAATCATTAGCAAATTTAGAAAGCCAGTTTTGGGATGGAGTTAACATATCACTAATGTATAAATTAAACAATATAGGTCCCAAAACTGAGCCCTGGGGTACTCCACTAGTGACTAAACATTGGCTAGATATAGAAGTGTTAAAATTTACCCTTTGTGTTCTATTTGACAGCCAGTTTCTTATCCACTTTGTCAGACAAGATGACAACCTAAATTATGCCAATTTATGTAAAAACCTATTATGAGGTACTTTGTCAAATGCTTTACTAAAATCTAGTAGTATAACATTCGATGGAATATTGTTATCCAAACCAATACGTAACTGTTCTTTTTTCCCCATTTGGAAAGATGTAAGTGAAACTGTGATCTCGCTTGTACATTCAGAGCCACTATGGGTGCTTTATCAGAGCTCTGTTTTAGTTAACAATAATTAAAAAAATACCTTTCATAGACAGTGTCTTCCTGTTCCTATTGACCTGGCCTATTTTTTTGGTGGGGGCATACAGCACAGTGTATTAAAAAAAAGACATCATCCACAACTATGGCAGCCTCCTTAGTTCAAGTGTTCTAAAGCAAAATCATAAATACAATATAATTCCAGCAGGTGGAGGGAGTACTTGTGCAATATTTCTTATAAAGTGTTGAATTTTTACACATTAATTCATGATTGTTAAAATTAGTAAATAATTTATAAATGAACCATTGTGGAAGTGCAAAAACACACTGCGAGGGTGTGTATTCAGCTCGATTACCACACTTACCTTGTGGCTGAAGGTACTCAGCCTACGGCCTTATGCCTCACAATGCACAAGTGACATGCGGCATTCTTGCATAATGTACACCCTTGTTACGTGCTATTACTAGATTATAACAGTATAACTGATGAGACAGTAAGGCCTGCTCAAACATTAAACATACTATAACAACATAAAATTTAGCTGCTGCCAGCAAGGCTAGTCTTCCTTTTTAATGTTGTTATTTTGGCCTTACTGTCTCACCAGTCTCACTGTCATAATTCAGCTACATGAAGACCACATCCAACATCAGTTTTAAATATTGTTGTGTACAGTGGCATGGGCTGAGGGGGTAAAAGTCAGAAATGCAAAGGGGCAGAGCCGGCCTGTTGGTGCAGCAGCAGGAGATCAGCCTATGATGCTGGTGACCCACGTTTAACTACTGTGAGTTTCCTTAACTCTCACCCAATATAGAATCCAAATGATACCACAAACTCAATAATGTTTGACACCACAGCAGAGGTCACAGACCAGAAATTGTGAAGATTTAAAATGTGTTTTGGTACCTGGGGTGGCACTGGATATACTGAAAGGGTTCATATTTGACTACTGAATTAGATATCACATGTCAAAATTCCTGTATTTATCCACTGGCTTCAGCTCCTTACAGTGTCTTACACATGCAGCATAGCACTTTTATGTGACTAAAACAATGGGGCTGATATAAGAATTAAAAAAAATTAATCCTTGGAATTGTTAGTGTTTAGTGACTACCATTCCTAAGCTGCTGATTGAGGTTTACTTTATGTTTTTGGTAACTGGGTAAGGTCCACTAGACACAAGGGCCTGTTTTCAGTGGTGACCTGGGAGCACTGGGGATGTTAAGGGATTTGTTCAGAGTCGCACAGTATTAAAGTGGAAGTTGTGGTAATCAAATCCAGGCCTGATGGGGATACCAAGTTCACTTGCAATGTGACACTCTAACCTGTACATTATACTGCCAGCCCATATTTCTGTGATGTATTTTTTAATATTACATTTTCTTTCATTTGTGTATTTGTCACATGGTTACAGCTCCATACATTCTCTTTCTCATATAGCAACCATGGTACATGTGGTATACCGTCGCCGCAGCGACTCCCCAACAGTGAAGACCATCATAGCGACACGATTTGGGCAAAATCCGCATTTCGCTATGATGGTCTCTGCACAGCCAGGGAACTGCCTGTCAGGGTGTTTCTTCCCGGCCAACTCCCAACTCCGAGTTGGAATCCTAGAGACCAGGGTGTGAGCAGAGCCCCTGCCATGGGGTTTTCAGGGGGTAGCCCTAATGGAAACATGGAGGCATCCCCGACAACGCATTGCCGACACTTGGCAATGCGGCTGTCTCTATCAGGGATGTCTCCATGGCCACTGTCACTGCGGCATGGTAAAACCGGTACATGTATGTTGCTAAAACCAAGTGATGCATAGAAAAAGTTAGCCTTAGAATTGTTTGTTTGATTTTGGCTATAGCATCTCCTAAGTTGTTGATTGTGATTTATTTGCGATGTACTTATCTTGTTAGATGGTCTCATTGCTGCTGCATATGGTGAGTGGGATTTGTTTGGTTACTGCCCCTCATAGGTTCATCATTTTGAATTTTAGATAATTAAGACAGTAGAAACATGGTGTGAGCATCAGCAGCATGCAAGTATCTCCACATACATGTGCAAGGCATCAACAAGTAGATGAGGAAGAAATATAATTGCAAGGGTTCTGAAGCTGACTGATTCCTTTGCAATCACAAAGATAGTGCGTGTGCTTAATCACTGAAAAGAAAATCTCAATTTGGGGCCACCAGGTGGCCCACCAGAAGTGCCACATGCTTCTGTGCCGATGACCCAGCTTCTGGAGTAGCTCTGGGAATTTGGTCAGCAAGCTGAGGGTGCTGGGAAAGTGCTGTTGCGTGGCAGCACTGCCAGCCAGGGAAGGGAGTTGTCCTGGTTCTGGCATCACAGCAACCCCTACGGTAAGACAAGCGAACTTGTCTACCCTACAGGTTGACACCATGTGGAACTGAGGTGATGTGTAGGGGTGCATGTCCTGTACCAGAATGTCAAGGAGGAGAGACCAGGGAGAAAAAACAGAAAAATTCATGAGTGTCAGCAGCTATCAATGATGACACTGGTGCCCTCAGGTTCCTCCCTATGTGGATTCTCACCAGACAGATGGTGGGGGAGTGGCAGCAGGGGAGTGGTAATTGGGACTGAAGCTGCTGGAAAATGTGATGGAAGTAGGCATGAGGAAGTCACCAGTGACCAGAAAGCTATAAGTTAAAATGAACTCTCAATTTACTTGTAATCTGACAAGGAAATAACAGATGGGTCTAGATTAATGGGTATGGCCCTGTGTGCACGGGGCCAAGTTATTTCTTGAGCCTAGGGTCCCTGATAATATTAATATTGCCCTGTACACATCAAAATTGATACACTATCTATTAGATAACTAATGGCACTAGAATGTTGCATCCCTAAACAGATGTAATTGTTGGAAAAAATTTTGCAATTTGCATAGTTTTTTTTTACTTCAAATTATGACTTACTGTCCCAAACAAATGCATGCTTTAAACAAGCATTTGTCAATGCCAAATGCTTGCTTGCTGGCATTGGCATTGGTAGTGTAGATGTTACAGAGCTGCATAATAGGAATGGCAGTGAAGTATTGAACTGAAGCCAACCCCACCACCACCCTACAGAGAGTGACAGGCATTGGAGTGTGCCTTTGGGTCATCAGGCATAATGGCCACGCCATTTCACCACACCCTACCCTGCAGACACTGACAAGTATCACGGTGTGCCTGGGGTCTTTGGCCCTTATGCGCACCCCATTCCATCAGGAAATATGGTGAGATGGGTGCGGTATAGGAGAATGGGGTGAACTTCAGGGCCGAAGAGTCCAAGGCATACCTCAATGCCTCTCACTGGCTGCAGGGTGTGGAATGGTATGAGCATTACAGGCAAGAATCCCAAGTCACACCCTGATGCCTGTCATTCTCTACAGGGTGGGGCGTTATGGTTGGAAACCCTAACACCTCAGGCATTCATTGGTATTTTCACTCCAAATTTTCAACATGGTTTTTGTGACCCCACCTCATGAACAGTGGCAATATCAGTTTGTTAGCCAAAGCTGCTTATGCACAGTGACTACGGCATTTAGCACCACAGGTGCAAAAACACATTCGAACAGGATATGAAAATGACAGCTGTACTGTTCATGGGGAGGTGTAAAATGGCAATGTTGCAAATCTGCAGTAAAAATATTAAAAACTGTGAAGTCACGGCTGGCATAGAAATTGTGCAATGCACACCGTAATGTAATTAGTTTGGGATTTTTACAGCAGATTGTTAACACAGGCATTTTGGGACCTCCGATCATGAACAGTGTCACTGTGATTTTCTTTATCTGTCCCGAACAATGATTTCCCACAGCGACCACGCATCTCTGCGCTGAAAGTGTGAAAACAAATTTCGGCCATGTTGTGAAAAATGACAGCTGTACTGTTCATAAGGAAGTGTGGAAAAATGCCACTGGTGAAAATCTGGACTGAAAATATTACAAAGTCATGAACTTATGAGGGTGCGTGGAAACTGCACAATGCTCACTCATAACACAGTCATTTTATGGACTTTTGTCACCAAATTTTCAACATAATCATTTTAAGACCTCTGCTCATGAACAGTGTAACTGTGATTTTCTTAATCTGTTGCAAACATTGCTTTCGCACACCGACTGCACCATTGTGCGCTACATGTGTGGAAACACATTTTGGGTGACATGTAAAAAATCAAAGCTATACTGTTCATAAGGAAGTATAATAAAATGGCAATGTTGAAAATCTGGAGTGAAAATATTGAAAATTCGCAAACTTACAAGCATGCGTAGGAACTGCGCAACGCATCGTCAGAAACAGTCATTTTAGAATTTTCAAATTTTCAACATAGCCATTTTTAAGACCTCTGCTCATGAACAGTGTCACTGTGATTTTCTTAATGTGTCCTATACATTGATTTCGTACACCGACTGCGCCATTGTGCGCTACATGGGTGGAAACACGTTTTGGGCAAGATGTGAAAAATGACAGCTGTACTGCTCATAAGGAGGTGTGGTAAAATGGCAATGTTGAAAATCTGGAGTGAAAATATCGAAAATTCGTGAACTTACGAGTGTGAGTAGGAACTACGCAACGCACGCTCGTAAAACAGTCATTTTTAGGAATTTTTCCACCAAATTTTCAACATAGGCTTTTTGAGAGCCCACCTTATGAACAGTGGCAGTGTAATTTCATTACTCAGTCCCAAAAGGTGATTTTGTGCAGTGACTGCGAAATCACCCTTCAGGCCCAATTAACGCCATGACAGTGAGAGCATTCATGAGAAGGGGTCCCAAAAACACCATGTTGAAAATTTGGTGCAAAAATTCCAAAAAATGCCTGATATATGCAGCAAAGTTGAAAAAACCCTATCTATCCCATTATACAGCTTACCGGCATTTCCTCAGTTCGCGGTTGGCTTTGAAGAGTGCAGATGTGTTCCCGGTCCACCGAAGATCATTGCGCTGGAGTCCAGAGGTAAGTATGGGGTGAGGGGGCTGTGGGGAGGCAGGGTGTGCAGTGGGTGGGTGCAGGTGGGGGCAGAGACAGCGAGGGACTGTTTTTGTGTTTCAGTTTTTTTTTAAAAAGGCTGATGACACTGGACGTTTGCCATGCTGGGGTGGGTTCCCAGCGTGGCACAAGGACGGCTGTTTGGGGGGACATGGAGCCGATGGGGGATTGGGCACCCCCGTTGGCGATAGCATCTGTTGCCATGCTGGGGTGGGCCCCCAGCATGGCACCCTGTACTCTCTGTGGTGGGAACAGTGGAGCCGATGGGGGATTGGGCACCCCTGTCGGCTATATGAAGTGTAGCCACGCTGGGGGTGGGCACCCAGTGTAGCATGTGGAACTCTGTTTGGGGGGCGAGGGCAGCACAGCTGACAGGGGATTGGGCACCCCCGTCAGCTATACAGTGTGTGCTTGGGGGGTGAGCACGCAGTATGCGTGCTTGTGTGTGTGTGTAGGGGGGAGCGCGTATCAGCAGGTGATATCTTATCGCTGCTCACTGAAGCGTAGCTCCCCCTTTCAACTGTACTCCACTGCATTTTCGACTGCTGTCATAGACAGCTCCAGCAGCCATTGGTGAACAGTGGCCGCGCCTGCAAACACACTGACTGAATTGGAAGAGGGCTGCCACACCTCTGAAAACTCAGATGATGGCACTATGTTTCTTGCACATGCGTGCAAGCAAACATAAAAATAGCTGCTGATCTGCTTTGTCACAATCAGGAGAATGCAGACTGTTTTTATTGGTTTCTATGTGTTGTGGAGCTCAACAGTATACTTACCTTTTTTTATCTCAGGACACCTGTAGACTATATTTATCCATAATATATCGCATGATGTTTTTATGGGGCTTTTGGTCTTGAAATGTGGAAAATCTATATGAAATCAGGGAGCTTTGACAACTTCAACCTATCATCCCCACCACATACCTTCACCATAAACCCCACAATTTTTTAAAGTATATTGCAATTTTAAATATATAGTACCTAGAAAGAAAACATAAAAAAGTAACTAGCATGAAATTATTACATAGCCTCTCAAAATGCTGGTGCCCATATTGAATGTGTCATGGACTTGAAACTACTGTTAATATTGGGTAGCATGCATGAAGTCCCCCAGCTCTATGTTCCCCAATACACAGCATGTAGGACTGGGAAAAGCACATCCTGGTTATCCAACGGACATCCACAGATGCACAACTGGTACACACCTGCTTTGCTATCCTTGCCTGGGACCATGTGCGGGGATCTTGTACAACTGTACAGCCAGTCCAGGTAGGGGGCTGGGAGTAGTTTTGGCCACAGAGAGCTGGCAGTGCACAGCATTCACAATGCCTTTTGTGCTCTGCTGGGCCAGCATCAGGGGGTATTCCATTACACCAGCCAGAGGGCTGTGGACCCCACTCACTGGACAGCAAAAGGTGACATGGCACCATACGGCCATGGACCCCTGACCCCCTCAATGCCTTGGACGGCTAAGGTGTGGTAGCAGACTGAGGGCATTGACTTCCCTAAAACAACTTTTTGTTGAGAGCAGATGGTGAAATGGTCAACCATAGGTAGACCACCATGTCTATGATCCATTGCTCCCATGGAGTAGGGAATCCACTGCAAAATGTGGTCTTCTAGTCCATGTCCACCTCCTAGCTGCCCTGCCCCTTGCACAGAGCTACATCAAAACCACCATCACAGAGGCAACAAGCCTTTGTGTGAAGCAAATAAACAAATCAAAACTAAAGAAAAAAACACTATGGTTCTCAAAAGAAGTGGCAGGGAAGGTAAGGGAGAAAAAGATAGCATTCAGGAAGTATAAGGAAACACAGAAGGAGCAGGGCAGAGAACTGTACCAGTTAAAGCAGAAGGAAGCAGGTAAGGCAGTCAGAATAGCAAAGGCCCAAACCGAGGAAAAGATAGCCAAATCAGTTAAGAAGGGGGATAAAACCTTTTATAGGTACATTAGGGAGCAAAGAAAGACTAAGGCAGGGATACTGAGGCTGAACAAAGAGGAAGGTGGTTGGGCAGAGAGTGACAGTGAAAAAGCAGGGATACTGAATGAATACTTCTGCTCAGTATTCACAATGGAAAAGCAGGGAGAAATACCTAATCCAGTCAATAGAAGCACTCTGGATAGGGGGGTTGATATTAGTCCTTTCACAGAAGAAAGGGTTCTGAAAGAACTCTTAAAACTGAAGGTGGATAAAGCAATGGGGCCTGATGGGATTCACCCCAGAATTCTAAAAGAACTAAGGGAAGAACTAGTAACACCACTGACTACCCTGTTTAATAAATCATGGGAGGATGGTGTGGTACCTGAGGACTGGAGGAGGGCAGATGTGATTCTCCCTCACAAAAGTGGGAGCAAGACAGAAGAAGAAAACTACAGACCTGTCAGTTTGACCTCAGTGGTAAGGAAAATGATGGAATCACTTCTGAAGGAAAGAATTGCTGAGTACCTAGATGCCAGTGGGGCACAGGACCCAAGGCAGCATGGATTCACAGTGGGAAGGTCATGTCAGACAAATCTAATTGATTTCTTTGATTGGGTGACCAAAGCAATAGACCAGGGAGGGGCTATGGACATGGCCTACCTAGACTTTAGCAAGGCATTTGACACAGTCCAGCACAAAAGATTAATAAACAAATTAGCCAGCATGGGAGTGGGTCCCAGGGTGGTAGCCTGGGTAAAACATTGGTTGGATAACAGGACACAGCAGGTAATAGTAAATGGAGTCCACAGTGAAGAAAGGTGGGTTACTAGTGGGGTACCACAGGGTTCAGTACTGGGGCCGGTCCTTTTTAATGTCTTTATAAATGACATTGCCGAGGGACTGGAAGGGAAAGCATGCCTCTTTAAAGATGACACAAAGATCTGCAACAGGGTTGATACACAAGGTGAGGTGGAAAGGATGAAAAGGGACTTGGCAAGGTTGGAGGAATGGTCAAATGTATGGCAGCTTAGATTCAGTGCTAAGAAGAGCAAAGTAATGCACCTGGGAAACAAAAACCCAGGGAGAGAGTACACAATGGGGGGGTGAGATACTGACAACAACAAAAATTGAAAGGGACTTGGGGTAGTCATATCAGATGACCTAAAGGTGGGCCAGCAATGTGAGAAGGCAGTAAGGAGGGCTGGGGGGATACTGGGATGCATAGAGAGAGGCATCACCAGTAGAAAAAAAAGAAGTCGCGGACCTCTGTACAGACAGTTGGTAAGACCACATCTGGAGTACTGTGCACAGTTCTGGAAACCCCATCTCTTGCAAAGACATAGACAGGGTGGAGGCTGTCCAGAGGAGGGCAACCAAAATGATGCAGGGTCTGCATCAAAAGACATATGAAGAAAGACTAAAGGGAACCAAAGATGTATAGCCTCGAGGAAAGGAGGGAGATGGGGGTCATGATAGAAACTTTCAAATACCTCAAGGGAATCAACAAAGTCCAAGAGGGTAGCATCTTTCAGAAAAAGAGATGTGCAAGAACAACGGTGCACAATTTGAAGATAGAGGGGGGATGACCCAGAGGTAATGTGAGGAATTATTTCTTCACAGAGAGGGTTATGGATACATGGAACAGCCTTCCTGAGGAGGTCATAGAGTCAAAAACAGTGGGGGAATTCAAGAATGGATGGGACAGACATAAGGTAATTCTAGTGAGGGGTAGGAGGAAGTTGGCTGTTGGTTAACTAGGATCTGCAACTTATCCATTAGGTAGGGAAATGGGCAGCCTGGGTGGGCCAAACGGTCCTTATCTGCCATCAAATTCTAGGTTTCTATGTTTCTACATGGTAGCATTCGGCCACCAAGGGAGATCTGCATACTGGCCCTGGGCATCCTGCAGGGTCCTGCTACATGGGGTGCAATTGTATAGCCTATTATACACCACTACTGGAACATACTGATCATCTTCATGTGTAAGAGCCATTGTTTTGTTTGTTTAAGCCACACAAGCATTTGTTTGTTCATGTCAATTTTATGAGAACATAGTGTTTACGATTGTGGAAACCAACAAGAAACCTTCTTTTTGTTAGTCTCATTGTCTTAATCAGAAAACAGTGATAACTGCTTTATGATTATTATGTAAATAATGATGCAAAACAATAAATTATGATTAAAGAATCTGCTTAGTATTTATTAGGTTTTCCTCAAAACATAAACATAAAGGGAACATTGTTCCATATATTGTGAAAGAGTACCATTAATCTAAAAATGGTTTATTTAAAAGAATACATCATTTTCTTAGACATCGCCATCACACTTAAACAAGGAGCAATGTATACATTAGTTCACAGAAAGCTCATTGACAGCTACAGCTACCCCTAGCACTTTAGCGTCTACCCCAAAAAAAGGGAATATTTGTAGCCAGGTCCAATGATACCATAGGATCTGCTGTAGCGAGGCAGACAGGGACAATTAAAATAATATATAACCTGTTTGAACTAAGTGGTGCCTTTGACAAACAAAAATGTGCACCCTGCTGTTTATATAGAATAACTAACCCTCTCACCTTCATTGAGAAAGAACTGATTCTCAACACCAAATTAGATCTTGGACAATAAGGACATGGAGTGAAGCTTGAATGCCTTCCTGTTATCAAAGATCTAGCAAGATGTTGAGAATAAAGCAAGTTTATGTAAGCAATAACACACGATGGAGTGTGATTTATTCTGGATAAATGCACACCTAGGGGCGGAGGCCTCATGCCTTACTGCTCATAGGCTTGCTTTTGTCCAGAATACACCACACCCAGAGTGTGTTATTGCACTCTTATAAAATTGCAGGGTAAAATCCAGTAATCTGATTGGCTCTTATTTATGTGTAAAATATAGTTTACACATGGTTAAAAAAAAGGACTGCTCAGCACTGAAGAGTCTGGAACCCAGATCAATAGGCATTTTGAACACAGGCATTTCGGTTGGCTCCCTACAGCCAGAACTGATCTTTCACCACAAACATGGCTGCTACCTCTGCACTGTAAAAAACTTCAACTGGGCCCTAAAAATAAAACTACCTTAAATAAAAAATAAAACAAATTAATTAAATGTTGTTTCCCTGATTATCACACTTTCCTTACATACATAAACAAATTAGAACCAGTAAGTATTGTTTATAATTTTCACTAGAACGGTTTCTTTACTGTCAGTGAAAATTCCCCCTTCTATCTTTACCTGCTTATCAGGGAACTCTCTTCTTCTTACCTTGACAGTAAGATAATTGAGTCTCTGGCTATAACAAAGGCTTTGGTTGTCTGTGTGTACAGTGTGTTAGAAGAGAAGCATTCTGCCAGTGGAACCAAGCAGAATTTTGAATCCATGTATTCAGTGGTAAGCATTCCATGATAAACATTCCATATCTTGAATGTGGAAAAAAACAGAGAAAAAAAAACGGAAGAAGAAAGTATGCAATACTACAATGACATCATTAATGACATCACTTGCAGTGGGCGGAAGGACTATTTTATCACAAATGCACACAATTAAATCCATTGTTTCTACATATAAACATACTTTTCCCAACAGTAAATAGTAAAAAAAAAAGTACCAATTTTATAAGCGCAGTAAGGCACTCAGGGATGTGTGTAAAACATATTTTACAGCACATCCAGTGGCTGAAAACACTCGGCCTTCAGCTTCATGCCTTACTATGCCCCTGGCCATGCTGTAAAATATGTTTTACACACACCCCTTCATGCCTTATTGCTTACATAATATGGAAATCTGTTGAAAAAAATGAAGACATGGGACACGTAGAATTGATTTTAAAGGATAAAAGAGAAATTTATTGAAGATATCCTTCCACAACAAAAAAAATAGTTCCTAACTTGGTTTATTTTGGGATTGGGCAAAATAACAAAATGAAGTTAAATCACAGGTTGCACTGTCTTTTGAAGATTTAGAGCTAGTTGGTTTACTTCTTCATTTTCAGAGATCTGAAGTTGATGAAGTTGACGGCACATGTGAAGTTGCAGTTTGTTAGCTGGTATGGTTTTGTGAATTTTGCAGTTCTGCTGTTACTTTCTGTTTGAATCTCTGCAAAAAAAAAGAAAGGTTAGAATGAAAATATATAATTCAGGGCATGTAATGAACAAAGTATGTCTATATGACTTATTGTATCTCTTTGAGTCCCATGGGTGAGTCTTCCACTGGGGTGATGTTCCTTGAAGAGGTGGAAGTGGTGGTATGTCCTCTGAGCAGCAGGGTTTTTCTTCAGCTGCTGGTTGCACTGTTGGTGGTGAGACTATTTTCCTGACTCCTGAAAGAATTTCACTCCATGCCTTTCTGGCTTCAGTACTTGCAGACCAATAGTTGTGGAGGCTAGCTACACATTTGTGGCCTGTTACGGCCATGATTTCTCTTGCCTCTAATCCAGTTTATCATAACAGCGTAATGCTGTTCATCAGAGGGAATGGCTGGTATATCTTCTGGACAGTTCTGTTTCAGTGCTTAACTTTGGCATCATGTTCGCAAGATAATTAATCCCCATTGGCTCTTTTGAATACCATGTGGGGATGGCATCTAGTAAGTCCTGTGGTAGTCTCTTTAGGTTTCAGTATAGAGCTGGAGCACCTGGAGGCAGTTTCAATATGTACTTAAGGAATGTCTTTACAGGGCAGTCAGGATTTTCTGGTATTTTGAACATATAGCCTCTGTTTTGACATCTGATTTGTTCCTGATAGTTCCGTTAATGCATCAGTTAGGGTTCAAGTGACAAAAGTAGGAAAATGTGGTATTAGGGTTTCCAATCCTAACACCCCACCCCCATCCTGCAGGCAGTAATAGGCATGGGGTGTGCCTTGGCGTTGTCAAGTCTAACATTCGTCCCATTCCATGTGTAAGTAAGCTGAGATAGGTATATTATATGAGAATGGGGTGAATGTTAGGGTTGACAACCCCATGACACACCCCATGCCTGTTACTGTCTGCAGTATGGGGGTGAGGTGTTAGGGTTGGAAACCCTAACACCATATGTCCCTACTTTCATTGCTTGAACCCTGACTGGGCCCTGTGCTCCATTCCCTCTGTAGATGTGTACATGTATGGTGCTGTGGAAGCGTATCAGCCAAACACAGCAGCCAAATTGTCATCATAACCTTCTATTACCCCACCTCATAAGAGCTGGGCTTACAATTTTCAAATCCCCGCCAAAGCATCATTCTGCCCTACCAGATGACATTTCACACCACAGGTAAGAAAACACATTTTGGCCAGGATTTGAAAAATGACAGCTGTCACATTCATGAGATGATGTAAAAAATGTTCATGTTGAAAATTTTGGGGTGAACATATTTTAAATTACAGTGAAACCCACCAGGATGAAGAGCATCACTGTAGAATTTTGCAGTAGAGTTACTGCAGCAAACAATGCAATTTCAATGGGAGTTAATCCCCATTGTCATGCAGTAAACCTATGACACTGTGCTTTATCCTGGTGGGCTTCTCTGTACCGAGGGCATAAGCAAGCATACCTAAATTTAAACATATGTGCATAAAGTTGCCATTTTTGCATATTGTGACCCCACATTTTCAACATGGCATTCCTATGACACCACCACATAAACAAAGGCAGTGAAAATGTTCAAATTACGTCTGAAAGGTGATTTTGCCAAGTGACCGCAAAATCTCCTTTTGGGATGGATGTGTGAAATGCAGAACCATTGACATATAGAAATAAGAATTGGAGGTGGGGGGTTGCCACTACACATGGAAAACAATGGGGGGAGTGATCATAGGGTGAGAGGGTGCCACTAGTCCCCAGGACAAAAATGGGGTTGGCGATCTGAAGGTGGGGAGTGCCACTAGACACCAAGGACACTATGGAAATGGCTATAGGAGGATGGGGGACTGCCACTACACACACAAAAAAAAATGGGGCCAGTGATCAGAGGGTGGGGGTGGGGGGTGCAACTAGACACCAGGGAAAAAATTGGGATGGCAATCTAAGAGTGAGCGGTGCCACTAGACAACAGGGAATTTACAGAAACTCCTATTCGAGGATGGAGGGCTGCCACTATACATGGAAAACAATGATGACTGGAGGGTTGGGGTGCCACTAAACATCACAGAAATGGATTTTCCATCACAAAAAAGTATCCTTTTTTGTGACTCGTAATATGATAAAGAATCTTTTTTTGTATCATGAGTCACGAAAAAAGATTTATAATGTTTAAAAAAAAACACCTTCAAGACCATTTCTACACCAGATAAATGCAGAATCCAGCTGAGGGAGTCCTGATAAGCAAGCTACATCTGTGGACTTGTACTAAAGTCATAATTTTTTAAGTTATTTAATTTTGTTTCCCTCATTAACTGTCAAACAAAATGGTGGCCTCATGAAAAAAGATATTACTTTTACTACAAAGGATTACCCATTTGCGACACAGGATTGCCCATTTCTGACACAGAATCCTGTTTCAAGGCTCGCATTTAACTTTTCCCATTGAAAATAATAGAAAACTTTAAAATGGATTAATATTTTTTCACCAAATCTTCAAAATGCTCATCTGTGACCCAAGACATTTCTAGCCTGAAAGACCACAATCCCAAGCCATTTGTTGTGCAGTGGCATGACAAAGAAGTATACAAAAGGGTAATTTTCACATTTTCTGACACTCTGTATCTCCGCACCCACACATCCAGTCAGAACAAAACTTGGCACATAAAGGTATCTCTGGTCCCTGATGGTGTACACAAAACTTCATGTAAATTAGTTGAATAGTTGTGAAGTTATTAAAGTGCAGAAATTTGAGTTTAACATAGAAGTGAAGTTTTAACCCTAACTATGGGGCATGCCCATGCCCCTAAAATATATTATGGGAGCGCAGTTGTGCCCCTATAGTTAGGGTTGAGTTGGCATTTTAATGTTAAACCACAAACTTTTCACATTAATAACTTTGTAACTGTTCAACAGATTTGCACAAAAGTTTGCTTGCAGAGTCTTGTGTGGTAGATCTCTTGATGTACCAAGTTTTGTTTTGGTCAGATTGGTGGATTTTGTGCTATGCATAGTGCAAAAATTTAAAAATGTGCCTTTTTTGTATTTTTTGGCATCGTGCTGCAACAGTTTGGAATTTTGGTCTTAAATTTTCAAGATACAAAGGTCTTGACCCACAGAAGCGCATTCCACTAGTTTGGCGAAAAATAATAATCCATTCCAAAATTATTTAAATTTAAGGTTTGGGGTTCTGAGCATGCTCAGTACAATCTTTTGGATAGCTTCCTGGAATGACAAATGAATTTGGTCTCATGAAAAAGTATTCTTTTTCTTGAGAATTCAATCCTTTTCCATGAGAAAAAAAATCTTTTTTTGTGAGCCGTCATCTTGTTTCCTATTTTTCCACACAACAAACTGTCATAACTCTGCACAGTGATATCTTCAATAGAGATCCAAATATGTGTCTTGGTCATCAGTTGATCAGCTTCATTGTGTATTTTTTAATAGCTTCCAGGGGACAGAACTTTTTTTAACTATTTTGCAACTCGCTACGTTCCTCTTTCATGAATCCTTTTTCTTCTCACAAAAAGGAAATCAGCTTGCAAAAAAAGATTTTAAAAAAAACTAAGTCCGAAATCTTTTTTTGAGAGACAGAATCCTTTCCCATGACCACAGCAAAGGAATCGCTGAAAAGGATTCTTTTTCCACA